>CM060904.1:1248955571-1250205571 GCA_030737815.1 Allium fistulosum | reverse complement strand
CAATAATAATATTGGTATTAATAATTAGATCTTTTATAATAATTTAAGTTTAAAATTCGACTTAATTGGTAGATTTTGTTATCAAACACTAAAACTGAATAAACTGAAAAAATTTGAAAAATAGAAATCAAAATCAAACAAATAAAAACCGACCAATTATACTTTATTCAGACGGGTTTAATCAGCAAAATTCAACGAATTCCACTTTGGTAGCAGAAGGTCAGTTTTTCTAGAAACAAAGTTCAAAAGATTATACAAGGAAAGAATTAAAAACCAAAGCACAAGTGAAAGACGCTATGTGAAATACTGCGTGGAATTTAAGAATGTCATTTTGTTAAAAGGGTAATAATAGTACCTTTGACAACACCCTCTACTGAGATTCGATCAGCAAGCAGTCTTTTTTGTTCGAAAGTAGACTTCAAGTCTTTGCTTTCGAACAAGTCTCCTCCCTAAATTTAAGAGTATACGATTAGCGGCATGCTCATGAAGTGGTGTTAAATTCTGGGCAGTTCCATCGAATCCAAGAGTCATATGTTTGAACTTTCTTCTTTGTATTTGTGTCATTTACATTACTTTTAACTAGGTCTTTATTTGCAAATGTGACAGCCAGCTTGTAACTTTGTATGATGGAAGACAGTTTTCTTCAGCATATAAAAAGTAAGAAAGATTAAGAAGGTTGGTTCTCTCTGCTCCATTTTTGTGGGTGAATTCCGCTAAGTGTGAGCATTGTTATATATCTTATGTGTTCACTTGTATATAATCTCCCTCGTTTACATCTAACCTGGTGCCAGTTATCTACAGTTTAGAGTGCTCAATGATTGCCCAATTAATGAACTTTTTGTATGTATTCTAAGATAAGTTTTAATGGTTAAGATGCCACCAACACAGTGCGAGATAAAGCATGGATATGTATCAAACACATTTATACAACGGTCGTAGTTCTACCACAGAAAGAGAATAAGAATATTTGGCCTAGTACCATTCATATTGTTATATTTTGGACCATATCCATGCACTTTTATAACTAAAGAATAAACAATTTTTAGGTACTCTCAATTTAAAGTTGAATTTTTAAGTGTAATTTGAGTTCCCCACCAGTATCATTTTTGGTTTAACGATGTATTTACCTTATTACGAATTGACTTATAGTCAAATTATGCATGTAGCGTGCAGACGGGATAAACGTAATATTCGGTCATATGAAATATTGGAAAAACAACATGTGCATGCAGAAGTTAATAGGTATTCAATTTGAAATAGTAGATACGCATGTAGTATATATTCTACCCTCATATAAACTATAAATAGCCATGCAACAATAGGTTTTATCCAAACAGAAAAATAAACCTGCTTGGAGAAAAATGATGACAAAACATGAATTCAGAAAATGGCTGATGAGCTTCGATAGCAATCGGGATGGAAGACTCACAAAAGGAGAGCTGAATGATGCATTAGCAGATCTTGGGTTGCGTTATAGCAAATTTAGAACGTGGAAAGCAATGCATCATGCGGATTTGAACAGAAACAAATTGATAGATGGACAAATAGAGATTGATCAGGCTGTCAAATATGCTGAGAAGCATTGGGGTATCATCGATGAAAATTATAGCTACTTTTAATTTATTTTATGACTCTATATATATTTGATTGTGAGCTTTCTTTATACCCTCCTGTTTTTGTTTTGTAATTTGCTGTGCATTTCCGAGATTGTTATGATACATGTAATCATAGTTTTCATGACCGTCCCGTGCCTTGAACCGTGATGATTGAAGGTTTAAGGTTTTGATAGTTCAACCGGTCGAACCATCGGAATCGTGATTTTTTTTTTTGAAAAATTTGCACATTTAGCTACAAACTATACACAAAAATGTTGAAATAATAATGTTATGTACACAAGATGCAGACGGTCTTCAAGGTATACAAACTTGATGAGTCTTACAGTGGTATTAGAGTAGTTTGCAGCAGTGAAGAACAAAATGATGAAGTTAGTGGTTTAAAATTTGGAACGATAATGATTTTTGAAATATATATTTACTTATTTTCTTCAAAGCAATGAAAATAAAAGAGAATTACACGATGAGAATGTAAGAAAAAACAAAAGAACCGTGATTCAACCAGGTAAAATTGACGGTTGAACCGTTGGTCAAAGGTCCGATCAAGGTTCATCGATAAATGAGGTTCGATTGAGTTCCGGACCGTGATGGTCCAAGATTCAGGGTTATTCGAGGTTGGACCGCGGCAGGGTTGGATCATGAAAACACTGCATGTAATATAGCATGCGTTGGTGATGAGCATTGTAATAAGTTCGTTATAGTATAATTATTTCAAACGTGAAATTTGTGTTCATGGATATGTTTAACTAATGCTATTTCTTGAATAAATAGCCTTTCAAGTGTATGTCATTCATTATAAGTGACTCTGTGACGTATAATTTAATCTTAGAATGGCACTAATGTCTTTCTCTCGTTTTTCGTTCCGCTCAAAAGGATGGGCAACTTTTAATATGAAAAGGATCGTTAGCGATCCGGGTTTGGAATTTCCGTTATTCTTCTCTTCCTCTCCACTTGATTTCCTCCATGTTTATTATTTTGTACCTATTGATTAAATATTTAACATGATTCAATTTAGTTAGTATAAAAATTCGAGTTAAAGCATGACGCCATTACTGTATCACCAACTGTCCGAAGCATACTCTTAGATATGGTTTGCACGCTATCGTTCTTCGACACTGCAACAGGCAAAAGGTCAAAGATCCGTTGTGGGAACGTAGAGAAATGGTGCTTTCAGCACTGTTTAATATGTTGATTGGTTAAATATAAATGTTTATAAATTTCTAAAATTAATAATTCATGCAGATGATTGTATCAATTTTTTTTTAAAATATGAAGTTGGTTTACCCTGAATCCGAATAATTCAAAATTTTACAATTTAATTAATTAATTAATTAACTTTTGTAAATTATTGATACATACCATCCATTCAAAAACAGATAATTAATTTTATATAAATCAATTACTACGTTCAGATTTTTCGTTTTCAGCGCATAAAGCGTTCTCCATTCAATAATAATCTCCGTTCAAATGCTTCTTTAAAATACCTGGTTTAGATTTTTCGCTTGTTTGGCAAAAAAGGAACCCTTACCATAGGATTATTTGCTTGTAAAAGCAAGTCCCACGTTAGCTATAGATGGATAATGGTTTCATATTTTAACTACCAATAAGTGGTCGATCAAACATGGTCCGTTTGGTGGAATTTGTCGGATTGCTCAGCCTGTTGTGGCGGGTCTATGCTACATGGGCTTTGAAGCATATCATGGTTTGTCTGGCTTCTGAACCTGTACGGTTCTTGGTACATGAGTTTTTTGATTGTTTATTTTTATCGATTTTTTTTTCAATTTGGCATCCGTTTATAAAGTAATTACATAAACTGAGTGTGAACCCGTGTTACGCATACGGCGTTGAATGTAAAACTTTGAAAATATAATAGTACGTTATTGGTAAATGCATATTTGTAAACCATGTTCAAACCAGAGTAATGTGAAAAAAATTTGTATGCAACTGTTAAATGTCGGACAATAAAATGTCATGCACAATATAGGTTTCGATTCAATAAGCGCATTAGAAAACTAATCTAATATACTGTGTACCCTATTATCAAACAGAAACAATTAGAACAACATAGTCTATACATCACAAAGGGATATATATAACATTTGTACTCTTGAGCTATCATGTGCTGTGTAACGACCCTAAATTTTCAACCAATTTAAAATTTTAAATTCATCATTTCAGTAAAAATTTTGAAATTTTAAACGATCTCAATTTACGCCCAAACTTTATTTGTGACTTACGTCTAGTTAGATATGGACATAGAAAAAGTTTCGTTGAAAAATATTACAGTAAAGTCCGTTCGCGTTTTACTGTATATCAGTCCATATAAAGCTGCGTAAAATTTATCTTCCGAATCCAAATATTTTTACACAGTCCGCTTGTAAAAATTATTCTGATCAAGATTTTATAATTCGTTTCGTCTAAAACTGTCATCGCCTGCTCCGTTTATCTTATTTTGCAAAACGTACAATTTAAGCGGCGTAAATGCCAATTTTATAAAATCATCGTATCGCAATAATCTGTATACCGTTGGAAGCGTACCGTCGCGCTGATCAAAACAGTATATTGGTTTGTGTCATTCGGAGTTCGGAATTAGAAGTTACTGACATTTTATCGGTCCGTTACGAACAGTTATTCGTCTCCTATTGGGCTGAATTGGTGTGAGAATCGAAGCAGCCCAGTCAACAATCATTCTTGGAAAGCCAAGAGCCTTTTTGGTTACCGAGATAATTAATTAAAGCTTTTGGAGTCCCAAACCGTCATCATTGCTGTACTATTTCCCATAAACCTGGTTACAATTCCTAATTCAAAACCATTCTTTACGTTAGTTCCTTTCCCTTCCTCCCTCAGTTCTTCTTTCATTCTCCTGGCAAGTATTTTATATTTTCTTTTGTTTCAATTTGCATGAAACTCCCACTGCAAATCTACCACCTCCAAACAGCCCAACCCTCCACCACCCACGTCACCCTCCGCGCCACCTGGCCTCGTAGCAGCCCACGTCCTGACACCGCACCCAGCCCCTACGGACCCACTACCAGACCCGCCTACTGCCACCACCACAGCCCTCCCGACCGCCAGACGCACACCCAGACCCCCTGGCCCGCCTACCGCCACCCAACCCCAGACCCGCGCGCCACCCTCCGCACATCCACCCGGTCCAGCCTACCTTCGCCTACCTGACCCACTTGACCTCCACGCTTGCTGCCACTCGTCCCAGACCATCCCTTTGCCACTACCTCCGTCCAGTTCGCCCACCCCATCGTCCCTTCGCCCTCCGCCACCCAACAGCCAGCACTACCCCTTCCGCTACTGCCCAACCCCAGACCCACAACCACCCTACCGCCTGCTACCGCCACCCAGTCTGCCGCCAGACCCCAGTACCCACAACGCCTGCAGCCCCGTGCCACCCAGCCCGCCGCCAGACCCCACAACCCCAGCAGCCTGACCCAGCCGAGCCCCTCTGCCCCGTTCGCCACCACCAGCCGAACCACCCGCTACCCAGCTGGCCACCACGTAGTTCGTCGAACGTTGGTTCTCGCCTTGTCCGGAAATAGTATTTTACGTATAGCGTTGGTTAGATTTTGCTAGTTATTAATATTCAACGTTGTCTTGTAATTTCAGCTGCTGATCCGGAATCTCAAGCTTAGGCTTCGTCTATTTTGTCGTCATACCCTGCTCCTTTGATTGTTTGTTGTTCGTTAGTGTTGTGCTTGTTCGTGCCTCTTATCTATCGTCTACGTGCTTTGTCGTCAAACTTCTTACCACGCAAGGTGAATATTTTCTATTCACGACTCAAAGATCTATTATACTAGGATAATTAGATGTTGGATGTTATGAATGTTAATTTAGACGTTAAATTGATTGATGTTAAAAATTGAATTGAAGATTAGTATGTTAAATAGTTATGACGCCAATTTGCTATGTGATATTAAATTTGTTGTTATTGTAATTAATAATAAATTTGAAACTGAATTTGATATAGAATAGATATAAATCCTGAATGACATATCTTAAACTTGACCCCTTTATATGATGAATATTGAGTAATTAATTTGACCCTTTCAATTGTTGACACGTAGAATTTGATAAATGTCACCTTGAACTATTGAACGTATTGAATTAACCGTGGTAATTGAAATTGAACGACAAAGTGAAACCGAAATGTTATAATCTTTAATCTACATGAAATAATAGTGTAGATTCTAGAAATAATTATATTAATTGGCGTAAATAACAAACGCGAATTAATACGATTATTTCGGGATTATTTGAAATTGTTGAATTGTTGCAAATGGATGTTATTGCTTGTTTATTTACTTTGACACCATCCCAGCTATCACACTGCAAGTTCCCATTGTATGTTTTGATTTTGAATTTAAATAGAATTGGGTTGAAATGATAAATATCCAATTGAATGAATTGGCCTAGGATAGATAATTAAAAGTAAGAAACCGAACGGTCAACAAAGAACGTTTTTGAAATTGAGACTTATTTGGAATTATGGAATGAACTTAGAAAATTGTATTGAAATTTGGTAACGTAAATATAAATAAATTTGTTGAAAAAAAAAATGATTTTATTGAATTGAATTGAATAAATAAATTTGTTGAAATAAATAAAATGATTTTATTGAATTTAATAAATGAATTTGTTTTGAAATAAATAAAATGGATTTTATCGAATTAAATAAGTTAGATTTGCTGGAATAAAGAAATGAATTTAATTGAAATAAATGAGAATGAATTAATATAATGAATTGAAATGGATTTGTAAATTTATTTAGTTAAACAAAGTGTTTTGACAAAGTTAATCGAAATGAGATTTAAGAAGTAAATAGGTTAGAAGATAAAGTGATTAAATTTCAAGTTTTGATAAATGAATAAACGAAGTTTTGACAAAGTGAATGTAGTAAATGGAATTGATATAGTAATGAACCTAGGAATGTAAATACTGATTTAAAGAATAAAACTGATTTAATGGGTTAAAATAAGATTGACTAATTCACGTAATCCAAAAACTTGAGTTGATTTAATAAGTAAAGTGTTGATTTAACTTGAATACTTAAATTTGATGACTAAAGGGCTTGAACTAGAATTTCTTTTCGAAATATGATTTTAGTAATTGAAACGAATCGAATTATGAAATATCAAATTTGGAAGTCAAATTTGCAACTTGACCTTTGGATTTGATTTGTTTAACTTTAATAATAAGTTGACTGTTGGGTAATTAATACGTAGTTATTAAAGAGACCGGGATCGGATTATGGACATACTCTCTGTCGATACCGAAAACCACTTTAATAACTAATATACGCGAAGTGTTGATCCAGAATGAAGTGGATGGTTTTGATGAACGCGTTGACTGAAGAAAGAGAACGATTTTGGATGACCCCTGACATGACTAAAACAGGAGCCGCGCCGGGCCATTGAGGATCGCCATCTCTAGCGGACACACTTCTTCGATACCATATCTATTACTTTTGTGATTCGATTTGGGTGCACCCCTTGATTTGGAAGTGTTGTTTCGCGGTGTTGGGGTGGTAGCTGCTATGCCCAACATCAGTCCGGATCAGGCAACTACTAGTATCCTAGTTGGTATCGCCTCATGTACCTTGTCATACTAATTATCCTATCGCGACAACTACGATTTTGATTTGTACCTTTAGTATATGGATTGCCCTCTGGTGACTTCCGGTTTTGGGGAAACTACGGTCTTGTATATGCTTTTGGGAATAAACAGGTTAAGAGGTGTATGGGCCCTACTTAACCCTACTTTGATATCTTACTTTATGGATTAGACATTATCTATTTAGCGTATTCTGTAGGTAGTTTATCGATTCCTTAATGATGTTTATATTCACCTTTGAGTTATGGACTTTATTATATGCATTGATTATCCTGTATAAGATTTTGAGTCCTGACTCGAGTGTTTCCTTTGCATATGCTCGGGTCAGTCTGAAGATATTCCGTTGCTGGTCAAGGTTGGTCGAAGATGCTGAAGGCTTAGCTTTTATCTATATCATTTTATTTTCAGTATTTGATGTACTTATGTATTGGACATCTTGTATCTCTTTTCAGTCGCTTTATGTTGATACATTGTTGTATTCTCTGTAGTAGCTTCATGAACTACTATTATGACGATGTATTTTCCGCTGCATTATTCTGTGACTGTTCTGAGTCTGTGATGTTGTATTGATTCTCATTTACATTTATGTACTTATAATCCCATAATGTTCTGTGTTTTGTATTATTTAAGTTGACAAGTGTGGATTATTGTCAATTTAAATGGTCCAAATATACGGGATGTTACAGTTGGTATCAGAGCTCTGGTTTTCCCAAAAACCTTAGTTCGGGATTATAAAGAAACTCATTAGAGATAGAGTAGCAATACTCTAGAATGAGGAGAATCGATTCAATATCCAAATCCTTTCAAAAATTCAAGCTCCTTTGATTCGTTGATTAGTTTTCTTAGCATTCTATTATCTTATCTTTGGTTCTAAATCTCTTTTGGTATTTCAGGATGAGTACCAGAAGAAATGTTAGAGGTGGAAGAGGCAATGGTCCTGCCCAGGCTGCACCTGCCGCTCCAGCTCCTGTCAAATTCACTACTCTTAGCAAGGAGTATTCGCAACTGGGAGGTACTAAGTTTTCTGGATCCGAGAACATCATAGAGGCTCAGCAATGGCTTAAGGGTCTGGAGAAGATATTTTCTGGATTGGAGATTACTGATGCCCAGAAGCGTCAGCTTGCTGCTTGGCAACTCCAAGATGCCGCACAAGATTGGTGGGAATCCGTTACTTCTCGTATCGAGGAGGACACCATCACTTGGGCCCAGTTTAGGTATGAATAGTGGATTCTAGTGGTCTAAATTCTTCCTTCTATCTTTGAAATGTTATTCATCTTGTCTATCTTTGATTAGGGATACCTTCTCGGCACAATGGATGCCAGCTGCTGGGAAAACCCAACTTTATAGAGCTTTCATGGATCTTAAGCAAGGCAGTATGACTATTTCTGAGTATGAGAGGAAATTTAATGAACTCTCCAAGTTTGGACCGGTTTTGATTGACACACCACTTTTGAAGAACGAGAAATTCATTTTGGGAGCTAGACCAGAATATTATGACTTGCTTACCGGACACATTCGCTCCACTTTCACAGAGCTTATTGATTTTGCTCTTAGATATGAGGCGAAGCCTAAGGGATCCACTGCCAAGGCTGCTCCTACTCAGCCCTCTTCTAGCCAGCCCGAGAAGAGGAAGATGAACATTGATCAACAAAAGAAAGCTTGGCAGAAGACTACGGGATTGGGATATGCTCAGAAAAGCCCTATCGATCTTGCTAATATCACATGCTTCAAGTGCGATAAGAAGGGCCATTATGCTAATAGCTGTCCATCTACCGGAGCTGCTATTCCACCACCTTCTACGACTAGAAAAGACTTATGCCATGTATGCCTACAGCCAGGTCATTTCAAGAAAGACTGCCCACTATACAAGCGTGGTACACCCTCTGGAGTATTTGCTGTCACCACACCTGCACCATCTGCACCACCCGCTCAGGATGACCAAGGTACTTTGCGTAGTATATTCCATTTACATGCTACACCTGTTAGAGTATTATTCGATACTGGTGCTTCTCATAGCTTTATATCTGTTGACATTTGTAATAAGCTCAAATTAGAGTCCACTCTTGCCACTACTTCTTTATGTGTCTCAAATCCCATCGGAGGACCTGCTAACCTCCGAAGTATTTGCAAGGATGTTACATTGATGTATGATTTTTCTCGATTTACTTGGGATTTCTATGTGCTTGGATTTCAAGCATTTGACCTTCTTCTTGGAGCTGATTGGTTAAGCAAATTCGATGCTGTCATGTCTTGCAAATCCCGATCAGTTTCTTTAGTAAGCGACCAAGGCTTACCACTCGTCATTAAATGCAAATCACCTCAGAAATATGCCGGAAGCTTCATATTCTCTCTTGATGCTCCTCCCGATGATCTTGTCACCACACCTATAGTTCAGTCATTTCCCGATGTATTTGGTGAAGTCAGCTCTCTCCCGCCTAAACGGGAAATAGATTTCCGTATTGATCTAATTCCTGGAGCTACGCCCGTAGTTCTCCCACACCGAAGGATGGCTCCTAAAGAAAAGGCCGAACTAAAAACTCAAATTGAGGATCTATTTGCTAAGGGCTTGATTAGAAGAAGTTGTTCCGAATGGGGCGCTGCAGTTGTATTTGTCACCAAATCAGATGGATCTCTTCGCATGTGTGTTGACTATAGAGAGCTCAACAAGCGCACTCTCAAAAATCGTTATCCGATGCCTCGCATCAACGATTTATTCGACCAGCTTCATGGTGCTAAAGTTTTCTCACAACTTGATCTAGCCACTGGGTTCCACCAACTCAGAATAGCGGAAGATAGTATCCATAAGACAGCTTTCCGGACCGAGAATGGATTCTATGAATGGTTGGTTATGCCATTCGGTTTGACCAACGCACCTGCTTACTTCGTCGACTTGATGAATCGAGTCTTCCGTGATGTCCTTAACAAGTTCGTTCTTGTATTCATTGATGATATTCTTGTCTTCTCTAAGGACAAGGAAGAGCATAAGGCACATCTTCGTTATGTCCTTGAAACTCTCAGAAACCATCAGCTTAAAGCCAAGTTTTCTAAATGCCATTTCTGGCGAGATGAAGTGAGATTCCTTGGCCATATTGTTTCTGAGAATGGCATTTCAGTCGATCCAGCTAAGATTGCCATAATTAATGTAAGTTCTATCATATTCGAAATTCTATTCAAACAATCTTATCTCTCGCTAATTTATATCAATTAATCTACAGGATTGGGAGACCCCTAAAACTCCTACAGATATCCGTAGTTTCTTGGGCCTAGCTGGATATTATCGCAGATTTATTGAGCACTTTGCCCAGATTTCTGCTCCTCTTACTGCTTTGACTCGGAAGGACGTTAAGTTCATTTGGAGCGAGAAGTGTGAATCAGCTTTTAATGAGTTGAAGCACAAGTTAACTTCAGCCCCAGTTCTTGCAGTCATCGATGGAAGTGAAGGATTGACTGTTTATACAGATGCTTGCCGAGAAGGTTTAGGCGCTGTTCTTATGCAAAATGGGAAGATTATTGCTTATGCTGGTCGTCAGTTGAAGACCCATGAATTGAACTATGCCACTCATGATCTCGAGCTTCTTGCTGTTGTATTTGCTTTGAAACTTTGGAGGCATCATCTTTTGGGAACAAAGTTCGAACTATTCACTGATCATAAGTCCTTGAGGTATATCTTTTCTCAAAAGGATTTGAACCAGAGGCAAGTCCGATGGCTTGAATTCTTAGCTGCCTACGACCTCGACATCACTTATACACCAGGGAAAGCAAATGTTGTAGCAGATGCTTTGAGCCGCAGCAAAGCATTGTCTTGTTGCAATCTTATCGAAGGCATGTTATTCCAGCTTAGTATCTCTCCATCTCTTATGGATCGCATCAAAGCTAAGCAATATGAAGACACTTTGCTCTATCGTATGAAGGAATTAGTTATGGGTAGAGTAAGTAATGCCGACAACAAAGTGGGTGCACAAGTTGATAGTGATGGAGTTTTGAGGATCGACAATCGTATTTGTGTTCCTAATGTCAATGGTCTTAGATAGGAAGTGCTGCGAGAAAATCATAAGTCTTCGCTTTCATTTCATCCCGGTGCTACCAAAATGTACCAGAATATGAAGAAACTATATTGGTGGAGTGGAATGAAGCGCGATATTTCTATCTATGTTAGCAGGTGCACCACTTGCCAACAAGTTAAAGCAGATCACAGAAAGACAGCAGGATTGCTCCAACCGCTAGAGATTCCAGGTTGGAAATGGGAGCAAATTTCTATGGACTTTATTGATGGGCTGCCAAGGACTAGAAAGGGTAATGAAAGCATATGGGTAATTGTCGATAGACTGACGAAGTCCGCTCACTTTATTCCAGTCAAGACCACTCGTACAGCCTCTAGTTTGGCCGAGATATACATGAGGGAAGTTGTTAAACTTCACGGTGTACCATCTAGTATTGTATGCGATCGCGATCCTATTTTCACCAGTAAATTCTGGAAAGCATTCCAGGATACTTTGGGCACCAAACTGAATCTGAGTACAGCTTATCATCCTCAGACAGATGGCCAAACTGAGAGGGTAAATCAGATTTTGGAAGATCTTCTCCGAGCTTGTATTATTGACTTTGGTGGATCCTGGGAAGACCATCTTCACTTGGTTGAATTCACTTATAATAATAGTTACCAGGTAAAGAATTTGAATTTCAAATTTGAATAAGTATATTTGAATTTGAATTAATTATCCTGTATAAACCAGGCGAGCATTGGTATGGCACCATTCGAAGCCTTATATGGACGGCCGTGCAAATCACCAGCTTGTTGGATTGAGTCGGGAGATCGATTAGTGCTTGGACCAGAAATGATTATGGAAGCTTCTGAAAAAGTCGAAGAAATCAGAGAGAAGATAAAGACGGCACAGGATCGACAGAAAAGCTACGCTGACAAAAGGAGAAGAGATCTCGAATTCAGTGTTGGGGACAAAGTATTTCTGAAAGTATCACCTTTGAAGAATATTGTTCGATTTGGAAGGAAGGGGAAATTAGCTCCCAGATTCGTTGGTCCGTTTGAGATTACAGAAAGAGTTGGAACATTGGCATATAGAGTTGCATTACCAGAAAAGTTCGCTGGTGTTCACAACGTGTTCCACGTCTCACATCTTCGCAAGGTTGTACACAATCCATCTATGACCATCCCTACTGCTCAGTTGGATGAAATAGTTATTGAGCCTGACTTGACTATTGAGCGAAAGCCACTTCGGATAGTTGATCGTGAGACAAAGCAACTCAGAAGCAAGTCGGTAAATCTCGTCAAAGTACAATGGAGTGCAGATGAGCGAGATTGCACATGGGAAACTGAGGATAGTATTCGGGATTCAAACCCCGAACTATTAATTTCAGGTATTATTCAAATTTCTTGAAATCTATCTTGATTTCTTACTTATTTCATTTCTACTTCACTCGTCTCGTTCCTTTTCGAGGACGAAAAGTTTTGAGTGGGGGAGATTGTAACGACCCTAAATTTTCAACCCAATTTAAAATTTTAAATTCATCATTTCAGTAAAAATTTTGAAATTTTAAACGATCTCAATTTACGCCCAAACTTTATTTGTGACTTACGTCTAGTTAGATATGGACATAGAAAAAGTTTCGTTGAAAAATATTACAGTAAAGTCCGTTCGCGTTTTACTGTATATCAGTCCATATAAAGCTGCGTAAAATTTATCTTCCGAATCCAAATATTTTTACACAGTCCGCTTGTAAAAATTATTCTGATCAAGATTTTATAATTCGTTTCGTCTAAAACTGTCATCGCTTGCTCCGTTTATCTTATTTTGCAAAACGTACAATTTAAGCGGCGTAAATGCCAATTTTATAAAATCATCGTATCGCAATAATCTGTATACCGTTGGAAGCGTACCGTCGCGCTGATCAAAACGGTATATTGGTTTGTGTCATTCGGAGTTCGGAATTAGAAGTTACTGACATTTTATCGGTTGATAAACTGTCCGTTACGAACAGTTATTCGGCTCCTATTGGGCTGAATTGGTGTGAGAATCGAAGCAGCCCAGTCAGCAATCATTCTTGGAAAGCCAAGAGCCCTTTTGGTTACCGAGATAATTAATTAAAGCTTTTGGAGTCCCAAACCGTCATCATTGCTGTACTATTTCCAATAAACCTGGTTACAATTCCTAATTCAAAACCATTCTTTACGTTAGTTCCTTTCCCTTCCTCCCTCAGTTCTTCTTTCATTCTCCTGGCAAGTATTTTATATTTTCTTTTGTTTCAATTTTCATGAAACTCCCACTGCAAATCTACCACCTCCCAACAGCCCAACCCTCCACCACCCACGTCACCCTCCGCGCCACCTGGCCTCGTAGCAGCCCACGTCCTGACACCGCACCCAGCCCCTACGGACCCACTACCAGACCCGCCTACTGCCACCACCACAGCCCTCCCAACCGCCAGACGCACACCCAGACCCCCTGGCCCGCCTACCGCCACCCAACCCCAGACCCGCGCGCCACCCTCCGCACATCCACCCGGTCCAGCCTACCTTCGCCTACCTGACCCACTTGACCTCCACGCCTGCTGCCACTCGTCCCAGACCATCCCTTTGCCACTACCTCCGTCCAGTTCGCCCACCCCATCGTCCCTTCGCCCTCCGCCACCCAACAGCCAGCACTACCCCTTCCGCTACTGCCCAACCCCAGACCCACAACCACCCTACCGCCTGCTACCGCCACCCAGTCTGCCGCCAGACCCCAGTACCCACAACGCCTGCAGCCCCGTGCCACCCAGCCCGCCGCCAGACCCCACAACCCCAGCAGCCTGACCCAGCCGAGCCCCTCTGCCCCGTTCGCCACCACCAGCCGAACCACCCACTACCCAGCTGGCCACCACGTAGTTCGTCGAACGTTGGTTCTCGCCTTGTCCGGAAATAGTATTTTACGTATAGCGTTGGTTAGATTTTGCTAGTTATTAATATTCAACGTTGTCTTGTAATTTCAGCTGCTGATCCGGAATCTCAAGCTTAGGCTTCGTCTATTTTGTCGTCATACCCTGCTCCTTTGATTGTTTGTTGTTCGTTAGTGTTGTGCTTGTTCGTGCCTCTTATCTATCGTCTACGTGCTTCGTCGTCAAACTTCTTACCACGCAAGGTGAATATTTTCTATTCACGACTCAAAGATCTATTATACTAGGATAATTAGATGTTGGATGTTATGAATGTTAATTTAGACGTTAAATTGATTGATGTTAAAAATTGAATTGAAGATTAGTATGTTAAATAGTTATGACGCCAATTTGCTATGTGATATTAAATTTGTTGTTATTGTAATTAATAATAAATTTGAAACTGAATTTGATATAGAATAGATATAAATCCTGAATGACATATGTTAAACTTGACCCCTTTATATGATGAATATTGAGTAATTAATTTGACCCTTTCAATTGTTGACACGTAGAATTTGATAAATGTCACCTTGAACTATTGAACGTATTGAATTAACCGTGGTAATTGAAATTGAACGACTAAGTGAAACCGAAATGTTATAATCTTTAATCTACATGAAATGATAGTGTAGATTCTAGAAATAATTATATTAATTGGCGTAAATAACAAGCGCGAATTAATACGATTATTTCGGGATTATTTGAAATTGTTGAATTGTTGCAAATGGATGCTATTGCTTGTTTATTTACTTTGACACCATCCCAGCTATCACACTGCAAGTTCCCTTTGTATGTTTTGATTTTGAATTTAAATAGAATTGGGTTGAAATGATAAATACCCAATTGAATGAATTGGCCTAGGATAGATAATTAAAAGTAAGAAACCGAACGGTCAACAAAGAACGTTTTTGAAATTGAGACTTATTTGGAATTATGGAATGAACTTAGAAAATTGTATTGAAATTTGGTAACGTAAATATAAATAAATTTGTTGAAAAAAAATGATTTTATTGAATTGAATTGAATAAATAAATTTGTTGAAATAAATAAAATGATTTTATTGAATTTAATAAATGAATTTGTTTTGAAATAAATAAAATGGATTTTATCGAATTAAATAAGTTAGATTTGTTGGAATAAAGAAATGAATTTAATTGAAATAAATGAGAATGAATTAATATAATGAATTGAAATGGATTTGTAAATTTATTTAGTTAAACAAAGTGTTTTGACAAAGTTAATCGAAATGAGATTTAAGAAGTAAATAGGTTAGAAGATAAAGTGATTAAATTTCAAGTTTTGATAAATGAATAAACGAAGTTTTGACAAAGTGAATGTAGTAAATGGAATTGATATAGTAATGAACCTAGGAATGTAAATACTGATTTAAAGAATAAAACTGATTTAATGGGTTAAAATAAGATTTACTAATTCACGTAATCCAAAAACTTGAGTTGATTTAATGAGTAAAGTGTTGATTTAACTTGAATACTTAAATTTGATGACTAAAGGGCTTGAACTAGAATTTCTTTTCGAAATATGATTTTAGTAATTGAAACGAATCGAATTATGAAATATCAAATTTGGAAGTCAAATTTGCAACTTGACCTTTGGATTTGATTTGTTTAACTTTAATAATAAGTTGACTGTTGGGTAATTAATACGTAGTTATTAAAGAGACCGGGATCGGATTATGGACATACTCTCTGTCGATACCGAAAACCACTTTAATAACTAATATACGCGAAGTGTTGATCCAGAATGAAGTGGATGGTTTTGATGAACGCGTTGACTGAAGAAAGAGAACGATTTTGGATGACCCCTGACATGACTAAAACAGGAGCCACGCCGGGCCATTGAGGATCGCCATCTCTAGCGGACACACTTCTTCGATACCATATCTATTACTTTTGTGATTCGATTTGGGTGCACCCCTTGATTTGGAAGTGTTGTTTCGCGGTGTTGGGGTGGTAGCTGCTATGCCCAACATCAGTCCAGATCAGGCAACTACTAGTATCCTAGTTGGTATCGCCTCATGTACCTTGTCATACTAATTATCCTATCGCGACAACTACGATTTTGATTTGTACCTTTAGTATATGGATTGCCCTCTGGTGACTTCCGGTTTTGGGGAAACTACGGTCTTGTATATGCTTTTGGGAATAAACAGGTTAAGAGGTGTATGGGCCCTGCTTAACCCTACTTTGATATCTTACTTTATGGATTAGACATTATCTATTTAGCGTATTTTGTAGGTAGTTTATCGATTCCTTAATGATGTTTATATTCACCTTTGAGTTATGGACTTTATTATATGCATTGATTATCCTGTATAAGATTTTGAGTCCTGACTCGAGTGTTTCCTTTGCATATGCTCGGGTCAGTCTGAAGATATTCCGTTGCTGGTCAAGGTTGGTCGAAGATGCTGAAGGCTTAGCTTTTATCTATATCATTTTATTTTCAGTATTTGATGTACTTATGTATTGGACATCTTGTATCTCTTTTCAGTCGCTTTATGTTGAGACATTGTTGTATTCTCTGTAGTAGCTTAATGAACTACTATTATGACGATGTATTTTCCGCTGCATTATTCTGTGACTGTTCTGAGTCTGTGATGTTGTATTGATTCTCATTTACATTTATGTACTTATAATCCCATAATGTTCCGTGTTTTGTATTATTTAAGTTGACAAGTGTGGATTATTGTCAATTTAAATGGTCCAAATATACGGGATGTTACATGCTGACAGATCAGTTGGCCGAAGTGGTTCAGTATAAATGTTGGAGTTGTCTTAAAAAAAAAACTGTTGTGTGGAATATTTCACGTTGGCTCATGCGCAAAAAAATTTGATGCACAGTGCAACGTGCTTCCAAAATAAGAAGGATATATGGCAGTTCATTTCTTTAGCATCTAAATAAAAAATTGTACTACTGGTCATCAAACTCATTTGAAAGCATAGTAGCTAGCTGGGCAATAAAAACTAAAATAAAATAGATTACCAAATATTTCCAATCAAGGAAATACTAACTTGTGATAAATATATCATCGTCAAAAACAAATTACATCAAATTAAATATATTTTGTTTGAAAGACGAATGAAATGGTGTTATCTTAAATACATGAATATCAAATTGTGTTAAACAAAGAAGTCAAGACAGGCTAAATTAAGTCTATAAAAGCAAACATTTACAACATTACAAAAGATAAGCAGAAGGATTGTTGGTCCGATACACATAAAAAAATGAAGAAGAAAAATTAGTGTTCGGATAAAAGTGTAGCATAATTAACCAAGCAGCATATGCTGATAGAGAATGTCATTCTTCCATGTCCCCGTGCCTAAACCCAAATGGATTGAATGTTCATATGTTTACCATATTGATAAGCTTGCTATTAGAGAATAATGACTATGTTACACAATTTGGTAAAGACCTCAAGCTCCATATTAATTAGCATATGAAAAGCAAATCAATGTGCAAAAGATGACCCTTGTTGAGAAAATGTAAATTAAGTAGATTTTTAAAAATCAAAATTAAGTAAAAAAATAAGCATACAGATTGCAACAATATTTATCTATTATTACCATCGAATATTTGTTTCTATAACTACAAAAATATTTTTTGAATGACAGTTAACTTGATCATTTAATTCAACTCATTTCTTAGTAAACTTTTTTAAAATTTCAATCAATATTCTTTTCCCTTACTTTTTTATACAGAAAAATAAATTATATACTCAATGCATTAAATTTATTTACGAACATTTCATACTAACGAAAATGATATGAATACAAAAATATAATCCTCTAAAGCTTTAATGTATACTCACTCATTTTATCAAAGTTATTTGATGATTGAAATGAACTTATGACACTTTAAACTAACTTCATTGAAACATAGGACCATCGCTTAGCGATTAGAATGTGCAAAATAGATTGAAGATGAAAATTAATGTATTAGTTAAAAAATTCAAAGTTAATTGGATAACTTAGATACCAACACATAGTTTCACTTTTTTTCTGAAACATACATTAAATTGATTCTCATCATGCATTCAAGTTCACAATCCCAAATAATAAATATAATTAATGCTTGAAATCTAAATAAATCCTTTGAGTTATATTGATTAGCACAACAAAGCTTTATTGTTTTTAGGGTGTAACATATACTACACAACCAAACATGAATTTACTCATGATGTGCCATACAATAATATTTGTATCTAATCCTTACTCTTACTTACCATGAGAACTATAACTTAACGGTATTTTGAATAAGTTGTAGCAAATGGAAAAGAGAAAAGCAAAATTGCTTCATAATAACGACAGAATATAACGAACTTTGATGAACTGATAAGGTCAAACTAAATAAACTGCCCAATATACTAAGCAAGTGGAAAATCTTATGCAAGCAACTTTGTTAACCTTGTAGTAGTATATTTCTTTTAAACATACATTGCGGTTTGTAAACAAAGTATAAATTATAAAAAAATGTACAACATATATTTGATTATAAAACAAAGTAGAAAAATTATTAGCATAATTTTAGTTATATAATCTTGTGCTTTGGTGCTCAAATATAGTAACTCGTCCTTTAGCAATCAAAGAAAAAATTAATGCATAATTTAGCTTAAAGACAACAATAGTATGTCAAAAAATTTATTTGTTATATCTTTTGCTCAATAACTTAGAAAGCCATAGGGCAATATATCATAACTTCCAGTAAATATAAGAAGTAAGAAATTCAAAGTAGGATACATCTTCTACATATTCTTCATAATAAAATCATCTTAGTGGAAACAAAAAATAAATTCCAAGATCATGACTGATTAAGTATCGTGAAACGATAAAAAGGGTAGAAAACAATGAAAATGAATATGAAGAATAAGTTGCAGTAAATAGTAAAATAATTCCGATGAAACGGAAACTAATCAAATTTATGTTTTGAGTTACAGGTGTGAAATACGATTGTCAATTTATAGCCTAGTACAATAAAAAAGTAGGAAAATGTTATACTTATAAAGAAAACATGAATTTAACTTGAAAATAGTTAATTAGAATACGATTACTTTCAAAAAAAAAATTGCTCTTTCAATTTTGAAAAGAAATGAAGTAATAAGGTAGAGCAGATCGTACAATTCATTTAGAGAAGTTCTAAGAAATTAGTATAAGTATTTCTAAATGAAATGGTAAAATTTTTTGTCTTCTTATGTCAATATTACTGACAGTAACTAATTTTTTTGGTATAGTGTGAAGAAAACATATGATAATATGAATTAATGCATCTTAAATTTTTGTTTCCTTTATCTTTGCTACATTTGTTAGAAAGACAGAAATAACATACAATAACAATAGTGATTATTATTTGCTTTATTTAATTAAAGCAAGGAATTCAATTCTAAGAACACAATTGGTGAAGTAGTGTAAGTTTTAGTTAAATAGTGAAATTGAATGGACATAAAAAGCCATGGTAAAACAAAAATACTGCTTTTGATATGGGAACACAAAGCAAAGTTTATGTTGCAAACAAAGAAAATAGGTGATTGCTTTAGAATTACAAATGATGGATATGATTGCATTTGACAATACACTGTCGGTAAGGACAACATATCTGAAAACAAACAATTGAGTGGATGAGGCAAACAACCATAGTTTTGAACGACTACAACAAAGATAGGACATAATATGTTGTTAAGAGAACAAAGAAACCGAGCAAAAAAATATCAAACATAAAATTCAAAATTTTTGATTGTGTAGAACACAATTTACTTGATTAGTTTGCTATTAAAAGAAATTGTATTATTAGGGTAACAAAAAAGCATGAATAAATTTTTTATAATAACACATAAGACTACAAAGGTAATAAAATTGTAAATGAGGATAGATAGTAAGGGCTCTACCGCTATACATATGTGGACAATCCTTTTATGTGTATATTTTTAATAAACAACTTATGCATAATGGTCACACCATTTTAACTAACATGGAATACTTATTATATATTCAAAAATAAATATTTTACATTAGACAATCAAATTGATGACATTGGAATGATCACAAATACAGAAGAAATAAATTATTTAAAACATACTTAAGATGTCATTATTGGAGAACAAAGAAACCGAGCACAAAGAAATCAAACACAAAATTCATAATTTTGATTGCGTAGAACACAAAATACTCAATTAGTTTACTGTTAGAAGAAATTTTATTGTTATGGCAACAAAAAAGTATGAATAAAAATTCGTAATAACACATAAGGCTACAAAGGTAATAAAATTATAAATGAGGATTAGATAATAGGGCTCTACTACTATAAATGTATGAACAATCCTTTTATGTGCATATTTTTAATAAACAACTTATGCATAATGGTCACAACATTTTAACTATCATGAAATACTTCTTCAAGATTCAAAAACAAATATTTTACATTAGACAATCAAATTGATAATATTGACACGATCACAAAAATAGAGGAAACAAGTTATTTAAAACATACTTAAGATGTCACTATTGTGCTTTTTTGTTTTACTATTATGATTATGATACTCATAATTAGATATATCTTTTGAGATAACATGAAACACTTTTACAATCACAAAAGAAATTGTAAATAAAATCTTGGAGACAACTACCAATCACCAAACATGAACAAAAAATATTGTCAAAGTTGGAAAAAGGTTTGAAAATGACAACATAGAGTGGTTTAAAATTGATAATATTGATACAATCACGGACATAGAAGAAGCAGAATATTTAAAACACGCCTAAAATGTCATTATTGTGAATTTTTGTTTTACTTTTATGATTATGATACTCATAATTAGGTATATATCTTTTTAGGTAACATGAAATACTTTTACAATAATAGAAAAAATTGTAAATAAAATCTAGGAGACAACCACGCATCACCAAGCATGAACACAAAAATATTGAAAAAGTTGGAAAAGGTTTAAAAATGAGAACATACGTAGTTTAATTGTAGACCTGATCTGAAGCAGATAAGATTATGGAAAATCTGGAAACTTTATACAAAATAAGAATTGAAACTATAATATAACAGTCTAAAAATGAAAACTTACCTATTGATCTGGTGAAAGGAACCAAAGCATGGGTATCAGATGCAAAAACGTTCATAAGAAAACAACTTCAGAAATGAAAAAAATCAACAACTTTTAACTACTTTGAAAATGATTGAAGGTAATCAACAAACAACTTTAAACTACTGTGAAAAAGATGAAAAGAAATTTACCAAATAAAAAATATTCAGATTCATCTTCCTCGATGATGGTTTCCTACAAAATGAAAAATCTAGATTCCAGATCCAGATGGTTCTAATTCAACGGTTTCTCACAAAATAAAAGGTGTTTCATTAAATGATTTGAAAGAAATATAGTTTATAAGAATCAAGTAGAAATTAGAAATGTTGACAAAATTGAAAAACATATTAGAAGATTGAATTAAATAGAAATGGAGATAGAGTTTTAGGAAGATGAATTTGAAAATTAATGGGGAGAGAGGACGAAGTTACAGAAAAAGAAATTAGAACTATCAAAAATTGGTTTTCTTAATTATTAATAAATTAAGAGCAGGAGAATGCTAAGAGGAAAAACAGTGAATAGCGATAAATACAATGGATACATGAATTATGATTGGAAAAGAGTTGGATGGGGCAATTGCAAATTGTTTACTCAAATCGATGAGAGATAAGTATTTTGCTTCAGATTGAATGAGAAATAAGAACACGAAAAATCTTTTATTCTCTTTTATATATATAATACAATAGATATCACACTTCAAAAACTAATATAATTTATAGCTCTGTTTTGACCAAAACAAACTAGCGTCTAGACCTATCAAACGGTTTGGGTTGGGTCAAAATGGGTTGGGTCGAGTTTAACCCAACCCATTTATGACCCATTCTTTTTTATCTATTTATGACCCAACCTATTTATGGCCCAACCCATTTAATAAGTGGGTTACCCATTTAAAGATTTAAATTTGATTTGACTAATAAAAAACAAAATTCTAATTCTAATTTTGACGTTTTGAATTTCGATAAAAATCAAAATTTTAAAATTTTAAATTATAATTCTATTTTCATCAAAATTCAAATATGGGGATGTGGTAGGTGTTATTTTCTAAGTACAATTGTCATTCTTCATGGAGAACTTCAATGTGTGTTAACAATATGAAGTATCCGAGTGTTCCATATTGTCCGTAATTTAGGTGGGAGTTAATCAGTCGAAGTCTCGCCTAATTCCGAGTGAGTATGAAAAAGTTATTGCAGTCTGAACAAAAAAAATAGCGGCTTCTGCACTAGGCGGAGTTCAAATATGGGGATGTAGTAGCATGTTATTTTCTAAGTACAACTGTCAGTCTCCATGGAGAACTACAGTGTGCTTTAATAATATGAAATATCTGAGTGTTACGTATTGTCCATAATTTAGGTGGGAGTTAATCGGTCGAAGTCTCGCTTGATTCCGAGTAAGTATGAAGAAGTTATTGCAGTCTGAACAAAAATATTAGTGGCTTCTGCACTAAATAGAGTTCAAATATGAGGATGCGGTAGCCTGTTATTTTCTTAGTACAACTGCCAGTGTCCATGGAAAACTACAATGTGTGTTCAAAATTCTTATTTTCAAAATTTAAGTTTTTTTACAAATGGGTAAATGGGTTACACATTTATAACCCTTTTAAAAATGGGTCAACCTAACCCATAATCCATTTAATAAAATTCATAAATGGGTAGACCCAACCCATTTATAAGTTAGGTAAATGGGTTGGGTTAATGAGTTGGGTCATATTTTGACAGCTTTACTAGCGTCATTTCAAATGGCAACAATATAACATAATATTTTTTAAGGATATGCTGGGGCAACTTTTCAAAAGTCGCCCCAGCGTATCCAACTAACAAAATTTTTGATGTTTTGGACGACGTTTCAAAACTCGTCCACTGGCGACTTTTGAAAACTCGCCTCAGCGTATTCTAATAAAAATAAAAAGTAAGATACACTGGCGCCATTTGAAATTGCACTAGTGTGTTTTGGCCAACTCAATGTTGAGCTGACCAAAACAAGGCTATAAATGATATTAGTTTTAAATCCGGGCTATTTGTGCAATTAGTTTACAAAATAAGGCTAAAACTAAAAAAATTCCTATTTCATCAATTTTTGGATTGAGTATATCAAAATTATTGGAATATTACTGTTACGGATCAAAGAATATATTTGGTTTGACTTAGTTCGGTAACATTGTGTGTGCCTGGTGATCCAAACACTATCCTTTATTTTATAGAAAAAATGTAAAAGAGATAGATCGGAAAAACTTCAGTAGAAAATAAAGGAACAAACCTATAATTGCAAATTAAATTATCAATTTCATGATAAACATGATTACACTCAAAACTCATATTTTAATTTGATTGCAGAAATTAGAGTTTACTGAAAAATAAGATATTGGCTCATAAAACATTAATATGGACTATCTTCATTTAAACATGAAGGTTAAGGCATTATTTGAAGACTAAATGAATTAATTGCTCAGTTATCTTGAAAGCTATGTGATTTCCATGATTTTATTTCAATTCAAATAGATAACGATGATCTTATTTTGCATAATTTTCCTTAATTGATTGAATCAGCATGTATAATCTTTTATTCTTCATATTAAAGATTCATTAACTAATTAAGTGGTTGACTCCTTTTAACAAAAACATAATCTTATTATTTTCCTTTTTCCCTTTACATATGGTCTAATCAATCAAATCAATTATCTATTTTTCTTCTTCTGTCGTATATTTGAATCACACAAATTTAACATTCCACCTTGATTCAAATATAGCAACCTCTCTTCAACTTCATATCTCAAAAAATTGTTGAGTCCACAACACATTGTGCAAACTTCAAGATGAACTATTTTGGGCATTGAAATCCAAATGGAGCTTCCAAATCCTTCCCAAACATAAGAAAGATAATATGCATGTCAATAA
This sequence comes from Allium fistulosum, assembly GCA_030737815.1. Classification (NCBI taxonomy): domain Eukaryota; kingdom Viridiplantae; phylum Streptophyta; class Magnoliopsida; order Asparagales; family Amaryllidaceae; genus Allium; species Allium fistulosum. Next base: position 1,250,181,416 of record CM060904.1, on the reverse strand, counting down.
ACAAAATGCCTATAAACAAATAACAAAATTCTTCAACATAACCGATGTAGGCGACGAACCTGTAGATATTGTACCTCGAGAGACTAATGGAGATTTAACGTTGCACTTACCTTCTTAATTCCATATTGAATGAGGACATACTCATTATCATCTACTTCAATCTCCTTCCCAAGAGTTTTGTTCGATTTCACTTCGTCTACACCAACAGAGTTACCAACAAGCTCTGCATTTTTCGAAGCATAAGATTAAGAATCATCACCACAAATATACTCCCGAAGAAGACTAATTAAACCAAATGATCTTGCCTGTCACTGAGCTCTACCTAGAGTCTAAACCTCTTAAAATTTCTTGTCAACCATGGCATCATTGGAAATACAGATATCTCTTCGAATATGGAAATAATATGATGACTCCAGATGTGTTTGGCAATTTTCCGTCCACCTAATGTTATCACTTGACAGATGTAATAACCCGTGATTGCGGTTACCAAATAATAAATTAAAATTGGGATTTTAATTTAATTGGAGCTATTAATGATTTTTTTATGTGACTAATTTGTTCAAAAGTTAGTTATTTTGAATAAATTAATATTTTGGGCCTAAGTGTAAAATGGAGAATTTAATGGAAATTAATTAGGGTAAATGGAAATTTATAATATTGCAAAATTTTATATGTGTAAAATAGTGCAATATTTGAATTAGGAATTTAATTTACAATTAAATTGCAAAACGGTGATTTTGGGCAATTTTGACTAAAATGTGTTTTGGAATAAATAGGGGTTAAATTGTAAGTTGGAAAATATTGTGATGTAAAATTTTATAACTATAGCTAAATTATTTTGGTAACATATTTTAAAATTTTATGGGTAAATAATGTGTAGTTTGTACTTAGAGAAATTAGCTAACTTGAGATATGGAACATATTCCAAGTCCTAATGGGTATTAGGCCCACTAACCCACTTACATTAGCCTATAAACCATCTTTTACTCATTTGTTTCAGCCAACATCTCATTCCATAACCCCTTAAACCCTAGAGCAAAACACTAAATAATGGCCTCCAAAGCTAGAGCAAAACTTCATTAATCTTCATCAAAGTCAAAGGGGTTTTAATCTAATCATTTGAAGGTAAATAGCAATCACAAAACCCACCTCTAATCCATTGTTTAATTTCTGAAATTATTTTGTAATCCTCTTTTTTTGTGCATTTAGATTGTAAAACTCTTTGATCTTCTTTTCATTGCTTGGGAAAGAGGTAATATATGCTAGCTGAAATTATAATTAGTTTATTGCTGTTAGTAAATTAGGCATATCTCATTCATCTTTAATCGGAATTAAGATTTTCTTGATGTTCTGGAAAGCTTATTCTGTAGGCTATAACTTTTATGCTTTGAGCTTTGCCTAATTTTGTGGTTTGAATGGTCGAAATCACGTTTGTTTGTCGCTGACCTGACAATAAACTACATGGTTGATAAAATAAAAACCTGAAATTGATTTGGCCATAAGTTACTCGTTTCTTATCCAAATCTAATAGTTTTGGATGTTATGGAAAGCGTAGATTTAGAGCTAAAACTTTCATGTTATGAGTTTCATGAAATTTCGAAGTTAATTTGGTCAAAACTGTGCATTCTTACTACTGTCCCGAGAGCACATTGACAGTGATATAGAATTTAAATCTGAGAATTGTTTTAGTCATAAAATTTTCATCCCCGATCGGAATTTGACGATCTTGGTCATTCCGGAAAGCTTAGAAACTAAGCTACAATTTTTATTTTATTCATTTTGTCAGAATTGGAAGTTTAATATGCCAAAATTGTGGTTTTTCATCTCTGGTCTGTTAGTGCATAACTAGAGGCCTTGTCTCTTTTCTCCCGTTGTTTTCAGTACAGAACCCCGACTTTGCGACGCCATTCCGGGCTCGTCCTTTGTCGGATATCATCGATTTCAGTCTCGTTGGAAAGCTGGAGTTCCGAACTCCATCTCTAGGAAGTTTGATTAGTATCAGAGTTCATTTGACTCTTAGAAATTGCTGTCGAAGAGGGACCCGGATCTCAGCCTGAAACAGTGTATTCACTATTTCCGGGTCCGACTTTGGAGCGTCGCTGCGACTTCGTTTCAATTCGGAATCGAGTAATTCCTTTTGCATTCTGAATTAGGAATGTCGGACTACGTTTCTACTAATTTTCATGCCATTCGGATTCAGTTTGCTGGTCCGAATAATTTTCCGAACTTGGGTTCGCGTCAGTTTTGGACTATTTTCCAACACTTAGAATATTTTCAGTGATTTTCTGGTTTTATCGATTTCTTTGAGATTTGTCGCTGGATTTCGTACACGGGCCTTATAAAAAGGTTTTAAAAGTATTTTTCACTCCGAAATGGCTTTCAAAATTATTATATAATATTATTTTTAATTAATAAATTAATTACTCCATAATAGGGGAGTTTTCAAAGGCCGTTTTAAAGTGATTTCAAACCAATTATAAATCCGTTTTCCGTAATTATTTTCTATAATAAAATCCCACACTCATAATTTAGCACTTCGAGCGAAGTGGAAAGGTGCTTAAACGGTTGGGAAAAACTCCGGCCTATGAAACCGTGTGTATTTCTTTTCCGTTTAATCCCCGACCTATTCGATTGATCGCTTTGGCCTTTCGGCCTAGTTTACCGATGACATGAGGTGAACTTTGTACTTTTTTCAGTGTGGAAGCTTACGGTAGGTTAGTAAACCGTTTAGTGCGAACGTGGGGTATGGGACTCACGTTAACACTTTACGGGTTCCTTGCTAATAGTTCGTGACACATTCCTTTTATTACCTTTGGGATAGTGTCTTCGGACTGTCTCCCTTAGAGGTATCGTTTTGGCATCTATACTTAGATGGCCGTTATACATCTCTACTTAGATGTATCATTTTTGGCATCTCTACATAGATGGCCGTTATATATCTCTACATAGATGTATCGTGTTTGGCATCTCTACTTAGATGGCCTGTTATACATCTCTACTTAGATGTATCGTTTTTGACATCTCTACTTAGATGTTTATGTTTTGGCATTTGTGCTTACGTTATGCCGAAGATATGAGGCTTATTATACATCTCTACTTAGATGTTTTGTTTTGACATTTGTGCTTATGTTATGCCGATGATATGAGGCTTATTATACATCTCTACTTAGATGTTTTGTTTTGACATTTGTGACTATGTTATGCCAATGATACAAGGCTTGCTATACATCTCTACTTAGATGTTTATTTCTTCTCTATGTGAGAGTTTGTGGTCTATAGTACTATGTTATATATCGCCTCATTATCTATCATGTTTATCTCAGTTTATTAACTGATTGTTTAGCTAGCCTGACCCGAGTGTTTTTCGCTTGGGTCAGACCGAGTTGTTTCAGGTTAGGTCTCTGGACTTAGATGTCTGTGCTTCCGCTTGGACATTATCTGCTATGCTGATAGATAGCTCTTTATATTTGTCCACTATTTTGATACCTTGATTATTCAGTCTCTTATGTACATATCTTTGACTCACATGTGTGAGCGGTGGCTTTGTACCCACCTTTTTGATATTTGGATCTGTATTGACGATATATTGTACCTATGTTATGTGACTGTTCTGTGATGATGATGTTATCATTTAGTATTATGTTTGTTCTGAACCTATTTTCCTTAGCCATTGTAATTTCGTTATAAATATCTATTGGATATGTCGAACCACTTGAGAAAAAAAACGATACCACATTTCGACGTATTCAGTAGATAGTTATAGCTTGATTACATATGGTCTCTTCCATTATACTCTATTCTCCGTTCCAGAAGACGATATTACTCCGTAATACTCTTTGTTAGAATGGGTCTCGGAGTGGGGCGTTACATCTTGGTATCAGAGCCAGGTTCAGAATTAAACATAACAAACACAGAATAGACTCGTAGTACAATACGTTATAATACGATCCAAATTGAACATATCCACCTTTAGATAAATAAGTTAGGAATATGTGTAGGAATCTATTATATTCCGTAATATTCCTTAATGAATTATCTATCTTTGAATCGTGCTTAACTAAATCTACCGATCATATGTTTAAAGAGTGTCCCAAGCCTCTTTTCTGCCGCAATTGTAAGAAGGAGGGTCATCTTAATTCCACTTGTCCTACTGCACCTCCTAGATCTAGCAATCTTAATGCTGCCAAGGCTTCTACATCTTCAGCTCAGCCTCGAGGTACGCATCCTTCCGTTCTCGAAGGTTCTATTTTATTTCATGGTAGATCTTGTAGAGTTCTCTTTGATACGGGTGTCTCTCACTCATTCGTATCAAAAGAACTAGTTGATACTTTATCTTTGGATGTTACTTGTTTGGTTTCTTCACTAAGGATTGTGAATTCCATCGGCGGATCCATGACCCTTAGCTTGCTTTGTGAGGATATAGATATTGATCTTTGTGGATTTTCTTTCCGTGCGAATCTACACGTTATGGAGTATTTGGGCTTTGACATGATTCTTGGCATGGATTGGCTCGCTCAGTACAACGCCAAAATCATTTGTTCAGAGCGGATATTATTTCTTCGTCATCCTGACTCGTCTGCTCCGTTAGCTATTGCTCTTCAGGATGTTGGGATTTCTGGTATTACTTTATTTGCTCTTGATTCATGAGATGAGGATGTGGACATATCTCGTATTCCTGTTGTTCGGGATTTCCCCGATATATTCGAGCCAGTATCAGGCCTGCTGCCAAAGCAGGCCATTGAGTTCCGCATCGATCTCATTCCAGGCTCCCACCCAGTTGTGCGTCCTCCCACGAGGATGTCTACCAAGGAGAATGAGGAACTCAGGAAGCAGTTAGTAGAGCTTGAGGCAAAGCAGTTCATTCGGTCCAGTTCTTCGCCATGGGGTGCTGCCGTGGTCTTCGTTAAGAAGCCCGATGGATCTCTTAGGCTTTGCATTGACTATCACAAGCTTAATGAGTTGACCATCATAAATCGTTATCCATTGCCACGGATAGACGATATGTTTGATCAGTTGAGCGGTGCGAAGGTCTTCTCCCAGCTCGACCTTGCCACCGGATTTCATCAGCTCCGAGTTACAGAAGATAGCATTTCTCTTACCGCTTTCCGCACTCGTTATGGTACTTTTGAGTGGTTGGTTATGCCATTCGGCTTGACAAACGCACCGGCTTTCTTCGTCGATCTTATGAATCGAGTATTCCAGGAATACATCGATAGATTCGTTTTGGTTTTCATCGACGATATTCTTATTTATTCTAGATCCGAGGCAGAGCATGCTCATCATTTGCGGATCGTATTGGATACTCTACGTCAGCATCATCTTAAGGCCAAGCTCTCTAAGTGCCATTTTTGGGAGAACAAGGTCAAGTTCTTGGGCCATATTGTATCATCTGAGGGTATTTCTGTCGATCCTGCCAAGATCGAAGCTATTCAGAATTGGAAGCAGCCCGAGAACGTTCATGAGATTCGCAGCTTCCTTGGTATGGCGGGTTATTACCGTCGTTTCGTAAAGGACTTTTCCCGTCTTGTGCTTCCATTGACTACCTTTACTCGTAAGGGCGTCCGTTATATCTGGTCAGACAAGTGTGAAGATTCTTTTCAGCGATTGAAAGAACTTCTCACTCATGCTCCTATTCTTGTGGTTCTCGAAGAAAACCACGATCTTGTTGTCTATACTGATGCATGCAGTAGCGGTCTTGGTGCCGTTCTCATGCAGAAGGATCGGGTAGTTGCTTATGCTTCTAGGCAACTACGTCCGATGAGGTTCGCTATCCTACTCATGATCTTGAGTTAGCTGCCATTGTCTTTGCCTTGAAGATATGGCGCCATTATTTATTGGGCGAACGTTTCATTCTTTATACCGATCATAAGTCCTTGAAATATCTCTTCACTCAAAAGGATCTTAATATGAGGCAGCAGCGATGGCTTGAGTTCCTTGCCTCATATGACCTTGACATTCAGTATACCCCTGGCAAGGGTAATCGTGTAGCAGATGCGCTTAGTCGCAAGTATTCGGCTGTAGTTTCTATGATGATAGCCGAATGGGATATTCTTGACACATTATCTATTTGTGATATTCGTGATCGAGCTCCGCCTCTTGATTCTCCGATATTATTATTCGGTCTGGAAGCTCGACCTAGCTTATTAGATCGCATTGCCCATGCTCAGCGGCAAGATCCAGATTTATTGCCTTTCATTCATCTTGTTGAGACTGGATCCAGTGATGACATGTCATTGGATTACAATATTGATTATCATCAGTGCCTTCGCAAGAAGAACCGTGTTATTGTGCCTTCTGATTCTGCACTTATGCGTGACATTCTTGACGATTGTCATCGTACTAAGTATGCAATTCATCCTGGTTCTAGCAAGATGTATGCCGACATGTGTCGCTTATATTATTGGGAAGACCTGAAGCGTGATGTTGCAAGTTATGTGAGAAATTGCATGACTTGTCAACTTATCAAGGCCGAGCATCAGCGCCCTTCCGGTCTTCTTCAGCCATTAGAGATTCCATTGTGGAAATGGGATCAGATTTCAATGGATTTTATTAACGGTCTACCTCGATCAAGGTCCGGCCATACTTCTATTTGGGTCATCGTTGATCGATTGACCAAGTCTGCTCACTTTATTCCAATTAAGTCCACTCGGACTGCTCCTCTTTTGGCTAAGCTTTATGTGAAGGAAGTCGTTCGACTTCATGGTATACCTAGTTCCATTGTTTGTGACCGTGACCCGTTATTCACTAGTCACTTTTGGAAGTGTCTTCAATCAACTTTGGGTACAAAGCTGATTTTTTCTACTGCTTATCATCCTCAGACTGATGGTCAGACTGAGAGAGTGAATCATGTCTTGGAAGATCTCCTTCGCTGTTGTATCCTTGATTTTGGAGGTAGTTGGGAAGACCACTTGCCACTTGTGGATTTCTCCTACAACAACAGTTTTCAGTCGAGTATTGGCATGGCTCCTTTCGAAGCCTTATACGGAAGGCCATGTCGTTCTCCATCTTGTTGGTTAGAATCTGGCGAGAAGCTTATTCTTGGTCCAGATTCAGTTCGGGAATCTTCTGAGAAGATTATTCTTATTCGTCAGAGAATGAAAGAGGCGCAAAGCCATCAGAAATCCTACGCGGACAACCGTAGGAAGCCTCTTGAATTCTCGATTGGGGATCATGTATTTATTCGGGTGTCTCCTATGAAGGGGGTTGTGCGTTTCAGCTCCACTGGGAAATTGGCTCCTTGCTATGTCAGACCATTTCCTATTACGGAACGCATTGGCCCCGTAGCTTATCGTGTTGCTCTGCCTGCTCATTTTTCCAAAATGGATGACGTGTTCCGTGTTTCTGAGCTTCACAAGTGTTTTCGCGATCCTGATTCTGTTATTGATCCACTTATTATACCGGATTTAGAGATTTCTCCTGATTTATCTATTGAGCAGCAACCTCTTCGTGTGCTTGATTCGGAGGTTAGACGCCTTCGAAACAAAGAGGTCCCGCTCGTAAAGATTCAATGGTCGTCTAATTCTAAGGACTGCACTTGGGAGACCAGAGAGTTTATCGAGCGTACTTATCCCGGTTTTCTATCTTCATCTGTTGTTGGTGAGTATTTTTACTTCACCTTCGTTTGATTTATTTTGAGGAATAGATGTTATAGATAACTTCCATGATAGGGAATTGTAGGGACGCAATTTTCTTAAGGGGGGAGTCTGTAACAACCCGTGATTGCGGTTACCAAATAATAAATTAAAATTGGGATTTTAATTTAATTGGAGCTATTAATGATTTTTTTATGTGACTAATTTGTTCAAAAGTTAGTTATTTTGAATAAATTAATATTTTGGGCCTAAGTGTAAAATGGAGAATTTAATGGAAATTAATTAGGGTAAATGGAAATTTATAATATTGCAAAATTTTATATGTGTAAAATAGTGCAATATTTGAATTGGGAATTTAATTTACAATTAAATTGCAAAACGGTGATTTTGGGCAATTTCGACTAAAATGTGTTTTGGAATAAATAGGGGTTAAATTGTAAGTTGGAAAATATTGTGATGTAAAATTTTATAACTATAGCTAAATTATTTTGGTAACATATTTTAAAATTTTATGGATAAATAATGTGTAGTTTGTACTTAGAGAAATTAACTAACTTGAGATATGGAACATATTCCAAGTCCTAATGGGTATTAGGCCCACTAACCCACTTACATTAGCCTATAAACCATCTTTTACTCATTTGTTTCAGCCAACATCTCATTCCATAACCCCTTAAACCCTAGAGAAAAACACTAAATAATGGCCTCCAAAGCTAGAGCAAAACTTCATTAATCTTCATCAAAGTCAAAGGGGTTTTAATCTAATCATTTGAAGGTAATAGCAATCACAAAACCCACCTCTAATCCATTGTTTAATTCTGAAATTATTTTGTAACCCTCTTTTGTTTTGTGCATTCAGATTGTAAAACTCTTTGATCTTCTTTTCATTGCTTGGGAAAGAGGTAATATATGCTAGCTGAAATTATAATTAGTTTATTACTGTTAGTAAATTAGGCATATCTCATTCATCTTAAATCGGAATTAAGATTTTCTTGATGTTCTAGAAAGCTTATTCTGTAGGCTATAACTTTTATGTTTTGAGCTTTGCCTAATTTTATGGTTTGAATTGTCGAAATCACGTTTGGTTGTTGCTGACCTGACAATAAACTACATGGTTGATAAAATAAAAACCTGAAATTGATTTGGCCATAAGTTACTCGTTTCTTATCCAAATCTAATAATTTTGGATGTTCTGGAAAGCGTAGATTTAGGGCTAAAACTTTCATGTTTTGAGTTTCATTAAATTTCAAAGTTAATTTGGTCAAAACTGTGCATTCTTACTACTGTCCCGAGAGCACATTGACAGTGATATAGAATTTAAATCTGGGAATTGTTTTAGTCATAAAATTTTCATCCCCGATCGGAATTTGACGATCTTTGTCATTCCGGAAAGCTTAGAAACTAAGCTACAAGTTTTATTTTATTCATTTTGTCAGAATTGGAAGTTTAGTATGCCAAAATTGTGGTTTTTCATCTCTGGTCTGTTAGTGCATAACTAGAGGCCTTAGTCTCTTTTCTCCCGTTGTTTTCAGTACAGAACCCCGACTTTGCGACGCCATTCCGGGCTCGTCCTTTGTCGGATTTCAACGATTTCGGTCTCGTTGGAAAGCTGGAGTTCCGAACTCCATCTCTAGGAAGTTTGATTAGTATCGGAGTTCATTTGACTCTTCGAAATTGCTGTCGAAGAGGGACCCGGATCTCAGCCTGAAACAGTGTATTCACTGTTTCCGGGTCCGACTTTGGAGCGTCGCTGCGACTTCGTTTCAATTCGGAATCGAGTAATTCCTTTTGCGTTCTGAAGTAGGAATGTCGGACTACGTTTCTACTAATTTTCATGCCATTCGGATTCAGTTTGCTGGTCCGAATAATTTTCCGAACTTGGGTTCGCGTCAGTTTTGGACTATTTTCCAACACTTGGAATATTTTCAGTGATTTTCTGGTTTTATCGATTTCTTTGAGATTTGTCGCTGGATTTCGTACACGGGCCTTATAAAAAGGTTTTAAAAGTATTTTTCACTCCGAAATGGCTTTCGAAATTATTATATAATATTATTTTTAATTAATAAATTAATTACTCCATAATAGGGGAGTTTTCAAAGGCCGTTTTAAAGTGATTTCAAACCAATTATAAATCCGTTTTCCGTAATTATTTTCTATAATAAAATCCCACACTCATAATTTAGCACTTCGAGCGAAGTTGAAAGGTGCTTAAACGGTTGGGAAAAACTCCGGCCTATGAAACCGTGTGTATTTCTTTTCCGTTTAATCCCCGACCTATTCGATTGATCGCTTTGGCCTTTCGGCCTAGTTTACCGATGACATGAGGTGAACTTTGTACTTTTTTCAGTGTGGAAGCTTACGGTAGGTTAGTAAACCGTTTAGTGCGAACGTGGGGTATGGGACTCACGTTAACACTTTACGGGTTCCTTGCTAATAGTTCGTGACACATTCCTTTTATTACCTTTGGGATAGTGTCTTCGAACTGTCTCCCTTAGAGGTATCGTTTTGGCATCTCTACTTAGATGGCCGTTATACATCTCTACTTAGATGTATCGTTTTTGGCATCTCTACATAGATGGCCGTTATACATCTCTACATAGATGTATCGTGTTTGGCATCTCTACTTAGATGTCCTGTTATACATCTCTACTTAGATGTATCGTTTTTGACATCTCTACTTAGATGTTTATGTTTTGGCATTTGTGCTTACGTTATGCCGAAGATATGAAGCTTATTATACATCTCTACTTAGATGTTTTGTTTTGACATTTGTGCTTACGTTATGCCGATGATACGAGGCTTATTATACATCTCTACTTAGATGTTTTGTTTTGACATTTGTGACTATGTTATGCCAATGATACAAGGCTTGCTATACATCTCTACTTAGATGTTTATTTCTTCTCTATGTGAGAGTTTGTGGTCTATAGTACTATGTTATATATCGCCTCATTATCTATCATGTTTATCTCAGTTTATTAACTGATTGTTTAGCTAGCCTGACCCGAGTGTTTTTCGCTTGGGTCAGACCGAGTTGTTTCAGGTTAGGTCTCTGGACTTAGATGTCTGTGCTTCCGCTTGGACATTATCTGCTATGCTGATAGATAGCTCTTTATATTTGTCCACTATTTTGATACCTTGATTATTCAGTCTCTTATGTACATATCTTTGACTCACATGTGTGAGCGGTGGCTTTGTACCCACCTTTTTGATATTTGGATCTGTATTGACGATATATTGTACCTATGTTATGTGACTGTTCTGTGATGATGATGTTATCATTTAGTATTATGTTTGTTCTGAACCTATTTTCCTTATCCATTGTAATTTCGTTATAAATATCTATTGGATATGTCGAACCACATGAAAAAAAAACGATACCACATTTCGACGTATTCAGTAGATAGTTATAGCTTGATTACATATGGTCGCTTCCATTATACTCTATTCTCCATTCCAGCAGACGGTATTACTTCGTAATACTCTTTGTTAGAATGGGTCTCGGAGTGGGGCGTTACAACAGAGGCTCAGTTTTCAATAAAAAAGCCTCTCTTCGGATATTACATGTCTATTAGTCATAATTCTCCTTGAAGTTTTATACCACAATCAGTATATTTTCACTACTATTTTATAGCCTAAAAAATATGCTTGCTTTCCCTAGGATTTAACTTATCATGTCTTCTGTTACTCAAATTTTTCGTAAATAAGTAGATAAGCCAATCAAAGTTTCTTAGCTTAATCCGCTTTGGTCCAGACCGGCTTGTGCCTAGGCCAACATACCACAAGCTACTTAAGAATCATAAATAGACCAGCCGATCTTCCTCGACCGCCATACTGGTTGGACCCCTATCTATCCGTCCTCTCCGTGTCATTTTAGGTTGGATCCATGGACTGTGCACCTCAAAGCAATGACCAGCTAGCTCATCAAGCAAAGCAAGACATCAACAATATTCAGCACGGTCCCCATCATCCGACCACCCTCTTATGGACAGCTGGCTCCCTAACAGCCCATCAACTCAAGCACATCCCTCAGCCCGTCCGTCGATTAATGCATTCTCTTAATTTCCTCAAGCATGACCAATCACCAACCTGGCTCTGGTGTAGCCCATCCAGGCAACCCTACAGTTGGTCTTGGGTATCATTCGGAGCAGTGCAACCAAACCTACACGGCTCGGCCCGCTCCTTCAGCACTACCCTTGGCAATTTACCACCTCTTTTCATATGTTAAGGAAAAGGCTGGCCTACCAGGTCCATGTAATGCCTCACCTCTATACACATACAATTAGAAAATACTACATGGTAATATTATTTTTTAATGCAAGGAATATGACTCATTAGGGGTGACCATCTGTGAATATTCTTTTGGGCTAACACCGACACATATTTCTTTACCTCATACAATTAAAATGACGTGTATAGTATCAGCACAAAGCAATAAACATGTTGGCTAATTTCAAAAATGAACAATATATAATGTAACATAAACCACAAAGTCACCGATCACAGCGGAAAAATATAATACATCTCAAACTATATTTATAAGATGTGTCTGCAAATAGAAACACTTGACCAATATATATATATATATGTGTGTGTGTGTGTGTGTGTATTACACATATACATCAAGTACTAGACGAGTTTAAAAAGAATACACATCGATACTTTCACTAACTCATACAAATATCATACAATATATATATATATATATGTGTGTGTGTGTGTGTGCAAGAGGACCAGTACAAAATGATATAACTGAATATATATATATATATTCCCCAAGAGCTACCCTAACATCCAAGGCCGATGAGCCCCCAAAACCTGTAATGTCTTGTTCCGACCGGAGTATTATAAAAATAATCAACTGGTCAAACTACATCTAATTCAAAATGGGAGATTATAATAGTAAAACATAGGTGAATCTCAAGCAATATAGTCATACTATACTAAATATGCTAGCATGAAGCAATGCGAAAGGGCAAATCCAAAAGTTTTAATCGCAACCAAAAAATATGCCATAAACAAAATAAAACAAATGGCATAATCACCAATAAAAATCATCATGTCATTAAACAAAATCATGCCCTCCATAGGCAAACATAGAAAATATGCCAATTAAAGATCTTTAATCCAATCATGAAGGTAGAAATAAAAAGAGTAAACAAAAAGGTGGCAATACAAAAACGAAATGAAAGTATGTCAACTTAAAGATGGCATGAAAATACATCAATATAAAGTTGGCATGGATGCATAATCAGCACAAAGACGACATGAAAGCACATCAACTCAAAGATGGCATGAAAGCACATCAACAGGAAAAGCATCACCTACATCCAAATAGTAACTGCTCGGGTAACTCTCGGGTGTTTCATTCCATTCGGGTTTACTTAAATATTTACTACAAGTTGGTAAATTCCACTAAAAACGAGCCTGAATGCACGTCACTCAAAAAAGTGTCATATAATTCCAAATAGTGACCAGTCGACTAACGCCCGTGCGTTCCATACCACACTGTGTTACTTGAATATTTACTACAAGTTAGTAGACTCCACTACTAAAAAGTGTTATATACTTCCTAAATAGTAATTGCTCGGGTAACGACCATGCATTCCATGTCACATGGGTTTGCTTAACTATTTACTACAAGAAATTAAATTCCACTCGCTCAAAATACTCTACACAACAAGTCATATAAATAACCGATTAAATTTTACCGAAAGTCCCATAACAGACGGTAACACTATATCATTTATCCAAACTTCTTATTATATTGAGAAGGTATTATCCGCAGAAAAACAATAAAAATTATTTTAAATATAGTTTTATAAAACATGTTTATATTTTATAGTAGAGATTCAAAATATAATAAAAGTGCTTGTAGTGCCTTTTGATTTAAATATACTTCACTAATATAGTTCTTGCACCTGAACGTTTGTATAAATAACTACTATATGTATGTATTTTTATATACCGAGATATGATTTCTCAAAAATTATTTTTAAATCCTTAAATTCATTTTAAAGAAGAGTTATTTATTTACAAAGGCATGAAAAACATTTTTAAAACCTTATAATTATTTCTAGAAACAAGCATTTTATAGAAGCTTGAAGACTCCTCCAAATATTTTTAAATAACTTCAATAATCAAAATCACTTGAAATAATAAATTTTATTTTATAATATATACTTTATAAAAGAGCAATATATCTTATATGCCTTTAAAACATTCTTAGATTTAAAATATGATTGAAATAATAATTTTGGAGGATTATATATAAAAATACATTTAAAAGCTTGAAATAAAAATAGAATACGGAAATGTGTCAAGAATTCAATAATGAATTTTTTTTGATTTTTTTAATAAAAATGTAAAAATGGATAAAATTAAAATTTTAAATTTTATAAAATATTTAAAACCATCCATTAATATTTAAAACAAATTCAATAGTAAATCGGTCCAAAATGAAAATTCTAGAATAACTGTACTCACATAATATCTCTCATCAAATATAGAGCTATTTTTTACAATCCGAATTACTTTTTAGCGAACCTCGATCACACAAACAATGTACAATCATCATATAATCTAGCTACAAAAATCAAATGAATTTTGATGGTTTCCAACATAAATGCAATTTCATAATCAACCATCGATTCAAATCCAATACTTCAAACACACAATTCAACCAATTCAAACACCAAGCCAACTGAAACTATAGCGTGCAATTGTTCAATCGTTTCATTCAGTCATTACCAAATATTATTACGATTTATAATCAAAACAAAGCATGCAAATTAAATTAGAATTAGATGTGAGTTAAACAACTCACCAAAATGACAAACGTGAAAATAAAACTTTGCTTTGGCTTTCACTCTTTGTTCAGCGACCATTTCCTCCATCGCTCACTACCTCCCTTCCATTCTCACCAACGTCATCCCCTAAAGCTCGCACACCACCATGCCATCCTCCACATCGACTATGCGTGAACCTTCTTTGTCTGCCAACAACATGTAACCACACTTGCCCGTGCTCTAGCCCCATTCCTTCGATGCGATCAACATCGTGATGCCCTAGGTCAAGAGTGGATCTACTACCTCACACCTTCATCGCTGCTTCAATGGCATCCCGCCTTGATCCTAACACACATAGCCGCCACGTTCTTCTCTTTTTTTTGAATCATTCTATCTTATTTTTCTAAAATCTGAATGCGTGAAGTAATTAGGGCAAAGCGATTTGGGGAAAGGGGTTTTAGGGAGTATGGTCAAACAATGGACATTAAAGGAATGGGTATTTACAAAGTGTATATTCCCATTTTGCCCTTACCTTAATTTGAAAATTATTTCTCTTTGTGAAAATTATAATAAATTCTCACACTTGTTTATAAATACATATTTAATTTAAACTTATCATCTAAACATTTTGAGAGAAATATGTGATCCTTTAAAGTAGAGGAGAGCACACATGTGTGTGTGTGTGTATCACTGAAAACAAAGGTGCTGCCAACTTGCTTGGTAGGAAGCTAATCATAATACAAAAAAAAAGAATAGGACTCAGGTATAACTAGAATGAACTCCGACAAGGCCACTGCCCATTACACTTCATTATCGAGCTCCGGCAAGGCCACCGCTCGTAATGAGATGTTAGAAGTAACCAAAAAGACCATGAAGCAACTCAGTGCAGATGATATCAGTAGACAGCTCCAGTAGAGAGAGAGACGCCTCAATGCAAACACTGAATCCAGAATGAACTCCTCACTACAAATGAGAATGATCCAGAATGAAGTACGCCACTCTGTCGACGCGTAAGAACCGAAAAGAATGCCTCACTGCACATGCGAATGATCCAGAATGAAGAGCGCCATAGTTCATACGCAGAAGAACTCACTGTGAACGCCAAAGGTCCAGAATGAACATCTCACTAAAATCCTATCAACGACAATCCTGTGAACCTGCACATAGTAATCTAGCACCATTCTGGCCTAAACCTGTATCTGTAAATGGAACTTAAGAAAATTATAAAAGTAATACACATATATGTATATAAATGAAATTTATATACATACATACATAGATATATATATATGTATGTATTAATGAAGTAAAAGTAGTAATACTATATCTAAAATTATAATATGAAAAAGTAACAAAAATAATAATCAGACTAAAAAAGAATCCAAACTCATTATGCAACATCTTAACCAACACTAAAGATATAAAAAAGAGATATCAAAATCAAAAGTGTAATTTTTTTTAACAAAATACGAAGTTAAAATCCTATAACCTGAAACAATTTAAAAACTATCCTTATGCTCCTTTAATCAAAAGGACATTATGATAATCAGTAAAAACATCATTCGAATTAGAAAAATGTTAATGCTATAATTATTAATGTTAAAAATATTATTATTTTGTTTTAAAATCTTAATACTATTACTAACCTTATTAAGATATTCTTTGAAATGATTATTTTTAGCTAATCTGTAATGACCCGAACTCGATGTCCGGCAAACAACATCAAATTCGTATCGCTGGAGCTTATAACAACATCAGATAAAAATAAACAGTGGAAATAAACTGAATATCATACATCACGGATACAACATCATCATAATATCCATTACTACATCAGAGCATCATAATACATATGGATACAATAACAGAAAGATAATAACTCCACAGCGGAACAACAGATACTCCAAAAAGTTTCCAACATACTTCAACTTGATAAGGCCTTCAAAATCTCCAAAAACTCCAAGCACTTCGAAAGACTTCCAAATCTAAAAGCTTTCCAAAATCTGACAGCTTCCAAAATACGGATAACCTACTTCTAGGCTGCCCGTGTGAAAAATTATGGGCACCCAGAGTTTAGGAAGGGAACGATAAACTCCGGGTCAGTCATGGGACTGGTATGAGTAAACAAAAGAAGCTGCTTTAAATAAAACAGATTTTTAAAAGAATCGTTCATGCTTTTGGAAAATGAAACCATCATAAGGCCTCCCGCCACACTTACAATGCAAACGCAGAATTTGAGGAGGTTTCTCCTTATGATAGTCAAACATGCTTACTACGCAAGAAAACTCTTTTTATATTATTGCTAGCGCATTGTGCAGAAAACATTTCGAAAGTATAATATTAATCTTAGCCAGCATAGACATTCTGAACTGTGCCTACTACAGCTACCATCTAAACAGTGGTGACCACCATAAGTAAATGGCAGGTTCTACAACTAAAATCGTACCGGGTTCGTATTGGGAATTGGATTTTCCAACAAATGGTCAGGCAAAGGAACTTCCTTACCGAAATGGGAACGCCTTTGGAAAGACGCCCCGAGAACCTAACCGGATCTCTGCAAACACAAGGCCGACACTACCTCACGTTGTACAGCTGTAACTAGGTAACTAACACACTGACGCTACCTCACGCTGTACAGCTGTAACTAGGTAACTAACACACAAGTATGCCATTCCCGGTCATTACCGACCTTTATCCGAGGGGCCCCTCAACTAACAAAGCAACATCACACAGTAATAAATTTACAGTGTCCACACGAGTTAAGTATCTGGGCTCCATACCATGATACCACCCTTTATCCAGAAGAAAATGGACATACCCTAAGGGCGCGACCCCTAAAACCTTGCCCCAACATTCCTGTTTCGACCATTACCAGTCTGTGAGGCTCGACGAAGTCTCGTCCACAAAGCTTCGCTTTTTCACAAAGCCATGCTTCGATCAACAAATGATCTACAGCACTTCGTATGCCACATTACCAAATTGGGAATGTATCACTAGTAACCATCAACTACATAATCTCTAAGCTCGTACGTCTCAGAGAAGGGTGTTAAGCTAAGAGAATAAATTCTCTGCCACCAACAGAAATGTATTTGATAGAAACCAGCTTTACATCTCAAAGTGTAACGTCAGACACACATCCATACAAATCTGTTCCAGGTTCGAACAGAGCCGAGGGCACTTCCGAAGAAGCCCTTGCAATCTGGGTATTCACAATCCCGATCGGACTTCCCATCACTTAGGGAATCTCTATATCGTAGCTACTCAGTGCAGAGACAATCGATAGGTCATCCTATTGCTCTCGCAAATACCCGATCTTCACCATCGGTCTTCAAATGCTATCCATATCGTCGTATCATTATTCGGAATGGGTTATATGACACAAAGGTCCTTTCCTGGCTAAACCGAATAACGAGCGCAATTAAAAATCATATGGATACTGGGGTCTCAGTTAAATCACAGCTTAAAGCCCAAAACTTTTCATTTGAATGGTTAAAACAAATTACCATTTCCAATCTTTTAAACAAAAAGATTTAATTCACAAAGTTCACCCCATTCACAAAGATCCATTCATGGATTTCAAAACAATTTCCATTTTAATTGAATAGGTTTAATCGTTAAATCTTTAAATCAAGATTTAACTTATAGCTTTCAAAACTCATTTCCAAAGATTCATTCATAATCTTTCAAAACAATTCCATTTCAAGTTGGATTAACTCGTCCGGTCTTTGAATCAAAGACTCATTTCATAACTTTCAAAACATTTCAATTTTTTATTTCAAACTTGAAACCTTTCAACACAGTTGGGAAATCCTTTCTTTAAATCAAAACTATTATTATTTGAAAACAAGTAGTTTTCATTTCGGAGAAATCCAATCTCATTTATACAAGTTGAATCTTTGGGTTAGTTCAAATTCCCCAAAACAACACTTTAAAAAGAATGGTTTAAAACCCTTATAAACTGGTATAATTCTTTTTAAATCATAAATACCAATATAGGATTCAATTTCAGATATTGAATTCCAATTTAGATCAAATTATTCAAATTTCAAATCTTTATTAAGTTATTCAAAATAACTTACATTTTTAAAACACCCTTTCAAAGGCTTTTTACTTTAAACCCAATCCATTTCCAACCCATTTGAATTTAAAATTCAAATTGAAAATTATTTTAAAAATCTGTGACTTAATGATTTCCACGTGCAATCCATATTTGTGTGTGTGGTGTGGTCCAGGGATCTTACACCATAGTGCACAACATCAATCATCACAGATATACCAATATCGATAAGCGGTATAATCAATAACGCTTATCTTCATTCACAGTTTCACAGATAAAATAAAATTATCAGTCACAAAGATTCATCATTACAATTCGATGTGGGTTTCAGATAACCAACTGGAATCCGATTCCCTGTCGCATCGAAGTTTAAATGACGTTTTACGGGCAACGGGGTTTTCACATACATATAGGGACAAATCATAAGTCACAAAGCAATCACAGTATCACAACATAAATATCAATTCAGTACAGAATATTTGATGATAGTCAATCATCTCCAATTTGGGTGAATATGATTAAGTGTATTAACCACACAATTATTTTATTAATTGCAAATCAATGATTAATTATTCTTAACTATGAATTAATGAAATCTTAATTACTTTCATAAATTAATCATTCTTTAATTTATCAACTTTGAATTATAAAATAATTACAATTCAAATTGTTCAAATCATCATTTAATTGTTTTTAGGCCTAACCCGAGACCTTCCCCGAGTTACCCCCGAGAAAGCACTTCCCTGCTTCGAGTTTCTAGCCAATTCGACCTGTGTGAGGAATTTTTCAAAAATTTGTTTAATTCCTAAAACTAACCCGATATCAAGTTAAAATAACTCGAGTTCGACTTCGAGTTTTCTTCTCAATTTCCCGAGCAATGCCCGAGTTGCCTGACCTCTTCCCTAAATCTATCACAGCTGATACTTTCGCCACCATGTGCACATGCACCAATGGAGCGGCCATCTCTGGCCGACGCCACGATCGACATCAGGTCGCCTACCACCTGACTACGCCTCTAGACCACCCAGTAACCACGAACTTCGTCGAATTCACAATCGAGCTCATGACCCGGACCACAACAACATTGGACCACCAGAAACGCCTCGTCCTCCCACCTCTGGCCATTAGAGGCCGCGAAAACTTGACCCGAGCTCCACCAATCTTCACTGCATCGATCGCCACCGACGCGATCGGCTCTGGTGCAACGACGAAGTTGCAGCGATATGGTTTGTCAACCTCATTCAAGTATGGGTTTAAACCCTAATTAGCTGCCGCTCGATCGCCATGGCGAATAGAAATTTTTTTGAGCATTTAACTGACGATCTACCAACTTCTAGCAAGCCACGACCACGGTCTCGAGTATCCAAACTCCATTGATCACGCAAACTTGGTCAAAACGTGATTTTTGGTCAAGCTGGAACTGCTCTCCAACTAGACTTCTAAAAATTTCCAAACCTAGCTTAAAAATCATATCTTTGCATAGGAATTCAGACTATATAATCGAATTAATATTTTGTGAGATTCGAATTCAACATATATTTACAATTTGCTTTGCAAAACCAGGTTTTCAGCTGTGATATCTCACCAACATAATTGAAACAACTTTTAACTGTTAATTAATGTTTTAACAACTAGTTTGGTTTAAGGTGCAAGCTGGCAAGTGATCAAATGGAGATATATTCAATTTGCTTGATTTTTTTCTCTCCTTGTGAATCCTAAACAGAGAAGAACAGACTAATTTTTCTCTCCTTTTATACACAAAGCAGTCAGATAGATATATCAAAGCTTTACAAAAATGCACCCATAGGGCAACATTTGACCATAAATCATATATACAAATTTTACTTAACTTAAGTTTAAAGTGATTCGTTTACTCACTTTGATTTCAGAAATGACAGAGCTGCTGTTGTTTTTCTTCCTTTTTCTTTTCTGTTTCCTGGATCTTCTTGTTTGGTTTGTTAATTGATCTTGAGTTTGAAAATATAGTGATGTTTATATGTTTTTTTTTCTTTGCTCAGGTTTCGAGTGAACGAATGGGAATGATGTATATAAAAGAAAAAATACAGGCTTTGTTACATCCACTGGTACAAGATTTTGAATAAAATACTAAAGAAAGATTTTCAGTTGTACTCTTTTTAAACTATTTACACATTATTTCAGAGATTTTTTTCTTATAAAGAGGCTGAAATGATATTTTTCCATTTCGAATGATTGGTTTTATGTGCTGAGCTTGAAAGCATTAAATGCTCATGTTCCCATCCTTGTTAACATGCAACCTTACTTTAATTCTTGCAAGTACTAAGTTTGTTTTATTAGTAGATTTTCTTTGCATACATTTTTCTATTATCTTCTTGTTTGCATACAACTCACAGCAACATACTTATGATATTTGATCTTTGTATGTATCTCATTGCATAACTACTTGTTTTCTTTTTTTCTTAAACTTGGTGGTATAAATGAAGTTCTACAATCAACATATTGTTTGAATTCATTTATATATCTACTTATGTAAATTAAATAACTTATAGTGTTGAAGAATATATATATATGTTCTACATATCAACTTTTAGTTTATGATATATATTTTATTTTAGAGTTGAACACGAATTCTTATTTGTGGTATACATATATATAATTTCAAAAAAAATTCCACTTTATCTTATATAGATATTTAACTTTAAACATCCTAACAAAATTATTCTATATCAATTTCAAAATAAAACTTTCAAAATATTCATTTGTATAATTAAAGGCACATCTAATTTAATCATATCCAAAATCTAAATACAAATTTATTTTCTAAGATATTTAAATTTATTTCCCAATTTCAAATTCTATTTTCAATCTATTTTATATACATATTTATTTTCAAATGTCCAAATCAATTCTCAATTAATTCAAAATTTAACTAGAATTTTATATTAATTACAAATTTGAATTTGTTTAAAAATCGGGATCGTTACAACCTTTCCCCCTTAAGAAATTTCTTCCCCGAAATTTGCCAAGGAGATAACAAAGAACAGATAAAAGATATAGAAATATCTTTTCAGATCAAACCGGATATCAATTCTACATTTGGTTTACCAAATCAGAATTATCAACAATAGATATGAGAACAAACTCAATCAACTATGAAACAATTGGGTTATCTGATCTACGAATTATACATGGTATTGGTTAGTTCGAAGGGATAACTAACCATTCGTAGATTATATCGAAACCCAATGAAACAGACAGAAATAGATTCGATTACGATCTCAAATTCAAGATTTTAACTCACTTACGATTTGCTAAGAAATAAAACTATGGGTAGTTCCTGCGTCGGACAAAATCCGAGAATTTTATCGTAAATGAGAAGGTTACCTTCCAAAATTCCTTTTCCCTTATCAGCCTTTGAGGTTGAAGGATCATCTTTGATTGCATACACCTTTGCTACATGGGCTTGCTTCCTTTTCAGGCAATCTTTAACTTTATGTCCTGGTTTGTGACAGTAATAGCATTCCTTAACTCCCTGACCAGTCTCCACAGGTTGTTCTTTCTTAACTTGTTTCCTTGGATTCTTGCAGTTGTTTGCATAGTGTCCCTTTTCTTGGCAATTGTAACAAGTTATATCTTTCGTCGGGTTTCCCTGACTGTCCTTCTTTTCCTTGCCTTGATATGGTTTCTTGTTCCTGAACTTTCTTTTCTTCCAATTTTGATTGCTCGTATCTCCTTCTTCCCTTGGGGTTTCTTGCATATCAAGTGTAGCATATCTGTACCCCATATTAACCAAATCTGAAAAGGATTCCTTGACGTGGCCAGTCATCCTTTCGTGGAATTTCTTATTCATCCCACGAATGAACCTTTCGGTCTTTTTCAAAGGCGTGTTTACCAGTTCAGGGCCAAAACGAGACAATTCATTGAATTTGTTTAGATATTCCTCAAATGTCAAACTTCTTTGCTTCAAGTCCATAAATTCCTAGTACATTCGAGAAATACCAGCCGATGGCATATAGCGCTTCTCGAATACTTCTTTAAATTTCTCCCAAGAAAATTTGTCTTCTGGCTTATCCATACTGGTTGTCTCCCACCATGCTAAGGCTTCTTCTTGAAGTTGCTAGGAAGCTATTAGTCACATTTGATCATCTTCCAACTTTAGCCCTTTAAAAATCCTTTCACTCGATCTAATCCAAGCTTGGGCCTCAACAATAGACTCCTTGCCGGTGAACGGCTTACCACCAAGCTTCGAGAAATTCTTATATAAATCAGCCAGATTCGGCTGATGCTGAGTAGGCATTGCTGCTTCTGCTGTTGGTGGAATTTGATTAGCTGTTGTGGCATTTCCTTGACCCCTAGCTCTTCCTCTTCGTCCGCTCATTCTTACTATCTGTAATTAGTAAGAAAACTAGATTTAGATCCACGGACAAAATATCTCAAGGAATATCAGCAGTAAAAAGAATTGGACTAGGAAAATTCAAGGTTTCGGGTTATACTCATTCTAGGGTATACTTCTGTGAGAAATGCAGATTAAGGATCTTAAGGCTAGAATTAACACTAGAGGGGGGGTGAATAGTGTTTTAAGAAATTTGTTAATCTTTTTGATTTTATCTAACTTTATTAACAATGTATACACTAATTAGACACAGATATGAACACAGAATCAAACACAGATGCAAATATAAAGTAAAAGCAGTATTGGAAAGAACACACCGGATTTTATACTGGTTCGGAGTTACCCTACATCCAGTCCCGTACAACTAAGTACGGATTTCCTTTCAAAAGCAATTCAACAATTACAACCCTCAATTTCAAGGCTACGAGGTACACCCTCCAGAATACCAATCCTCTGGGTAGAGATACTTGATTTCCGGGGCAACAAGTTCACCCAATTGATTTCCAAGGCCACAATCACACCTTTTCTCGCTTGATTGATTTCAAAGGCTACAATCACACCTTTTCTCGCTAATATATTACAAAGAAGTCTATAACTCTAAATAGCACTGAGAACCTTGTAGAGATAGTGATGTAGAATCAAACTAGAAGTAATCGAGTATGATTTGATGTTGATTTCGGCAGAGTAATGGTATGATTTTGTAATAAGAAATGTGGAAGATGAAGAGGAGTGAAAACCAGAAAAATATGATTGAAAATTCGTTGAAACTGACCCCTATTTATAGAAAACCAGCAGCCATGACCATTCATGAAGAGTTATGGCGAATAGACACTTCTTTTGAAATTTGAATTTGAACTTCAACTGTCACTTTGTCGACATACTACCTAGGGGCATGTCGACATCCCTCAGCCAAAAATGATAATTTGAATTTCTATAAAAACAATATTTATCTTATATAAAAACTATTTAAAACTTTATAAATATACTTGAATATAGTTGAAATTCATAAGTAAATATAAAGAACAATAAATACATAATTTAACTATAATTTTATATTTAAATCTAAGTATAAATATTAAAAGTTAAATATATTATTTGAAAAGACATTTAAAAACAGGAGTATTTTGACTTTGAAATTAAAGATGTTTTGAGGCTAAAATTATTTAAAATCAGGATAGAGAGTTTTGAATCTTTTAAAAGGAAAGTTTTGAAATCATTTTGAAAACAAGATAATTTTGTAAAATCATTTGAATTAAAATTAGTGGATACAAAACAATGTCCCACTAGATTTTCGTAGGTTCCATCCTACTTAGGGTTCCATCCCTTTAACGGGCTCGAAGTGGATTCCATTCCACGAATAAATTGGATATTAAGATGCCAGTGCTTTTCTACGAGTTTTAACAAATATTCCTAATAAAACAGACTTAACCTTGAACTCTTGATAATCTTGATACTCATGAGTCTTCTATCTCTGTATCTTGAATCTCTATACTGTAGAGTCTTCATTCTTGATACCTGCATGGTTAGATCCTGCAAATACATATATATCTAAACTTGTAATGTTAGTATTTATATTTTATAATCTATTCTAAGGTTGTTGTCATCAAAACCATCATCTCAAGGACTAACAATCTCCCCCTTTTTGATGATGACAACCTTTGTTTATAAAATATTCCTTCTATCCTAATAACTCCTCCTAAAACTAACAACTCCCCCTTAATCTATGCCTAACTACCCTATTTTATACTTCTCCCCCTTTGTCATCAACAAAAATTTACTCCCCCTTACTCTTGGACTTTAGTACCTGCATTGATAAACTATACAATGGAATATATAATATATATAGATTAAGAAATAATGATACTTATGAGCATAATAACTTAACTAAAGACTATATTCATTTTAATGTATATATATACATGTTTCACGGAGCAAACTAAATGAAATCAATCCACACAAAATATCAATCCAAACCAAATCAAATCAAACAAATTAATTCAAACAAATCAATCAAAGAAAGAAAATTAAACGTTACGAGGAACATCAACCCATCCTTCTGCTCCAAAGATATGGTCTTGTTTGATGGCATCCCAATTTTCATTATCAACAGATAGAGAAACGGGAGGATGTGCTTCGTTATCATCCTTGTGCAGGGAGGAGATCATCCATCGAATTGCATCGAAGTGTCTCTCTTGTTCCTTGATCATCTGCATTTGACTTAATTCTAAGTGATGCTAATTACGGAGGATGATAGAGAGAATATTCTTGAATGAATTGAGTGTTTCTTCAAGATTTTCAGATAGATTATGAATAGGATTGGCCATAATTGAATTAGAGAAAGAAATGAAGGATATAGATAATGAGAAATAAATTTCAGTGAAGATTTCTGGAAGACAAAGGTATATATAGGTTTAGAAATTCGTTTGAAATGAATAGACATTTGGTAGTTATTCAAATTTAAAATTCAAAATCAATAGTCACTTCTGACCAGTACATGTCGACATGGTCAAGGGGGGTATGTCGACATACTTCAGTGAAAATTGATGATAATTTTATTTTGTGAATAATGATGTATATATATTTCTATAATATACTAAAATTTATTCTAGATATAAAATAAGCTAGATGACAGGAAGGAATTTTAATTTCATTGCATAATTGGATAATACAATGATTAAACATAAGGAACTACATGAACATTCGAAACAAAC
Organism: Allium fistulosum; assembly: GCA_030737815.1. Taxonomy (NCBI): domain Eukaryota; kingdom Viridiplantae; phylum Streptophyta; class Magnoliopsida; order Asparagales; family Amaryllidaceae; genus Allium; species Allium fistulosum. Next base: position 1,250,155,896 of record CM060904.1, on the reverse strand, counting down.
TAAGACAAATACAATAAGATACTAAAAGATAAAACTAGTTAGAAGATGAAGATGATGAAGATAGTCCAAGTTTCTTGCTGACTTTTGAAAAGAACTTGTTCATCTTCGAAGACATGTTATCCAACTTCTTACTAACGGATCGTTTTAAAATCCGTTGATTCTCCACAATTATCTTTTGGTTTTTGAGAAGGGTTTTGTTGGATGGATTGGAAGGATATTCAATACTTTCTAAGGATGTTTCACCTTCTTCTTCTTCTTCTATTTCCATTTCACCCTTTTCTTCTTCTTCTTCCTCTTCCATTTCTTCATGAGCCAAACGCTCTTCCTTTTCGGTAAGAGTCTCATAAGGTTGAAAAACATATGGATTTTCATGAGAGAAATGTTTGAGATATTAAAAACTTTTCTAGAGACAAATTCCTCACCTTTGAAATCCACTCCAAAATAGTTAAAAATCCGAGTAAGGTAAATTCCATGATATAAAGTGTTTTCTCCCATTTCAAAATTTTTAGGACGAAGTTCATCCAAAATAACTTGCGCCCAATTGATGTCATAATTTCCGAAAATACCAAAAAGTGCTTGGCACACTTTTGAAGTAGGATTGTTAAAATTACCCGATCTTGGGGTCAAAGTATGTTGTAAAAGAATATCGACAATCCTTGCTTTAGGACGAAAGTTTCGGTTTATAAATTCAAAATTTTCATCTCCTTCAAAAATATGATGAAATGTCTCACGATCATGTTCATCGATTTTAAAACTAGAAAGATCCATTCCCGTGCTTTTGCAATTAAGAATGGTACCCAACTGATCACAATTCAAAACAATTTGAGTCCCTTTGACACTACTCCAAATCTCATTCTCATTTCCATTATAAAAAGCACGGTTTAGATTAGCATAAAAGATTTTGACAAGATTAGGATAGCAAACAAAATCGTTTTGAGAAGAGTCAATAGGACTTAAAACACCATTCTTTGCAAAAAGAGAATCAATTTCATAAGAAGAAAAATCTTGAAAAATAGCAAATTTTCTGGGATGGACTTTGGCATAATTAGCATAATTGATGTATGCTTTAATTGCCTCCGGATCATTGAATAATTGCTCTTTGATTTTTCTGGAAATTCTCATGGTTGAGGGGTTACTTGAAGAAGCCATTAGAGTAAAGAGTAGAGTGCTTGAAGATATGAAGAGAGAGTTTGAATTTGAAAATGAAAGTGAAAAGATATGATAAAAGATAGTGGATAAATAGACTTTCAAAGGACATATTCTCTGGTCAAAAGGTATCTTTTCAGAGAAATAAATGAAGTGAAAAGGTGGAGGGAAATTCAAACATTTGAAATCAAAATTTGAAATTCAAATTCAGGTAGGCATGTCGACATCGTGGTAGGGGCCATGTCGACATGTGCCTGTGAATTTTCATGATATGATTTTCCTAAGATATCTAATATACATATATATAAATATTATTATTAATGTCTATATTTCTGAAATATTATTTTACTTATAATATATTTCAGAATGTGTCAAAAATAATAAAAATAATAATAAAATAATAAAATAATAGTAAAAATAGAAAATAAATTTTAAAATTCAAACAACATATCAATTTAAAATCAATCAATCAAACAATCAAGCAACTAATTCTATGCAAGCAATTTCAACCAATTATATTGTAAACGCGTACCATTTTCTGAGTCCGTTTCTTTGAACTCGTCGGAGTCGTGAACTGCAGTGAAACACAAATTCGAGTTATCCGTTTTCTGATCATCATCACTTGAGGACGAGTCTGGGTCATCTAGAGTTGCAGTAAATGCATGCTTCCGTTTCTTTGTTGGTTCATTGTTCATAGGAGGATTCTACCTTTCTGGATACGGACAGTTCTTTTTGATATGACCTGGTTCGTCACAATTGAAGCATTTGATAAAGTTTGGTACTGTAGTCTGATTACCAGAATTCTTAAAGTTGTTTCTCTTGGAACTATTCAATTATCTGTACTTCAGAAATTTCTTAAAATTTCTGGTCATAAATTCTATCTCTTCATCATTGTCACTGTTTGAGTCTGATCCATCGGTCAATGCATTGAATGCCATTGATTTCTTTTCAGATGCTTTGCTTTCTCTTCTCCCGATCATTTGAACTTCAAATGACATTAGATTTCCAATCAATTCTTCTATCTTTAAAGTACTGATGTCATTTGCCTCTTCAATTGCAAGTGTCTTTTGATCCCATTATGGAGTGTTCTGACTTGATCTTCTTCCGAAAATTCCTTTCCCAAAGATATTAAAGAATGCACAATATCTTGAAATCGACTATACATATCGTAAATAGACTCATTAGTATTCATTTTAAATAACTGAAACTGATTTGTGAGCATGGAAATTTTGGTTTGTTTAACTTTGCTTGTTCCTTCGTGAGTTACTTGCAAAGTTTTCCAGATTTCATATGCAGACTTATAAAATGACACTCTATTAAATTCATTTCTTTCAAGTGAACAAAACAGAATATTCATTGCCTTAGAGTTATTTTGTGCAACAGTCTTTTGCTCAGTGGTCCATAGTGCAAAATTAGTTGTGGGTTCAGAATATTCAGTTTGTGTGATATTCCAAGTATCTAATCCTACAGATTGTAAATATATTCTCATCCTACATTCCCAATATGCATAGTTACTGCCATTAAAAAGTGGTGGTCTGGCAGTAGACTAACCTTCTACAAATAAACTAGTGTTGGTGGTAATCGTAGTACTAGTGTTAGTAGCCATTTTGAAAATTTTCAAAATTCAGATAATGAAACTTTTGAAAACATAGCTCTGATACCAAATGTGAGAAATGTGGAGTAAGGATCTTAAGGCTAGAATTAACACTAGAGGGGGGGTGAATAGTGTTTTAAGACATTTGTTAATCTTTTTGATTTTATCTAACTTTATTAACAATGTATACACTAATTAGACACAGATATGAACACAGAATCAAACACAGATGCAAATATAAAGTAAAAGCAGTAAAGGAAAGAACACACCGGATTTTATACTAGTTCGGAGTTACCCTACATCCAGTCCCGTACAACTAAGTACGGATTTCCTTTCAAAAGCAATTCAACAATTACAACCCTCGATTTCAAGGCTACGAGGTACACCCTCCAGAATACCAATCCTCTGGGTAGAGATACTTGATTTCCGAGGCAACAAGTTCACCCAATTGATTTCCAAGGCTACAATCACACCTTTTCTCGCTGATTAATTTCAAAGGCTACAATCACACCTTTTCTCGCTAATATATTACAAAGAAGTCTATAACTCTAAATAGCACTAAGAACCTTGTAGAGATAGTGATGTAGAATCAAACTAGAAGTAATCGAGTATGATTCGATGTTGATTTCGGTAGAGTAATGGTATGATTTTGTAATAAGAAATGTGGAAGATGAAGAGGAGTGAAAATCAGAAAAATATGATTGAAAATTCGTTGAAACTGACCCCTATTTATAGAAAACCAACAGCCATGACCATTCATGAAGAGTTATGGCGAATAGACACTTGTTTTGAAATTTGAATTTAACTGTCACTATGTCGACATACTACCTAGGGGCATGTCGACATCCCTCAGCCAAAAATGATAATTTGAATTTCTATAAAAACAATATTTATCTTATATAAAAACTATTTAAAACTTTATAAATATACATGAATATAGTTGAAATTCATAAGTAAATATAAAGAACAATAAATACATAATTTAACTATAATTTTATATTTAAATCTAAGTATAAATATTAAAAGTTAAATATATTATTTGAAAAGACATTTAAAAACAGGAGTATTTTGACTTTGAAATTAAAGATGTTTTGAGGCTAAAAGTATTTAAAATCAGGATAGAGAGTTTTGAATCTTTTAAAAGGAATGTTTTGAAATCATTTTGAAAACAAGATAATTTTGTAAAATCATTTGAATTAAAATGAGTGGATACAAAACAATGTCCCACTAGATTTTTGTAGGTTCCATCCTACTTAGGGTTCCATCCCTTTAACGGGCTTGAAGTGGATTCCATTCCACGAATAAATTGGATATTAAGATGCCAGTGCTTTTCTACGAGTTTTAACAAATATTCCTAATAAAACAGACTTAACCTTGAACTCTTGATAATCTTGATACTCATGAGTCTTCTATCTCTGTATCCTGAATCTCTATACTGTACAGTCTTCATTCTTGATACCGGCATGGTTAGATCCTGCAAATACATATATATCTAAATTTGTAATGTTAGTATTTATATTTTATAATCTATTCTAAGGTTGTTGTCATTAAAACCATCATCTCAAGGACTAACAACTTCACCCTATCTCTAATGAGCCATCTAATGTGTTATACTCCATAGCTAAAGTTCTTACTCAACCTTCAGCTCTGATACAACTTGTAACATCCCGAGAGAAGTGGCAACCGGTATGCTTTGCAACCATCCCAGCCCCACCATGGCATACACTGGTACCTCACATTTACTTTTACGGCCAGCCTCTCGACTGTCACAACCAACCCCTCCCACTCAGGGACATGTAGGGGTAAGAGTCTCCCGTTCGCCACCAAACTGCGAAGCGAGAACCCCCTATCATGCTGTAATATAGCAAATGCGATCCATATCGTCGTATCATTATTCGGAATGGGTTATATGACACAAAGGTCCTTTCCCGGCTAAACCGAATAACGAGCGCAATTAAAAATCATATGGATACTGGGGTCTCAGTTAAATCACAGCTTAAAGCCCAAAACTTTTCATTCGAATGGTTAAAACAAATTACAATTTCCAATCTTTTAAACAAAAGGATTTAATTCACAAAGTTCACCCCATTCACAAAGATCCATTCATGGATTTCAAAACAATTTCCATTTTAATTGAATAGGTTTACTCGTTAAATCTTTAAATCATGATTTAACTTATAGCTTTCAAAACTCGTTTCCAAAGATTCATTCATAGTATTTCAAAACAATTCCATTTCAAGTTGGATTAACTCGTCCGGTCTTTGAATCAAAGACTCATTTCATAACTTTCAAAACATTTCAATTTTTTATTTCAAACTTGAAACCTTTCAACACAGTTGGGAAATCCTTTCTTTAAATCAAAACTATTATTATTTGAAAACTAGTAGTTTTCATTTCGGAGAAATCCGATCTCATTTATACAAGTTGAATCTTTGGGTTAGTTCAAATTCCCAAAAACAACACTTTAAAAAAAAGGGTAGAATTCGTACCCTCCGACGTTCACCTTGTCCCAGTTCAACTGGTAACTCGACATATCCTACTGCATCAGTCGCAGCGCCGTTAAAGCCGTGGATACGAGCTTTGGATGGTTTCAAGTCTTTTGTCTCTAGCTTCATCTGATCATAGGCCTTCTTGAAGATGATGTTGACTGAACTTCCACAATCAATCAAAATTCTTTTTACATATGCTGGTCCGATTGTTGCAGATATGACCATGGGATCGATGGTCGGAGCCTCCACCTGATCAGCGTCTCTGTTTCTGAACACAATATCGTCTGTCATCACGCGCTGCTGCTTAGCAGGGGCCCCGTCCTCTACGTTCGAACAGCACTCAAAATCTGCATGCTTCAAGGAGCTCGCATATCGTTCCATCTCTTGCCAGTTCTTATCTGCAGGATGAGGTCCACCGATAATCGTATTTATAACCAGTCTTCCAACAGTCCGGGCAGGTTCCTCTGGATGACGTGGAACCGGTGCACGACCTGGGTCGGACGTTCCCTGTCCTCCTTCCTGTGGGTCCTTTACAAATTCTTGCAACTTCTTTTGTCTAATCAATTTCTCGATAGCGTCATGCAGGTGTCTGCATTCTTCCGTGTTGTGTCCATAGGTTTCATGGAAGCGGCAATATTTCCCAGTCCGCTTCTGTTCTTCAGTTGATTCCTTCGGACGTGGTTTTCTGTATTGAAAAGTATTGCATGTGGATAGGTAAATGTTCTCAAGTGGGGCGTTTAGCGGAGTGTACTCGCTGTAGCTTGGAATTCTCGACTTCCACTTTCCCGCTTCTTTCCTCTTTCCTTGACTTCTTCCTCCGGACTCTTTGGGCTGCACGGGCTTACTCTGGACGTTGACTTGAACCTTTCCTGAATTGTCTCCAGATTGCTTCACAGCAATGTTGCTCTTGATTGACTCTTGGGCAGGTCCCGGTGCCTTGTCTCGTCGTACCCACCTAGCTTCCTCTCTTCTTATGAACTGGTGTGCCTTGGAGTAAAAACGCTCTAGCGTAGTCGGAGGTTTTCCTGCCAGCCAATCTCCGAATTCAGAATCCGGATCTACACCTCTCATTACAGCCATTAGAATTGCATGGTCGTTGGGATTACTGACTTCAGTTGCCGCAACGTGAAATCTTTGTAAGTACTCCTTCAGCGACTCTCCGGGATTTTGGATTACACTTGACAGAGACATCACGTCCTTCGGGCGTGTAGTGTGTATCCTGAATTGCTCAATAAACTTCTTTGCCAACTCCTCGAAATTTGATACGGATCGCGGAGGAAGTCGGGTGAACCACATAGTAGCGATCCCAGATAGAGTAATCGGAAAGCACCTACACTTGGTGGCATCATTTGCTCTGGCTGAATCCATCATCCATTCATACCTCATTACATGTTGTCTGGGGTCAGTCTTTCCTTCGTATGCAGGAATGGTTGGCATGCTAAACTTCTTGGGGTAGGACGCTTGCAGCACAACATCCGTGAACGGAGTATGACTTCTTGACACTCCCCAATCGTCATTTGATAAGCCCTGATTTTCTTTCATCAGTTGCCTGATCATGGCTGTCAGATCGGGTGTCTGTATGGAAGCTGGGAGGTTGGAGTCAGTTCTACGTGCCTGTCCATGCTGATGCCTCCTTTCCTGGCGATCTGCCAATCGTGCGTCATGAGGTTCAACATTGTTAACATCTTGATGATCTGGAGCTCCCTCCTCCACCTGTACTCCGGTTCGGAAGTTTCCAGTTCTGGCTTGGTCGCGGTCTCCTGCTGTTCGAACAGCAGCATCTGCCCTTGCAGTTTCAGTCTTACGGCGTCTGCGCCTGGGTGGCTCATCAGAAGAAGTTGAGCTGTCAGAAGAGGAATAAGCAGCTGGATTGCCCCCAGCATTCTGTTGCTGCTGTTGAGTGAGTTGTGCCATCAGGTTGGCATTAGCCTGCATCTGTTCTCCCAGTTGTCTCCTGCTTTCCCTAAGTTCTCTCATCAAGTCGTTGAACTCCACTCTGGTGACAACTGGAGTCTGTTCTTGAGCGGCAATCCCTGCACTCGGGATTGCTGGTTGATTGCTAGGTCCTGCTTGTTGCACGCTAGCAGTCTCTCGGGCATCCGCATTAAGAGAAGCTGACCTGGTACGTGGTCTTGCCATTGTAGAGTTATTGGTATGAACTCTGAGTAGGATCAGCGGATGTTCTATCAGTAAGTCGGATCTTCTTTGGGGGATTTGCTCAATCCAGTAGCTTCAAAGCAGATCCTTGAGGTCTGAGAATTCGATTCTCAGTGAAAGCACCAAAGTGTTAGCACCAAAATTGGTCACTAACCTCGTTCAGAAAGATTGTGTAGAGATATAAGTGATGAAAGCAAATTAAACAGAGAAGACAATCCTAATTCAAGTGCAGAAAGTAAGAACACCAAATTTATAGTGGTTCGGCGTAATTGCCTACGTCCACTTTGCTCAACTTTATTGATTTCCTTTATGGTTGATTACAAATACAATTCGTGAATCAAATGCTTGAATGAAGTTGTTTGAGTAGAGAAGATGAGTCTTGAAAATGGCAGAGTCTCCCCGTATTTTCTCTCCAAAAAAGCATCCATTTCACTGTGACCCTGCCCCCCTATTTATAGGCAAATATGGGCTGGACTTCCCAAATGGGCTGGATAGCCGAACGGTCAAGCCTCAGTACAGTGGTCGCTGCATGCCGATCCTGGTATGCCGAACGCTCTGATGCCGAGCAGTCCTTCCCATGCCGAACGATGCTTTCCATGCCGAACGGTCCTTGTGAAGTTGTGCATACTGAATGCCTTCTGAATGTCGAGCGCTCTGATTGCCAAGTTATCCTATCGCCGAGTTCTACTGATGTCGAGTACCTTGCGATGCCGAGTACTCCTGTTGCCGAGTACTACGCCGAGTACCTCTGGGTTCCGAGTGCCAGGGGACGCCGAGCGCTCTTGCAGCCGAGTGCCAGTTGATGCCGGACACCACTTGACGCCGAGTACCTTGGGATGCCGAGTACTCCTGATGCCGAACCCCACTTGACGCTGAGTACTTTGGGATGCCGAGTACTCTTGATGCCGAGTACCACTTGACGCTGAGTACTTTGGGATGCCGAGTACTCTTGATGCCGAGTACCACTTGACGCTGAGTACTTTGGGATGCCGAGTACTCTTGATGCCGAGTACCACGCCGAGTACTCCTGGATGTCAAGTGCTTCGCCGAACACTCCTGGATGCCGGCCACTCTCTGATGCCGAGTTCTACTGGATGCCGAACGCTAGCGCCGAGCATTGGTTGTCGCCGAACACTAACTGACGCCGAGCACTACGGATGCCGAACGCTTCTGATGCCGACTCCCACTGGATGCCGCGCGCTTCGCCGAGTCCTCCTGGATGCCGAACGGTCCTTCATGCCGAGTAGTGGCCAATGCCGAGCATTCAGTTGCCTGGTCAAATCTCCAGGAAACAGAAGTATATAGCTGCCTGTGGGCCTGGGCTGGAGCAATCTGGCCTGGCAACGTTCTGGTTCGGCGAGGCTTCATTCGGCATGGGTTGGAGCAGTGGTGGTTCGGTATGCAGTGCTTTGATTTGGTTCGGCGAGGCTTCATCCGGCATAGGTGGAGGAAGCTGATTCGGTAGCTCCCTGGTTCGGCGGTAGTTGGGATAGGTCTTGGTTCGGCGAGGGGGATATACTTGGTTCGGCTGTTGTTTGGACCGGTGGTAGGAGCTTGTATGCTTGGTTCGGCTGTTGTTTGGACTGGTGGTAGGAGCTTGGTTTCTTCTGGCTCGGTAGGGGTGAAAACACACCCAACACCGACCATTATCCAACCACGATCATCACCGAATTATGAATCCCCCAATTTTCGACCCTGTCCCGATTTCACATGCCGCATTTCGCCTTGAATCGTGTTTCGATCGACTTTTGATCGTTATTGGACATGTTGTCGCTGTGATTCATGAGAGCACAATAGTACACCGGGTTTATGATGGATCCGAGGCGATTTGAATTGGTTTTGGATGATCTGGTGGTGTGGAGAGATGGTGGATTTTATTGTAGAGAGGCTAACATGTTATTGGGTTAACGGGTTAGTGGGTTAGGCGATTTGTTGAAAGAAGAGGAGTTAGCGAGTTAAGGAGAGTTAGGTCGTACTCGACTTAGGAGCCTTGAACGACTTAGGGCTTTTACAATATGGACATGAATCACGCGACTTAACTCTGTAAACGACTTAGCGACTTAATCATCAAAACTCCGAACGACATAAGAGACTACGACTTATCTTGCCAGAATAGCATACGAGTTAAAGCTAAACGACTTAAAGAATCAATGACCTAACTTAACTCGTAGCATAGCTTTAACTTGTACGAACATAAGTGATGAACTTCATGACTCGAGCAGAACGACCTAGGAGAGTTCGACCTATGTTAGGTCGTTTGGACATGAACTGGATGACCTAAAGGAGTCTCGAGCTAACTTAAGTCGTTCCTGCGACTTAAGGGATGGATAGTATTTGAACACTTGCAGATTTAACCAGTACTTGTTTGAACTTCCAATTTTGAACTGCCAGAACTTGTTGCACTCGTTCACAGATTATTTTGACTTTTAAGCTAACAACCTGTTAAATACAACATTTGCAGAAAACTAGGACGAATATACTCATCATCGACTGCCCACATCGAGTGATGGATTAAGTCAACGAGAAAAGAATATGAATCTAATTAAAAGTGAAATGCTGCGAATCAACTAACTTAAATGGAGTATCGACGCAAAATTCATACAGTTATAACTGCTTATTGTTGAATATTATCTGCATTGATACTACACTTAATTTTGATATAATAACAAGTCTTGAATCTTCCTGAATTGACGCGCGCCAACTAGTATTATTTCAAGTTTTACTTTATTTACTTGTTATTTTCAGTAGCTTTGCACAACACTTCACACACTTTTTAGGAAACGTGCACCTTCATATTTGAATATCCAATTCCTTGTGTAGAATGACTTCTCAACAAGTACAAGAAGAGACAGTAGATCAGTCCGATGAAGTTTTTCCGATTGCTGCTCCTTTGGATAATCCTCCGGAAAGGGTTCCAACCACACTGAACCAACGGACCTTCAACCAACTGTGTATGCAATTTGGTATTGCTGAAGCGGATGCTCTGCTTCCCGGTGCAAATGACACTGCCGACAGGACGCCACATGGCTTCATTGCAGTTAATTGTCACATGTGTCTGAACGGAGCTATTCCCCCTTTCAATGATTTCCTCAGAACACTTCTCCTTCGATTAACCATTTCTCTGTTCCAGTTGCACAACAATGGCTATGCCATTTTGATGGGGTTGTGTGTACTATTCAGGAGGACGCTTGACCGCCTCCCAAGCTTTGAGGAGATTTGTTATCTGTGTACATTTGGGAGGAACAAAGATCACCCCTCCATTATTCTTGTTAGAAGCGCAAGGAATCGCAAGCTAATCACGGATCTGCCCGAGAGCGCTTACGGGTTTTTAAATCAATTCTTCTATGTCCGTTGCCTTTCGGGATTCTATGGCATCTAGAGAGTAGGAAGTAAGACTACCTATCTTCGTTTACTTCATTTCTGAGCCTTTCAAAATTCGAGTCGTCAAGTGCTAACTTCATTCTTTACTTTTGCAGCAATTCCTCCTCTCTCTAAAGATTCTGCCCACAAATCAACTTTTGAAAGATTGAGTGCCATAGCTGCCAACGAGAGAAGTATTAAATTTCTACGGAGGAACGAATTTCTGCATCAATTTGGACTCTTGCATCCCTCTCGATCTATTCAGTCTCGTGATGCCCCCAGCTCTCAAGGAGAAGCATCAAATTACCCAGTCTCCGCAGAGGAACCTGCACCGAAAGAACTTATTATAGAAACTTCGTTAGTGAGATGCTCCAGTTCTGCTGACGCTGTTGGGTTATCTGCCAAATCTAAACTTCCCCCAGTTATTGAAGAAGAGGAATTTCCTCAACATTCCGGGAAGTCTGATACTTTTAGAGGGTTGAGCTATCTCATGGTGACTTCTCAGGAGCTCTTTAAAGATGACACCACCACTCCTAAACTTGCTTCCCCAGCAATTGAAGCAACATCTGCCTTGCGACCAGTCCCGTCAACCCAAGAGTTGACTCCTGCCGTAAAAGCCGACATCACTCCTAAGCTGAAGAGTGGTTTGTAGCTTGACGCACGTAGTTCGCACGCCACACACACTTAGGATTTTTGGCAATTATGCGCACTTAGCTTCTTTATTTCGAAGATTTCTAAATTTTGTTTCTTCTTTACTTTCAGGTTCTCCCATGGGACGCAGTGGCTCTTACTATGATGACTTTCAACGCTACGCAAAGCGTGACTCTTATGATCACCGGCGCTATCTTTCTGCCCCCAAGGAAACTGATGAGGAACGAGCAGCTAGGAAAGCTCGTGAGAGGAAGGCTTATGAGGAGCGGTATGGAAGAAGAGATGACCGCCATGACTCTTAGCAAAGGGATGACGACTCCCATAAAAGAAAATCTCATGATGGTAGGGGGAAGAGTCATATAATTGAAGATCCAAGCAAGCGGGCCAAACTCAACGACAAGTCTTCATCTGAAATTTCTCAAGTGCCCGCTGCTTCTATCTCTTTGGACATCCCTTCCAGCTCTCCTGCCCTTAAAAGAGCTGATATTCAATCAATCATCAACAGGCCTCCTTATCAGCTTGAGAAGCCTCCGTCTGTACTCCAAAGCCGATTTCTAAATTGGTGTTTGAAAGGAGTACGTTTCGACTTGGACTTGGTTCCCATTGATAAGCAGGCTATGCTGATAAATCTTGACGCCGTCAAGCTTGACATTGAAAGAATGTCTGGATGGCATAAATTAGTTGATGAGCTCCAAAGAGTTAATCGCGCAAACCTCAAGGCCATGCTGACCATGGAGAACGATAAATCTGAATGGCAAAACGTTCTTGATCAGCATGATGCAGAGATGAAAAGCATCACCACCTTCAACGAGGAGCTTGAGGCTGAAGTTAAGAAACTCAAAGATGATCTCGCCTCCTCTTCCACTTCTTATACACAAAAGGAAGAGGTTCTCCAAAAACAAGTAAGAGATGCCCACGCCACTCAACGAGACGTTGAGGCTAAACTTGAGGCAGAGCAGAAAATTGTAGAAATCTATCGCAAAGATGCTGCCCAGCTGGGTGAAAAGACTAGCTCTCAAGACTTGGAGATTGCAATACTAAAGGCCCAGCTTGCTAAGGCTGAAAGAGAGCGTGATGAGGCCATTGCTGGAAAAACAACAGCTGAACAATCACATGAGGCGACTAAGGCCAACATTAGCTCTACTCTTTTTGATTTTTATATTCTCAGCGTCTTGGGGAGCGGCAGTCTTTCTTTTTTGGGTCCAAAATATGAAATTACACTAGCTGAAGTGTGTGATGCAGCAGTTGGAGTGCTTAAAGATGCCAGCTATACTGAAGAGGATTTTGAGGCTAATTATCTTGATGATGAGGGTCGCGCCGCCCTTGCGAGAGGGAAAGAGCAACTTGCCAATCAACGAGCCGAAGTAGCGGAAGGAGAGTGTCCAGGGAGGACACCATTGACTGACCCAGCTCGTCCTTCGTCTTCGGTCGACGTTGATATTATTGGCTCTAGTTCCCATTCTCCGCCTCCTGCTAAATCCGAAACCAAAACTGCAACTGCCCACGCCGAAGATGAGGCCCAAGAAAGCACCGAAGCCCAAGATTACGAAATTGACGTATTAAAGCCAACTTCTCCAGGTAACTTCAACATTGATTTAGCTCAAGTGGACTACTCGTTTGCCTCACATGAGCTCGATGAGTGTCTTGCTTATTACTTAAGCCTCGACGTGCCACTATCTCCTCTCTTTTGCGAGGAATACTGATGTTTAACTTTTCTTCTTCTATAGTGAAACCAATAAGTGCTGTACAGACTTCGCCTTCTCCCGCTGTTGCCCCTCCACCTCTTCAAGTTAATCCTCCTTCTGCTTCTCAACCGGGATCACAAGAAGAACAAATAGAAGCTCTTCAATGTTTAGATGACCCGACAGCTTCACAAGAGCAGAAGGCCGAAGAACTTGAGGAGGGTGAGAGGACCCCGGATAAATTCACTACCGATGATACAAAGATTTTTGACCTTATCTCTCTGGGCAGCGAATCTTCTTCGAAAAAGAGGGGAAAGCGCGGAATTTCAAAGAAAAAGAAGGACGCTCCTGTTGATGATGAGAAAGCAGAAGAGGACCCAATTGCACCTCTTTCTCCTTCTTCCTCGAAGAGTTCAAACCGACCTAAGAAGTTAACCATTAGGCTAGGTGAGGGCTCAAAAGGCGGCGGGAAGAAGAAGAGATGAGTCTGGCTTTGTTCTTCTTGCTTTGCTTTTTTGTCTTTTGTCTAAAGACTTGCATCGACCGGAGATTGTGCGGGTACCGGCCCCCGCTTTTTGAAATCTGCACATGTATAAAAACTTTTTATAGTATGAAATAAAATGATTCTTTTTACTTGTACAATCTCTTGTCAATATTTGTGAATGCATTTATTCCCTATTTTAGCATAAGGTTCTTTGTTTTCTTTGCATGATATTATAGTGAGCTCGTGGTATGCTGTTTGAGCATTGTTTTTGTTAGTGTAGCTATATTGCCCCCATACCACGGCTTATTGCAATATTCTCCATTTTGAAAAGACTTGTACTCTTATTCTAGAGAATAATTCTTCCGTTTTGAGGAAATATCATTCTGCTTTATTAGAGTGTGCTTTGTATCGGAGAAGTATTCTCTCTTTTCACTTTTGAAAAGAGGATTCTCCTACGCGGTGAAGCGGGACTCCATAGAGGGCTTTGGATTTGGCATTTCAACTTGTGGAAGTGTGCCTCTGGAGAGGGCTTTATTTGTTTGCCTGAAAGTCATTTCTCATAGTTAAAATGGATCCACGGGGCGGACGCAAGTAACCTAATTGGATGTTCGTTTGTGCAAACGATCGCAATTAGCTAGCAAGGGCCCGGTGCCTTCACTTTGGGAAGGTGCCCCTTCGGTGGTACCACCAACCTTTTTGGTTGAGAAAAGCATTTCATTTTACGGTGTGCCTCGTTAGAGGGCTTTATTTGGCACTTCAACTTTTTTGGGGAAGAACGTTCCCATAAGAGTAGAAGTGTGCCTCCGAAGAGGGCTTCATTTGTTTGCCTGAAAGTCATTTCTCACAGTTAAATGGATCCACGCGGCGGACGCAAGCAACCTAATTGGATGTTCGTTTGCACAAACGATCGCAATTAGCTAGCAAGGGCCCGGTGCCTTCACTTTGGGAAGGTGCCCCTTCGGTGGTACCACCAACCTTGTTACTTGAGAAAAACATTTCATTTTACAGCGTGCCTCGTTAGAGGGCTTTATATGGCACTTCAACTTTTTTGGGGAAGAACGTTCCCAATGAGAGTAGAAGTGTGCCTCTGAAGAGGGCTTCATTTGTTTGCCTGAAAGTTATTTCTCACAGTTAAATGGATCCACAGGGCGGACGCAAGCAACCTAATTGGATGTTCGTTTGCACAAACGATCGTAATTAACTAGCAAGGGCCCGGTGCCTTCACTTTGGGAAGGTGCCCCTATGGTGGTACCACCAACCTTCTTACTTGAGAAAAACATTTCATTTTACAGCGTGCCTCGTTGGAGGGCTTTCAATTGTGCCTCCAGAGAGGGCTTTAAATTGTGCCTCCGGAGAGGGCTTTACTTGTTTCGTTTGCCAGGAAGGTTGTATCTCACAATTAAGTGGATCCACGGAGCAGACGCAAACTACCTAACTGGATGTTTCTTTGCACAAACGATCGCAATTAACTAGTAAGGGCCTGGAACCTTCACTTTGGGAAGGTGCCCCTTCGGTGGTTCCACCAACCTTTTAGTTGAGAGACAAGATCACATTTTAGCTGTTTTTGACTGCTTGCCCATGTCTTTTCACCATCTGCTCCTCAGCGATTCCTTGTTATCACTCCTAAGTTCATGTTCCTTTCTTTTGCAGGTTGTTTGATTTTTCCCAAGAAGTGTACTTCATTGTCAAGTGAATCCACGGAGCAGACGCAAGCTACTTAACCGGATGTCTGTTTGCACAAACGATCGTAATCAGTTAGCAAGGGCCTGGAAACTTCACTTTGGGAAGGTGCCCCTTCGGTGGAATCACCAACTGTTTGTGAGAAGTACTTCTTATGTAGGAATTGAAACTGGAATTTTTGTGGCTTGATATTGGTTTGCTGATTTATAGGAATCGCTTGGTCTTGTGATGTATTAAATAGGTAAGCTTTGCTTTGATAGCCTGCAATATTAAATCAACATTTTAGCAACACACTTAAGATGTTTGCACATTGAAATAAGACAGGCATTTTAAAGTAGTAGAAGACACAAGATTTATAGTGGTTCGGCCAAGAATTGGTCCTACATCCACTTTATAGTTCTTATTGCTGAGTCACACTTATTTTACAATGGATTACAATACAAGAATGATACATCCACAATCATTTTACAAATTTAAGCATAGCTGCTAAGTAAAATATGGACGCAAGTGATTGCTGTTCCAGGCTCTTGGAATTGGATCTCCTTCGACAGTTATGAGCTTGAAGGTGCCATCGAGAAGTTTTTTGCCTATGACATATGGCCCTTCCCAGTTTGGCCCAAACACTCCTGTTGTTGTCATGATCCTTTTCAAGACTAGATCCCCAATTTCAAAGCTGCGTTGGCGGACTTTAGAATTGAATTGCCTGGATATTCTTTGCTGATGAGCTACAACTCTGAGCTCAGCCTCTTTCCTTCTTTCGTCAAGTAAGTCAAGTGCTTCAAGTTGCAGTTTTTCATTTTCAGCTTGGTTGAAATGAATTCTCCTGTGTGAGGGGACCTCTATTTCCATGGGAATCATCGCTTCTGATCCATATGCTAATGAAAATGGAGTGTGCCCAGTTGCAGTTTTGTGGGTAGTTCTATAAGCCCATAGTGCTAGTGGCAGCTTATCGACCCAACCACCTTTTGCTTTTTCCAGCTGTTTTTTGATGGTTGATTTGATAATTTTGTTCACTGCTTCCACTTGCCCGTTTGCCTGCGGATGAGCCACTACTGAGAAGCTTTTTCGGATTTTGAATCGCCTGCAAAAGTTCTGGAATTCCTCGCTTTCGAATTGGGTACCATTGTCTGTGATTATCTTCTGAGGCACACCATACCTGCAAATGATATTTTTAGTCACAAAGTTTATCATCTTTTTAGAGGTAATAGTAGCCAATGGTTCAGCTTCAGCCCATTTAGTGAAATAATCAACAGCAACAATAGCATATTTGATTCCGGACTTGGCAATCAGTAAAGGTTCAATGAGATCTATCCCCCAAATGGCGAATGGCCATGGACTGACCATCTGTTTTAGCACGGTGGATGGTGCCCTTGGGATTTTTGCAAATCTCTGGCATTTGTCACACTTTCGGGAGAAGCTAGCAGCGTCTCGATTAATATCTGGCCAAAAATACCCATAGCAGAGAATTTTCTTTGCAAGAGTTTGGCCACCTGAATGATCCCCACACTCTCCTCCATGCACCTCAGCTAAAATTGTCTTAGCCTCTTCTTTGGTTACACATCGGAGTAATGGCATCGAGAATCCTCGTCTGTACAAATGGCCGTCTTGAATTACATATCTCGGGGCTTTTCTTAACAGCTTCTGGCGTTCTTTTGAGTTTTCTAGCAAGGAGCTGTTGAGTAGATATTCCTTGATAGGGGTCATCCACGACTCTTGTTCTTGAGATACAGTCATGATCCAGTCAATATCCATTTCATCAGTACTTGGAGCTGACAAGACTTCCACAGGGACCAATCCTAATAATTGAGCTTCGCCAGAGCTTGAATATTTTGCGAGAGAATCTGCCTTCATGTTCTCTTCCCGGGGTATATGGCTGATTGTATAATGATCAAAATCATCGAGAAGCTCCCAGGCCTTTGACAAGTAAGCAGGCAGATTTCCTCCTTTAGTTTGAAACTCTTTCTTGACTTGGCATACAATAAGTTGGGAATCACTGAAGATCTGCAATACTTTGATGTTCAGTTCTTTAGCAATTTTCAAGCCGGCAATAAGTGCTTCATATTCTGCTTCATTATTCGATGAAGGAAATTCTAATCTCAATGCATAGCACAATGATCGCCCCTCGGGGGTTTCAAGCGCAACCCCAACTCCAGAGCAATAGTCATTTCTTGCACCATCAACATATAATTTCCATCGGATCGGGATGTCATTAGTCACTTCACTACACCAGAAACAGATTTTGACAGCGTTTCAAAAACGCTGTTATATGATACAACAGCATTATTATAAACGCTGTATAATGACATGCTGTCGTAGATGCAAAAGTTTTAACAGCAAAATAGAAAACGCTGTAAAAAACAAGATACCACAGCGTTTAGTAAACGCTGTTATATGACACAACAACGTTAGAACAAAAGCTGTATAACGACAAGCTATCGTATAAAGAGAACTTACAACAGCTTAATTTTAAACGCTGTGGAAATTATTCTTTTGATAGCGTTTTAATTATGTTAATATTTTTATTACAGCGTTTAATGCGTGCTGTGTTATGTTTTTACAGTTGGGATGCTGTTTTACTACAGCTTACAACAGCATTTAATAAACGCTGTTACTCACTATTTAATGATAATTACAACACGAATTAAACGTTGTTGTTTCTTCAGTGACAGCATTAAAATAGATGCTGTCTTCTATTTATATGATTTTTACAGCATTAACATTCCACTATATTTGCATATTCCAGAACTACATTTTTAGTATAATCAAGCCACCGGTATATATAACATGTTCTAATGAATAATAATATGTTAAATAAACTAGCTAAAACAATATTAATATACAAAAAACATCTATAAATCAAGTTTCAATAATATCCATAAACAAAAATAACACAGTAGACCAAGTTATCATAATATTATTAAACAAAGATAAGGTATATGTTAAACAAAAATATAATATCAATAAAGTAAGTCCGCACCAAATGCCAACAACAAAACGTGCATCTAAAAAATTTCATATGCTTGCTACTTGCTACGGAAGAAGAATGTGCCATCGCCATCTTTAATTACCTACGATGAAAAAATTTGAAGTCAGTGAGTAAACATAAATTAAAATCTAAACCCATCTGATAATCTCAATACAATTATTACAAGCAAATCAATATTTTTATCACAGTTCTCCGTTTACACTAATAGATATTACATAGATGAGTTTTATTGTAGTATCCAACATTATTGTTAAGTATGATTTACATAGATGAGTTTTATTGTAGTATCCAACAATATTACACAATTAAGTGTTTCACAAGTATGATATAATAATGTAAAAATAACTAACAATAATTGAAGACAGGAATAAATAAGTCTAAATGATTGGTGGCAAGTCACAGTTGGACGCAAACTCTGGGCCAGTGATTAAGCACATTATTATCACTAAATAACAGTATAAAGTGTGAATAAGAAAGAGTAAATGGAGAGCACACCGAACTTCAATTTACCAACCCTTTTGTGGAGGGTAGACTGCAATTCAACGGCACAGGTTATAGGATGTAAAAATTTATTTTATACCAAATTTACAGCAATATAATTGGGTGATAGATTTTTCAGACAAATTTTTGTTACCTCGAGGAGGATACTAGTCGATTGGGTATTGCTAAGCTTTTTAATGATTCTTATCCTAGTGAGAAACTTGCCAGCAATCTTCGTCTGAACCTTTGCTGCTATATATTCCTGAAAATATTTTTTTAAAGTATTGTGAACTTGTTTGATAATAATGATCATAGCTATGCCTAAGTACATAGTTAGGATATGGTCAGTTTCGTAGGTTATTGTTTATTTTAATTTACCTGTAAACGTGTAGGAAGAAAATATCACAGTGTTCAATGAGTATGATATATTATAAAATTGCTTAACTTAGCGACCATACATTGTGAAAACAATTGAAACAGATATATAATAACATGCATACAAAAATAGAATCTTATATTATTGATATATTCCAACTCTAACCACATGTTCTTTAGAAATTAAAGAATCTTCGGTGGTGATGAAGATTATCTCAAAAGATCTCCTACACAAAATGAGTAGTTCGTATAGAAATGGTAAAAAAGGTTTCAAAAGAGCATACAGTAGGTAGATGTGGGTGGATACTTCATATTAATTGATCTATATGAAACCTTTTTCAAACAAAAGAGTATTGTAAACTGCGTATTTATTTTTTTCCAAAAGTGTGCAATTTATGAAAAAGAAAACTAGAGTGGATGTAACTTCCAAGAAGGCTATGGATAAAAGATTCCAAATTTCAAACGAGTAGGAAGCAAGCTATATTAATTGTCAAGACATCATGTGAATATCTTAGGATGTTCTAGAATTCTAGTTCAAAGCCACCAATCAGTAAATGAAAAATAAAAAATGACTCGCTAATGCATTAGAAATCCGTCATCATGCACCTGTCAAAAAATTGCTCAAGATGCAGTTTATTCCACTACAACAAAAATACCCTATTACAACGTCTTTTTTACAACGGGCATTGGTTGTCCGTTGTAATAGAAGGCTATTACAACGGTCCATTTAGGACCGTTGTAAAATATACCATATACAACCCCTTTTTACAATGGGCGTTTTTTGCCCGTTGTAATAGAAGGCTATTACAACGGTCCACTCAGGACCGTTGTAATAGATGCCAACTTTTACAACGGTCAAAAATGCCCGTTGTAACAGCCTTAGCCTTTATTTTATCGGTCCACTCAGTCCCTCGTCTGTTTGCTTTCTTCCCTTCACTGCTAAAAGTTTATTTATCGCTAACCCTAAATCCCAAATCGAACGTTCCTATCTAGAATTCCTAGGTTCGTCGACCTCTTCTCCATGGCACTCATCTGACCTCCTCTCTTTCTCCTATCGCCTTTCTTCCTTCCCTTTCCAATCCGCTTCATCTAGCCATGCCAAAGAAGAAGAAAATTAAGTCCATTTCCAACTCTTTGGACTCAGATCTGGATTTCGAGGCTTCATCATTGACCCACTCCGGACGCCGTTATAATGCTTCTCCTTCGGCTATGGTTAGTTCGATTCAAGATGGGTTGATACAACTGTTGGCATCAGTAATTTCATATTGGTTTGTAAAGTGATTGCCGGTAGATGCATACTGGAATGAAAGTCTGGCTGGGTAAGTTGCTTCTACAAAATTAACGCTGCCTTTTTATTTTTTATTTTTTATTTTTTAGTGCAGTTAAATGTTTTGAGCTGCTGTTGTAGTGTTATTTTTGTGCAAAATGCATGGAGCTTGTCTGTATGACGTGATTCGAACTGAATTGATATATGCTTTTAAGTTTGATGTTTGCGTGTATCAGTACAACTACATGTCCCTCTTATTAATGGAGATGTACATAAATCTTTTATTACTATTTAGCTTAAAGTTATTATAGCACTAAGTTTAAATTTCAAAGGCAGTACACCATGTTTGTATGATACATGAACTTCCTCTCGTTTAGTGCATTGTATAACACGTATAGCAGATATGAATGTAAGAGTGATTGAATTGCCTGAAGCAGCTAAGGGTGATGTGCGTATAGGAAAAAATGGAGGTAAATTATGCTACTATGCTGGAAATGATAGTGAGAGTTTCAAGTCGTGGGTTTTAGAAGATTTGGTTGCTTGTATGTGGAGATTGAAGCATTGTGTTGATGTAAAAGATGTTGTGGACATGGGTAAAGTGTGGAGATTTCTTGGGTTGCTTGTATGTGGAGATTGAAGCATTGTGTTGTTGTAAACCCTTCATTAGGCACATGTACGCTTATAGGGTCAGCTCCAGAGGTGTTTTTTTTTAATTCCATTTGTTTATGTCAATAATCCAGGCATTTCTAATTTCTGGTTTGAACTGGACATTTTTGTATGCTCAGGAAGCTATGTCAAGCAATAAGAACAGTTCGCAACAAATATCTCTGTCAGTTGTTTCTTCAATCTTAGATATCAAATCCGAAGATTGGGATACTTGTGCATCAGATGCAAATGGACGTGGAAAGTTTGATCCTTTCACTTCTCATGCTTTTCTCTCAAGCCTAGAGGAGTCGGGATCTGCAGTTCAGGTTAGCTGCACTTGACTCATGTACAAGATACCTAGAACTAAAACTTGAATAATGTCTTCTTCAAGAAGAAGAAACTTGCAACAAATACATAGCTATAGATGTATTCAGTAAGATTGAAGTTTTATTATGACAAATTTATTACAGTAAGATACCATAGAAAATTGTAGAAAAATCCAAAAAAGGTTAATATCATTTGCATTATGATGCCCTCAATTTAATTAAAGTTCAAATAAGGAAAATGAAGACAGAGATCATATGACATACGTGAGTGAACATGAGCGCTCGGAATGAGAATAATATGAGCACTGATATCATTTCCATCGAAAATTTATTTAATTTCACACAATTACATTCGAGAATATAGGGAAACAGAATTGCTACATAGTTGCAATTCTCCATGGTTCATGATTTCAAATAATGCAGAGTTGTACGGTAAATTCATTTGTTGTGTGTTTCTCAATTATATATCATGCCTGAAACTACGAACAAAGTAATGTTTCGATTCTTTCCTAAACAGTTATGTCTAGTGTTTACTTGTAGCCATCTATTATTCATTGGAATCATCTGAAACATTAATTTAAAGAAAAAGTAATATTTGTCATATGTCTATTTAAGTAGATAAATGCTTGAGTGTTAAAAGTCATGGGTTGACTAAGATTGCAACTAAACAAATCGATTAGATATTTGATAAGCTTTGTAGAATTGTTCAAGCTCAATAACTAAATCCTGGTTAAATCGAAAGCATCGGGAATCAACAGTTTACAAATAAATATTACTTCCCTTCTGTAGGTGGAATTAAAGGAGCACTGTGGATGCTAGCTAAGGCATTTGTCACTGTCAATGATTCCGGTTATCATCAACTCATCAGCCACTGGTATCCTACTATAAATTAATTCACATTGCTCACCGATTAATACATTACATAATGACACTATTTCATTATTATCTCTTCTCTAGGTTGCATTCACATGCAGTGATAGAACCCTTTATTATAGCATCCAGGAGACAGCTGAGTGTGATGCACCCGATGTACAAACTCCTCATACCCCCACTTTCGTGACACAATAAACATGAATTCTCTCTCTCGCCAAATACTCATACACGCTAATGGCGCAATTGAGATGAATTTCTTCCCTGGAAAATATGCCTTAACTCTGTCCTCTACGGTCTACAAAAACTGGAATTTCATGGATCATGCACTTCCTACTGATCTCTACAACAGGTACGTACACCTATAAATTCATATAAAGTATGTTGTAAATGAGAAATGAAAGAGATAATTTTTAAATGGGACAATATATAATTTTATTACAGGCTTTTCTTATGAAGCACTGAGTCTAGTTAAAATTTCAGTTGTATTATTTAGGTAATACCATGTTCTTGAGTCTAGTGCAGCTTGAATGGAAAGAGTACTATATAGAAGCACTGAACAACTTTACATGTCGCCAAATTTTTACCAACCCTTAAGAAATATCAAGTTTATTTAATAGGTATAGTTGTCTAGATAAATGTTTACACAAACAATCAAAATTAATTCGAACATTTTACTCTTTTAAATAATACAATCTAAACTTTCAACAATTTCTTACCATTATCTTTTATATAGCAAACTGTTTCATCACTATGATAAATATCATATTTCAGTGAACTCTTATCAATATATTCAATGCATGATCAATCATTGTACAGTTGTATTTTAACTTGGTTGGAAACAAGAAATGTGTAAGTTGCAACATAGCCTGCCATATTATATTTGTACACAAAATTTGCATCAAATATTGACATACATTTTGGCTGGAAAACTGTTCTAGACAGTGTTTAGATAATAGCTTGTGAATGAGGATGTGACAAGTTTTGTGCCTTTTTAAGTTTAAATTGGATAATACATACTCTTATTACTCAACTACAATATCAATGTAACTCTCTTTTCCATCTTTCCTCGGAATAATATTTTAGGCGGTTAAGGTTCTATAATGCATTTTCGCAATATATGAATCATAAAAAATAATTATGTTTCTTACCAACATAAAATATAAAAGACTTGGATAATCATACTTTGTTGCATTGAAACACAGTTCTTCCTCAAGACTGAGAAGTATGTTCGTTTGTTTGTTGGAGGAGATGGGTTTGCTGTCGTTGAGAAAAGAAACAAATTACAATAGCAAATTATGGCCAACCTCGCTGCTGCTGGCAGTGGAAAAGATTTAGAGGGTTGTTTGTTTCCCATGAAATTATCATATAAATCGCTCTAGTAATATATGTATATTTGTTGCCTTGATTGTTTACCTTTTGAACTTTTCTTGTTGGGTGACATAAACTGCAAGCGACGATGACGCACTGGATATAAGCAGTTATGAGTTGTCTGGAAGCTCAAGTGATGGCGCAGAAGCTGACGACGAACTGACAGATAAAAGTGCAAGGTTTCCATCTTATTATTTTAGTCACATTAATGCCTTTTGTCCTATAACTTAGCAAAATTAAAACATTTATAACTTGTGTACTTTGCAACATGCACACTTAAAATTCCAAAATTTTAACCAAGATTATGTTTTATTCTGAAATTTATTAAATAAAATGTATTTTATAATTCTCAAAATGCATAGGCATCTGGAATTCGAATTTGGGTCATAGCTACTTGGAAATTTTATATCTTTTGCAATGAGAACGTTAAGTGTCATAGCATGACACTTATATTTTTTGCTTTCTATTTCCCTATATTTCTGTTCTATCCTATACACGATTGAAGTGTTGCATAAACATATTTGTTGAATTTGTAAAGATTGGTTTAATGAATTTGTAAAGACCTGGGATTTATAAGTGTACTATTGCTCTCCTAGTAGTTATCCACTGTCAATAATCACATTTAACTTATTTGATGACATAAATCTTTTTAATTTTAGTTTGATGTTGTACAAATTATTCATATGCCATGTTTATTCTCTGACAATTGATGCAGGAGTCTGGTGCCTTGGGTAAAGCAGTAAGAGATATACCTTCTTTAGCTATTGGTGATTCTAGTAATTTCGATGTTGTGGCCTTTAAAGACGCAAATAAAGTAAAGCTTATCAAAGCCAGTGAATATATGAATCATATAATATTTTTTATGTTAAGTATTTTTCATACTTGTATCATCTTTTAAAATTGGAATATATAAAACAAATGCAACAACATAAACTTAAGTAACATTTGTAATACAGGTATCCAAACCAGTGAAGATTACAGGTTCTATGCCATCTCTGCTGAATTCCCAGTATTCAGCAACAAAGATAAGACATTGGTATTCCAATTCTTAGTCAAACATGAACAGAAACTCGACTGCGGTGGAGGCTACATGAAGCTTCTCAGCGATGGTGTTGATCAAAAGAAGTTTGGTGGAGATACCCCTTACAGGTAAACTTCATATCACATTTATATTATTACCATATAAAATTTGTCTAATCTGAGTATGGAGGCGCAGTTGCAGGTAATGTTGATGGTTGATGTATTATGGAGTTATGGAGTTGTGGTGGGTGTGTGATGTATCAGTGTGTATGTATAGTGAATGGCAAGGCTGCAGTTTTGGAAGTGTGCAGGCAGTTTTTATGGTGAAGTGGTGGAGGACAATTTAATGGGTAGTATGGATGATGGGGCTGTGGCAGTGATACAGGGTTGGGGGTAGTGGTTTAGGTTGCTTGTTGGCTGTTGGTTGTATTGTGCACGTGCACAGTGTAGGGGTGATAGGCAGTGTTTATGTGATTGTAACTGTTCTTTTTTATGTTTTATAAAGAAATGTATAGTGCACAGTGAAAATGTAAATGAAATGCAAACACACTTGAAATGAAATGATTTTGGTTGTTTTATGATAATATTTATTACTCGTTAAACTATTCATTATTGGTATGGATGTATGCTGTTGTATTTTTTTTAAATTTGCATTTATTTTGCAACGGTCAGAAACCGTTGCAATATCATGTATTACAACGGGCATTGCTCGTTGTAAAAAGGTGTATTACAACGGGCATTGCCCGTTGTAAAAAGATTTATTACAACGGGCATTGCCCGTTGTAAAATATGGTCAACCTATTACAACATCGCCTATTACAACGGTCGGCTGCCCGTTGTGGAACACATATTACAACGGGCATTGCCCGTTGTAAAAAGCCTGTTTTGTTGTAGTGTTCCTTTGATCTGTTCCATCTGGTCCTTTAATTTGTTTTAATGAAAGCTTGATTCATTGATCAAACTTTTCTATAATATATTCATATACTGTGATAGACTAAACAAGGATTAAACAGTTAGACAACAACCCAAACTCCAAATCCTATAACGAGCCTCACCAAATTCACCAAAAGATTCTAATTGCCTTGAAAACCCGAATTCAAACTCTATCTCGAACTTCTCACACATTCTTTACCTCTGTGTCGCTAGAGGAAACCCCTTATTTCCAGATCTATCACCAATTGAACAGTGGTTAAATTTCCAAATCGAGCAGCCTAAACCAAAGTCGCACCATACCCGTCAAGCAAATTGCTTGAACTCTTACACCATTTACAAACTGAAACAAGCAGTTTCGCTTCCACCAGCTCCATCTACAGACTCTTCCAGTTCATCAGCAAATCAACCAGACCACCTACAAAGTTCACAACACTCAACCCTTGAATGTAAAGCCACCCTCCATCTCTTGCTAAACAATTAACTCCTTCATAGCTACATCACCAGACTAGCGGCGAACACCAACCTACAACCTTACCTTCTTACTGCACTTACATCCACTTCCTGTACATCGGAAATTTATCCCATTCACCTAAACTGCCACTACAGTCCAACACCTCATTCAACCACTTAAAGCATCACAACTTTAATCCATTCCAACACTACCAGTCCCCTACTCCTCCACTTCCATCACATACACCAAACTATCAAGTTCAACCTGCACATTCATCTTCAACCACCTTTCACTGATGTCCACCCACTACCTACGAACAATCTTCACCTTCCTTCTGCAGCATCTACAACCAGTCACTGCCTTCCTCGACCACTACCAAGTTCAAGCAACAAAACCTCCATCCGAACACCCTCCTTATCCTTATGACAATTCAGTAACCACACACGCTCTCATTTGGGACAACAGTCGCAGTTGAAAAATTACCTTATGACCAAAACAAAAACACAATAATCCAAATATTATCTTATGACCAAAGGTTTAACACAAAATTCAATACGGACATAACATGCACATAAAATGCTTCAATTATTAACTAGACTGCACTATTGTGTGTTTGGATATTGCAAAATAGTTGTTAATTTTTCAACTGCGAACAAGAATGCATATAAACAAGATGTTGTGAAACTTACATGGAAGTTGAGCCCATTCTAACATTCGCAACAGGCCATGCTACAGTCGAGCCAATAGCATCCGATAAGCATTCCATGAAGGATGTAGGCCGCCATAGAGGTGCATTTGGGACTTTTACAACATCCACCCAAACTCTTATCGCATTTGGTCCCAGTGGAACAGAATGTACCAAAGCATTTGGATCAGTTGAAGATACGGTTCCTTCTGCTACTATTTTTCCCGTACCCTCTAAATCAATCAACTTGCATTTGGTATTTGCAGAAGAATTTGCACTCTATCACATAACAAAAAAATGTTAAGACGCTATCAACAATTCTTTGAGAGGAATATTAGCAATATGAACATGTTACCGTAAGAGATGTTGGAGCATTGATCATAGGAGCATGACATGTACTAGCATTAACCGTTTCAATAACCACTGTTGATTCTGGCCATGCTATTTTATTACCAATAGCTTCTCCAATACATGTTATGCCAACTATAGCCCTCCACAAAAATGCATCTTCTTTTTTCGGATTGTCCACCCAAACTATCTTGGCATCTGGTCCAAGAGGAAGACCATTAATAATCTGATTTGGATCACTATAGTACACTCGTCCTTCAGCAACCAGTTCTTTGCTTCCACCCTAATCATATAGCTTGCAATTGGTTTCCATGCTATTGGTTGTACTCTATTAAAAAAATACATGTGTTTAAGTTGAACATAGAAATATACAAAAACATTGCAGAAATACATGTGGTAATTTTATTGATATTTTCATTTGCAATGTGAAACTGGTATATATATGCTAAAGTTAATACTTTCAAAAACTAAAACAGATATTCATATTTGGCAACCTGTATTCTTTCAAAAAGCAGATATGCTTGAAACTGCACATACATATGCTTGAAAATAATATGCTAAAAACATTTATTCTCGAAATTTGGTACTCTTATTTTCTCAAATTGTTTTATATTTTTGAAGCCCAAGTAACTACACATGTGCGTGCGTGTATATATAAACTCTACGCACTTATGTCATATATACTTCAAAATAAGTATATGGTAGATTGGTGTTACATATTAGTATATAATATCGACCTACATATAAAAAAAATGCTAATTAGTGTTAAAACTTACCTTGTTTTGTTTTCTGGAGTTCGCACTTATGTGTATAACAACTTTATCAACTGGCCATACTACCATCTCATCCTTGGCGTCTTTTATATATACCAAACCAGGAGAAGGCCTCCACAATAAAACATCTAATTTTCTCGGATGGACAATCAAAATTATTTTAGCATTTGGACCTAAAGGGACATCATTGCACAGTTCTTTCGGATCGCTTGACATAATTTTTCCTTTGGCGACAACCTCGTCATCATCTCCATACCAAGGTAGTAAACTACAATTTTGTTGCTTTCATAATTCTACATGGCATAATACCAATCAATGTTGGCAGTTGAGAGTTCAAATCAAGTTATTGATTAAATAGAAACTTCAGCAATGCATGCAAAATAAAGCTACAACACTCTAATAGTTGCCTCAGTAACCTTTACCTCTTCCCCCATAGCAATTATCAGTGAATGGTTCAAAATCAGTTCAAAATCAGGTCAAAATAAGGTCAACTTACCTACTCCACTACCTCATCAGATGCTCACAATCATGGAGGCCCTCTTAACATATTAGAAGGAGGAAAAAGAGTAATGGTTCAAACTTGAACATAGTTGGCAGTATAATACTTACTGTACTTTATCCATTTTTATACCATAATATTATGGCAACACATTAATGAATGAATAATTTTAAGTGCATTTAGTAAGTGAGTGATCATAATTAGAACCACGATGCATTCTCTTAATAAAAATATTTTAGTAATTTTTTCTGTACGTACATGTTTGAATAGCCACTTGGGAGTATATGAACGTACATGGAAACGTATATATACATGGATTAGAGCATATATGTAACTTTAGTTAAATGTTGAAAATTAGAGTTTTTGAAATTTTGTGTGAAATCCCAAATGTTGCTTGAAGTAGATCATCTATCTAAATATGTTCTATGTTTATACTCGTTTCCATCAAAAAAATAATTTTGTGAAATGATGTTTATTATAGGATTGTATAATTTCAGATATGAGTTGAATTATAAAGTGGAACTGAGTGAGTCATTAACTTAGGCACTGATATATGTTAAAGTGTATCTAGACTCCTTTTCATTTTCCTTAGGCACTGATATATGGTGTAAGTGGATGACTGCTAGCCAAAATGTATTTGAATTATAAAGTTTTGCTTCTACTTCTATCTTAACACTCCTATACAAGAACAATAATATTTTGTCTCAACTCCTACCTCAATGCACTCTCTCAACAACAACGACATTTATCTCAAATCCCAGAATTCAGAATCCATATTTTTACATAAAAAAGAAAAAAAACAAAAAAAAAACCACACCAGTAAACCAATAATCATGTTAACATTCCAAATTGCAAGAAAGAACTTATTAAAATAAACTTATTAATGTACAAAAATCTAAATAAACTCATTAACATCAGTTTACATACAAAGTCGACGTAACGAAGTTTGATTGAGGGCAATTGAGAAACAAAATAGTTGCGCTAATTACGAATTGACGAACACTCGAGAATGATTAAACTAATCGACGAACATAAAAGCCTAAATAGGAATCGATAAATAGCTGCGCTAATTACCTGAAGATGAGCAATGACGAATATGAACGAACGATGAACGAAGGATGAACGGTGGATGGCGATGAAGGCAAACTTCGGTGATTGGAGTAGCGATTTAGTTTGTTCCGAACTGTGAGTGTTAATGAAATGAGAGGGCGGTAAAATTAATTGGGGAAAGTAAAAAAAATAAGCCGCAAATCCCTATTTAGGTTTTCTCAGCGTTTGGACATAAATTTTTACCACGCGAAATTTTAATTGACTGCATTTCAAAGAAGAACGCTGAGGGTAGATGCTGTTGATGGTAATTTTTCTTGTAGTGCTTCTTCATCATTGCCACCTTTATCTGTGTATTCTGCAATGAAATCTGCTAAAGCTTGTCCATTAATTGCTCTTCGGGGATGGTAGGTGATATCGTATTGACTGAGTTCAATATTCCACTTTAGAAGACGACCCGAAGTTTCAGGGCGAAATAGGACTTGTTTTAGAGGTTGATCAGTGAGGACTTTAATAGGATGAACCTGGAAATATGGTCTCAACTTTCTGGACGCGATCAACAGACAATAGGCGAGTTTTTCTAGCTTTGAATAGTTCATCTCTGCCCCAGTGAACCTTTTGCTGATGTAATAAACCGGGTGCTGAACTTTTACGTCTTCCCGTACCAATGCTGCATTGAGAGCATGAGATTAAATCGCTAAGTATATGAAAAGATCTTCACCATTGCTGGGCTGAGAAAGTATTGGAGGCTTTTCCATGTGATGAATCAGTTCTTCAAAAGCTTTCTGACATTCGGGAGTCCATTCAAAGTTTTTCTTTCCTTTCTTTAGAGCATCAAAGAAGGGAATGCATTTATCAGTGACCTTGGAAATAAACCAACTTAAAGCAGCGACTTTCCCGTTGAGGCTTTGTAATTCCTTCTTTTTTCTAGGGGCTTTGACTTCTCTAAAAGCAGTAATCTGAGTAGGATTAGCTTCGATGCCCCTAGCACTAACAATGAAACCCAAGAATTTTCCAGATTCTACCCCGAACGAACATTTCAGAGGATTTAGCTTCATTCCATACTTTCGGAGAACCGGGAACATTTCTGCCAAATGATCCATGTGATCCACTGCTTTCTTCGATTTCACTAACATATCATCGACATACACTTCCATAGTCTTGCCAATCTGGGGTTTGAACATGGCATTAACAAGTCTTTGATAAGTTGCCCCTGCGTTCTTTGGTCCGAAGGGCATGACTTTATAGCAGTAAAGACCAACATCAGTGATGAAGCTCGTGTCCGCCTGATCTGGCTCATGCATCATGATTTGATTATATCCAGAGTAAGCATCCATAAAAGACATTAATTCATGCCCGGCTGTTCCATCCACCAACTGATCATTTCTGGGCAATGGGAAACAGTCTTTGGGGCATGCTTTGTTCAGGTCTGAAAAATCGATGCACACTCTCCATTTCCCATTTTCTTTTTTAACCAACACCGGATTAGAGACCCAATTTGGATAGGTGGATTCTTTGATGAAGCCGTTTTCCATGAGCCGATCTACTTCTTCTTTTAATGCTGTCGACCTTTCAGGACCTTGGGTTCTTCTTTTCTGCTTTACGGGTGTGAATTTTGGATCAATATTCAAGGCATGCACTGCGATTTCTGGAGATATTCCACACATGTCAGCATGACTCCAAGCGAATACATCCAGATTTGCTTTCAAGAATGATATCAGCATATTCTGAACCGTCATACCAAGTTGTGAACCCACATTCAGCACTTTATTTGGGTCATTCAGGTCAACAGATATCGGCACCGTTACTTCCACCGGTACCACTCTACTTTCCCATACACTGGTTTTTCTGGGATCAATCTCTTTTCGTGCACCACTGTTCTCACCAGTGCAAGGTCCACCCCGTAATTGCTACAAGGTGGGTTCTTTGATGCGGAGCGGAGCTGCCGCACCTTTACCCATTTCTCTTTTCCTTCTTTCCCGCAACTCTGTGAAATAGCATTCTCGCCCGGCATTTTGGTCCCCCTTCACAACACCGACGCCATTATCAGTGGGGAACTTCATAGTCAGGCACCATGGGGCGAGAATGGCCTTGAATGCAGCAAGAGTTGGTCGACCCAAGAAGGCATTGTAAGCGGAGAATTCATCAACAATTACAAAAGTTTGCTTTCGGACAACCTTCTTTTCTCCTTCTCCGAGTTCTACAAACAAGTAAATAGTCCCAATTGGCTGTTTTGGTTCTCCAGTGAAACCAACAATCTTTTGCGAGGAAGCTTGGACATCAGCCATGGGAATTTTCATCTGATCAAATGTCTTTCTGAAGATGATATTACAAGAGGCTCCGCAATCAACAAGCACTATTCTTACAATGGCTGATCCGATGCCTGCATATATTACCAAAGGATCCATAGTGGGAGCTTCAACTCCAATAGAGTCTCTAGCCTGGAATATGATGTCTTCGTTAAAAGTCCTTTGCTGTTTCAAAGGTGCAGCATCTTCTAAGACAAAAACATTTTCTTCTGCTGGTACATACCTCAAAGCATGAGCATATCTCTCTATCTCACCCCAGCTTCTGCTTGCTGGGTGAGGACCCCCTGTGATAACATTGATGATGGGCCTCTCAGATTCCTGCGCTGTAGTCCTCTCACCTGAGTTGGATTGATGAGCAGGAACTTGTTGCCCCTGAGTAGATGAAGTCGGGTCATTTCTGTTTCTCTTCACATATTGTTGTAGTTTATTCTGTCTCAGAAGCTCTTTAATCAAACTCTTTAAATGGCTACATTCATTAGTGTCGTGGCCAGGCTGATTGTGAAACCGACAGAATCTTCCATTATGCAAAGCATTTTTCCCAAGCTTCATCTCAGGTGGTTTGGGGTATTCGACATCATCCTTAGTTGCAAAAATGATATTCTCTAGAGTATCAGTTAAGGGAGTAAAATCTGAAGGTTTAAAGAAGCGAAGTTTCTTCATATCTTTCTGCCCTTTCCTACCATCATTCTCCCTCTTCTGACCACCAGATTCCTTTTTGTTAGTGGCAACATTGTTATTCTTGACTTCAGCCACGTCTACTTTTGCTTGTACATGAAGGCTTTCTAAGCACATGAAATCATCAGCCTTTTTATAGAGCTTCTCAAGTGAGTTTGGCTCTTTCATCTTTAGCCATTTTCCGAATTCACTTGATTTATCAATGACTCGTATCAAGTAAGTCAGAATCATTCGTGGCTCTGCATTATCAATTTCGGTCAAAGCTATATTGAAGCGGTTTAAGAAAGATTTTATAGACTCTCCGGGGTTCTGTTCGAGGCTGGATAGTGACATTATGTCTTTAGCCTTCGAAGCATATAACCTGAATTGATCTTTGAATTTCCGAGTTAGATCGGAGAATTGATCCACGGATCGAACCGGCAGCTTAGTGAACCAAAGCACGGCCACTCCCTCCAAGTACATAGGAAAGTATCTACATTTGATCTCATCTGTTGCCCTAGCACCTATCATATGCCAGTCATACTTGTATAAGAATTGGTTAGGATCGCTTGTCCCCCATAAGCTGGAATGGTGGGAGGGACAAACTTCCTTGGAAATTCAGCCTTCAAAATTCTTTAAGTAAAAGGAGTTTTGCTTGGAGCAAACCTCCAGTCATTTTCATCTTCCTTGCTTTTCATGCTTTCCTTTATAATCTGTCGAATCATTCCTTAGAGGTATTCCTCATCGTTTAGAGGCTCTGCGGGACAGACGTCAGCTACTTTTTTGGAAGTTTTCCTGGGCAAACGTTCACGAAGAGTTGGTTGCGGCCTTGAACCTCTAGCTTGGGGAGGTGCCCCTTCAGTGGTGCCAGCTGTCCTTTGAGGAATATTTTTCCCTTGGGGATCATGAACATCTTCAGCAAAGGCTTCTTCGTTGTTTTCTGGTAGCTGATTAACTCCAAGTAAAGCATTCAATTTGTCCAACATCAAAGCGTTCTGGGCTTCCATTTGTTGATACAACCCAGAAACTACGGCATCTAATTCCGCCCTTGTGACTCCAACACTAGGAGCCGCTTGATTTGATGCGGGAGAAGTGGAAGTGTTGTCATGAGCAACTCTAGATCTGGTAGATTTACTTTTCCTTCCAGGAGCCATAATTTCAGATAGACTTCTGGTTCTTAGGGAGAGTCTTTCCACAAATCTTTGTGAAGCAATGATGAAAGCACTCCTGAGTTGGATTTCTCAGTGAAAGAACCAAAAATGTTAATGCGAAAAATGTACGCTAACACCTAGGTGTAATTTGTGAATGAAGCGAAAGCACCACCCGTTGGAACGGGAACTAAAAGTAAGCAGAGAATAGCAGAAAACAGTAAAAAGACAACAGTTTTATAGTGGTTCGGCGCAAAGTCAAGCCTACGTCCACTTAATCTCTTCTATGACTGATTCGATTACAGATTTTACAATAACTCTTTGATTACAACACAATCAAGACAGGTAATCAGAACTTTGATGTAGAAAAGCTCTTTCAATTCATGTTGAATGAACTTGATTCCTTTTCGAAGATTCTTTGAAGTATCCTTTTCCTTTGAAGTGTTGAAGTCAGTAGAGAAATCAGCAGAGTCTTGGCGTTCCAAAAATTCGTCCCACTTGAAGTGCGGAGTAGGAGGGTATTTATAAGGGAAAACTGGGCTTAGGTTGTTAGGTCTTAGGTCGTGAGCGACCTAAGAGGTTGCGAGGTAGCTTAAGTCGTTGGCGACTTAATGGAACCATTCTGGGCGAGATAAAGGCTGAGAGCGACCTAGTATGAGTAGTGCAGAAGTTATCTCGGCAAGATTAGGTCGTAAGCGACCTAACAGAAGAGGCAGGGCACGCGACTTAACTCTGGAGTTCCTTAGGACGTTAAGTCACTCTTTCTTTAGCACGCTAGGTCGCTGTCTTCATTGGATAGCTCGGTCGTTAACTCGTTAACTCAATAACCTGTTTGCCTCTCTACAATAAAATCCACAGTGGCTGTCTCCCACTATGCTAAGGCTTCTTCTTGAAGTTGCCAGGAAGCTATTAGTCGCATTTGATCATCTTCCAACTTTAACCCTTTAAAAATCCTTTCACTCGATCTAATCCAAGCTTGGGCCTCAACAGTAGACTCCTTGCCGGTGAACGGCTTACCACCAAGCTTCGAGAAATTCTTATATAAATCAGCCAGATACGGCTGATGCTGAGTTGGCATTGCTGCTTGTGCTGTTGGTGGAATTTGATTAGCTGTTGTGGCATTTCCTTGACCCCTAGCTCTTCCTCTTCGTCCGCTCCTTCTTACTATCTGTAATTAGTAAGAAAACTGGATTTAGATCCACGGACAAAATATCTCAAGGAATATCAGTAGTAAAAAGAATTGGACTAGGAAAATTCAAGGTTTCGGGTTATACTCATTCTAAGGTATACTTCACCCTATCTCTAATAAGCCATCTAATGTGTTATACTCCATAGCTAAAGTTCTTACTCAACCTTCAGCTCTGATACCACTTGTAACATCCCGAGAGAAGTGGCAACCGGTATGCTTTGCAACCATCCCAGCCCCACCGTGGCATACAATGGTACCTCGCATTTACTTTTACGGCCACCCTCTCGACTGTCACAACCAACCCCTCCCACTCAGGGACATGTAGGGGTAAGAGTCTCCCGTTCGCCACCAATCTACGAAGCGAGAACCCCCTATCATGCTGTAATATAGCAAATGCGATCCATATCGTCGTATCATTATTCGGAATGGGTTATATGACACAAAGGTCCTTTCCTGGCTAAACCGAATAACGAGCGCAATTAAAAATCATTTGGATACTGGGGTCTCAGTTAAATCACAGCTTAAAGCCCAAAACTTTTCATTCGAATGGTTAAAACAATTTACCATTTCCAATCTATTAAACAAAAAGATTTAATTAACAAAGTTCACACCATTCACAAAGATCCATTCATGGATTTCAAAACAATTTCCATTTTAATGGAATAGGTTTACTCGTTAAATCTTTAAATCAAGATTTAACTTATAGCTTTCAAAACTCGTTTCCAAAGATTCATTCATAGTCTTTCAAAACAATTCCATTTCAAGTTGGATTAACTCGTCCGATCTTTGAATCAAAGACTCATTTCATAACTTTCAAAACATTTCAATTTTTTATTTCAAACTTAAAACCTTTCAACACAGTTGGGAAATCCTTTCTTTAAATCAAAGCTATTATTATTTGAAAACATGTAGTTTTCGTTTCGTAGAAATCCGATCTCATTTATACAAGTTGAATCTTTAGGTTAGTTCAAATTCCCAAAAACAACACTTTAAAAAAAATGGTTTAAAACCCTTATAAACTTATATAATTCTTTTTAAATCATAAATACCAATATAGGATTCAATTTTAGATATTGAATTCCAATTTAAATCAATTTATTCAAATTTCAAATCTTTATTAAGTTATTCAAAATAACTTACATTTTTAAAACACCCTTTCAAAGGCTTTTTACTTTAAACCCAATCCATTTCCAACCCATTTGAATTTAAAATTCAAATTGAAAATTATTTTAAAAATCCATGACTTAACCGATTTCCACGTGCAATCCATATTTGTGTGTGTATGGTATGGTCCAGGGATCTTACACCATAGTGCACAACATCAATCATCGCAGATATACCAATATCGATAAGCGGTATAATCGATAACGCTTATCTTCATTCATAGTTTCACAGATAAAATAAATTTATCAGTCACAAAGATTCATCATTATAATTCGATGTGGGTTTCGGATAACTAACTGGAATCCGACTCCCTTTCGCATCAAAGTTTGAATGCCGTTTTACGGGCAACAGGTTTTCACATACATATAGGGACAAATCACAAGCCACAAAGCAATCACAGTATCACAACAGAAATATCAATTCAGTACAGAATATTTGATGATAGTCAATCATCTCCAATTTGGGTGAATATGATTAAGTGTATTAACCACACAATTATTTTATTAATTGCAAATCATTGATTAATTTTTCTTAACTATGAATTAATGAAATCTTAATTACTTTCATAAATTAATCATTCTTTAATTTAGCAACTTTGAATTATAAAATAATTACAATTCTAATTGTTCAAATCATCATTTAATTGTTTTTAGGCCTGACCCGAGACCGTCCCCGAGTTACGCCCGAGAAAAACACTTCCCTGCTTCGAGTTTCTAGACAATTCAACCCGTGTGAGGAATTTTTCAAAAATTTGTTTAAGTCCTAAAACTAACCCGATATCAAGTTAAACAACTCGAGTTCGACTTCAAGTTTTCTTCTCAATTTCCCGAGCAGTGCCCGAGTTGCCTGACCTCTTCCCCAAATCTATCACTGCTGATACTTTCGCCACCACGTGCACGTGCACCAACGAAGCGGCCATCTCTGGCCGACGCCACGATCGTCATCGGGTCGCCTACCACCTGACTACGCCTCTAGACCACCCAGTAACCACAAACTTCGTCCAATTCACAATCGAGCTCACGACCCGGACCACAACAACACTGGACCACCAGAAACGCATCGTCCTCCCACCTCTGGCCATTAGAGGCCGCGAAAACTTGACCCGAGCTCCGCCAATCTTCACTGCATCGATCGCCATCGGCGCGATCAGCTCTGGTGCAACGACGAAGTTGCAGCGATATGGTTTGTCAACCTCGTTTAAGTATGGGTTTAAACCATAATTTGCTGCCGCGCGATCTCCACGGCGAATAGAAATTTTTTGAGCATTTTTCTGACGATCTACCAACTTCTAGCAAGCCGCGACCACGGTCTCGAGTATCCAAACTCCATTGATCACCCAAACTTGGTCAAAACGTGATTTTTGATCAAGCTGGAAATGCTCTCCAACTAGACTTCTAAAAATTTCCAAACCTAGCTTAAAAATCATATCTTTGCATAGGAATTCAGACTATATAATCGAATTAATATTTTGTGAGATTCGATTTCAACATATATTTACAATTTGCTTTGCAAAACTAGGTTTTCAGCTGTGATATCTCACCAACATAATTGAAACAACTTTTAACTGTTAATTAATGTTTTAACAACTAGTTTGGTTTAAGGTGCAAGTTGGCAAGTGATCAAATGGAGATATATTCAATTTGCTTGATTTTTTCTCTCCCTGTGAATCCAAAATAGAGAAGAATAGACTAATTTTTCTCTCCTTTTATACACAAAGCACTCAGATAGATATATCAAAGCTTTACAAAAATGCACCCATAGAGCAACATTTGACCATAAATCATATATACAAATTTTACTTAACTGAAGTTTAAAGTGATTCGTTTACTCACTTTGATTTCAGAAATGATAGAGCTACTGTTGTTTTTCTTCCTTTTTCTTTTCTGTTTCCTGGATCTTCTTGTTTGTTTTGTTAATTGATCTTGAGTTTGAAAATATAGTGATGTTTATATGTTTTTTTTTCTTTGCTCAGGTTTCGAGTGAATGAATGTGAATGATGTATATAAAAGAAAATATACAGGCTTTGTTACATCCACTGGTACAAGATTTTGAATAAAATACTAAAGAAAGATTTTCAGTTGTACTCTTTTTAAACTATTTACACATTATTTCAGAGATTTTTTTTCTTATATAGAGGCTGAAATGATATTTTTCCATTTCGAATGACTGGTTTTATGTGCTGAGCTTGAAAGCATTAAATGCTCATGTTCCCATCCTTGTTAACATGCAACCTTACTTTAATTCTTGCAAGTACTAAGTTTGTTTTATTAGTAGATTTTCTTTGCATACATTTTTCTATTATCTTCTTGTTTGCATACAACTCACATCAACATACTTATGCTATTTGATCTTTGTATGTATCTCATTGCATAACTACTTGTTTTCTTTTTTTCTTAAACTTGGTGATATAAATGAAGTTCTACAATCAACATATTGTTTAAATTCATTTATATATCTACTTATGTAAATTGCATAACTTATAGTGTTAAACAATATATATATGCTCTACATATCAACTTTTAGTTTATCATATATATTTTATTTTAGAGTTGAACACGAATTCTTATTTGTGGTATACATATATATAATTTCAAAAACAAATTTCCACTTTATCTTATATAGATATTTAACTTAAAACATCCTAAAAAAATTTATTCTATATCAATTTCAAAATAAAACTTTCAAAATATTCATTTGTATAATTAAAGGCACATCTAATTTAATCATATCCAAAATCTAAATACAAATTTATTTTCTAAGATATTTAAATTTATTTCCCAATTTCAAATTCTATTTTCAATCTATTTTATATACATATTTATTTTCAAATATCCAAATCAATTCTCAATTAATTCAAAATTTAACTAGAATTTTATATTAATTACAAATTTGAATTTGTTTAAAAATCGGGATCGTTACATAATCTATATTTAGGATTTGGGATCCAATTAAAATAAAATGATGTTATTACAAACCAATTTATTAAAATGACTATTATTATTATTATTATTAAAAAGTCTTTGGTTTATCTCAAACCAAATATACTAACAAATTATAATGAATAAAGTATCAAGTAAAATTCTATTTTCCTTTTTAAACTTAAATCTTAAATTATTCCAATAATAATTGCAATCGGTAACTTTAGTTGTAAGACTAAAGCTAAAGATTTTAAGAGTATTATTCAGAATGTAGTAAGTACCTATGCAATCATAATACATTTGTTTAATATCTCCAAGTTACAGATTGCAAAAAGAACATTTATTATCAATTTTCATATTTTTTCTTTCTAAAAATTCAATAGTATTTATTTTTCCATGCATGATTAACCACATATGAATTTTAGATTTAGGAGGAGCATTTGTTTTCTAAATAAATTTAAAAGAGTTATTACCTACACCCGAGAAATTAAGAAATTTATAAAAAGAATTAGAAGTAAATTTCTTACTCTTATCCAATTCCCAATTAATATTATCATTTTCATTATCAATATTATACAAATTCAATCTAGCATAAAGAAAAGAAAGTTGCCTAAAAGTTGTACCTTCTAAAATTCTATTAAAAATAAAATTCCAAAGGGGGTCATTATCTGGAGAAAATACATCTAAAATTTAAGCATTCTTAAAATTACATTTTTGTAAAGTTCTTTAAATTCTATCCTAGGAAGTATAACAGAAATCCAATGGTTATGCCAAAAAGAAGTATTATTTCCTGAATTAACTATTGTATTAGTACGAAGGTTAAAACTCTCATGATATTTTAAAATTGATTTCCAAAAATTAGACAACTTATTTATAACTGTAGGTTTAATTTGGTATAAATTATTACTACCATTATAATAATGTTAAGAAATAATTTCTTTCCAAATAGAATTATCATTTATATCCTTAAATTTCCATATGCACTTCCTTATTAAAGATAAATTCATGTTACGTAAATTAATAACTCCTAAACCACCTTCCATTTTCTATTTACAAACTGTTTCCCAATTAACTAAACATTTAAGAGTACTGTTGGAATTATCACCACTCCATAAGAAGTCGCTTCTTATTTTATCAATCACCTAATCTGGAAAAAGAAGCATAGACATCCAATAGATCGGGAGAGCAGATAAAACAGAGATGATACGAACTAATCTACCCGCACTCGATAAAAACCTCCCGTTCCAGTTAGAAATTTTATTTTTAATCTTATCTATTACAATTAACATGTCATCATGCTTAAGTGTAGTTATTCTAATCAGAAAACCAAGATAATCAAAAGGGAAAGTCATAGTTTTACAATTAAGCGTATTAGCAACTAAACCTTCAACCTTATCAACGTCATTTAATACTAAAACAGAACTTTTATTAAAATTTATTTTTAGCCCTGAAAGAAGTTCAAAACTATATAAAATAAATTTAAGAGTAATGATATGATTAGAAAAATATGAGGTAAATAGTAAGTTATCATCCGCAAATTGAAGAATAGGGAGACCATTGCAAGATATTTCACTACCAATACTCCCCAAAGATCCATTACCTACCACTTTTTTAATTATCATAGCAAAAAATGTCTGCGGCTAAGTTAAACAAATGAGGCGATAAAGGATCACCTTGCCTTAAACCTCGTTTAGATTGAATTATATTCCTAAAATACTGTTAACCATTATACTAGAATTACAAGTTTTAAGCAAAGACATAATCCAACCAATCCATTTACGACTAAATCTCTACCTAATAACATATCAATTAGAAAATCCCAATCAATCGAATCAAAAGCTTTCGCAAAGTCTAGTTTTAGTAGAGCGCATGTAATATTATTTTTACAACAATGATTAATGTATTCTTGAACAGCAGCCACTCCATCAGTGATATTTCTACCCTTAATGAAAGCAGATTGCGAACAATCAACTAGATCATTCATTCTTGTGTTAAGTCTATTAGCTAAAACTTTTGAAATAATTTTAACAGGGCAGTCAATTAATTCGATAATAAATTTTAAATTCAATGTTTACTTATCTTCGTTAATTAATTCACTTAATGATTCTTGAATAAAATTTCATTTCAACTATTTCGACCATCTAAAAATTATTTACACTTTAAAAATATCCTATATTTATTATGACATTTTATTCGGTTTCAATACATTATCCAAAATGAATTTACTAATTAATTTATTTTATTCAATTTATTCAAATTAAATATTTTCCTAAATAAATTTAACTAAGTTAATTCTTAAAATAGTAATATCAAAAATGGAACCCGAATAATTTTATACAAAAAATTTATCTATTATTACGACGTTGACCGTAGGATTGTTATAGACCTCCCCCTTATGAAAATTGCCTCCATGCAATTTCATATGGGGAAGAAGTCTTACGCAACTCATACCCTCAACTTTCGTTGTATTCTACAAACTTCAATCAAACTTGAGCTTACTTAATACTCTAGGAGACTCTTTTTCTAACTTGTCTTATCGTATGCTATAATTTAAATAAACTCATTCAACGACTATTTATTTTCTGCATACGATATATTTTTGTGAAAATCTTCCAAATGTTAAATTTTTCATAAAATTTCGGCAGAGTCTCCTTTATATGGAGAGCATTATGAAAAACCATAGCACAATAAAATAATAATATACATACATCACAATCAATGTGGCATCTTGAAACATGAGAAAACAAAATAACATTACACATATTTTGATATATTGTAAAAACATACATTTATTTAGCGTTTTAAAGCGAGCTATCTTACTTTTTATGCGAGTAAAAGCGAGCTAACGTCACCAATTATTCCAAATATGCTTCGTGAGCACCTTTCTCAACTCAAGTTTGAATATTAGACACATAGAAGAAGTATAGTAAG
Organism: Allium fistulosum; assembly: GCA_030737815.1. Lineage (NCBI taxonomy): Eukaryota > Viridiplantae > Streptophyta > Magnoliopsida > Asparagales > Amaryllidaceae > Allium > Allium fistulosum. The sequence continues at coordinate 1,250,114,264 of CM060904.1, read as the reverse complement.
TATGCCTTCATGTAACAGATAAATGGCATAACATTCTTGTTTTCGGCCATTTCTCGATAAAGATTGTAAGCTTCAAGACATAAAACTATATAATGGACTCAAAGAATGAATCGTTACATAGGGTGTTAGCATCACAAAACAACTTTCAAATTGTGAAATTGTGAAGTAAAACTTGGATTATGAGGGATTTTCTAAAGCTAGACAATTCTGGTGTTCTCACTATAAGTGCAGGCCCACCATTGAATATAACAGATTTAGCCTAGAAAACATTAAAATTTTGCCAAACGCTTCAAACAAAAGTTGTTGCTTATCTTATTAGCTTTCCATAAAGAGCAAGACCGTCGAAATAAGAAAAACCATTTGGAAGTTGTTGTCAAATGAATTCAACACTGTTTTGAATGACTTACATTTTCATGACAGCGATACATTTGCTTAATAATTCAACTTTTAATCTTAGTAAACCTTTCTATTTATCATTGCACTCAAAAAGAAATTGTTCTTCAAAGACATAGCTTTCTAGTGGACTTAAAATTGTCGAAAACGGATCGACGGTTCGAGATTTATGATTTTAAACAAACCATTGTTTTATCATAAAATTTCCAATATGTTGTCAAATTTCCTCTATTTATTAAAAACAACATTTTCTAATAACACACTTCAAATTTAATTTTAGAAAAAATCAGAAAACTCACAATTTTACGAACAAAAGACATATTTCTTCTACTTATTAAAGCACAATGTTTCTTTATTTCAAAACCAAAACAATATTTTTCCTGAAAACATTCGATTTCAAGAATATTGCACAAAGTTCTTAAAATCTTTGATATAAAATTTTCTTTGAATTTTTCTTCCAAAATGTTAAACTCACATCATCATTTTTTCTCACTTTATTTTTCCTTTTCCGAAAGCTAGTATTTCACACTAAATTCAAAATAAATGTCAAAAGCCTACATTTGAAATAATCGAACATTACTTGAAATGTTATTCCCGACCATTCAAGAACCTTTTGCCAAAATATAAATTGATTTTTAAAATTTTCAAACTAAAAATTTAATTCATCACTCTTTATTTTCCCAACTTCTTTCATTCATAGCATTATAAATTTCAATCGTTCATTTTATTTACATATTTATTACTTCATATTTGAAAGGCTTTCCTTTTAAATATGTTTTATCGACACATTACAAAATATCTCTTTCTTAACTCATATATAGATTCAAAATAACTTAACACTTTCACTTCAATTTTCTTTTCTTCTAGAACTACACATTTTGTTTTATTATTAAATCTTCCTTTTGGAATACTAAGAGTTGCAAAAATTCAAGTTCTACCTAAAAAATTAAACTTATAACGTTAAAAATAGTTTAATTAATTTAATTTTTTCTTCATATACTTTTTCATTATTCTATAAACAAATAAATATATATTTTTTCAATGAATTGTATTTCAATGAAATGATTTCAAACATTTTTTACATAATATATGTATTTTCTTTTTTAAGACACTTTATATATACATACATACATATGCATGTATGTGTGTGTATATATATATTTTGAAATTTGATCAATTTTATTTCTTATACACTAAAAAGCTCAAGGCCCAGTACAAAATACTCACGCAGCAATAGCAGAAGTATAAAAAAATGATTACAACACTGTCTCATTGAGATTAAAAGACTTGATATATAATTCATTATTCTCCCGCTTTTTAACTTAACTTTATCATTTCCATCAGTTCCACACAACTTTCCAATCTACAATTTTCTTCTTTGAGCATCTAAGTCATGGCGACTGATAATCGGACAGACCCCATGCTTCCTTCATTCGTTGTTCCTCTCCCTCATAGCTGGTATGATTCTTCACTTTAATTCTATTATAGATTATTCTTACATCCATCTCGATTAATTTGCAAATATGATCTAAGCTTTTTTCTTTGCGCTGGAATACTCTACGGTTTCTTTCCTACCATAAATGTTGGACGACAGTTGTGATTGTTATCTACTTTACTTGATGAATTAGTCTAGAGCCCCTCTTATCCCCGCACAGGTATAACAATTCTTCCTCCAAGTTCCCACATGCTTCCATGCTATTATTTTTTGCTTTAAAGTACATTAGAACTTGTTTAGAATAATTGCAATCAAAGAATAGATGTTGGTGCGATTCATTGTCATTGTTGCATAATTTACATTGAAGTATGACATTCAGACCCTATTTGGCTAGACGATCTGTGGTTGGAAGCCTTTGGTTAACTGCTTTATAGGTATTAAAAGCCATTTTAGGATTATTTCTCTAGTCCATAAGGAAGAGTCCCAATTCTTAATTGCATGTTTTGTTCTAATCGCCTCCCAAGCTATTTTGGTTGTAAATAACCATCTTTGGTCGGGTTCTAGGTCCATATGTTCTTCTTAGCATTTTGATATATTGGTATGTATTATAAGTCTGACGAGAAAACTTGTAATCCTTTTCTTTCCGGAGTCCATCTTCCATCAGTTATAATTGTACCAACTTTGCTGTCATAACCTCCCATGCTAGAAGGTGCATCCCAACCAAACTTCAAAATAGATTTTCCTTTGAGCTAGAGATCTTTCCATAAGTTAGTTTGCTTACCATTTGCAATTTGTTTGGTTAGGTGTTTTCAGAGCTCATCTCTCCCCTTCAAAATGTTTTTCCAAACTCTACTGTCAATACTCGTCATCCAAAAATTGTCATCGGCGTTTCCATCTCTCATCCATTTGAACCATAAACTTTTTGAATTGATGATTTTCCAGCCCAGTCTTAGATTGTAGACTTTTTTAAGTTCGTTAGGTTAATCAAACCTACACCACCTTTATCCTTCGGTCTACACAACACATCATAACTAACCTTATGTAAATCCCCTCTCCAAGTAAAGTTTGCACAAGCTGAATTTATTTTTTCAATTAAGCAATCTTGGATTTGAAAAGTTTAGACCCAAAATATTACAATAGCAGTAATAACTGTGTATGCTAACTCTACATGCCTGTAAATGAGAGTAATTTGGAGCTTCATCCATTCAACGTGTCTCTTATTTTCCTGACCAGTTCCCCACATTCCCTGTCAGTGATAACATTCGATGAGAGAGGCATTCCGAGATATTTCGCTCGTAAACAGTCCTCTCTAATGCCGAAGATATCCAATGTTGTTCTCTTGTCTTTGTAATATTTGTTAAAATAGAATTTTGATTTTTGAGAATTAAGCTGAAGGCCAACATATCTTTAAAGATTTTCAAAAATATCTTTAATACATTGAGCTGCTACAGAGTTTGTTTTGAGGACCACAATAAGATCATCAGCATATAGGAGGTGATGGACCACTGGTTGGCAGTTATACAGGGGTTGGAAGAGACAATTATGGTAAGCCAATTCCATTTGAAGTGAAAAATACTCCATAGCAATTGTGAAGGGATAAGGGGATATGGGGTCCCCTTGTCGTAAACCCCTGTTGCTACTAATAAACCCTCTAGGAGCACCATTAATTACAATATAAAACGTAGGAGTGGATATACAATCTTCTGTAAGCTTAATTATGGTAGTTGGGAATCCCATACATGATAGCATTTAAATTATGAACTTTATGTTGATTTTATCATACACTTTGTGAAGATCAACCTTTATGCATACCCTATCAGCTCCCTTTTTATTAAAGTTTCTGACCAGTTCATGAGTGAGGAGCAAGTTTTCAAAAATGTGTCCACCCCTAACAAATGCGGATTGAGTTTCTGAAATAAGTTCAAAGAGAATTTGAGTTATTCTATTGCATATCACTTTGCTGATAATTTTATATAGCATGTTGCAGTAGGCAATAGGTCTGTAGTCTTCCACTCTAGTAAGCTTGTTGATTTTAGGAATTAGGGTGATGAATGTGTGATTAAGTTCATGAAGTATTTTTCTAGTATTGAAAGATTCCCTAACTACCTTTAATATCATGTGTTTCAGATCTTCCTAATGACGCTGAAAGAATTTCGAGTTCCATCTATCGGACTAGGGCTCGAATCAACGTGAGTGGAGAAGATAGTAGTTTTAATTTTTGTTTAGCAACAACAGATTCCAACATGGCTATCCCCTTTTCATTAATCAGGCTCATGCAATTAACATGAGGTTAATCAATATTAATTTGTCCATTGTAAAGATTAGAAAAGTAATAAATTACTTCCTGTTTAAACTGTTCAATGTCTTTGACAAGTTTCCGATTGCTAGCATTTGTGTTGAGGTGATTGTTGCAGTTCTGCCTGTATGACATCTTTGTGTAGAAGAATTTTGTGCATTCATCATCTTGGGTTAGCCACTTTTCTTTTTCCTTCTGGTTGATCTCCATAGCTTTTTGTTGCATTTCCTATTTTAGCCTTTTCTAGGTAGTGTAGTATTGGGCATTAATGATGTCATCCATTATTCTTCATATAACTTATCAAGGAGGATTTCACATTCTTTTTGAAAACTATCCATTAAATCTGATTGTTTCGGTCGCAATTTATTCCACTATTTTACTCTATTTTTTTTATCTCTTTTAGCATCATGACTAGTGTATACCATTCCTTTCCGTCAGATAGCCTTGTATTTTTAATATCTACCGATTGTTCATAGTTTTCAAGTAGGCACCAATAGTTAGCGTATTTAAATGGTTTGCCTTTCACATATTGGTTTTGTTGGTTGAAATGGATATGTAGAGGAGAGTGATCACTAGTAGAGCTTGGCAGAACTGTGACATGCGCAGTTGTGGAATACTATTTGTTAATTCAGCATTAACCGGTATTCTATCTAATCGGAATGTAATTCTTTTAGCCTTACCACTTCTCCACTTAAATTTTAGTCCAGCATGTTGGCTTCAATGAGTCCTACAGCAGTTACACATCTGTTGAACTCCACTGTCTGTGACAACTTCAATGTAAGTCCTCCTTTTTTCTCATTTATTTTCAATACCGCATTGAAATTTCCAAGGACCATCCACTGTTTTTCTATAAGTTTTGATAAGCTAACCCGTTTACTCCATAATTTATTTCCGATTGAGCCCAATTGTGAGGATATACAAAAGATATAATCATGAACAAACCACCAACATTTGATACCTCTATAGTTAGTTGTTGGTCACCCATGTCCAGGACCTTAATAGACCAAATTGCTTTATGCCAAGCAATCATGATCCTGCCTTTAGATTGACATGAGTTATTATTTAGAAATTGCCAATCATTGCCAAAGTTGTGTTCAAAAAATTCAATCCACTGATTGCCCATTTTATTTTCAAGGAAAGCCATAAGCGTATGGTTTAACTTAATTCTTATATTAGAGGTCCAATTTTCTAGTGTCACCATTGAGACCTCCTTCATTCCAACATAGCAATGACATTAAGCAACAGTTGATTTACTCCTAGTAATAGGAGTAGTTGATGAACTGCTAGTTTCTTGCCGCTACTTCCCTTTGTTAAACTGTTCATTATACTTTGGATTCTCCTTAGTGAAATATGCTTTAATATGTACTACATCTTATATTTTTTCTTCACTATTGTCCAAGTTAACATTCATTTGGCTTATCTCTTCCATGTTTGCAGGGTTATCATTCTCAATTTCTGGATCTGATGTATAACCAAATCCAGCCATCTCCGATGTTTGTGCCAGTTCATCACTAGGGCCAACTCTCTTAGATCCCTCATGCGTAGCACCAAGGCCAGCTTTCTCAGATCCCTGATGTGATTCTTGAAGAGTATGGGTTGGCTACTTCAAATGTGCGTCCTCCAACGTCTATTTCCGCTTTTGGGTACTGGGGTCCCTTTGGTTATCTGCCAAAGCTGACTGTTCATTTGTATTATTAGCAGGCTATTTATTTTTTGGGCTTGTAAACACTTCTTTATCTATGCACTCTTTTGGTCTATCATGTATTTTGTTTGTTTCCTAATATTGTATAGGCTCGGGGGTTTATGGTTAGCTGCTATGGTTTCTGATGATGTTGATGCCTTTGGTTTCCATTGCTGAGAAATAACATTCTTTGGAATTGGGCATTGCAGAGAGCTATGCCCAAAATAGTTGCACTCTATGCATATTGGTGGAATAAATTCATATTCCACCTCTTGTACTTAGATTCTACCAGGAGTGTTTTTAGCTCTGATACTTTTAGTGAAGTTAGTGTTTGCTTTAACATCAACTAGGACATGATCGTATTTTTGTCCCTTAACTTGCCGCGTATTATCATCAATATCAATTAGTTTACTAACTAGGCTAGCTAGCTTACTAATTCCTCTAGCACTACATAATGCCAAGTATAAGTTGTTCGGTCTCACCCAAATTGGATAGGATTACAGCATATCGCGTTCAAATTGGAAATTTACATCCCATCTCATCATGAATATGAGTTTGTTGTCCATAAACCATGGAACTCCATTCAATACTTTCTCCAAGTCTTATTGTAATTCAAATTTGAAAAAGGAAGAACCCATTATCCCTTGTGAAAACCTCTCATTTTCCCTTACGTTTCCATTCCCTTTCCACATATGCATTAAAGTAAACATAGTAAGGGCGCTTACCTGCCATATAAATAAACATGGAATCGGTCCACATTTCGTTTGATTTTTAATAGTCCAAATCATCAATTTTTGCAAATTCCCCATTTAGATGTGACTTTAGGTTGTGAAATTCAACACTATCTCTAATTTCTATATTTTTGCCCAATATTTCAGCATAAGGTTTAGATCCTTGATCCTTGTTCAGTTTGAATTGGTTGGCTCTAGATTTAGGTTTGGCCCACGCTTTAGGGATTTCCTGTGCCTCTTCCATCACTTAATTTTTCCCTTTTCATCTAACTTCCTACCACCCATCTCATCTTCTGCTCCTTTAGGTGAAGCCCTGGATGTCTCCGACATAGCATTGGAGGAGGTTGATGATGTAGTATTGGAGGAGGTTACCGCGATAGTGTTAGAGGAGGATGCCATTGTTTTAATGTAGATATAAACATATATATATGTATATATGTGTGTGTATGATATATATATAATCCTCCCATACACTCTTGACATATCTTTATTTATAAAATAGGTAACATTTTTTTAGAAAATTTATACCTTATTAAAGAATTTCATTTGGTTCAAACTAAAACAAATAAATATTTACATAAAATAATTCATAGATTAAATTATTTTAAAATATACAACGTTATCGTACCATAAATTTTAGGGATTCGTTTAGCCAACTAGCTGCAACGTTGACTACTTAGGATTTTATGTCAACATTGTCTCGCCATTGACCTTAACTTCAGGCTAATACCAATAGTAGTGAACATTGTTTTGAAATATTTAAATTTAGAAAATAATATTTCCATTTTTTAAAATAATAATATACTACTTTATAAAACAATGTAATTCTAAGTAAAATATTTTTTAACATTTCCAAAATATTGTGTCGCACTATCTTATATAAGCATTTAGGAATCCATATTGATAATGCTAATCAGACGTATCGAACAGAATTTCTACAGCACTCAACTGACAAATTAACACTAAAGTGAACTATTAAAATATTTTCAATCACTTTATAAAATAATATTCAAATTTTATTAAACATATGCTTGCTTTTATGAAAATATTCATTTTTCAAATTTGTATATATAGTCAATTTGTCAACCATCAACAACAATGCAATTCATCACATCACAATCAACTATTCACAAAAACAAGCGATTATTCAATCAATTATATTTTATTTTATTTACTATTTCTCCACTCAACATTTTAAATATTATATATATATATATATATATATATATATAATATATAATTATGTATAGAAACTAATTATGCATGTCCCCATGTAGAGTCTTCCATATATGAAGGAACCGTTAGATATATATAAACTAAATATGCATGTCCCCTCGCAGTTTCTTCCATATATGAAGGAACTACTAGCTTCTAACTTTGGCCCTTTTTAGACTCAAGTAGGATTGTAAAAAAATTTCACTAGCAACTCCTACTCAACTCCCATGTTCTAGACTAGCATAAATTAAGCAACAATCATTAATACAACCATGCATACATCAATTAAACAATCAAACAAACCAACGCCTTCAGTGGAAAACTGTCTTCCAACTTTTGTTGTGCACTCTAATCACTACTGGATCCTTCTATTCAAACTCGCTCCATCACAACTTAGGGTTGTGAAGTATTCAAATGCAAGATCAGAATAAGGCCTTTGGCAGCACCCCTAACCGAGCTACTTCTTTCTTATTTAAGCTACACAAAGGTTTGCTTACATCACTAATGTCGACTCTACTAGTCTAGCTACAACTTCATTACCTCCATTCATAACTTTCATTTACACGGGAACACACACACAAAAGAGGAAGAGATAAGGATAATATATAAAAGGTACGTTCCTAGACGATTACTCCAATAATCATCATATACTCTTATTAGCCATTTAATACTGGGCAACTACCACAAACCCAACGGGAAATAGGGACTCTAAGTTACTCTATGGCCAAGGCTCGTGTCACATATATTCTATATTGTTATGAACCTACTCTGGTACCAAGCTGTAGAGCCCCACCTCAATACAAATGCTACCAAAGAATATTACATAGTAATATTGTCTAGTAATACGAAGAATAAAGCTGGTTATGAGCGACCATTCGTGAATATTCCTTTGGGCTAACACCGACATGTTTTCTTTACCTCATACAATTACAAATGACATGTATGTTATTGGCATAAAGCACTAAACACATTTGGTAATTTCAAAATAGAACATTATATAGTATAACATAAAACCCAAAGTCACTGATCATAGCGGAAAAATATAATACATCTCATACTATATTGATAAAGTGTGTCTACAAATGGAAACACTAGACCCATATATATACAAATTCACCAAGTACTAGGCAAGTTTCAAAAGAATACACATCGATAGTTTCAATAACTCATCCAAATATCATACAACATACACACACACAAGAGTACTAGCACAAAATGATATAACTGAATATACATATTCCCAAAGAGCTAGCCCAACATCCAAGGTTGTTGGGTCCCCAAAACAAAAAATGTCTCAATATGACCCGAGTATTCTAAAAATAATAAACGGGTCATACTATATCTAATTCAAAAGGGTGAGATCATAATACTAAAGCATACGTGAATCTCCAACAATATAGTTATGCTATACTAAATATGCCAGCATCAAACAAAGAAAAATGGCAAGTACAAAATGATATAATCGCAACCCGAAAATATGCTAGAAAATCCATAAAAAATATGGCATAATCACCAATAAACATCACCACGTCATAATACAAAATCATGCCCTTCATAGGAAAACATAGAAAATATGGTGATTAAACATCTTTAATCAAATCACAAAGGTTGCAATTAAATGAGTAAACAAACTAGCGCCAGCATAAAGACGACATGAAAGCATATCAACACAAAGATGGCATAAAAGCACATCATCACAAAGATTGCATGAAAACACATCAACTCAAAGACGGCATGAAATCACGTCAGCATGAAAAGTGCATCTACTTCCTAATTGTAACTACTCAAGTAATGCCTAGGTATTCCATACCACTCGAGTTTATTTGAATATATATTATAAGTCGGTAACTAAAGACGAGCCTGAAAGCACATCACTCCAAAAAGTGTTATATGCTTCCAAATAGTAATCACTCGAGTAACGTCTATGCGTCTCATACCCATGGTGTTACTTGAACATTTACTATAAGTAAGTAGACTCCACTACTAAAAAGCATTATATACTTCCTAAATAGTAATCACCTGGGTAACGCCTGTGCGTCCCAAACTACATGGGTTTACTTGAATATCTACTACACAGTAGTAAATTCCATTCACTCAAAATATTCTACACAACAAGTCATATAAATAACTAATAAAATTTTACCGAAAAACCCATAATAGACGGTGATACTAAATCATTTATATAAACTCTTCATTATATAGAAAAGGCATTATTTATAGAAAATCATTAAAAAGGATTCCTAATTATAGTGTTAAAAACATATATATATATATATATATATATATTATTTAAGTGACTCAGAATATATGGAAAGTGCTTGTAATGCCTTTCGATTTAAATATACTTCATTAAAATAATTCATGCACTTAAACCTTTGCATAAATAACTACTATATATATGTATATATTTATTTATATATTTATATACAAAGATATAATTTCTTAAAAATAACTTTCAGATCCTAAAATTCATTTTAAAGAAGAGTTATTTATTTACAAAGGCATGCAAAACACTTTTAAAATCACTTGCAAAGATTTTTATACTTGAATAACTCAAAATAAGGCGTTTTCTATTATACCACACTTTCTTTGTACCTCGCACCATATAAAAGAAGATTTTATTTATTAAAAACATTTTTGAAACCTTATAATTATTTCTACAAACAAGTACTTTATTTTAAAAGCTTGAAAACTCCTCCAAATATTTTTAAATAACTTCAATAATTAAATAACCTGAAATAAGACAATTTCTTTTATAATATATTTTATAAAAGAGTAGTATATTTTATTTGCCTTTAAAACATTCTTAGATTCAAAATATAATTGAAATAGCAAGTTTAGAGGATTGTAAACAAATAAAATAATTTTATAAGCTTGAAATAGAAATCGAATATGGAAATTAGTTAAGAATTCAATATGATTTAATAACTATTTCTGTCAAAAACAATTTTAATAAAAATCCAAAAGTGGATAAAATCATAATTTAAAATTTTAAAAATATTTAAAACCATCCCTCAAAATCATCCATCAATATTTAAAATGAATTCAATAGTAAATCAATCCTAAATGAATACTCTAGAATAAATTTACCGTAGAAAATATCACTCATCAAACAGAGAGCTATTTTTTATGATCCGAGTTGCTCTTTGAGCACAACCATCATATAATCTAGCTAAAAAAATCAAATGAATTTTGATGGCTTTCAACATACATGCAATTTCATAATCAACCTTCGATTCAAATCTAATATTTCAAACATGCAATTCAACAAATTCAAACATCAAACCAATTAAAACTATAGCATGCAATTGTATTTCAATCATTTCATTCATTCATTACTAAAGAATACCACAATTCATAATCAAAACAAAGCATGCAAAATAAATTAGAAATATATATGAGTTAAAAAATTCACCAAAATGACGAACGTTAGTGTTACCCGGTGGCTTGACCAAGTAACAAGAGGCTCGGCGTAGAAAGGTCACTCGGATTTCCTGCACCGTTCGGCATTAAGAGGTCGCTCGGCATACGGCCTCGTTCGGCACAATTCTCCTCGTTCGACATTCTACTTCGCTCGGCATAACAAGGCCGTTCGACATTCTACTTCGCTCGGCATAGCATAGCCGTTCGGCATTCTACTTCGCTTGGCACAACAAGACCGTTCGGCATTCTACTTCGTTCGGCATGAAGAGCCATCGCTCGGCATACGGCCTCGTTCGGCACAACTCTCCTCGATCGGCATCTCCCCTCGCTCGGCATCCCAAGCCTCGACTGGCATCCTACCTCGCTCGGCATCCTAGGCCTCAACCTGCATCCTCCCTTATTCGGCATCCCATGTCTCGACCGGCATCCTACCTCATTTGGCATCCCTGGTTCGGTGCATACGATGGAAGTTAACAAGCTATCAAGTCCACAACAACGTAAGGGCGTTCGACATAGCTTCATTTCGCTTCAACTCACTACTTGCCTCGGTTCTCTTGAATGGTTACATCAAGTCACTCGACGGTCAACCAAATGGTTCTCGACCGGCATTCCTCGCTCAGCATGGCTCGTTCGGCTTTCCTGGTTCGGTGTGCTGGAGTTACCTACTATGGGCCGAGATACCTCCTTGGCCCGTGAGGGAAGTCCAACCCATCTTCGTCTATAAATAGAAGGGCAGGGGCACAGTGAATGGGACCTTTTTTGGAGAATACTGGGGAGATTCTGCTGCTTTCAAGACTAACTCTTTTCAGTTCAAACTTGTACTCAAGCCATTATTGAACGGATTGTATTTGTATTTAACTACTTTGGAAAGCAATAAAGATTACAATTCAAAGTGGACGTAGGCAATTACGCCGAACCACTATAAATCTGTTGTTCTAGTTTTCTATAGTTAATTTAGTCTATATCTCTCTGTTATAATTTATCTTCTTCACTTATCTCTCTACACAATCTTTCTAAAGGGGGTTAGTGACCAATTTTGGTGCTAAAACTTTGGCGCTTTCATTGAGAGCCGAATTCTCAGGCCATAAGGATCTTTTTTGTAGTTATTGGATTGAATAAATCCCCCGAAGGAGATCCGAGTCATTCACAGGACGTCCTTTGATTCTACTCAGAGTTCTTGTCAATAACTATACTATGGGAAGACCACGTACCAGATCAGCCTCTCATAATGCGAACGTCAATGAAACTGCTAGCGTATAACAAATAGGACCTAGCAATCAGCAAGCAAATTTGGGTGGAGGAACTACCACCCAAGATAAAATGGAAGTTGTCACTAGAACAGAGTTCAACGACTTGATGAGAGAACTCATGGAAAGAAGGAGACAACTTGGAGAACAGATTCAAGCTAACGCCAACCTTATGGCTCAGCTCACTCAACAACAGCATCAGAATGCTGGGGGTATTCCAGCTCCATACTCTTCATCTAATAGCTCGACTTTGTCCGATGAACCTCCCAGGCGTAGACGCCGCAAGGCTGAAACTTCGCAGGCAGGTGCTGCTAATCAATCAACTAGGGATCACTTACACCTCGGAGACCGCAACCAAGCAGGAACGGGAAACTTAGGATCTGGAGCGCATGTGGAAACTGGACGCCCTGCTCACCAGGATGCCAATGATGCTGAACCTCAAGATACACATTTGGCAGATCGCCAACAGAGGAGACATCAACCAGAACGATCCCGTAGAACGGACTCCAACCTTCCATCTTCCATACAAACTCCAAACCTGTCGGCTATGGTCAGACAGCTGATGAGAGAAAATCAAGGCGTGACCAATGAAGATTGGAGGATATCCAGGAGTCATACTCCATTCACAGACACTAATCTACAGGCCGAGTTCCCCAGCAAGTTTAGCATGCCAACTATCCCGGCCTACGAAGGGAAGACCGATCCCCGACAGCATGTGATGAGATATGAATGGATGATGGATTCAGCTAGAGCGAATGATGCAACCAAGTGCAGATGCTTCCCAATAAGTCTATCTGGAATCGCTAACATGTGGTTCACCCGACTTCCTCCACGGTCCATATCCAGTTTCGAAGAGTTGGCAATGAAATTTATAGAACAGTTCAGAATACATGCTACTCGTCCAAAGGACATGATGTCTCTATCAAGTGTAATCCAAGCCCCAAGGGAGCCGTTGAAGGAGTATTTACAGAGATTCCATGTTGCGGCTACTGAAGTTAGCAATCCTAATAATCACACAATTCTTATGGCTGTGATGCGAGGTGTGGATCCGGATTCAGTGTTTGGAGATTGGTTAGTGGGAAAACCTCAAACTACGCTAGAGTGTTTTTACTCAAAGGCTCATCAATTTATTAGAAGAGAGAAAGCCAGGTGGACAAGGCGAGATAAGGCACCAGGGCCTGTTCAGGAGGCCGTGAAAAGTAACATCACTATAAAGCAATCCGAAGACAACTCGGGGAAAGTTCTGGTCAATGTCGAGAACAAGCCCGGGCAATCTAAGGAGTCCGGAGGAGGAAATCAGGGGAAGAAAAGAGAAGCAGGGAAATGGAAGCCGAGAATTCCAACCTACAATGAATACACCGCACTAAATGCATCCCTTGAGAATATTTACCTATCAACTTGTAATACCTTTCAATATAGAAAGCCACACCCAAAGGAGTTGTTAACCCGCCTTTTGGCAAGGCCACGGACAAACGGGTTTAACTTAATCAACTGCATGTTCATCGAGGCTATAGTACGATGGATTCAGTCGACTGGATGGATGGATGACGCAACATGCTTGGAAGATGCAAATATGATTGGATAAAGATGAATCAACTATAATTTGGGTCTAGGAAACATGGTTCGGCATTAAACATGGTTCGGCATGATGTGGTTCGGCACAAATAGTTCGTCTGGCATTCACTATTCACGTTCGAATAGCATTCAAGAATACTCGGCGTGCATAGAGCGTTCGACATACATGAGTGGTTCGGCATTCCAGGAGCACTCGGCATTCAGTAGTGCTCGGCATCCAGGAGCGCTCGACATTTAGAGGTGCTCGGCATTAGAGATCGTTCAGCATGATGGGCGCTCAGCATTAGAAACTATTCGACATCAGACATGGTTCGGCATTAAGTATCGTTCGGCATTGGATGGAGCGCTCGGCATGAATCTCGTTCGGCATTGGATGGATCGTTCGGCATTAGGGAGCGTTCGACATTGGATGGGTCGTTCGGCATACCTCACCTCGCTCGACATTGCACCTCGCACCTCCATACCTCGCACCTCCATACCTTGGTATCTCGCACCTCCGTACCTCGGTACCTCGCACCTCCGTACCTCGGTACCTCGCACCTCCGTACCTCGATACCTCGGTACCTCGCACCTCCCAACGTTCGGCATGAGGAGATCGTTCGGCATTCACACCTTGTTCGGCATTCAGCGTTCGGCATCTATGGTTCGGCATATGGAGACCACTCCATTTGGGATGAGGTACTCGGCTACCAGGCCCACCAGGGAAGTCCAACCCATCTTTGTCTATAAATAGAGAGGCAGGGGCACAGTAAAAGGGGATCTTCTTTCTGCTCTCTTACATTCTCTTTTCGAAGGCTAAGGCAACTCTGCCATTTTGTAACTGTAATCGATTATTACAGCAATAAAAAGTAAACTTCTGGAGTGGACGTAGGCCGGAGTTAGCCGAACCACTATAAAATCTGTTGTTCTTTACTGCTTTCATTTCAGTTTTAACTGTTCTTCACATTATTACTCTCTACATACATTCTATCTCTGAGCTGTGACTGGTATTTGGTGCTTTCATCTGGATTTGGGGGTTAGTGACCAATTTTGGCGCTAACACTTTGGTGCTTTCATTGAGAGATGAACTCAGGAATTTGGGAGTTAGGAACTTGAATCTTAGAAAGCAATGGCAAGACCACCAACGAGGATGCAAGTAGTGGAAAGGAGCAATCAGGAAGGAAGTCAAGCGGCATCTTCTGGAGCTAGAGAGGGTCATGCATCCATCTACATAACTCGGGACGAGATGCAAGTGATGATGAATTCCATGCAAGAGCAGATGATGAAACGGCAAGAGGAGATGATGCAGGCTCTTCTTAGGCAATTTGGACAACCAGGAACTGCAGGTGCTCAAGATCGTGGAGCTGGACCAGAGGAACTCAACCAACGGACAGATGGAGTGAATCAGCAGGGGGCAGCTCCCAATCAACAAACAGTTAACAATTTAGATGGAACTAGACTCGGGGGCACACCACCAGGTGATGCTGGACCAGTTCATGGAGGGATACCGGATAACGCTACGTGGCCTGACATCGATAGGAATACAGGAGTACATGATGAAGAATATGTGCCAGAATTTCCTCGGGGACTTGGGCGGCAGTCTGGATTGGTTGGAAACACTGGATTGGCTGACATTATCAGGCGAACTATTCGCGGAGGTCTGACAAACAGGGATTCAGAGGGAGTTAACAAAAGTCCGTTTACCCGAAACATCAAGACAACTAGGAATCCACCCGATTTCAAACTACCCACTCTGGAAGTATACAACAGGAAGACGGATCCCACCGACCACTTGATAAGGTACACTAGGCATGTGGAAGTGCTGGGGGCAACGGAGGAGGTTATGGCCCGATGTTTCCCCCTGTACTTGACTGAAATTGCTGCTATGTGGTTTAGACAGCTGGAGGATGGATCCATTGGAACATGGACAAAACTGGTGGACAAGTTCTTAAGTCAGTTTCGAGTTCACATAAAAAGGCCAAAGAACGTGATGACGCTAACGTCAGTCAAAAAGGGGGCAGATGAATCGCTCAGGACATTCTTAACTCGATTTAATGCAGCAGTTGCTTTGGTGGATCGGCCAGATCCATCAATGGTTCTGATGGCTGCGGTATCAGGAGTCAGAGATAATTCGGATTTCAAAGTATCATTGATACGGGACCCACCGTTGGATCTTGGGGAATTCTTTCATGAAGCTGAAAGATTTCTTCGACAAGAAGATGCATGTTTGGACATGAGGCCAAAGGAAGTAAACACGACTAAGGATGGAGGACTACCCTGCGAAAGCTCGGGTCGGGGCAAGGATAAAGGGAAAAGGAAGCGCTGGGGAGAACCAAAGTTCTCCACTTACACAGGATTGAACGCAACGTTGGAGCGGATTTTCTTAGATACTCGAGATCGCCTTTCTTATCGAAGGCCAGCAAGGAGGGAACCCTCAGAACGAGAAAGGGCATCAGGAAGGCACTGTCTTTTTCATAACCTGGACGAGCATGACACTAACAGCTGCCGGCATTTGAAGGACATAATCGAGGAGCATATAAGGAATGGTCAGTTGCGACAGTATGTCGGAACCCGGAATGCGGCGGTGGAATAGGAGCAGCCACCGCCTGCCTTGAACGATGAGGGCATGAGGCCCAGGAATGGTGGCCGATTGGTCATCAACTAATCTTGATGGTTTGGAATAAGTAACAAACTCCGGGCCAACGGTTAAATCACTTACTCATGTACGGGGTCGGAGATAACCCTCAAGCATGCTCTGAGATGATGGCTTACCGAAATGCCCGGGTTTGTGAAATCTGTTTTTTCCTTTGACTTGGACATTTGCTTTTTCTGGTTTGGTTTAGGAGTTTGGTTTGAACTCCCTGTTTTTCTCATTTTCTGGTTTGGATTCTGGTTTGGATGTTTGATTTTTGGTATGGATTTTTGATATGGATTTCTGGTTTTCTATTTGGATTTGGATTTCAGATTGGATTTTGATTGGGTTTTCTCTGGATTTTTGGCTAAAAGGTCGTCGAGTATGGACTATGCTCGGCAAGGGTCCGGAGAGACCAGAATTCGGCCTAGGACTTAGGCCATATATTATCGGTTACTATTTTAGGTCGTCGAGTACGGACTATGCTCGGAAAGGGTCCGTAGTGACCAGGATTCGGCTTAGGACTTAAGCCACGACATTATTCGACGTTCAGGGACACTAAACCATGAACACCATGGAATTACTTAACATAGGTCGTCAAGTGTGGATTGCGCTTGACAAGAACCCGGAGAGGTTACGGATTTAGATATTGGCTATGAATAGCTAAGGATTCAGACAAGGACCCGGAGCGGTCTCGGATTTGGATATCGACCCGGAGAGGTCACAGATATGGTTATAGGTTATTGGATATGGATGGATTGGAACTCGGTAGTCGGGTTCGGATGGATGTGGAATTGGATAAGGATTTGGTTACTGGATAGGAATCAGACATCGACTCGGAACAGTCGCGGAAATGGATCAGATATGGCCGTGGCTCTCGGATAAGATGGCTTGGTAACGGATTGGATTATGAATCGGAAAGTATGGATATGGATAACATACATACTTAGGATATTGGACTTGAGGCTATTCAAAACACACCTTTCAAAGCAAGGCATGTTTTGAGGGGAAAGTGTTAACCCGCCTTTTGGCAAGGCCGCGGACAAACGGGATTAACTTAATCAACTACATGTTCGTCGAGGCTATAGTACGATGGATTCAGTCGACTGGATGGATGGATGACGCAACATGCTTGGAAGATGGAAATATGATTGGATAAAGCTGAATCAACTATAATTTGGGTCTAGGAAACATGGTTCGGCATTAAACATGGTTCGGTAATAAACATGGTTCGGCATGATGTGGTTCGGCACAAATAGTTCGTCTGGCATTCACTATTCACGTTCGAATAGCATTCAAGAATACTCGGCGTGCATAGAGCGTTCGACATACATGAGTGGTTCGGCATTCCAGGAGCACTCGGCATTTAGTAGCGCTCGACATCCAGGAGCGCTCGGCATTTAGAGGCGCTTGGCATTAGAGATCGTTCGGCATGATGGGCGCTCGGCATTAGAAACTGTTCGGCATCAGACATGGTTCAGCATTAAGTATCGTTCGGCATTGGATGGAGTGCTCGGCATAAATCTCGTCCGGCATTGGATGGATCGTTCGGCATTAGGGAGCGTTCGACATTGGATGGGTCGTTCGGCATACCTCACCTCGCTCGACATTGCACCTCACACCTCCATACCTCGCACCTCCATACCTTGGTACCTCGCACCTCCATACCTCGGTACCTCGCACCTCCGTACCTCGATACCTCGGTACCTCGCACCTCCCAACGTTCGGCATGAGGAGATCGTTCGGCATTCACACCTTGTTCGGCATCTATGGTTCGGCATATGGAGACCACTCCATTTGGGCTGAGGTACTCGGCTACCAGGCCCATCAGGGAAGTCCAACCCATCTTTGTCTATAAATAGAGAGGTAGGGGCACAGTAAAAGGAGATCTTCTTTCTGCTCTCTTACGTTCTCTTTTTGAAGGCTAAGGCAACTCTACCATTTTGTAACTGTAATCGATTATTACAGCAATAAAAAGTAAACTTCTGGAGTGGACGTAGGCCGGAGTTAGCCGAACCACTATAAAATCTGTTGTTCTTTACTGCTTTCATTTCAGTTTTAACTGTTCTTCACATTATTACTCTCTACATACATTCTATCTCTGAGTTGTGACTGGTATTTGGTGTTTTCATCTGGATTTGGGGGTTAGTGACCAATTTTGGCGCTAACAGGAGTCAACCGAGGAGAAAAAGCGGACTGGGAAGTATTGCCGCTTCCATGAGACTTATGGGCACAATACTGAAGAGTGTAGGCACCTACATGACGCTATAGAAAAGTTGATTAGACAGAAAAAGTTGCAAGAGTTTGTAAAGAGTCCTCAAGAGGGTGGACAAGGAACGTCCAATCCTGGTCATGCACCAGCTCCACGTCACCCTGAGGAGCCTGCTCGAACTGTGGGTAGACTGGTCATAAATACGATAGTAGGCGGACCTCATCCTGCAGATAAGAAGTGGCAGGAAATGGAGCGATATGCTAACTCCCTGAAGCATGCAGATTTTGAGTGTTGTTCAAATACCGAGGACGGGTCCCCAGCTAAGCAGCAGCAGACAATGACAGACGATATAGTATTCAGGAGCCGAGATGCCGACCAGGTGGAGGCTCCTACCGTTGACCCCATGGTCATATCCGCGACTATCGGGCCAGCATTAGTGAAAAAAATTTTGATTGATTGTGGAAGTTCTATTAACATCATCTTCAAAAAGGCGTATGACCAAATGAAGATGGAGACGAAGGATTTAAAGCCGTCTAAAGCTCGTATTCATGGCTTTAACGGCGCAGCGACTGATGTAGTGGGGTATGTTGAGTTGCCAGTTGAACTGGGACAAGGTGAGCGTAGGAGGGTGCGAATCCTACCTTTCATAGTCTTGGATGTAGATTCCTATACAATGTATTTCTGGGTCGACCGACCCTGGCTGAATTCAAAGCAGCATTGGCCCTATGGTGTTTGACTTTTAAATTTCCGACCGACAAAGGAGTAGGTGTTGTTCATAGCGACCAAGGGACCGGTCGTGCATGTTATATGGCTGAGCTCCGAGAGGCCCATCAGAGAGAGAAAGGAAAGGTTGCGGACCACTCCGTCCGCATTCAAAATACTGACAATTATGCACGAGCCATGGCTCGGGAAAAATTCTCGGATCTATAGAGACGTAGATCCGAGAGACGATGATAAGGAACCCAGGGAAGAAAAAGCAGCACCGGCTGAACTAACGATTGACATTTCAGTCAACCGAGACGATCCGTCGTGAGTACTGAAGATTGGATCACAACTCAGCCCCTCGATGACCGAGGACCTTAGTGATTTCCTCCGAGCGAATCTCGATGTTTTCGCTTGGACACATTCAGACATGTGCGGGATTCTCCCGCTATTACGAGTCATATGTTGAACATAGACCCGAGGTACGTCCCAGTTAAGCAAAAAAGGAGAGGAATGGACCCGGAGTGGTCCGCTGCTCTCAGAAAGGAGGTGGACAAACTCAAAGCCAATGGGTTCGTCCGCGACGCCCTCTACCCCGAATGGGTGTCAAACCCCGTGCTAGTGAGAAAAGCAAATAGGAAGTGGAGAACTTGCATAGATTACTCTGATTTAACAAAGCATGTCCTAAGGACAGTTTCCCATTACCTAGAATTGATCAGTTGGTCGACACTACTGCAGGACACGAGTTATTGTCATCCATGGATGCGTACTCGGGATACAATCAGATCTCGATGCACATTCCGGACCAGGAACACACTAGTTTTGTCACAGACATTGGGCTATATTGATATGTAGTGATGCCTTTTGGATTGAAAAACGTAGGAGCAACTTATCAGCGTCTGGTGAATCGAATGTTTAAAGACCAGATTGGTAGAACAATGGAAGTCTACGTGGATGACATGCTCGTGATGTCACGGCAGTCAATTGACCACATTCGAGACTTAGCAAAGATGTTTGGCATATTCAGATACTATGGGATGAAGATCAACCCTCTTAAGTGTTCCTTCGGCTTTGCGTCAGGGAAGTTTTTAGGATTCATTGTTAATGCCCGGGGAATCAAAGCTAACTCGGAAAAGATTCAAGCAATTCGAGACATACAAGTGCCCAGGACTATAAAGCAGGTACAATGCTTGAATGGAAAAGTGGCTGCGCTGATTCGATTTATATCTAGAGCAATAGACAATTGTATTCCCTTCTTCGATATAATATAGAAAGGAAAACGGAATTTCGAATGGACATCCAACTGTGAGGAAGCGTTCCGAGCTCTGGTGAGGCATTTAGAAAATCCTCCAATGCTGTCAAAACTGTTGATTCATGAGTTTTGATTCATGACACAAGCTTCAGAGATCATACGACGAGAATGCTATATGAAAGCGACAAAAAGAGAATAAGTGCATACCGTTCACTACAAAGAAGATAATCTTACAATTCAGAGATTAGTATGGATATTTTATTTTATTTGAGTCTTAGAATAATGTTAAAATCATTCCTCAAATAATCACACACACACACAAAACATTTTATAGCAAAAACTATGTTCACTGTGCATATAACACCAGGTCGGCCGACCGACCAGGATCCTCGGTCGACCGACCCTGTATCATGTGCACAGTGACTTTCTGTTTTGTATACGTTTTTCAACTCAGCTGACCGGCCAGGTTTTCCGGTCGACCGACCAGAGAAAAACGGCTAGTTTTCTGAAGAGACGCTATCTTTTCATGAAGAGTAATGTCCTCTATTTCAAGAGGTATGGACACTACTGTTGACTAAAACTCTTCATGAAAGATTACAACTCTTCTACAACTATATAAACATATTCAATTCACTTCTACAATCACCGATTCTTGTTTATATTTCTGAAATCTAATCTCTTTTCATTTCTGCAAATAAAAGCATTCACTCTTATTCAATATCACTAGAATCCTTGAAATTATTCATATACTTCGATTCTACGTGATTATCTTCCTTTTAAATCTTCACACACATACATATTCTTGAGGATTTGATTATAGGAAAGTTGTACTATGAAAAGACAATCAGTGTTATTTAGAACACATTCGTCAACAAACATTTTGTATTAAGTTGAAGTCCTCTTCGGTTGTTGAGGCGGAAAAATTCTTGTTCGGCTGCTTAGGTGTCGTATACCTATTCCTCCGGGTTAAGTGAGGGGTTTAGTTTAAATCCAGAGGGTATTCTGGGACTGGACGTAGAACGGGAAGTTTGAACCAGTATAAAAATTCCTGGTGTGCTTACTTTAATTTTTACTTTACTGTTATTACCAGTTTCTGCATTAATATACCATATTACACGATCCTTAGTACTGCACGTACACTTTCATTTGGTATCAGAGCAAGGTCATCTTATAACCATCACAAAGTTATTTGATATTTACTTATTTTTAGTAATATGGCAACCACACAAATTAACGATGTTAACACTCACACTAATTCTAGTTTCATAGAAGGTCAATCGACTTCACGACCTCCACTTTTCAATGGTATAAATTATAATTATTGGTCAACTAGAATGAGAATCTATATGCAATCAAGTGGGTTTGATATCTGGAATATTATACAAAGAGAATACACAATTCCTACTGGAGAATACTCGACTTGGAGTAACACACAAAAACTAGATGCTACATCAAATGCTAAGGCTATGAATATTTTATTTTGTGCATTAGATAGAAATGAATTCAATAGAGTTAGTATGTGTACTTCCGGCTATGAAATTTGGAGAACTCTTAAAGTTTCACATGAAGGAATGAACAAAGTTAAATTGAGCAAAATTTCTATGCTGAAACATCAATTTGAAAACTTTAAAATGAGGCCAAATGAATCTATAAATGACATGTACTCTAGATTTCAGGATATTTATCTTGCTCTATTATCTCTAGAACAAAAGTTTACTGATTTTGATGTTGTTACAAAAATCTTGAATTCTTTAACGGACGAATGGGAACGAAAAGTCCTAGCTATTGAAGAAGCAACTGATTTGTCAACATTAAAACCAGAAGAATTGATAGGTAATTTAATGTCCTACGAAGTAAATTTGCAGGCAAAACGAAATGGAGCACAAGAAAAGAAAAATGTAGCATTCCAAGCAGAAAAAGATGATTCCGACTCAGATAATGAAGATATGGCAATGATCGCTAAAAATTTCAAAAAGTTTTTGAAATTCAACAGAAACAAATTCAAGGGAAACAAAAATAATTCCAACAACAATTCTAATAGCAGCAAACCATCATCTTCAACAATGGAATGTTATGAATGTCACAAGAAAGGACACATGAAGAAAGATTGTCCAGATCGTAAAAAGAATAATTTCAAGAAGGACAAAACCAAACGAAAAGCTTTTTCAGTCACTTGGGACGACACTGACTCACCATCCTCATCAGAGAGTGAAAGTGATAATGAACAAGCAAATGTATGCTTCATGGCTTTTCGTCAGACGATGTAAGTGATTTTACTTTTGAATATTTAATTGAAATAAATTCTGAATTAGTAAATTTAACAAAACAACTTAAAAAGAAAAATAAGGAGTTGCAAAGAAAGTTAGATAGAAGAGTTTTAGAAGTAGATATGTTAAAAGATGAGAAGGTAATATTGGAAGAAGAACTTGAAATCTCTCAACAATCGAATTTAACTTATCTTCTCAAATTACATCAATATTTGAGGAACTAGAAATTCAGAAAAATAAAAATGATATTTTACTTTTTGAAAATAATGATTTAATATCTAAAATTAAGGATTTAGAGTTAGAAAAATCTAGTCTTAAAATAAAATTTGATGATATTTCTAAAAATGTTTCTAATTTCAATAAAGGAAGATAAAATCTTTCTAGTATACTAGAAAACTCTCAAACTTCCAACAATAAATCTGGACTAGGATTTAAGAAACAAAATAATTATGCTAAAAGTAAAATTAATAATAAAATTAAGAAAGATATTAGGAAAACAGTTTATTCAAATACTAAAACTATTAAGATATGGATTCCAAAAACCAATAATACATTGATAAGGAATAAACATATCAAAAGTTTTATGGAAACTGTTCATAATAACAAGAATTATGTTTATAAAGGGAGTTCTGAACCCGTATGGGTTTGGCTTCCTAAGATCTAACTCTTAGGACCCTAAAAAGATTGGGTACCAACTTTTTATAATTTTTTGCAGGTACCACATAAGAAGAGAGGAAAATGGATTTTAGATAGCGGTTGCTCAAAACACATGACTGGAAACAAAGAAATGTTATCAAACATTATATACTCAAATGGAGGAGCAGTCACCTTTGGAGGTAACTCAAAAGGGTATATCATCGGCAAAGGAAATGTCAATAGCAACGGTACATCTAATTTACCTCTCATTACTGATGTTTTATTAGTTAAAAATTTAAAACATAATTTATTAAGTATTAGTCAACTATGCGACAAAGGTTTTAATATAACTTTTTCAGAAAATAAATGTAACATTTTTGATAAAAATCACAACATTATTTTCGAAGGAAATAGAAATAAAAATATTTATATCCTAAATATGAATGTTAATAATGATTCAAATTTGTGTCTAGTAGCTAAAGAGAATGATTCTTGCCTTTGGCATAAAAGATTTTGTCACATAAATTTTAATACCATCAACAAACTTGCTAAAAATAAATTAGTTAAAGGGTTACTCGATATAAAATTCAAAACTAACATATTTTGTGATGCATGTAAATTAGGAAAATTAACAAAATCTTCTTTTAAATCAAAGAAAGTAATATCTACAGAACAACCACTTGAACTTTTACACATGGATCTTTTTGGTCCAACTCAAGTGCAATCTATTAATCATAATAGATATGTTTTTGTTATTGTAGATGATTTCTCTAGATATACTTGGATTTTCTTTTTGAAAAATAAAAGTGATACTTTTGATAATTTTAAAGTTTTTGTTAAAAGAATTCAAAATATTAAAACTTTGAAAATTAAAAATATAAGAAGTGATCAAGGAGGCGAATTTGAAAATGAAGTTTTTGAACAATTTTGTAACAAAAAAAGGTATTAATCATAATTTCTCTTTTCCTAGAACACCACAACAAAATGGAGTTGTAGAAAGGAAAAATAGAACGTTACAAGAATGTGCAAGAACTTTACTAAATGGAACAACTTTATCGAAACAATTTTGGGCAGAAGCTGTAGCTACTGCTTGTTACGTACTGAATCGCGTTTCTATTCGACCATTAACTAAAAATACACCATATGAACTTCTAAATGGAAGAAAACCAAATATTTCATATCTAAAAGTTTTTGGTTCCAAATGTTTTATTTTAAATACTAAAGATCAACTAGGCAAATTCGATCCAAAATCCGATGAAGGTATATTTGTTGGATATTCGGAATGAAGCAAGGCCTATCGAATTTATAATAAACGAACTCAAATTATTGAAGAAAGTTTACATGTTTCTTTCAACGAAAATTTTAAAAATATAAATCCGAGTGTTACTATTGATTCTGATGATGAATCTACTCAGAATGAGAATATTAGTACAAATGAAAATCTTGATATTCATGAAACCAATACAAATGTAACTTCTAATTTAATAAAATCTCCACCTAGAATTTTAAAAGATCATCCTGTGCAAAATATAATTGGAGAAGTTAATACGAATGTTAAAACCAGACATCAATTAAATCAAGCTGGTCATGTTGCTTTTCTTTCTAACATAGAACCTAAGAATATAAAAGAAGCTTCAACTGATGACTACTGGATACTTGCCATGCAAGAAGAATTAAATCAATTCGAACGAAACGAAGTTTGGGAACTCGTTCCTAGACCTAGTGATCAATCAGTCATCGGTACTAAATGGGTTTTCAAAATAAAGCAGATGAACTAGGAAATATAACAAGGAATAAAGCTAGATTAGTTGCACAAGGATATAATCAAGAAGAAGGTATTGATTACGAAGAGACGTTTGCTCCAGTCGCCCGACTTGAAGCAATACGAATATTATTAGCTTATGCGTGTTTTCATAATTTTAAACTATATCAAATGGATGTTAAAAGTGCATTTTTAAATGGATTCATAAAAGAAAATGTTTTTGTTGAACAACCACCTTTGTTTAATCATGAAAAATTTCTGGATCATGTATATAAACTTAAAAAGGCGTTATACGGTTTAAAACAAGCACCACGTGCTTGGTATGATCGTCTTAAAGGTTATTTATTAGAATCTGGTTTTGAAATCGGTAAAGTAGATCAAACACTTTTTATTAAGAAAACTAATAAAGATATTTTAATAATTCAAATATATGTTGACGATATTATTTTCGGCTCGACAAATGAAAAATTATGTCAAGAATTTTCAACTATAATGACAAATGAATTTGAAATGTCTCATATGGGAGAATTGTCATATTTTCTTGGATTACAAATTAAACAAATTGAAAATGGAATTTTTATTAATCAAGAAAAATATTGTTATAATTTAATCAAACGTTTTGGTCTTGAAAATACTGCTGTCAAACCAACTCCTATGAGTACAACGGTTCATCTCGATAGAGATGAAGATGGCAAAAGTGTTGATCAAAAGTTATATCGTAGTATGATTGGTTCTTTACTGTATTTAACAGCGAGTCGCCCCGATATTATGATGAGTGTCTGTTTATGTGCTCGATTTCAAGCAAATCCCAAAGAATCACATATGAGAGCAGTTAAACGCATTATTCGTTATCTAACTAAAACCAAAGATTTCGGACTATTTTATCCGAAAGAATGTCCTTTTGAATTAGTTTCCTACAGTGATGCTGATTTTGGAGGAAGTCGGACGGATCGAAAAAGTACGAGCGGAACGTGTCACTTTATTAGACGTTCCTTAGTCTCTTGGTTTAGTAAGAAACAAAATTGTGTTTCTTTATCAATATGTGAAGCAGAATATATATCTGCTGCTTTGGCATGTGCACAAGTCGTATATATGCAACAGACATTACAAGATTTTAATTGTCATCTTAAAAAATCAATAATTTATTGTGATAATACCAGTGCAATAAACCTTTCAAAAAATCCGGTCAATCATTCCCGAACAAAACACATTGATATTCGTCATCATTTTCTTCATGATTGTTTGGAAAAAGGATTAATAAATCTAGAATTTATCCACACTGAAAATCAAATAGCTGACATTTTTACTAAACCACTAAATGAAATTTCTTTTATAAAACTAAGACGAGATTTAGGTATAATGTCATTTAAAGACTTATGAATAAAATATATATATATATATATAAAATGATGAAAAATATAAAATTATTTTTCTGACCAAAGCGGTACTCGAACTCATGACTTCTGACTTATATGTTAGATGTTGTAGTATAGCCACTTGGGCTATGGGTGTTTCTTGTTCCAGCTCTGTTTCTAATTTGCATCATTAAAACTTAATTTCAGAATATACTATTTTTTGGCTCTAAAGCATTGTATGTCATTCATTTGTAAACAGTTTTTGTTTAAAGAATTCTGTGATTAAAACTAAAATTTGATTTTAGACCACTATTTTTTTAGAAAATATGGTTATATATATACATACATATGTTTATTGAATAGAACATAAAATACAAAAAAAAATTCTTAACAAAACTTGAAACAAAAATGTCTTCTAACAATGATGTCTACAATTCTGAAAATTCTCATCTCTCTTATACATCCCCGGACGACGACTATTCTGATCGTATCCCCGAAGGTGGTCCTTATCCTACTTTTCCAATGCCTAATCGTGTTTTAGAATTTCCCTCTCCAGATAATGACCCCCGACACAGGTGGAAACCATGGGAAGACTCCCATACAGGTTATACACCTGATAAAAAGAAAGGGAAAAAGGAAATGGTAGTAACTCCAGCAATGGCGTACCATTCCACGAGAACAACTACGTCGTAGCTATTCTACTCCTCAACCCTCCACTCATTCTACAGAACGTATAACTCGTCAAACCTCTATCCAAAGACCACCTCCCGGTACTAGCACAGCGGCTGCCATAGATATTTTAGCCCAAAATCAACTAGCTTTGGATTCTCGCCTTCGAAAACTTGATGGGCGTTTCAAGAAGATTAAAGGCTTCTTCGTAAATTTGTGGGATGCCTTATCATGCTCTTCTGAAGCTGGTGCTTCATTTGTTGCCCCTGGAAAAAGACAGCACCTAATTTCTCTTGGTCTACATCCGATAACACAAGTTCCAGCACTTCGGCAACTCCCGCACCTACTACTCAAAGACGGGGTAAGGAACCGGCTCCTCTCGATAAAAATCTTCATCCAGAACAGTGGGATACCGACGATGATGAGGAGTAATTGTAGTAATTTTAAATTTATTTTACTTTCAAGAATCTCTTGTACTTTATTTGTTTCTTAATTAATTGTTATGTTATGTTCTAAGCAAACATCTTTAAATTATTTCTAATTAAGCTCAAAGAATGTACCATGTAAATTTAAATGTTTTTGCATTACTTTAATCTGTTATAAGTATTCCTTTTTGTCGATGACAAAGGGGGAGAAATGTATGCAAATTAACGAATTTTTGCAGAAAAGTCGCCATATATTCAGGGGGAGAACTATAATATATATGTCAATATTACTTCGTCACATAAGTATTGTCATCAATCAAAAAGGGGGAGAATGTCGATTCATGAGTTTTGATTCATGACACAAGCTTCAAAGATCATACGACGAGAATGCTATATGAAAGCGACAAAAAGAGAATAAGTGCATACCGTGCACTACAAAGAAGATAATCTTACAATTCAGAGATTAGTATGGATATTTTATTTTATTTGAGTCTTAGAACAATGTTAAAATCATTCCTCAAATAATCACACACGCACACAAAACATTTTATAGCAAAAACTATGTTCACTGTGCATATAACACCAGGTCGGCCGACCGACCAAGATCCTCGGTCGACCGACCCTGTATCATGTGCACAGTGACTTTCTGTTTTGTATACGTTTTTCAACTCAGCTGACCGGCCAGGTTTTCCGGTCGACCGACCAGAGAAAAACGTCTAGTTTTCTGAAGAGACGCGATCTTTTCATGAAGAGTAATGTCCTCTATTTCAAGAGGTATGGACACTACTGTTGACTAAAACTCTTCATGAAAGATTACAACTCTTCTACAACTATATAAACATATTCAATTCACTTCTACAATCACCAATTCTTGTTTATATTTCTGAAATCTAATCTCTTTTCATTTCTGCAAATAAAAGCATTCACTCTTATTCAATATCACTAGAATCCTTGAAATTATTCATATACTTCGATTCTACGTGATTATCGTCCTTTTAAATCTTCACACACATACATATTCTTGAGGATTTGATTATAGGAAAGTTGTACTATCAAAAGACAATTAGTGTTATTTAGAACACATTCGTCAACAAACATTTTGTATTAAGTTGAAGTCCTCTTCGGTTGTTGAGGCGGAAAAATTCTTGTTCGGCTGCTCAGGTGTCGTATACCTATTCCTCCGGGTTAAGTGAGGGGTTTAGTTTAAATCCAGAGGGTATTCTGGGACTGGACGTAGAACGGGAAGTTCGAACCAGTATAAAAATTCCTGGTGTGCTTACTTTAATTTTTACTTTATTGTTATTACCAGTTTCCGCATTAATATACCATATTACACGATCCTTAGTACTGCACGTACACTTTCAAAAACCAGTAGACCATGAAATGTTGTACGTATATTTGGCCGTATCCCCACATGCTATAAGTGCGGCTTTGGTCCGCGAGGAGGACCGAGTTCAAAAGCCGATGTATTACGTTAGTAAACGTTTAACGGGGGCCGAAAGAAATTATCCTAAAATTGAGAAATTGGCCTATTGCTTGGTGAGTGCATCACGTAAGCTACGTCTATACTTTCAAGCACACTCAGTCAGTATTTATACCGATCAGCCTTTGCGACAGGTACTCCGACGACCAGAAACTTCTGGAAGGATGTTAAAATGGAATATCGAGTTGAGTAAATTTGATATTACCTACCTGCCATGAAGATCTATACAAGGGCAAGCATTAGCAGACTTCATCGTTGAGTTCACTATGTCAGACGAACCAGATAGTCACAGTGTCATTCCCCCCATTCGATGGAAATTGTACACCGATGGGGCGTTTAAAGACCGTTGTTCTGGGACTGGTGTAATTCTTGTGACTCCAGAAAATCGATCGATTTGTTATGCTTTGAAGCTCAATTTCCCGGCTACGAATAATGAAGCAGAATATGAAGCATTGATTGCTGGTTTAAAGCTTATTAGAGAACTCGGGGTAAAATCAGTTGAAATCTTTTGTGACTCACAATTGGTGGTGTACCAAGTGTGAGGAGATTACCAAGCAAGGGGACAAAAGCTCGCTTCGTACCTTGCTCTAGTTCAAGAACTGTTGGCGAACCTTGAACGTTATGACATTTCGCATGCCCCGCGTGAACAGAACAAGGAAGCCGACTCGCTGGCCAAATTCGCAAGTACCGGCGATGCGTAGCAAATGGGATTAGTTCCCGTCGAAACCTTACATGCTCCAAGCATAAATGTGATGGAGGTAGATTTTGTGTTGCAAAAGGAAATCGAGAAGGAGTCATGGATAACCCCATTCAAACAATACCTGCTAAACGGGACTTTGCCCGGAAGAAGAAGCGAAAGATGACAGATCATTCACAAAGCCGCGCGATATGTGATGCAGGGTGGAGTAATATATTGGAGGGGGTTCTCGGTCCCCTTACTACGGTGCATTGCCCATGATGAAACAAAGAGGGTCTTGAAGGAAGTTCATGAAGGAGAATGTGGCGACCATACTGGGGGGCAGACATTAGCATAAAAGATCCTCCGCTACGGATACTATTGGCCAAATGTGAATCAGGATGCTGCAGATTATGTAAGGAAATGTGATAAGTGTCAAAGATACGTGAAAATCCCGAGAGCTCCGCCAAAGGAACTCACGCAAATGGTTAGTCCCTGGTCGTTTGCAATTTGGGGAATCGACATAGTCGGTTCTTTGCCTATATCTAAAGGTGGCACAAAATATGCAATAGTAGCGGTCGACTACTTCACCAAATGAGCTGAGGCAGAGCCCTTAGCCACAATCACCTCCAAGAAGGTCATTAATTTCGTTGTGCAAAACATTATATGCCGCTTCGGCCTCCCGCGAACCATCATTACAGACAACGGAACTCAGTTCGAAAGTGGGGAATTCAAAGATTTCTGTTTAAAATACGGCATTGAGAAAAAGTTCGCCGTAGTTCCTCATCCTAAGGCTAATGGACAAGTTGAAGCCATGAACAAAATAATTAAGTCCATATTGAAGAAGCGTTTGGAAAAGGCTGGAGGCAAGTGGGTAGATGAACTTCCAACAGCGCTATAGGCTTATAGAACCACCCACAAGTCCGCGACTGGCCATACTCCATTCACGTTGGCATATGGCACGGAGGCCGTTATACCCGTGGAGCTTGAAGTTCCATCTCATCGGGTGATACATTATGATCCTAGGACGAATCAGGATCTCTTGTTGGAATCACTGGACTTCGTTGATGAAAAACTTGAAGAAGCTGAGTTAAGGGCGGCAGCATATAGGCACCGAGTTAAGCGATATTATAATGAAAAAGTCCGTCTGAGAATCTTTGACGTGGGTCTCGTTTTGAAACGAGTTTTCCGGTACCGTCACGTTTGAATCCCAACTAGGAAGGTCCATATGTCATTGAACGGAAGCTTGGAGAGGGAACTTTCAAGCTAGCGACCGTTGATGACATGACACTGCCCCGAGCATGGAATAGTGAACATTTGCGACGTTGCTGTATTTAGGCTTTTTCTTTCGTGTTTTAGGTACAATTATTTCTAGTATGTTTTTGTTCCATTGATTCTTAGTTTTTTAGCATGTAATCGGACGATTTAGTTTGTCTTCATTAATAAAGGCTTGAAGCCATCTTTTCCATGAATTACTGATGTTTCAATGCATTATAATCAGATGGAAAACAACTAGAGTAGCATTATTCTGTCTGACGTACGAACGTGAATAAACAACTTAAAATCTCCAAGTCCCTAGAGTGTGGACTTGGGTACTCTGAGTCCCCAGCGTGCGGAATAGAGTATAAACGACTTAAAATCTCCAAGTCCCCAGAATGCAGACTGGAGTACTCTAAGTCCCCAGAATGCGGACTAGAGTATAAACGATTCAAAAATCTCCAAGTCCCCAGAGTGTGGAATGGAGTACTCTGAGTCCCCAGAGTGCGGACTAGAGTATAAACGATGCAAAAATTTCTGAGTCCCCAGAGTGTGGACTGGAGTACTCTAAGTCCCCAACGTGCAGACAAGAGTATAAACGACTTAAAATCTCCAAGTCCGCGGAGTGCGTACTGGAGTACTCTGAGGCCCCGGAGTGCGGACTAGAGTATAAATGACTCAAAAATCTGCAAGTCCCCAGAGTGTGGACTGGAGTACTCTGAGTCCCCGGAGTGCAGACTAGAGTATAAACGACTCAAAAATCTCCAAGTCCCCAGAATGCAGACTGGATTACTCTAAGTTCCCGGAGTGCGGACTAGAGTATAAATGACTTAAAATCTCTAAGTCCCCAGAATGTGGACTGGGGTACAAGTGACTTGAAATCTTCAAGTCCCCAGAGTACGGACTAGAAAATATTATAAGTACCAGAAGTGTGAAATAAGAGATGTACAATTCCAAAGAATCTCCAAGCGATGTGAAAGTGGATTGGGGGTTTATGTAACTCACAAGAGCTTGAGTTTCGACCACAGTTATATAGAAAGCTGGAAAAAAAAGTCATTTGAAAGAAAAAGAAATTAAATTTCATTTATTAATCCAAAAAGAGGTCCTACTACAACCCCTTTGAAACCCAAAGTTAAAAGTCTATCTACAGTGACTATGAAAATAAATAAAAATAATTACATGATTTAAGTTAACTCTCGTTGAACGAGTGTAACTGCTACTTTTTGGGCTTCTTTGGCTTTTTTTCCTCCTTTTTCTCTCAGACGATCCTTCCCCCACACGTTTTCGCTTAGACGCTTTGCTCGATGAGGAAGTAACATCCGAGGAAGAACGGGGAACTTCTAGTGGCCTGGATCCACCAGGGAGGATGATCTTCAAAGGTCTATTCAGAGGATCATCCAGATTCACGAATTGGGGCTCGACTTTGATTTCTTTTTTCTTCTTATGCTCCTCCTCAAGTTGTTCCTTCATGCTCAATTTAGAAGTATGTTCAGAGGCGCTGGTGATCTCAATTTCATAACTCTCTTCAACGGGAGACGAAGTTTCAGACTTATCCTCGTCAAGCGCACCAATCACCTGAGCATCAGGACCGGGGGTTACTCCCACGTGAGTAGCCTCGCTCGCTTTCCCCATCTTCTCCTTGGCGTCATCGCTCCTTGGAGTCGGTTCAGGATCAGAACGGCCTGCGTAAAATCACAAGAGACGAACGTTAGAATACAATAACCTCTCGCCGAAAATGACTGTTCTTTGAACTTTAAGAAGAAGAGTTATATACCGGCTTCTTGCTGGCTCTCAACCGTCCGAGGAGTCTCACCCTCTAGAATGAGAGATAGAACATGAATGCCAAGGCCAGGGTCCTCCGGGTCGTAACCAACATGTTGCTCAAATGGATCAAGTACTAGCCGACCAACCGATTTAGTAGGAGGAGGAGCTAGAGGTTCGATTCTGGACGGGCCGGCAATGTCATTCTTTTCTCTCGG
Organism: Allium fistulosum; assembly: GCA_030737815.1. Taxonomy (NCBI): domain Eukaryota; kingdom Viridiplantae; phylum Streptophyta; class Magnoliopsida; order Asparagales; family Amaryllidaceae; genus Allium; species Allium fistulosum. Next base: position 1,250,080,982 of record CM060904.1, on the reverse strand, counting down.
TGAGGAGGAGTCTCTGCTATAGAGGACCTTGGATGCAGATAAGTCCGAAGGCTTATTCCCCTTGAGAAATTCTTTTACTAAAGTATCCTCGTCGACCTCCTCAGTGCCTGATTCCACCTTTCTGATCTTTATCAAAGTTTTCCATGCCTCGGCTAGAGATTCGAGGTAGCCCTCGCCAAGAAAAGTCAAGTCCTGATGCATGAGGACACGGGCGTTGTATTCAGCTATCAGCGGGTCAAACAGGCACTTGATCTCCTCTCTGCCAGCCTCTGTAGCCGCCTCAAGGCGAGAGTCAATCTCCGTGGATGCTAGTCTCTTGCCCTCTTCACGGGCTTCATCCTTCAGCATCCCGACCTTAGAGAGCTCGTCGTCGAGCTTTGTCTTCAAGAGTCGTGTAGCAACAATCTCATTGCAGTATCGTTGGGACTCCTCCTGAGCAGCTATCTTATCTTCCTTCTCCTTAGAGAGTAGTTCTTTCAACTCTTTGACCTGCAAGGCGAATGCATCCCTTTTTTTTTTAACAGAGTCCTTTTCTAAAGCCAAGGCCCCGCAGTGTTGGACCGCTTCGTCAATTTCTTTCTTATGAGTTATCTCCAGACGATTGACGGCATCCATAGTATCTTTCGCATTTTGTTGGGCAGCTACGAGTTTGGACTTGTACGAAGAGAGCTCCGCATCCTGAGCTTTGATAATGTATTTATCGTGAATGGCTTCAAGCTTCAGGCGGTCGATTTCATGTTGACGCTCAACAGAGACTTCCAAGACTTTTTCAGCCAGATGGACAAACGCGTCATGTTGAACATAAACGTCGTTGTTGTAAGCAATGGCGCTCTATTTGACATGCCCCGGAATGTGATGGATCGCCGGGAGGAACTTCAGACCATCAAAGCAGATTTTGGGGAACTTAACTTTAAGCTCGGCTAGCTTCTCCGATATCGTCGGATCTGTTGCAGGAACAGGGGGAGATGGCTTTGAAAGTTCAGTTTTCTTGGGATGTTCCCGAGACTGCCGTGTACTAGATGAACCAGAGTGTTGATCACGCGGGACATCGGATTGGGACCCCTTCTGCACAGACTTCTCGCTGCCTTGCTCTGATTGAGAAGGATGATCATCGGAATATGAGGACTGATTGTATGTTTTCCTTCGATAAGTTGATTCTCAGGGGGCGATAATCTCGGTCTCCGGAGTCATCTCTGTCTCGGCACTTGTCGGGGCCTGAATCTCAGCCAGAATGATGAAAGATAGATGACCCGCGAAGACGATAGATTCCGTGAGTGCATCCTATGTCACCTTCATAGAATGAGAATAACGACAAGTTAGAAAAGAACAAAGTGATGGCTAAAATTGAAGTGCAAGGTGAAGTGCACGTGTCCATGTGTGTCCTAGTGTTCCTCCCGAAGGACCAGTTTCTTTATCTTTACTAATGGGAGTTTTTTCTGCCTGGATTTGGGCCCGAGCGCCTGTATCGCCTCTCGTGGGTGAATGAAGTTTAAGAGCTTCTGGATTATCGAAGCCATAGTTGAGCAAGTCATCGGGAATAGTGAGGTCCGACAAGCCTTTCAACGAACTCTCTAAGTGTTGAGAAGAAGACTCTCTTTCTACTGGAGTAATGATGACCTTAGAGGTTCCGCCCGCTATCTTTTTCCTCAATTTATAAGTTAATTTCTTCTTTCCCTTTGAAGGACGAGGCGCTACTTTAATGTCATGTACCTCAACAGCCGGCTCCGGAGTGGGATTGTCATTTTCGCCCGACGCTTCGGGCGCCTTAGCTTCTCTAATCTCCCCTTTCTCAGGTGTGTCAGAGGCATCACATGCTGAATGTCCAGCCTGCCTTTTGCCTTTGTCCATAGTAGACCTGGTTACAATGACGCCGTGAGGAAGACTTATTCGGCGACCTTCCGCCCGCAGCCCAAGCCTTGAGAGTGATTCCTTTGAAATAATAGATCTAATGTCCCGATCTTCCGTAGGGATAGCCCGGATTGCTTCAACGGCTTCAGAATACACGGAACCTTCAGGGTGTGGGCTGATACCTGTAAAAGTAAAGAAACATTTAGAAAAGGTGCAATTTCGCCCAGTATAAGTATTGACCCAGAAGAGAAACTTACTCCCTTCCACCCATCTCCTTGCAAAGCCGGGGGGACATCGCACGTAGAACCATTCCTACTTGTATTGAGCGAATTTGCTCCATGCCCCGGTCAGATTTTGACACTTGTTATGCAGCTTAAGGAATACGAAAGATGGGCTGTCAGATCGTCTCTTGAAACGATAAATGTAACGGATGTCGCCAGGAGTGGGAAGCCTGAGTAGAACGCTCGAGAAAAGAATGCACGTGCCATATATGAACGCATGACTGTTGGGATGTAACTGTGAAGGAGCGATCTCAAGATACTGTAACAGGTCATGAAGGAAGGAGTTGAATGGTGGTACGCTACCAACCCAGCACATAAATTTGTTGCAGGCGGTATATCGGGCTGGGGGCAAATGGGGACGATCTTGCCTTGAGGGGACTAGCACATCGTCGAACGGAATGCCATGGATTGAGCATAAACAACGTAGAGTGCTTTCATTAATCCTTGAAGCTTGAGAGTCAACTGGATCGTCCAGGAGAATCGCTGCCTCTAAGGCATCATGAGCCAAATCGTCAGATGCAATCGCAGGACTTGGAGTATCGTGAACAAGGGCCGTGGATGGATTTGAAGTCCCAACCACTTCCTGCTGAGAGGCTCGCCCAGGTTGATCCGATACTGTGGCAGAACTGGATTTTCTAGACATCTTTGGTGAGTGTTGGGTCTGATGAAACACCTGTTTAAACTATACTTAAGAAACGATCGACATTAGACATAACAACAAAAAATACTCCCCATGTGCGGTGTGTGAACTAGTGCAACCATTCAGGTAGAAGTGCCAAAGAATTACAAGTCATAAAGTTGGTAAAATAAAGTTAAGCATTGAACTTTCGTCTTAGGGGACCGTCATCGCTAACCGTCTCCGAAAACTTGTAGTATGATGTTTTCTATTTTGAACTCATCATCGACACTGTATGCGGAAGTTTATTGTCTGTTTTATTCAAGTTAGACTCGGGTTTATAGTTGTTAAAATTGGGGAGTTGTATGTCCGGATTAGTTCGATGTGCTTGTTTGCTTAAGTCCTTGTCCTTGTTTAAATGTCATATGATTAGGCTCATGAGGTCAGTGAGTTCGGTGCGAGTTATGTTCGAGTTAGAATGATTTCGACTGTTGTATTCTACTTCAAGACTCGAGGCCGAGCGACACTCGAAACATGTGTCTTAAGTACCGTTCGGCCTGAATGCCGCTCGGCACAAGCCAATCGCTTGGCACTTGAATAAATGATACGACCAACGCCGCTCGGCATTCTAGGATCAGACACCTTCGCTTGGCATTCTCTGGCTCGACCGCCTGAGATAGACAAGCCGACCCACTCGCTCACCTCCGTCTCACTTCCTTAAACCACCAAACTAGACTCTCTCTCTCTCTCCCCTTAGACCGAACGACACTCTATCTCTTTACCTCCCCGACATTACTCGCACATGGAAAATACCGAGCCACCTACTTTACGGTTGGTCGACTTTCACTTGAAAAGCAAACGCCGACCCACCCACAATCACTTCTCCCTCGCTCCGTGTTTACCGACCGGCCTCAAACAACACTCTAGTCACACTCCAACAGCTTAACTACAATGCTCGGTAACCTAGCAGTAGCCTGCGACCTAGAAACCACTGGAGTCTTCTTCCCTTTTCCTCTCCATTTCTATAGACTCGAAATCAATAAAGGATGTACCAAGTTCCAACCCTAAGGCATGTTCAAACCTCGACTTGTCTTCCTCTTCTACATGATTCCCGCTGTCCTTGGTCTAAGAAAGAATCACGAACTCAAATCTTGTGCTAAATCTCCTAATCTGAAAAAAGCATTTGAAAGAAAAGTGGTTACCTAAGAAGATGGACGAGGCTTAGGGATCTGATTTAGTTCAAGGTTGAAGCTTGCTTAGATTCGACCTGGGGTAGAACTATAAGGAAGGTTAGAGTGGTAGGAATAGTTTGGAAAAAAGAGAAGTTACGAGCTCCTGAATCGAAGTAAAAGTGAGAAAGTGGTAAAGGGAAATGTCGTTTTTATAGAGCAAGGAAATTGAACAAGCATCGACCAGTGGAACCGGTCAAAATACCTCGTTCGGCATTCAAGCCTCGCTCAGCACTCAGGCATCGTTCGACATTTAAGCCTCGTTCGGCATTCATGAGAACAGTTTCGGGAGGAAAGAATAAAGGCTTGAAGGAGAAATGTATGGAGTGATCATGGTTCAAAGCGTATCATGTTCGTTCATAAAATACACTTTGGGGGGCAAGTGTTACCCGGTGGCTTGACCAAGTAACAAGAGGCTCGGCGTAGAAAGGTCACTTGGATTTCCTGCACCGTTCGGCATTAAGAGGTCGCTCGGCATACGGCCTTGTTCGGCACAACTTTCCTCGTTTGGCATTCTACTTCGCTCGGCATAACTAGGCCGTTCGGCATTCTACTTCGCTCGGCATAGCAAGGCCGTTCGTCATTCTACTTCACTCGACATAGCAAGGCCATTCGGCATTCTACTTCGTTCGGCATGAAGAGCCATCGCTCGGCATACGGCCTCGTTCGACACAACTCTCCTCGTCCGGCATCTCCCCTCGCTCGGCATCCCAGGCCTCGATCGGCATCCAACCTCGCTCGGCATCCCAGGCCTCGACCGGCATCCTCCCTCGTTCGGCATCCCAGGTCTTGACCGGCATCCTACCTCGTTTGGCATCCTTTGTTCGGTGCATACGATGGAAGTTAACAAGCTATCAAGTCCACAACAACGTAAGGGCGTTCGGCATAGCTTCATTTCGCTTCAACTCACTACTTGCCCCGGTTCTCTTGAATGGTTACTTCAAGTCACTCGACGGTCAACCAAATGGTTCTCGACCGGCATTCCTCGCTCGGCATGGCTCTTTCGGCTTGCCTGGTTCGGTGTGCTAGAGTTACCTACTATGGGCCGAGATACCTTGTTCCTTGGCCCGTGAGGGAAGTCCAACCCATCTTCGTCTATAAATAGAAGGGCAGGGGCACAGTGAATGGGACCGTTTTTGGAGAACACTGGGGAGACTATGTCGCTTTCAAGACTAACTCTTTTCAGTTCAAACTTGTACTCAAGCCATTATTGAACGGATTGTATCTGTATTTAACTACTTGGGAAAGCAATAAAGATTACAATTCAAAGTGGACGTAGGCAGTTACGCCGAACCACTATAAATCTGGTGTTCTAGTTTTCTATAGTTAATTTAGTCTATATCTCTCTGTTTTAATTTATCTTCTTCACTTATCTCTCTACAAAATCTTCTTCACTTATCTGTATGTAACCGCACTCGTCCACTCCTCTAGCCCCATGCCATCGACGTGGTCACCATCACGATGCCCTATGTTGTGAGTGAATCTACAGCCTTGCACCTCCGTCGCCGCTTCAATGGCATCCCGCCTCAATGCTAAAACCCATAGCCGCGAAGTTTTTCAAATCTAAATCCATGAGATAATTAGGGCAAGGGAATTTGGGGAAAGGGGGTTTTGATTATTAGGGAGTATGGTCAAACAATGGAAATTAAAGGAATGTGTATTTACAAAGTGTATATTTATTTTTCCCTTACCTTAAGATGCAAATTATTTTTCTTTATGAAAATTGTAATAAATTCTTGCACTTATTTATAAATACATATTTAATTTAGATTTACCATTTAAACATTTAAAAATATATTTTCAATAAACTCGACGATAAATTTTAAATACAATGTTTACTTATCTTCATTAATTAATCCACTTTATTATTGTTAAATAAAATTTAATTTCAACTATTTGAAAATTATGTACACTTTAAAAATATTCTATTTTTATTAAAACAATTTATTTAGTTTCAATACATATCCAAAAGAATTTATTAATTAATTCAATTTATTTAATTTATTCAAACAAATCTTTTATTAAATAAATTTGAACTAACTAAAAGTTAATCTTTAAAATAATAATACCAAAAATTGAATTCGAATATTTTATTTAAATTAAATTTATCTAATATTACGACATTGAATGCAAGGTTTTTACATCTTGCCTCGCCATGATAAGGGCAAGGCCAACAAAGAAGTATAACCAACTATGCTCTCTTCTGACATAGAGCATGTTGTGCAACATGCTGCCACTGTGCATGAGCATCACTTGAATAGTAAAGGAAGGGCATGGTTTTCCCTATTGATGTCGATCCCCTACGCTGACTCCCTTCACTTCACTAATTGTCCCCCATTAATCAAATCTACGGTGTAGTGTCTTTCTAGCTTATTTTACGACATCTTCTGAGCCATCCCAGCATTAGTTTCAACACTATAAATACCCCATGCATAACAACTTCAAAGGGGTTGTTGTTGTTGTTCGCCGCCTACTATCGACCTACTATTCAGTTGTTGGTCGCCACCCATCAAGGTTTGACTATGTAGTTGATCCAGTAGTCACTCATGATCTCGTGTCCTCGGCTTAACATCAAGTATAGATTCTCAAAACACCTTACCATCTACAGTTCTAAGCTCAGCAAGCCCTCAAGATTAACAACGGCATTAGTCATGAGTCGCCCATTTTTATCTTTTGTATATTTTGTAATTCCCTATAATTATAAGAGGCTGTATAATAAGAGGAATTCACAATGGATGTAGGCAGCTCTGCTAAACCACTCTATAACTTGTGTCATTTAACCATTGAATGCTCATTTTAGCTTTTAAACTGGATGATTAGCAAGTACACTTTGCTTTTCATAGTGCAATTTCAAGGTTGGTGAAAAATACAGTCAACATTCCTACGCTAGAAGGAGAGCTCAAACCCTGACTTTGTGGTTAGTAGTCTCCGTGCGAACTCTTTTCGCACTTAGTATCCTATATCTAGTACGAAGTATGACAACTACAAGTGCAGTCCCATCACCCCTCCGATCATTGGATACACCCTAGCATGGGGAATGAGCCTCTTACCCTCACCAAGCCTGCCCCTGTAAGATGCCCAGGTCGATCGGCCTCATGACTAAATCCGAGGGCTGGATAGGCATCGGTAGTGATCTTGATGTTTGCCTCACTTGTAACTACCCTAGTTTCTAGGTCGTAAAAATAAATTAATTTAATTATAATAAATTTGTTTGAATTAGATATTTGATAATTAATATTTTGAAAATAAATTTTCAGTTAATTAAATTCTATTTAATATAAGATTTTGATTTAATAAATTGAATTAAATTAATAATTTCTTTTTGGATAATTTATTAAATTTGAATAAAATATCTAAATGAATTTAAAATATTTTATTATTATTATGTAAACGATTTTCATACGGTTAAGTTGTTGAAAAGAGATTTTGTTTGATAATAATAAAAATCGGTGAAGATAAACTAATTATTGAACTTAAATATCTTATGTAATGTATTGAAATATATTTTATAGAAATATAAATTTAATTAAATTGAAAATAAATTCATAAATATTTGATAAAATTATTTATATGTGAATATAGAAATTTAATTTGCAATTAAAAGAGGCAAGCTAAAATTTATTTAATACAAAGGACATGATTGGAAAAAAAATGAATGAAGAAAGAATAATAATAACATATTAAAGAATCCATTTTCTCCTTTATTCTTGGACTTTCCTTCTAACCCTTAGCCCACACCCAACGACAAACCCGTTTCCACAATTACCTCCTTTTTAGTTCTAAATTCCTTATCCTGAATTCACACTAGTGAAAGAAGAAAAAACTCAAACACGATGCCCTTGTGCGTAGCGTCGATGATGGAGACGAGCTGAGCAAAGGCAGGTCGTGCGTTGTCGTGTGCATGCACGACAAGGAGTGCGTTAATAGTGGATGTACGCGAGTATGAGAGGATATCGCGATTTGGACAGGCGTGGGGTTTTTAGGTGACTGTCGACATGAGCTGGAAAGATGAAGACGTGGGTTTTGTGGCAACATTGAAGTTCGATTCAAATAGGAGTTTGTGAAGGAAAGTGATGGTTTTGAGACACTTGAAGTCAACGACCGTAAGGTGACAAAGGCATGAGCATAGCTATAGATTGTATACCACAACTTTGGAGGATGCAATGGTGAAAGTGAGGTTGGAGATGCTCTGCTTGTGCACAACGAAAGTTGATGCAGGCTGAAGGGTTGATAATGGAACATTGGGTAGCATATTGGTCGAGGTGAATCTTTAACTCACAACTATGTCTAATTCATTAGTCGTTATATATACAAAATCCCGATATTGGTTGAACTGTTGGGTTTGGATTAATTGTCATTTGGATGTTAATCGACTGTGTGGATTAAAATTGTCAATTTGCAAATTGAACTCTATCTGATTGCAAATTGAATTATATATATATTATTGGATTGTCAAATTGTGTATATTATAGATGATCAGAGTTCGATGGAAACTGACTTAAGTCACACGATAAATTCATAGTGTCGATTGGTCGATAAAGATTTTGGTGTAATTTTACTCCAGAATTTATATATTTAGATATGTATTTATTTTATTATTTTAAAAGACATTTTGAACGGTTTTGAAATTTTATTAAAAGTAATTTATAAATAATTAACTAGATTTATTTAATTGGTTATTTTTATACTTACAAATATAATTTGTATTATAAATATAAATATAGTTTTCTTTTGGTTATAAAACCCTTTTAAAAACAATATCATAATATATTATAAGTTTAGAATTGTTTTAAAGGAAAAATAGAATATATTGCTATTTTATAAAATATATTCTGAATATAGAAATAATACTTTTAAATGATATTTTATTATACAGGTTATTTAAATATTTTTGAAAGATTTTTCAAACCTCAGGAAAATACATAATTCTTTTTTTGTAACATTTACAAGATTTTTGATATGTTTTAAATGAACAAAAATCTCTATTTATAATACGAGAATTTTGAGTATGCTATAAGTTAACGAAAATGTTTGAAATTCTAATTAGGTTAGTATAAAGTGAAGATTTTAAATTATAGTTTATATTTATTTTGATGTTTATAGATGTTATCCGGCCGTTTGACTAGGCAATACTTGGACAGATCCGATGAACTGAACTTGGAATTATTAAGGCAAGAAGCCTAGAGAGATAGCCCAGGAGTCCAAGAACCAGGCATATACGAATTCACGAGATCAATACGAGGCATACTCAAGCCAAAACAACAACACTTTCTCTAAAGTTAGGGGTCGGTACCGATCCCACCCTACGGGCCAGTACCGACTCCTGTTTCTACCTCAAATGGACGCCATCTTCTGGCTATGCCAGCTACATGATGCTTCAAGCCTATTTCCACTGTTGGTTTGTTGATTCAATGCAATTCTCCATCATTCTCCACAAACACTTGAAACTTCAACTTTGTTCTTCCATAACTCCATTATTTGGACTCAGAAGCAAGCTAATATTGGTGCAAACAAATATAGAACCACGAAGCTAACCACAAGACGATCCGAGATGAAGTGTTAAAGATGGCCGTGCTGGCAAACATGGGGATCAATACCGACCCTTACCTACGGTTCGGTACCGACTCCTACCATCTAATGATGTGACACCTTTTTCTTGGAAGAATTGGTCTATATAATATGCAACGGCTAAGAGATACTTTGCATGAGATATTAGGCTCCCTATCTCTATAAATGGGAAGGTAAGGCTCATTTTTCAGGATCTTTTGGCTGTAGTTCTATTCTAAGCTATATTTTCATAATTCTGAAAATCTAATTTTTGGAGTTGTTTCGACCCTTAAGAACTTATACCTCCAAGTTAGTAAAAGATTAAAGTGGACGTAGGCCTTGTTTTGCCAAAGCACTATAAATTGTTATGTGTTCTCTTTTCCTCGTTTTTCATTTTCTTTCTTCATATTTTATTCTCTACATAAACTCTTGGGTGTTTGTGACATTTTTGGTTCAAACATTTTGGTACTTTCATTGAGAAAACTTGATTCTCGGGCTATTTGAATCCATCATCTACTATTGGATTTTCCATATCCAAGAGATAGATCCAATTTCTCAACCTTTTAACCTAATAATTTAGATTTGCGTAGATCTACTAAAAGCTTTCTACCACGGCACCATCAAGAAAAGACCGTTCTACCAACTCCAAAGCTACTATTGAAGTTGAGAATCAGAATCCTCAGCAAAGGGATGGAGTTGTCCAACTTATTCAAATGAAGATCCAGACTCCAATTGATGTCGTGACTAGAATGAAGATGGATATGATGATGAGTGGAGGAAGATTGTTTCCATGCTAGTAAGAATTAGATGAATCAGATGATGCAGCAGAGCGTAAGACTGTTGAAGAGCTAACTCAAAAGTGTTGTAAGAGGAGTAGAAGGGACTCTAGCTCTTCATCAGAAAGTTCCTCATCATTTGAGCATGGACGAAGGGACATGAAGCAGAAGAGGACTCAGAACGCTGCTGGAACATCTTACCAAGGAAGAGGATGAGCCCCAGGCTCGAGTATAGGGATCGGTACCGACCCAAGTTTAAAGGTTGGTACCGACCCCTTTAATAGGGGGCACATAGCCCATCCTCTGGAAGGTGGCGTTGAATTAGCTTCAAGACGTGCAGTTAGTGGTCAGAATGTGCAGATTCATGCTACTGTTGATGATATTGCTCACGCGAATCAACTAAGGGGACTGTTAGATGAATGGATCTCCTGGAGGCTGGAGAACCTAGGTGTCGAGAGTCAAACCAAGAGCGTTCGCTGGATCGAACACTAGGAGCGAAGCCCGATTACTGCCGTTAAGTCGAATCTGTTGACCTAGACTATTTGGAGGATATGGTGAAGAGACTTGTTAGCAAAAATCGTTTCGGGAGTAACAATGAATGTGATACCTCTCCCAGTCGGAATTCGTTTACAGAAAACATTCTATGCGAGAGATACCCATGGATATTCGCAATGCCAACTATGGCATTGTACGGAGGAATGGCAGAACCTAGGCAACAGTTGATGAGATATTAATGGCATATGGATTCAGTCAGAGCTTTCGATGCCATAAAGTGCCGTTGTTTCCTAATTTTCTTCGAGGGATTAACTACGATGTGGTTCACTCGACTTCCGCCGAAGTCCATATCATCTTTCGCTAAGCTATCAATGAAGTTTGTGTAACAATTCTGTTTGCATACTACACATCCAAAGCATGTGATGTCTTTATCAAACTTTTTCTAAGCTAAGGGAGAGTCGTCGATGGATTTCTTGAATCGATTCCCTATAGCCGTGACAGGAGTTACAGATCCTAACGATGACATAGTGTTGATGGCATTAATTAGAGGATTCATCCCAATATGGAGTTCGAGGAATGGTTTGAAATGAAACCCCCATCGATGATGTATGCTTTCTATAGAAATGCTAATGAATACTTGCACTTGGAGGAAGCGAAGAAACGTTCATGGAGGACTGGTGCAAGAAATTCGAATAAAGTGATATAAAGCAACGTTGCCGTAAAGAAATTTGGAGGAAGCTGTAGGAGTGTATATGTGAATGTTGGTAACCAAAACAATAATTAGAAATGAAGTGATGACGTGGCAAAGAAGAAGAAGCTAGATAATAGGAATCATATTAGGACTCCTAAATACGATATCTATACTGAACTAAACAATTCGATAGAAAATATCTATCTAGAAACTCAAAACACTGAGTAGTGTAGAAAGCCAGCTCCAAGAGAAACGATTGAGAAGGAAAGAAAGTCAGGAAAGTTTTGTAGATTTCATCAAATTCACGGTCATAATACAAATAAGTGAAGAAACCTACGGGATATGATTAAGGAGTTCATTCGCAAGAAAAAATTACAGCAGTATGTGAAAGTCCCATAGGATGGCGAGCAAGAAAACTCTAACGCCCTGGGTCATCTTACCAACGGGAGCAAGCCGAGCCTTGTGTTGATGCATTCAAGTGACTAGAAAAATGATTGGTGATTAATACTATCATCGGTGGGCCACATCCTGTTGATAATAGTCTAGCAAAGATGGACAAATATGTTGGTGTTATTAAACATGTGGAGAGTTAAATTTGTTTCACTATTGAAGGTCGGAATTTGGCAAAACAGTGCAGAGTGATGATTAATGATATTGGTTTTCAGAACAAAGATGTTGATGGAGTGGAAGCTCCAACGATTAACCGTGTCATGACCATAGCAATGATTGGTCCTGCTATAGTTCGGAAGGTGCTTGTTGACTGTGGAAGTTCAGTCAATATCTTGTTTAAGAAGGCTTATAATCAAATGATGTTGGAGGAGAAGGATTTGAAACCTTGTAAATCACGAATACACGGGTTCAATGGGATGGCTACTGAGCTGATTGGATATTTATAATTACCGATGGAACTTGGCGAGAGCGACCGCAAGCGAGTGCGAGTCATGCCTTTTTTAGTGTTGGATATTTACTCAGCTTACAATGCATTTTTGGGCCGACTGGCCTTGGATGAGTTCAGAGCGGCTATAGCGCCTTGGTTTTGACAATGAAGTTCCGTAAAAAGAATGGAGTGGGAGTCGTGCAAGGAGATTAGGTGGCCGGCGGCGAATGCTACGTCGCCGAGTTAAAGTAGGCAAGGGAAAGGGAGAAAGGAAAATAGATGTAGGGGACCCTCTACATAAAGGCTTTAAACGCATAGCAACTACAACCTGAGCACCGACTCGGGCAACCCAGTCGGTTCCACGATGACATGGACTGACGTAAAGATACAGAAGGTGGAAGTGCATCTCCCGGTGAGTTGACGATCGCTGTTCCAGTCAGCCAAGATGATCCAAATCGGGTCCTAAAGGTCAGACATAGCTTGACGCAAGAGTGATAAAGGAGTTGGTTGGTTTTCTCTGGGCAAACCTGGATGTGTTTGCCTGGATGCACTCGGATATTTGTGGGCTCTGGCCGGAGATAGCAGCCATGCATTAAATATAAATCCCCAAATGCATTCCTATGAAATAAAAATGCTACAGCCTAGATCCAAAGAGATCTGCTGCAGTCAAATGAGGGGTGGATAAGTTACAGCACAACGGCTACATCCGCGATGCCTCATACCCAAAGTAGGTATCTGACCATGTCTTATTAAAGAAAGCAAACAGGAACTTGAGGACATGCATCGACTATTTTGATTTGAATAAGGTGTGCCTAAATGACAACTTCCCGCTCCCGAGGATCGATTAGTTGGTGGATTCGATAGTTGGACATGAGCTACTTTCATTCATGGATGTGTACTCAGGATACAACATAATCCCGATGCATGTCCCGGATCAGGAACGCACTAGCTTCATAACTGACTATGGACTGTATTGCTATCTGGTCATGCCCTTTGGATTGAAGAATGCAAAAGCAACTTACCAAAGGCTTGCTAACTGGATGTTCAAAGACAAAATTGGATGCTCGATGGAAGTCTACGTGGATGACATGCTCATGAAGTCTAGGCATTCAGAAAACCACATAGATAATTTTGGTAGAGATGTTTGCTGTCCTTCGAAAGTACGGAATGAAGCTCAATCCCCTAAAAATGCTCTTTTGGCATTGCATCAGGAAAATTCTTGCGTTTCATTGTAAACTCCCTAGGATTGAAGCCAATCTAGAGAAAATTGTGGTATCGAGAAAAATCAAAACCACGAAGTTGATCAAGGAGGTCCAAAGCCTAAACGGAAAGGTCGCCATCCTGAGTCGGTTCATTTCCAAAGCCATGGATAAATGCATCCCTTTCTTCGAGGAGATTAAGAAGGGAAAATGGAACTTCAAATGGAATCACGAGTGTAAAAATGCATTCCAAGATCTAGTGGATCACTTGGAAAGTCCGCCCAACCCTTAGAAGCCGGTGGGTGATGAGGACTTGTTTATATACTTAGCAGCGTCAGTGCATGTTTTAAGCATCACAGTTGTATGCAATGAATCTCGCTCCAACGACTAGTCTATTACTTCAGTAAGAGATTGACGGGCACAGAACAAAACATCTGAAGCTGGAGAAGCTTGCATACTACCTTTTGGTCGCTTCGAGAAAGCTCTGCCCTTATTTCTAGGTTCATCCGATCAAAGTTCATACCGACCATCCTTCGTGACAAGTCTTGCAGCAACCTAATACTTCTAGAAGGCTGTTGAAATGGAACATTGAATTGAGCTAATATGATATAACTTATCACCCTCGAAGAGCAATCCAGGGTCTGTTCTTAGCAGATTTCATAACTGAATTAACTGCACAAGATAATCCTCCGGAGAGCAGTGATCAGAAAAATGTACACGGATAGTGCATTTAATGAATGGTGTTTCGATGCTGGAATCGTACTTGTCACTCCAGAAGAATGCCCAATTTGTTACGTCTTGAAACTCGACTTTTCGATGACGAACAATGAAGATGAATATGAAGCCTTGATTGTAGGACTCAAAATCACCAAGGAAGTGGGAGTAAAGACTTTGCTCATTTTCTATGACTCCCAGTTGGTGGTTTGCCAAGTTCAGAAAGAGTTTCAAGCAAAAGGAGTGATGCTAGCTCTTTATATAAACCGGGTCCTTGAGCTGCTCGTTGACATTGAACATTATACAATCACTCATATTCCCAGAGAGGAGAATGAGAAGGCCGATTCACTGGCTAAACTGGCCAGTTCTGGGGATGCGTAGCTCATGGGCTTTGTTTGGGTGGAAGTACTTTCGGCTCCAAGCATTGACCAGATGGATGTCGATTGGATCTTGAAGACTGAGCTTGAAAGGGAGTCATGGATGACTCTGATTTGGAATTATTTACAAAGTGGAATCCTTTTGAGAGAAGGAATGAATGACGACTAATCATTCGACAAGCTACGAGATATGTCATGCAAGGAGTACTTTACAGGAAGGGTTTCTCTGTCCCCATGCTTCAGTTTGTTGCTCATGACGAGGCCAAGCGAGTCCAAAGAGAGGTTCACGAAGGGGCCTGTGGCGACCATACTAGAGTCAAACCATAGAGAAGAAGATCCTCTGTTACAGATACTTCGGGCCAACTATCAATCGAGATGCAGCTGAATACACCCGAAAATGTGATAAATGCCAGAGATTTACTAAAATACCGAAAGCCCCGTTGACGGAGATTACTCAAATTGTCAATTCTTGGCCTTTTGATGTATGGTGGATTGATATCATTGATGTGTTGCCGATACCTAAGGTGGTGCAAAGTACGCCACCGTTGCAGTTGATTACTTCACCAAGTGTGTTGAGGCAGAGCCATTGGCCATGATTACCACAAAAATAGTAATTAAATTTTGTTGTTCGGAATATCATGTGTCATTTTGGAGTTCCATAGGTAATCGTTACCGGTAACGGGACCAAATTCGACAGTACCGAGTTCAAAGATTTCTACCGTCGGCATCGCATAGAGAAGGGATTTGTTGCGGGGGCACATCCTCAGGCGAATGGACAGGTTGAAGGTATGAATAAGATTATAAAGTTCATTACGAAGAAGTGGTTGGAAAAGGATAAGGGCAAGTAGGTCGATGAACTTCCATTAGTACCATGGGCTTATCGAACAACTCAAAAGTCAACGATTGGCCACTCTCTATTCACCCTAGCATACGGATTAGAGGCTATGATTCCAATCGAACTGAAAGTACCTTCTCATCGAGTGGTTCACTACAATCCACAAACAAATGAGTAACTAATGCTAAAGTCTCTTTCTATGATCGATGAGAAGCGTGATGCAGCTGAGTTGAGGGTAGCTGCACATTGACACCAAGTTGCATGATATTACAACACTAAGCTTAGGAGTCGGACCTTCAAAATTGGTGACCCGGTTCTCAAACGAATCTTCCCTTGCCCTAGAAACTTGGGCCTGACCTAGGAAGGTCCATACGTAATAAAGTAGAGGCCTGGAGATGGAACTTTCATGCTTGGGACGATAGAAGGGATTCCGCTCTTAACGGCATGGAAAAGATAGCACTTACGATGCGATTTCACTTATAAATAAATTCATAAATAACTAGCTCGAACCGTGTAATAAGATAGATTCATCCATTTCCCTCTTTTATGGAATAAAGTGGCTTTTCGAGTCCAAACTCTTTCTTTCTATTGTTTAAGAGTTGTGACTTGACCGACTCAAATGATTCTGCATGTGAATAATGCAGGTGTGTAGGTACTCGGAGTTAGGCGCCAACCAAAACTTCTACGGTTCATGATCGAACCCTCGAAGTTCTTCTTGGTATTCGGAGATAGATACCAAATAACTCTCGCTTCCGGTGCAGTGGCAGGAGTATAAACTAAAATAGATATGACCCGACCGTCCATCAACTAACTCTTTTCCTCGGATTGGGGGCACGATTATAAACTAAATGGACGTATCCCGACCGTCCATCGGCCAAATCTTGTCCTCGGATTGGGGGCAGGAGTATAAATTAAAACCGAATGTTACATGATCTTCTTGTACAAAGTCCCACCCTTGATCTAAGGGCTGGAGTATAAATCTAAACGAACGTGATACGACTGTTCACTCGCTTAACTCTTGTCCTTGAATTTGTGGCAGGAGCATAAACTAAAGTGGATGTGACCGGACCGTCCAACCCTTAAAACTCTACATGGAGTAGGCGAAGCCATAGGTCCATGCCCGGTGTGTGGTGGGATCTTGCCTACAAACTTCAAATCGACGCCCGGAGTTAGGAGCGATTGAAAGTGTTCATCCTAGATGAGGATGTTGGAACTACGATAAGTTAATTCAGATTAGTGCCCGGGGTTCGGTGCAATCTGGAATTAATATTCTGGAAATGGATACTTGAATCGATTTTCTAAGTGGTTAACTCCAACTGATGCCCAGAGTTTGGCACTTTAACAATTACTTTGCGTTCGTAAGAATGATGAAAGGCCGGTAAATTACAAAATGTGCTAAAGAATTCGATCTGACAATAATAACTAAAAGGAATATATTCCAGGCACATTGAATGGAAAGTGTATTTCTTAAGCACTTAGACAAATCCATACAAGGAGTTAACGAAACAAAAACCTTTGTTATTCACCTGTAACCTAGAAAGCTAAGTACAAGTGTTATTGACACTAGAAATAAAAAGAAAAGCGGGGGCCGAACCTGCTCAAAGCCGGCCAGAAAACAAAATGGACTGTGACTACTACTAAAAAGCAAGCCTATTTATACCAAACAAACTGGCGCTCACTTCTTTGGTTTCATTCTCCTTTGTTTCTTCTTAGAGCCGAGAGAAACATTGCTCGGCTTTCAACTTGTCTTTTCCCTCCTCTTCCTCCACTTTCTTTGCCCTTGGGTGGAGTGTTCTGCAATGATCCAGCAAGTACGCTTTGAGCGCTACCAGACGGAGGAACATGGACCAGAGCAAAAATAGTTTTCCTTGGCAAGGCAATGGATAGAGGTGGAGGAATAACTTCAAGTTTCTCGTGCTTGATCTCTGTGGCAAGGAGGATGTCTTCCTAAAGTTACTGCTTGAGCTCATGCATGGTGGGACCCGACAAGGGCTTGGAGACCCTAGTAATAACAACATCTTCATCAATCTGAGTTTATTGAGTCCCACCAGCTCCTTTATCCAACAAAGCATCGATCATATGCTCCTCAAGGCTAGGAGTACCGTTAACTGGGATGGTTGGAATCGTTGATGAGGTAGTAAAAGTAACTGATTTTGTTACAGGCATTTGCAGTCTTGGTTGAGAGTCCTAATGGTGAAGAGGAGCAATGTGAGTCTGACCCGTGGAGAAACAAAGAGAGAGAGAGATCAACTATGTTAATTGGTGACACATTAAATTTCTGGAATAAAGGAGAAGTCAGTGAGATACCTTCTTTTCCTTGGAGCTCTGTGCGGGTTTGAATGCCGATGGAGTTCGCCTTAAGAATAAGAAATAGAATGATAGGCCTATGGATTTCAGACCTCTTCGGAACATACCCAGGTGTCGAAGTAGCTTGGGACCCAAGCGTTTGGATGGAATTAGCATCATGTAGCATCTATCCCGAGCCTTTACCCGAGTCTTTAGGCACTACGGAGGCAAGCTCCTAATGAAGATAAGCTAGCCATCTTTCAAAATCTTGGTTTCGTCTCCTACCAAGACTTCTTTCTCCAACTGCTCCAAATCCCCCTCGCCACCTTCAAGGAAAGTTTTCTCTTCTTCAATAATCCGCTCCCAGGCTAGGGCAAGGATTCTGGTATAATCATCTTCGAACCACTACGGGTATCGGAATTTGAGAACGTTGGCATTGTACTAGTTCAATAGTGGTTCGAACTTCGCCATCACACGCTCCTCGGCCCGCTGTTCT
This sequence comes from Allium fistulosum, assembly GCA_030737815.1. Classification (NCBI taxonomy): domain Eukaryota; kingdom Viridiplantae; phylum Streptophyta; class Magnoliopsida; order Asparagales; family Amaryllidaceae; genus Allium; species Allium fistulosum. Next base: position 1,250,062,715 of record CM060904.1, on the reverse strand, counting down.
ACGGCCTCAACGTCTCTTTTGATGAGTGCATCAACATCTTTAACACACTCGAGCACTTTGTCTCTTTCCTCCCTGGCGTGCAGCAACTCGTCATAATAAGTCTGAGCTTGTTGGAGCACTTCATCCTTTTCGTTTGTTTCACACTCATTCATATTTCTGTTTGCCGTATCCCTCTCCATTACCAGATTATGATTTCGGTGGAAAACCTTCTCCATTTCATTTGATGCTTAACCCGCTCCTCTTCGAGTGCCTTGGTGGCCTCTTTGGCCTTCTCGGCTTCAATTGGGATGTTCTTAGTTTCTTGACGTCAGCATCGAAATTAACAATGATTCTTTTTTTTTACTTCGATGAGTCCCTTATTGTCGATCTCTAGCTTCTTGTCCCTGGAGGCTTTGGAAATTTTCTCAGCCAACTTCAACCATTCGTTATACTGATTGTGAACGTCGATCACACAATCGATGGCCATCTTTTGTATGTCAGTCAAGATTCTTTTAAATTAGGAAGAAACGTAAGGCCGTTGAAGTAAATGTTTGGAAATTCTTCTTTTAGTTTGCCCATTCGGGCATTAGCCGCAAGCTGTTCCTCCATAGAGATAGGTAGGACTATAGCGGTTTCTTTGCCCAGCCTTTGCTAGGAAGTTTTAGAGCCGCTCTTGTGATGCCTATGGTTGAAGGACGGACTGGAGTGGGATGAGACCCATGGTTGCACAAGGATGGAAGCTGGGAAGGAGCACGAGAAGCATCACCAGGTGGGATGTCATCGTGACGATCAGGTTGCCTGTTTGGACCTCTAGAAGGAGGTGATCTAGACCTAGGGCGATGTTTGGAAGCAAAGTCATGTGATGAGCGATCTCTATCATAATTTCTTCTATCTTGGTCATCTCTGTCTCAGCTAGAATGATAACCTGACTCATAGTCACGACCACTTCCCAAGCAGTACAAGGTCGACCGAAGGCTTTGGGCTTGGGATGTTTGTCTCCTCCAAAGACTGATATATGTCTTTCTGACGCAGCGAAAATAACGGATGACGACGAATTGGAGATTTCGTGTCAAACTAATCGATGAAACGATTAGATGAAGCAATATGAATCGATGAATTAATGATACCAAACGCCCAAATCCGTTGATCACGATGATACCGGACTTTAGCTATCTTCGTCACGTTGATCGCGCACGATGCCGTGAGAGAAGATCTACAATTCTTTGACGTTGATCAAATGAACTTGATTCCGTGAATTGGCTTCAACAATCGTTGATTCGAGCGCACTTGAATGCCGAAGGTGGAGATAGGAGATAACACTCAACTACCAATTTTAATGGTGGCACAAAAGCACACAAAGAAATTTTATTCAAATTCAACTAACTATTACAAGTGATATCCCCGCCTATTTATAGGCTTACAATTCTCACCATAGAAATCTGTACAACACATAGGTCGACGACGACCTAAAACCTTGCGACCTAAAAACAGACGCGACCTAAAAGCAGACGCGACCTAAAACATACACGACCTAAAACAGACGCGACCTAAAAAGGAAAACACACAAGTACAATGCAACATATACAAATTACAACACATAAGCGACTCAAGAAATTACCCAACGTCTTAACAACAGTGAGCGACTTAAAAGCACGCGGTAGCAGTGACCTAAGAATATGGCTTTGGATATTCTTCACGCGACCTACCCCATGAGCGACTTAAGAAAGGCAGTAGTGAACGACCTAACAACAGAAGGCAGCGACCTAAAATAAAAGCAGCATCCAACTCAGCGACCTATCATAGGTCGTATAACTTCTCCGCGACCTAACGTAGGTCGAAATTCTATCTCGCAACCTAACTTATGTCGTAACTCGTCAAAGCTGGTACTCGAGAAATTGGACCGACCTAAAATGAGCGGCATGTGAGAGTTAGGTCGTCCGCGACCTAACTTTGATTTGTTTTCCTTGCTAGGTCGTAGCTCTCCACTAGGTCGTTTGCGAGCTTCACTAAGTCGTTGGAGCGACTTAAAGGACTCGTTAGGTCGTTCGCGACCTAACACTTCACCAATTTGGTCTGCATTATCTTCTACATTATCTTGGGTATCATTTTGGGCTGCATCATCCTCTCCGGGTTGAGAAAAATTCGTCCTCGAATTTGCGCCCTCCTCTTCCACAACAAACTCAATCCCATGACACGGTATCATAAGTTTAACATTAAACACGTCAGACATGTACACATCCTCCGGCAGCTTCAACCTGTAAGCGTTTTCATTGATCCGTTTCACAACTGTTACAGGACCAATCTTTCATGCTTTAAATTTATTGTATGCTCCCACTGGAAAACGATCTTTTGTTAACACAGCATATACTAAATCTCCTTCATTAAATTCGACGCTTCTTCGCTTCAAATCTGCAGATCGTTTATACTTTTCATTCGCTTTCTCCAATCGTTCCTGAACGATTTTATGACATTCTACCAATCCATCAACAAAATCAACAGCCCATTTAACAGTTCCCTTTGGTTGTGGTACTATTGTCAAATCCAACGACCCTTTTGGTAAACTTGAATAAACAATCTAAAATGGACTGAACCCAGTACTTCGATTGACTGCATGATTTTGTGCAAACTCTGCTTGACATAACTTCATACCCAGCTTTTCAAGTTATCTTTCACGAGACATCTTAGTAAGTTCCCCAACGATCTGTTAACCACCTTTGTTTGCCCATCAGATTGCGGATGATAGGCACTACTAAAATTTAACTTTGTTCCAACCATCTTCCACAAACTTAACCAAAAATGGCTTAGAAATCTAGTATCCCGATCAGAAACAATGGATTCTGGTAAACCATGTAAGCGATACACTTCTTTAAAGAATAACTCGGCAACACGGACGGCATTAGCTGTCTTCTTACAAGCGATGAAATGTGCCATCTTCGAAAACATGTCCACTACAACATATATCGAATCATTCCCCCTCTGAGCTCTCGGTAATCCCAACACAAAATCCATACTGATAACAACCCATGGTGTAATCGGCACGGGTAACGGCATATAAAATCCCGCATTTGTCGCTGTCCCTTTGGAAATTTGGCAAATATGACATCTCTCCACAAACCTCCCAACTTCCCATTTCAACGAAGGCCAATATAAAGATTGAGAAATCAATTGCAAAGTACGATCTCGGCCCACATGACCTTCCTCATGCAACTCCTTTACAATCTACGTACGTAAGTTGCACTCTGGTATGCACAATCGATTTCCCTTAAAAAGAAAACCATCCACCATTACAAACTCATCCGTCTTCCCCTCCTTGACTTAATCTACATACTTCGCAAAGTAAGGATCATCAACAAATAGTTCTGGTAATACATCAAACCCCGTCACTTCAACCTTCATTGTAGTCAGCAAATGATTCCTTCGACTCAATGCATCTACCACTCTATTTGTGATTCCCGATTTATTGATGCAGCGCAACCTCTATTTGGCCAAGGTATAAGTCGTCTACGACTCAAGGAGGCGTTGATGAGTCGTCCACGACTCAACTGGACAACCAAAGGTGGAGATATAAGTCGTCTACGACTTAGGAGCAATGTTATGAGTCGTCCATGACTTATAGAGACAGGCATGAGTCGTCTACGACTCAAGGAAGCGGTGATGAGTCGTCCAAGACTCATAGAGGCAGGCATGAGTCGTCTACGACTTATGGAGGCGGTGATGAGTCGTCCACGACTCAACTGGAAACCAGGGGAAGGAGCTAACTCGAACATACAACCTAACAGTTCTGATGAAAGGGAGTTACGACTCAAGGGGAGTATAAGTCGTTCGGGGTTGATGAGTCGTATACGAGTTAATGGTGCAGCTATAAGTCGTCCTCGACTTAAGGAAGGTGATGAGTCGGCACCGAGTTACGACTTAGTTAAGTCGGACTATCTTGAGGCGCTGGAACCTAAAACCGTGGAATCTCCTGCCGTTTTAATCTGACCCGTTGATGTCTTAAGTCGCTGATAATGATGAGTCGTCTGATTGTAAGTCATGAGTCGTCTGTACATATGTATGAGTCATATGTCGTTAAACTGTGTTGTAAGTTGATAAGTCGGCAACGACTCAAGTGGTTGTCTGTTTGTAATAAGTCGTCTGTTTTCTGTTGGGTTGTAAGTCGTGTACGACTTATGTTGAGTCGGAGACTTTGATAAGTCGGAACCGACTTAGTACTTGTAATATTTTTAAGCTTTCTGAACTGTGTTGTAAATAGTATGACTTATGTTAAGTCGAAAATGTTGATAAGTCGGTTGCCGACTTATGACTTGTACTTTTTCTGTTTTGGGTGTGTTGTAGCCTATAAATAGGCAAGTGAAGTCATTTGTAAAGGTTGTTGAATATTGAATAAAATTCTCTTTTGATTGCTTTGTGCTTTCATTCAAATTGGTAGTTGAGTGTAATCTCCTATCTCCTCTTTCGGATAATCGAGTGCGCTCGATTCAACGATTGTCGAAGCCGATTTGCGGAATCAAGTGCGCTTGATCAACGCTTGAAGAATTGAAGATCTTCGAACCCGGTATCGTGCGCGATCAACGAGTTCAGGATAGCTAGAATTCGGTATCTTCGGATCAACGAATTTGGGCATTTCAGCATCTTCCAATCCACCGATTGCTACATTCAACGATCTACCTCATTTTTGAAATATCCGCTGCATCAGTTTTGGTATCAGAGCCTGTTCTAACCAATCATAGTTAGATCGAGACTTGGAGCCTATTCATTTGAAGATTTGAAGTTAATCCTCACGGCCGAGAATTTGAAGAAGTGGGTCGTGCATACTTTTGAAGTTTGAAGTTTAGATTTGTGAATTGGAGAAGTCGTGTTCATCGTGTTCATCGAGATTTGCAACAAAGTGGAAGATTTCGATCCGTTTCATTTTGGATCAAAATCCGGAAAGTGTTTGAATTTGAAGTGTTGAAGGATTTGTGAAGTTTTCGAGTATGCCGCCAAGAAGAGCTAATCGCCACCAAAACGTAGAAGCTTTATATCGAAGAGAAGAGGCTGATGAGATGGAGCAAAGAATCAATGAGAATTTTAGTGAAAAGCTTAACGAAGGAATTGGCCGGTTAGAGAGGCTTATGACGGAGATGAATCAAAATCGGAGAAGGGTTTCACCTGAATCTAATCATGGAGGTAGTAGAGTCTCGCCACATTCCAATCAAGACAGAAGTGTTGAAAATGATCAAGGACGTGGAAGGAACATGAATGATCGTGAACGGAGGAATGACGATAGAAGGGATGAAGGTGGAAGGCGTAATGGTCGTAGAGATGTTGGTGGTCAGAATCGACATCGTTATGCATCTGATTTTGAAGAGGAGTATGATGGTGGTAGTATTCAAGGAAGAGGTCAACGAAGAAACTATTCAGAGTATGATCACAAGTGGGAGTCGGGAATGAAGACAGAAATTCCTGAATTCAAGGGTGGTATGCAAGCGGAGGAGTTTCTAGATTGGGTAGCTAATGTTGAAGAAATTTTTGACTTCAAAGAAGTTCCAGAACATCGTAGAGTGAAGTTGGTTGCTACAAGGCTAAGGGGTAGAGCTTTGGCATGGTGGCAGCAGACCAAACTTACACGTGATCAGATGGGAAAGTCAAAAGTTGAATCTTGGGAGAAGATGAAGAAATTGATGAAAGCAACGTTCTTACCTTACAATTATCAATCTTTGATATATCAACGTTTGCAAAACTTGAGGCAGGGCACGAAGACAATTAATGACTATGCTGATGAATTTTATCAACTTATTGCGAGAAATGACATTATGGAAACGGAAGAGCAGCTGACATCTAGATTCATTGGGGGATTGAGAATGCAGATTCAGGATATGGTTAATATGTTCGATCCAAGATCTGTGGCAGAAGCACATCAGAAAGCGTTGGCTTGGGAAAAACAAGGGAGACGAGGAAGTGGTGTGTTTACTAATTCTAACAACCAAGCGAAGGGTGTTGGAGGAAGTTCTAATGTTTCTAAACCTATCAGTAGACCAGTGGTGAAGGAGGTTGAGAAGATAAGGGTTAACAATGGTTTCAAATGTTACAATTGTCAGGAATTGGGTCATAAAAGCAGTGAGTGTCCAAAGCCAAAGAAGAGAACCATGATTGCAGAAGTTGACGATGAGGATGTTGATGAAGATTGTTCTAATCCAGTTGAGGAGGATGAGCAGGATATTGCGTCAGGAGATGAAGGTTGTAACCTAATGCTGAGGAGATCGTGTTTAACACCAAAGCAGGAGGAAGCTAGTTGGTTGAGGAGTAATATCTTTCAGTCAACATGTACTATTCTGGGGAAGGTGTGTAAGTTTGTGATTGACGCAGGAAGCTGTGATAATATTATTTCGACCGAGGCTGTGACAAAGTTGAAATTGAAAACAGAGAAACATCCAAGTCCATACAAGTTAGCATGGTTGAGAAAAGGAGGAGAAGTGAAAGTGGATAGACGAGTTCGTGTTCCATTCTCTATTGGGAAGAAATACAAGGATGAAATATGGTGTGATGTAGTAGAGATGGATGTTTGCCACTTATTATTGGGAAGACCATGGCAATATGATCGAGCAGTACTACATGACGGTCGGACCAATAGCTACAGTTTTATGTTTAAAGGCACGAAGATTATTTTAGTTCCGAAGAAGAAATCACAAGAAGAAAGTAAGTCAAAAGAAATTGAAGAGCTGAAAACTTTATTATCCTTGAAGGAGTTTGTTAAAGAAGTTGAAGAAGAGCCTGAAGTATTCTTGTTGATTGGACGTGAGAGCAGTGAAGAAGTTGAAATTCCAGAAGAAGTTAAACTAGTTTTGAAAGAATTTGACGATGTATTTCCAGAGGAGTTACCAATGGAGTTGCCACCGTTGAGGGATATACAACATCAGATAGATCTTGTTCCAGGTGCTGTGTTGCCACACAGACCGCATTATCGAATGAGTCCGAAGGAACATGAAGAGTTGCGGAGGCAGGTAGAGGAATTGCTTGAGCAGGGGCGTGTGCAGGAGAGTCTGAGTCCTTGTGCTGTACCAGCTTTATTGGTACCCAAGAAGGATGGGACGTGGAGGATGTGCACTGACAGCCGAGCATTGAACAAGATTACTGTGAGATATAGATTTCCGATGCCGAGGTTGGATGACTTGTTAGATTAAATAAGCGGAGCTACTATATTTTCGAAGATTGATTTGAAGAGTGGATATCATCAAATCCGTATCAGACCAAGAGATGAGTGGAAGACTGCTTTTAAAACTAGGGAGGGTCTATACGAGTGGTTGGTCATGCCATTTGGTTTATCTAATGCACCAAGTACTTTCATGAGGGTGATGAATCAGATTTTTCGACCATTCATTGGGAAATTTGTGGTGGTATATTTCGATGATATTCTTATTTACAGTGGGAGTCCAGAGGAACATTTGAATCATCTTAGAGAAGTGCTGATGGTATTGCGACAAGAACAATTCTATGCTGCAACGAAGAAATGCGTGTTCATGACGCATAGTGTTTTATTTCTGGGGTATGTTGTTTCAGAGAAAGGAATACAGGTTGACCAAAGTAAAGTTGAGGCGATCAGAAATTGGCCGCAGCCCAAGACGATAACGGAAGTTCGTAGTTTTCATGGGTTGGCTTCATTTTATCGAAGGTTTATTCCACACTTTAGTAGTGTGATGGCGCCTGTTACAGATTGCATGAAAGGTAAACAGTTTGCATGGACAGAGGAAGCAGGGAGTGCTTTTGGGAAGATCAAGGAATTGCTGACGTCTGCACCAATTCTAGTGCTACCTGATTTTCAGTTGGTGTTTGAACTACATACTGATGCATCCAAGGTCGGGATTGGAGGGGTGTTGAGTCAGAAGGGACGTCCAATTGCCTATTTCAGTGAGAAGTTGTCAGGAGCGAAGATGCGATACAGTACATATGATGTGGAGTTTTATGCTGTTGTACAATCTATTAAACACTGGAGACACTATCTATTTCAGAAGGAGTTCGTTCTTTACACTGATCATGAAGCATTGAAGCATTTGCAAGGGCAAGACAAGATTTCAGCGAGACATGCATCGTGGATTGCATATCTGCAACAGTTTACTTTTGTTGTTAAACACAAGTCAGGGGTGACAAATCGTGTGGCTGATGCTTTGAGTAGGAGGAGTCATTTGTTGACTACACTGAAGGTTGAAGTGATGGGGTTTGAAATGTTGCCAGACTTATTTACTAATGATCCTTACTTTGCAAAATTTGTTGATAAAGTCAAGGAGGGAAAGACGGATGATTTCGTGATGGTAAATGGTTTTCTGTTCAAAGGGAATCGATTGTGCATACCGGAGGGTAGTTTGAGAATGAAAATTTTCAAGGAATTACATGAAGAAGGGCATGTTGGAAGAGACCGTACCTTACAGTTAATTTCACAATCCTACTTTTGGCCATCGATGAGGAAAGAAGTGGAGAGGTTTGTTGAGAGATGCCATATCTGTCAAGTTTCGAAAGGAACTGCGACTAATGCGGGTTTATATATGCCGTTACCGGTATCAACTAAACCATGGGTTGATGTGAGTATGGACTTTGTGTTGGGGTTGCCGAGAACGCAGCGTGGTAATGATTCCATTTATGTGGTGGTTGATCGATTTTCGAAAATGGTACATTTTATTGCTTGTAAGAAGACGGCGGATGCTGTTCATGTTGCTCAGTTGTTTTTCAGAGAGATCTATCGACTTCATGGATTGCCAGAATCTATTGTGTCGGATAGAGATACTCGATTTCTGAGTCATTTTTGGTTGAGTTTGTGGAATATGGTGGGAACGAAGCTGAAGTTCAGTAGTGCTTATCATCCGCAAACGGATGGACAGACTGAAGTGGTTAATAGATCATTGGGAAATTTGTTGAGGTGTCTTGTTCAAGATAACCTGAAGAGCTGGGATGTGAAGTTATGCCAAGCAGAGTTTGCCCATAATCATGCTGTGAATCGAAGTACTGGGTTCAGTCCATTCCAAATTGTCTATTCAATCTTACCGAAGGGACCATTGGATTTAACAGCGATACCACACTCAAAAGGAAGAGTTAAGAAAGCTGCTGATTTTGATGAAGGGCTGACGGAGTGTCATAAAATCGTTCAAGAACGATTGGAGAAAGCAAATGAGAAATATAAACGAGCTGCAGATTTGAAGCGAAGAAGTGTTGAATTTCATGAAGGTGATTTGGTTTATGCAGTATTAACAAAAGATCGTTTTCCAGTGGGCGCATATAACAAGTTGAAAGCCAGGAAAATTGGTCCGGTGGAAGTTGTGAAACGAATCAATGAAAATGCTTATAAACTGAAGCTGCCATATGATGTGTATACTTCTGACATATTCAATGTTAAACATCTTGTACCATATCATGGGGATGAGTTTGTTGGGGATGAAGAGTGTGCAAATTCGAGGTCGAATTTCTCTCAACGTGGGGAGGATGATGCAGCGCAACCTCTATTTGGCCAAGGTATAAGTCGTCTACGACTCAAGGAGGCGTTGATGAGTCGTCCACGACTCAACTGGACAACCAAAGGTGGAGATATAAGTCATCTACGACTTAGGAGCAATGTTATGAGTCGTCCACGACTCATAGAGACAGGCATGAGTCGTCTACGACTCAAGGAAGCGGCGATGAGTCGTCCAAGACTCATAGAGGCAGGCATGAGTCGTCTACGACTTATGGAGGCGGTGATGAGTCGTCCACGACTCAACTGGAAACCAGGGGAAGGAGCTAACTCGAACATACGACCTAACAGTTCTGATGAAAGGGAGTTACGACTCAAGGGGAGTATAAGTCGTTCGGGGTTGATGAGTCGTATACGAGTTAATGGTGCAGCTATAAGTCGTCCTCGACTTAAGGAAGGTGATGAGTCGGCACCGAGTTACGACTTAGTTAAGTCGGACTATCTTGAGGCGCTGGAACCTAAAACCGTGGAATCTCCTGCCGTTTTAATCTGACCCGTTGATGTCTTAAGTCGCTGATAATGATGAGTCGTCTGATTGTAAGTCATGAGTCGTCTGTACATATGTATGAGTCGTATGTCGTTAAACTGTGTTGTAAGTTGATAAGTCGGCAACGACTCAAGTGGTTGTCTGTTTGTAATAAGTCGTCTGTTTTCTGTTGGGTTGTAAGTCGTGTACGACTTATGTTGAGTCGGAGACTTTGATAAGTCGGAACCGACTTAGTACTTGTAATATTTTTAAGCTTTCTGAACTGTGTTGTAAATAGTACGACTTATGTTAAGTCGGAAATGTTGATAAGTCGGTTGCCGACTTATGACTTGTACTTTTTCTGTTTTGGGTGTGTTGTAGCCTATAAATAGGCAAGTGAAGTCATTTGTAAAGGTTGTTGAATATTGAATAAAATTCTCTTTTGATTGCTTTGTGCTTTCATTCAAATTGGTAGTTGAGTGTAATCTCCTATCTCCTCTTTCGGATAATCGAGTGCGCTCGATTCAACGATTGTAGAAGCCGATTCGCGGAATCAAGTGCGCTTGATCAACGCTTGAAGAATTGAAGATCTTCGAACCCGGTATCGTGCGCGATCAACGAGTTCAGGATAGCTAGAATTCGGTATCTTCGGATCAACGAATTTGGGCATTTCAGCATCTTCCAATCCACCGATTGCTACATTCAACGATCTACATCATTTTTGAAATATCCGCTGCATCATTTATGCTTCACCACAAATGTAAATTGTTGTAAGTATGCAATCCACGAAGCATGCCTTGCGCAATCTTGTCCTGTCCCTGCATATGCGTCAATGCCTCATGATCAATATATAAAACAAATTCTTTATGAAACAAATAATGTCTCCAGTGTTTCACAGCTTGCACGATAGCATAAAATTCCACATCATATGTATTATATCTCATCATTGCTCCCGATAGCTTCTCACTGAAATATGCAATAGGACGACCTTTCTGACTCAACACCCCTCCAATCCCAACCTTCGATGCATCAGTATGCAATTCAAACAAAAACTGAAAATCTGGTAGTACTAGAATTGGTGCTGTCGTCAAAATCTCCTTGATCTGCTCAAAAGCAACCTTTGCTTCCTCCGACCATAAAAATTGTTTCCCCTTCATACAATCAGTCACTGGTGCCATCACGCTACTGAAGTGTGGAATGAACCTTCGGTAGAATGATGCAAAACCATGAAAACTTCTAACTTCTGTTATCGTCCTGGGTTGTGGCCAATTTCTGATTGCTTCAACTTTATTTTGATCCACCTGTATACCTCCCCCCGATATAACATATCCCAAAAATAAAACACTATGCATCATGAAAACGCATTTCTTCGTTGCAGCATAAAATTGTTCTTGTTGCAGTACCATCAATACTTCTCTCAGATGTTGCAAGTGTTCCTCTAGACTTCCACTATATATCAGTATATCATCAAAATACACCACTACAAACTTCCCAATAAATGGTCTAAAAATCTGATTCGTCACCCGCATAAATGTACTTGGTGCATTTGAAAGACCAAATGGCATAACCAGCCATTCGTACAACCCCTCACGTGTCTTGAACGCTGTTTTCCATTCATCCCCTGGTCTGATTCGAATTTGATGATAACCTCTTTTCAAATCAATCTTCGAAAAGATAGTAGCCCCGCTCAACTGATCCAAAAAATCATCAAGTCTCAGCATTGGAAATCTGTATCTCACAGTAATCTTATTCAGTGCTCGACTATCAGTGCACATCCTCCACGTTCCATCCTTCTTTGGTACTAACAATGCTGGCACATCACATGCACTTAAACTTTCCTGCACACGCCCCTGTTCAAGCAATTCTTCCACTTGCCTTCTCAACTCCTCATGTTCCTTTGGACTCATTCTGTAGTGTGGTCTATGAGGTAACAAAGCTCCTGGAACAAGATCAATTTGATGTTGAATGTCTCTCAACGGTGGTAATTCCGTTGGTAGCTCCTTAGGAAATACATCGTCAAACTCTCCCAGCACTAGTTTCACTTCTTCAGGGATCTCAACCACTTCATGACTCTCACGTCCAATCAACAAGAATACTTCAGGCTCCTCTTTTACCTCCTTAACAAACTCCTTCAAAGATAGTAAAGTTTTAAGTTCTTCAATCTCCTCCAACTTGCTTTCTTCTTGTTGTCGCTTCTTAGGAATTAAAGTAATCTTTGTACCCTCAAACATGAAACTATAGCTGTTAGTACGACCATCATGTTGCACAGCCCTATCATATTGCCACGGTCTTTGATGCAGCCCCGAATGAAGAAGTCATAGGTCGTGTACGACCTAACATGTTGATAGGTCGAGACCGACCTAAGAAGGAAGCCACCGAGTTAAGATTTGGTGAGAAATGGTGGGAAAATGAAGTTCTAGGTCGCAACCGACCTAACAAAGGCTTTAAGTCGTCCCAACGACTTAGTGAAGATCGGCAACGACCTAGTGGGAAGGTGCGAGTTAACGAGATGCTGGAACGACTTGCCGGGTTAACTTGTATACGACCTACCGAGTTACGAAATAAGAAAACAGAGCAAATTGGTGAAGTATTAGGTCGTGAACGACCTAATGAATTAGGAGTTAAGTCGCTAAAAGATTGAAGCGTGGGATCTTCCTCCGAGTTAATCTCTACCGTTGTTCTTTAGGTCGCTGATATGGGATGCACATGTTTTAAGTCGCGAAGCACGGGATACTGTTGATGTGTCTGCCGAGTTAACCTCTGCCTTTGATTTCCTTAAGACGTTGATTCCTGATGCCGCTTTTGTTTTAGGTCGCAAAGCTACGGATGCCGTCCATTCTTTAAGTCGCTGAAGACTTGTTGCCATGGATTCTATTGCCGACTTAATCTGGACCGTTATTTCCTTAGGTCGCTGATAGATTCAAATGTTATGTCGTGTATAGTTCTTAAGTCGTATGTTCCTGTATGATGGCTGCATTGTAATATGAACTGTTAGGTCGCTGCCGACCTATACTAAGTCGTGTCTGTTCTTAAGTCGCGTCATGTTAGGTCGTAGGTCGTTTCCGACCTAAGTACTTGTATTTTTTTGAAGTTTTTGCGTGTTGAGTTGTAAAGCTATAAATAGCAAGTGTGAGTCATTTGTAAAGGTTGTTGAATATTGAATAAAATTCTCTTTTGATTGCTTTGTGCTTTCATTCAAATTGGTAGTTGAGTGTAATCTCATATCTCCTCTTTCGGTTAATCGAGTGCGCTCGATTCAACGATTGCAGAAGCCGATTTGCGGAATCAAGTGCGCTTGATCAACGCTTGAAGAATTGAAGATCTTTGAACCCGGTATCGTGCGCGATCAACGAGTTCGGGATAGCTAGAATTCGGTATCTTCGGATCAACGAATTTGGGCATTTCAGTATCTTTCAATCCATCGATTACTACTTTCACCGATTGAAGATTGTTTTGATTAATCCGCTGCGCCAGTTTTGGTATCAGAGCTTGTTCTAGCCAATCATAGCTAGATCGAGACTTGGAGCCTATTCATTTTGAAGTTGAAGTTGTTTGGGCCGAGAATTGTGATTTGGAAGCCGAAACTTTGTCCATCGTGTTCATCGCGATTTGCTACAAAGTGGAAGTTTTCGATCCGTTTCATTTTGGATCAAAGTCCGAAAAGTGTTTAAATTTTGAAGTGTTGAAGAGTTTGTGAAGATTTCAAGTATGCCGCCAAGAAGAGCTAATCGCCACCAAAACGTAGAAGCTTTGTATCGAAGAGAAGAAGCTGATGAGATGGAGCAAAGAATCAATGAGAACTTTAGTGAAAAGCTTAACGAAGGAATTGGCCGATTAGAGAAGCTTATGACGGAGATGAATCAAAATCGGAGAAGGGTTTCACCTGAATCTAACCATGGGGGTAGTAGAGTCTCGCCACATTCCAATCGAGACAGAAGTGTTGAAAATGATCAAGGACGTGGGAGGAACGTGAATGATCGTGAACGGAGGAATGTAGATAGAAGGGATGATGGTGGTAGACGTGAAGGTAGTAGAGATGTGGGTGGACGAGATAGACAACGATATACATCTGACTTTGAAGAGGAGTATGATGGTGGTAGTATTCAAGGAAGAGGACAAGGAAGAAATTACTCTAAGTATGATCACAAGTGGGAGTCGGGGATGAAGACAGAAATTCCTGAATTCAAGGGTGGTATGCAAGAAGAGGAGTTTCTAGATTGGGTGGCTAATGTTGAAGAGATTTTTGACTTTAAAGAAGTTCAAGAACATCGTAGAGTAAAGTTGGTTGCTACGAGGTTGAGGGGTAGAGCTTTGGCATGGGGCAGCAAACCAAGCTTACACGTGAACGAATGGGGAAGTCAAAAGTTGAATCATGGGAGAAGATGAAGAAGTTGATGAAAGCAACGTTCTTACCTTACAATTACCAATCTTTGATTTATCAACGCTTGCAGAATTTGAGGCAGGGCACTAAAACAGTTAATGATTACGCAGATGAATTTTTCCAGCTTATTGCCAGGAATGATATTATGGAGACGGAAGAGCAGTTGACATCTAGATTTATTGGGGGATTGAGAATGCAGATCCAGGATATGGTTAATATGTTCGATCCAAGATCTGTGGCAGAGGCACATCAGAAAGCGTTGGCTTGGGAGAAGCAGGGTAGACGAGGAGGTGGTGTGTTTACTAATTCTAACAATCAAGCGAAGGGTGTTGGTGGAAGTTCTAATGTTTCTAAACCTATCAATAGACCGGTGGTGAAGGAGGCTGAGAAGGCGAAAGTTAACAATGGTTTCAAATGTTACAATTGTCAGGAATTGGGTAATAAAAGCAGTGAGTGTCCAAAGCCGAAGAAACGAACCATGATTGTAGAAGTTGAAGATGAGGATGTTGATGGGGAGTGTTCTAGTCCAGTTGAGGAAGATGAGCAGGATATTGCGTCAGGAGACGAAGGTTGTAATCTAATGCTGAGGAGATCGTGTTTAACACCGAAGCAGGAGGAAGCTAGTTGGTTGAGGAGTAATATCTTTCAGTCAACGTGTACTATTCTAGGGAAGGTGTGTAAGTTTGTGATTGACGCAGGAAGCTGTGACAATATTGTTTCAACCGAAGCTGTGACAAAGTTGAAATTGAAGACAGAGAAACATCCTAATCCATACAAGTTAGCATGGTTGAGAAAAGGAGGAGAAGTGAAAGTGGATAGACGAGTTCGTATTCCATTCTCTATTGGGAAGAAATACAAAGACGAAATCTGGTGTGATGTAGTAGAGATGGATGTTTGTCACTTATTATTGGGAAGACCATGGCAGTATGATCAAGCAGTACAACATGACGGTCGGACCAATAGCTACAGTTTTATGTTTAAAGGCACGAAGATTGTCTTAGTTCCAAAGAAGAGATCACAAGGAGAAAGTAAATCAGAAGAAATTGAAGAGCTGAAAACTTTATTATCTTTAAAGGAGTTTGTTAAGGAGGTTGAGAAAGAGCCTGAAGTATTTTTATTGATTAGGCGTGAGAGCAAAGAAGAGGTTGAAATTCCAGAAGAAGTTAAACCAGTTTTGAAAGAATTTGACGATGTATTCCCAGATGAGTTACCAAAGGAGTTACCGCCTTTGAGAGACATACAACATCAAATCGATCTTGTTCTGGGAGCAGTTTTGCCACACAGACCACATTATCGAATGAGTCCGAAGGAACATGAAGAGTTGCGGAGGCAGGTAGAAGAATTGCTTGAACAGGGGCGTGTGCAGGAGAGTTTAAGTCCTTGTGCTGTACCAGCTTTATTGGTACCCAAAAAGGATGGAACGTGGAGGATGTGCACCGACAGTAGAGCATTGAATAAGATCACAATCAGATACAGATTTCCAATGCCGAGGCTTGATGATTTGTTGGATCAGATCAGTGGGTCCGTAATCTTTTCTAAGATTGATTTGAAGAGCGGATATCATCAAATTCGTATCAGACCAGGCGATGAGTGGAAAACTGCTTTTAAAACCAGGGAGGGTCTATACGAGTGGTTGGTCATGCCATTTGGTTTATCCAATGCACCGAGTACTTTCATGAGGGTGATGAATCAGATTTTTCGACCATTCATTGGGAAGTTTGTGGTGGTATATTTCAATGATATTTTGATTTACAGTGGGAGTCCAGAGGAACATTTGAATCATCTTAGAGAAGTGCTGATGGTATTGCGACAAGAACAATTTTATGCTGCAACGAAGAAATGCGTGTTCATGACGCATAGCATTTTATTTCTGGGGTATGTTGTGTCGGAAAAGGGAATACAGGTAGACCAAAGTAAAGTTGAAGCTATCAGAGATTGGCCGCAGCCCAAGACGATAACGGAAGTGCGTAGTTTTCACGGGTTGGCTTCATTCTATCGAAGGTTCATTCCACACTTTAGTAGTGTGATGGCACCTGTGACTGATTGTATGAAGGGTAAACAATTTACATGGTTAGAGGAAGCAGGAGTTGCTTTTGAACGAATCAAGGAGTTGCTGACGTCTGCACCAATTCTTGTATTACCTGATTTTCAGTTAGTGTTTGAACTACATACTGATGCATCCAAAGTTGGAATTGGAGGAGTGTTGAGTCAGAAGGGACGTTCAATTGCATATTTCAGTGAGAAGTTGTCAGGAGCGAAGATGAGATACAGTACGTACGATGTGGAATTCTATGTTGTTGTACAATCTATTAAACACTGGAGACACTATCTATTTCAGAAGGAGTTTGTTCTGTATACTGATCATGAAGCATTGAAGCATTTGCAAGGGCAAGACAAGATTTCAGCGAGACATGCATCGTGGATTGCATATCTGCAACAATTTACTTTCGTTGTGAAGCACAAGTCAGGGGTGACGAATCGAGTGGCTGATGCTTTGAGTAGGAGGAGTCATTTGTTGACTACGTTGAAGGTTGAAGTGACGGGGTTTGAAATGTTGCCGGAACTATTTGTCAAAGATCCTTACTTTGCAAAGCTTGTGGATAAAGTCAAGGAGGGAAAGACTGATGAGTTTATGATGGTTAATGGCTTTCTTTTTAAAGGAAATCGATTGTGCATACCGGAGGGTAGTCTGAGAATGAAGATTATCAAGGAGTTACACGAAGAGGGACATGTTGGGAGAGACCGTACATTACAGTTGATTTCACAATCCTACTTTTGGCCATCGATGAGGAAAGAGGTAGAGAGGTTTGTGGAGCGTTGTCATATTTGTCAGGTTTCGAAAGGAACTGCGACTAATGCTGGTTTGTATATGCCGTTACCGGTACCAACTAAACCGTGGGTTGATGTGAGTATGGATTTTGTTTTGGGTTTACCTCGAACTCAAAGGGGAAACGATTCCATTTATGTGGTGGTTGACAGATTTTCGAAAATGGCACATTTTATTGCTTGTAAAAAGATGGCGGATGCTGTTCATGTTGCTCAGATGTTTTTCAAGGAGATCTATCGACTTCATGGATTGCCAGAATCTATTGTGTCAGATAGAGACACTCGATTTCTGAGTCACTTTTGGTTGAGTTTGTGGAAAATGGTGGGAACGAAGCTGAAATTTAGTAGTGCTTATCACCCGCAAACGGACGGACAGACTGAGGTGGTTAACAGATCATTGGGAAATTTGTTGAGGTGTCTTGTTCAAGATAATCTGAAGAGTTGGGATGTGAAGTTATGCCAGGCAGAGTTTGCCCATAATCATGCCGTGAATCGAAGTACTGGGTTCAGTCCATTCCAGATTGTCTATTCGAGCTTACCGAAAGGACCGCTGGATTTAACGGTGATACCACACTCAAAGGGAACAATTAAGAAAGCTGCTGATTTTGTTGAAGGGCTGACGGAATGTCATCAAATCATTCAGGAACGATTGGAGAAAGCAAATGAGAAATATAAACGATCTGCAGATTTGAAACAAAGAAGTGTTGAATTTAACGAAGGTGATTTAGTTTATGCAGTGTTAACAAAAGATTGTTTTCCAGTGGGCGCTTACAACAAGTTGAAAGCCAGGAAAATTGGTCTGGTGGAAGTTGTGAAACAAATTAATGAAAATGCTTACAAGTTGAAACTGCCAGATGAGGTGTATACGTCTGACGTATTCAATGTCAAACATCTCGTACCATATCACGGGGATGAATTTGTTGTGGATGCAGAAAGTACAAATTCGAGGACGAATTTTTCTCAACCTGGGAAGGATGATGCAGCCCCGAATGAAGAAGTCATAGGTCGTGTACGACCTAACATGTTGATAGGTCGAGACCGACCTAAGAAGGAAGCCACCGAGTTAAGATTTGGTGAGAAATGGTGGGAAAATGAAGTTCTAGGTTGCAACCGACCTAACAAAGGCTTTAAGTCGTCCCAACGACTTAGTGAAGATCGGCAACGACCTAGTGGGAAGGTGCGAGTTAACGAGATGCTGGAACGACTTACCGGGTTAACTTGTATACGACCTACCGAGTTTCGAAATAAGAAAACAGAGCAAATTGGTGAAGTATTAGGTCGTGAACGACCTAATGAATCAGGAGTTAAGTCGCTAAAAGATTGAAGTGTGGGATCTTCCTCCGAGTTAATCTCTACCGTTGTTCTTTAGGTCGCTGATATGGGATGCACATGTTTTAAGTCGCGAAGCACGGGATACCGTTGATCTGTCTGCCGAGTTAACCTCTGCCTTTGATTTCCTTAAGACGTTGATTCCTGATGCCGCTTTTGTTTTAGGTCGCAAAGTTACGGATGTCGTCCATTCTTTAAGTCGCTGAAGACTTGTTGCCATGGATTCTATTGCCGACTTAATCTGGACCGTTATTTCCTTAGGTCGCTGATAGATTCAAATGTTATGTCGTGTATAGTTCTTAAGTCGTATGTTCCTGTATGTTGGCTGCATTGTAATATGAACTGTTAGGTCGCTGCCGACCTATACTAAGTCGTGTCTGTTCTTAAGTCGCGTCATGTTAGGTCGTAGGTCGTTTCCGACCTAAGTACTTGTATTTTTTTGAAGTTTTTGCGTGTTGAGTTGTAAAGCTATAAATAGCAAGTGTGAGTCATTTGTAAAGGTTGTTGAATATTGAATAAAATTCTCTTTTGATTGCTTTGTGCTTTCATTCAAATTGGTAGTTGAGTGTAATCTCATATCTCCTCTTTCGGTTAATCGAGTGCGCTCGATTCAACGATTGCAAAAGCCGATTCGCGGAATCAAGTGCGCTTGATCAACGCTTGAAGAATTGAAGATCTTTGAACCCGGTATCGTGCGCGATCAACGAGTTCGGGATAGCTAGAATTCGGTATCTTCGGATCAACGAATTTGGGCATTTCAGTATCTTTCAATCCATCGATTACTACTTTCACCGATTGAAGATTGTTTTGATTAATCCGCTGCGCCAGTCTTCCCAACAACAGATGACATACATCCATGTCCACGACGTCACACCAAATTTCATCCTTGTATTTCTTCCCAATTGAAAAATTAACACAAGCTCTTCCCCCAACTTTCACCTCTCCACCTTTCCTCAACCAAGCTAACTTGTAAGGTTTCGGATGCTTCTCTGTCTTCAATGATAACTTCTTCACAGCTTCTGTAGAGATAATATTATCATAGCTTCCTGCATCAATAACAAACTTGCAAACCCTTCTCAAGATAGTACATGTTGATTGAAAGATGTTACTCCTCAACCAGCTAGTTTCCTCCTCCTGTTTTGGTGTTAAACACGACCTCTTCATCATCAATGAATACCCTTCATCTCCCGACACATTCTCTTCCTCCTCATCATGTAGTGAATTAGAACATTCAGCCTCTACCTCATCTTCCTCAGCCTCAACAATCATAGTTCTCTTCTTCGGTTTTGGACATTCGCTGCTCTTGTGACCCATTTCCTGACAATTATAACATTTGAAATTGGTGTTGACTTTTGGTTTAGCCACTTCATGAACAACCGGTTTACTCGATGTTTTAGGAACATTAGAACTACTCCCTGTTCCTTTGTTCTGCTCTGTAAAACTTGGAAACACACCTCCCCTACGTCTTCCTTGTTTCTCCCAAGCCAACGCCTTTTGATGTGCTTCTACCACAGATCTAGGGTCGAACATGTTCACCATATCCTGGATCTGTGTTCTAAGTCCACCAACAAACCTAGCAGTCAGTTGTTCTTCTGTCTCCATAATGTCATTTCGAGCAATCAACTGGTAGAACTCATCTGCATAATCAGTAACAGTCTTCGTCCCTTGCCTCAGGTTTTGTAGTCTCTGATACATTAGTGATTGGTAATTGTAAGGTAAGAAAGTAGCCTTCATCAATTTCTTCATCTTTTCCCAAGCTACAATCCTTGACTTCCCCATCCGTTCCCTAGTAAGTTTGGTTTGTTGCCACCATGCCATAGCTCTCCCCCTCAACCTAGTAGCAACCAACTTTACTTTCCGATCCTCCGAAACCTCCTTGAAGTCAAATATTTCCTCAACATAAGCTAACCAATCAAGAAATTCCTCGGCCTGCATACCTCCCTTAAATTCTGGTATTTTAGTTTTCATCCCAGACTCCCACTTGTGATCATACTCCGACTGATTTCTTCCTTGACCTCGTCCTCGTCCATGAACACTACCCCCATCAAACTCCTCCTCGAAATCTGATGTACATCGATGTTGATACTGACCACCAACATCTCTACTACCATCCTGTCTTCCACCAACATCCCTTCTATCTACATTCCTCCGATCACGATCATTCACATTCCTATCACGTCTTCGATCATCATCATTTCTATAACAATCTCGACTCACACTTCTATGATCATTGTCGACGCTTCTCTCTCAATTGGAATGTGGTTAAACTCTACTTCCCCCATGGTTAGATTCGGGTGAAACCCTTCTCCGATTTTGATTCATCTCCAACATCATCTTCTCTAATCGTCCAATTCCTTCATTAAGCTTCTCACTAAAATTTTCATTAATTCTTTGCTCCATCTCATCAGCTTCTTCTCTTCTATACAAAGCTTCAATATTCTGGTGGTGATTAGCTCTTCTCGGCGACATGATTTGAAACTTCACAAACACTTCAATTCTCGGCTTGGACTTTCAAAATGATACCAAAAGATGTACGATCTTCAACTTCAAACTCTCGGCTCTACTTCAAAATTTGGCGCGCAAAGCTTCCACGCAAAATTCAAACACCTTTCTTCTTTCGATCTAAAATGATATGGATCAAAATCTTCACTCTTGTTGCGACTTATGATGAACACGATGAACACTAGTCTTCATAAAAATGTAAATCCAATCTTCAACACTTCGAATAAAATTGGCTCCAAGACTCGGCTTAGCTATGATTGGCTAAGTCTAGCTCTGATACCAAATGACGCAGCGAAAATAACGGATGACGACGATTGAAGATTTCGTGTCAAACTAATCGATGAAACGATTAGATGAAGCAATATGAATCGATGAATTAATGATACCAAACGCCCAAATCCGTTGATCATAAAGATACCGGACTTTAGCTATCTTCGTCACGTTGATCGCGCACGATGTCGTGAGAGAAGATCTACAATTCTTCGACGTTGATCAAGCGTACTTGATACCTTGAATTGGCTTCAACAATCGTTGATTCGAGCGCACTCGAATGCCGAAGGTGGAGATAGGAGATAACACTCAACTACCAATTTTAATGCTGGCACAAAAGCACACAAAGAAATTTTATTCAAATTCAACTAACTATTACAAGTGATATCCCCCGCCTATTTATAGGCTTACAATTCACACCACAGAAATCTATACAACACATAGGTCGACGACGACCTAAAACCTTGCGACCTAAAAACAGACGCGACCTAAAAGCAGACGCGACCTAAAACAGACGCGACCTAAAAAGGAAAACACACAAGTACAATGCAACATATACAAATTACAACACATAAGCGACTCAAGAAATTACCCAACGTCTTAACAACAGTGAGCGACTTAAAAGCACGCGGCAGCAGTGACCTAAGAATATGGCTTTGGATATTCTTCACGCGACCTACCCCATGAGCAACTTAAGAAAGGCAGTAGTGAACGACCTAACAACAGAAGGCAGCGACCTAAAATAAAAGCGGCATCCAACTCAGCGACCTATCATAGGTCGTATAACTTCTCCACGACCTAACGTAGATCGAAATTCTATCTCACGACCTAACTTAGGTCGTAACTCGTCAAAGTTGGTACTTGAGAAATCGGAGCGACCTAAAATGAGAGGCATGTGAGAGTTAGGTCGTTCGCGACCTAACTTTGATTTGTTTTCCTTGCTAGGTTGTAGCTCTCCACTAGGTCGTTTGCGAGCTTCACTAAGTCGTTGGAGCGACTTAAAGGACTCGTTAGGTCGTTCACGACCTAACACTTCAGGAATTTGGTCTGCATTATCTTCTGCATTATCTTGGGTATCATTCTGGGCTGCATCACTTTCCTTTTCTCTTTGGCTCCTGTAAGGGAAAAAAGAACAAGTTAGAGCCAACAAGCAAGGACACATGTCAAGTGCGAGTGATGTGAAGTGCATGTGCACATGAGTGTCCTAGTGTCCCCCGACGGACTGTGAGCTGGAGTTTTACTTATGGGAGTAACTTCTCCCATGCTGGTAGGGATGAAATCCTTATCAATGCGAATGGAGGAGTCAATGCCCTCAATACTAATATTACCAACATCGAAAAATTCGGTAGGAATTGGCCTTAAGCCAACGAATGTGCCTATCGAAGGAAAAGATGGAGTTTCCTCTACGTTTATAACTAATGGGGGTTGGGTAGAAGTCTATGCCTTGGAGGGTTTTATGATTAACCTCTTCTTCAGAGCAGGCGGCTAGTCGTCCCTAAATTGTTCTGGCTGAGACTCATGACCCACACCGATGTTACCTTAGCCAGCCTCGCTACTTTCACTAATAGTTTTTCCTTCCTTGATCTCTTCAGTTTCTTGTTCAATGTTTTCTTCAACTTCGGCCCTAGGACTTGGGACTGTTGGTGAATCTAGATCAGCCTTACCTCCTTCGAGTGGGTTGTTATCATCATCATTCTCGTCATCACTGGAAGCTATTTAGATGATGCCAATACTGTGGCCCTCTTCTAATAAGTCATAGGCGAGAAGATTTCATCTGATAAGAGCGTTCTGATATCTCTCTCTCCTGCTGGAACTGCCATAAGAGTCTTGACGGCATTTGAAAGTGCAAAACTATTGGTTCTCATTTGAACATCTAAATAGTAAAGCAAGGACATGAGTTAAGTCTCATACCATTAAACAAATTCATATAATGCACATGGAGAGGAACTTACATCCGGACAACCATCTACGTGTAAACTCAGGTGGACAACGGACATAGAATCACTCGATTTTGAAGTAGTTCAACTTGTTCCATGCCCCAGTGACTACTCTACCACCCCAGATTTATTCCAAGTTGAACAAAGATGGACTTTCTTTTTGGCTTTTGAAACTGTATATATATCGAATATCCTCATCACTGGGTGCATAATGTAAGTGTTTAGCGAAGACCATGTATATACCAAGGAGAAAGGCATAACTATTTGGGTGCAACTGTGTTGGAGCAAGTCTCATAAAATTCAAAAATCGATGGATAAATTGGTTTGTCGATGCGATGCAGCTTGCCAAGCACATGTACCTATTGCAGGCAATATAACACTCCAAAGGATTGTGAGCTCTTTGATCATGAGACGGGACTAAAATGTCATCAAATGGAATTTCGTGCTTGTTGCATATTCTCCGATGGGATCCTTTATCGATTTTGGAGGCAATAGAATCGACGGGATCATTTAAAATTATGGCATCCTCAAAGGTGTTGAGTACGGAGTCTACTTCTGGCCCCTCTACCGGCTCAACTGGATTTTCTTTAATTTGTTGTTCTACTTGTGGATTTTCCTGTTGTTCTTCTTGCTGAACTGGAGTTTGATGTGCATGTGCAGTTGAGGCTGAGCTTGACTCTACATAAAATTCGATATATCTCAAAGGTGATGTACCTATGGTCTGAGCAGCAAGACATTTGGAATGTCTCTGGTACAGTTCTATAAAAAACTCGACAGATAATCAACATTAGAAGATTAAGTGCAAACTGTACCCCTTGTGCAAAAGCGGATCCTAGTGCGGTGTTGTGCAGTTCAAGTTTGTAATATTATTTAATAGTTCATTATAAATTCTAGATATCACTCAACGTGACTGTCATCGTTGACCATCTCGACAAGCTTTATGTTACTGCCATGCTTTTGAAATGCTTCGAGATGAAGGAGGAATTCGACATGAATCTACAAGGTGAAGTTTCAATGTAAACTTGAAATTGGCAAAAGTACACCTAAGTGTTGGAGTCTCACCGATCCTTGCAACCTAAGGAATTCTTACCATCCTCCTCCATTAACTCTAAACCACGGCCATCACCACCTCCTCTTCCACGTTCATGTCCGGTTCCATCCATTTCCAAGTCCAACACCTACCAAATCATGAGAAGAGGTTCAGTTAAAGACCTTAGATCTAGGGCTTGGGTTGGAAATGGAATGGGTTTCTGGAAATGGCCTTGAAGTAATCACGGTGGTGACAATCTTGGATGAAGGCGAGTAGCGGCAATCCTAGGTTGAAGCGGCAGCGAGTTTTGGTTGGGAGGTCGAATGTTGGAAGCTTTTTAATGGCAAGAGAGAGAGTTTTTTTATGTCGGCAACAATAAAGTGAAGGAAGAAATGAAGTTTAGTGGATTTTATAACCCAGACCCGAAGTTTCGGGCATGAAACTTAGAATAATTCTTCTAGTCCTATCGGTACCTACCCCTACGCTATGGGTTCGTACCGAGTCCTAAAAAAATAAAAAAAAATAAAAAAAACATATGCATATATTTGTACATATGCGGGTATATGTTTGTGCCTATACAAGTGATTGACCATGTACTACACTCCAACCCACTCAAGGACATGCACGTGAACATGTGTACATATATATATATATATATATATATATATATTTCAAGAACTTGATGACCAGAGTCAAAGGGAAGTCGATTTTAAACCTGAGTAGTCCATGGATGGGATCAATTCAAAGGCTTCAAGCTTGGAATAACAGTTTAGGAGATCGTATTATAGATTTATAATCCCAAATGTTGATAGAGTGTCGTGACAGATAGCAATGGACGTAACTTTCCACAACAGCGGTTTACAAGAAGGATAATGACCATTCAAAACACAAAGTAGATTCCTTCATGACCATCGGACTTGTCTCAATTCAAAGCACATCACATTTGAAATGAGATGTACTTTGGGGGGCTAGTGTTATCCAGCCTTTTGACCAGGCAATACTTTGGCAGATTGGAAGAACCGAACTTTGAATTATCAAGGTAAGAAGCACAGAGAGATAACCTAGGAGTCCAGAAACCAGACACATACGAAGTCATAAGATCAATAAAACACACTCAAACCAACAAAAACACTTTGCCCAAAGTTAGAGGTCGGTACCCTTTAAGTCAACATCGACTCATGTTTCAACCTCAGGTGTACCTTATCTTCTGCCTATGCCTCCTACATGACGCTTTGAGCCTATTTCCACTGTTGATTAATTGATTCAATGCATTTCTCCCTTGTTCTCCACGAACACTTGAAACTTCAACTTTTCTCTTCTATAACTCCATCATTTGGACTTGGAAACAAGCTAATATTGGTGCAAAAAAGTATGAAATCACGAAGCTAACCATAAGACAATCCAAGATGAAGATTCAAAGATAGCCATTTTGGCAAACTTGGGGATCGGTACCGACCCCTACTTATGGTTTAGTATCGACTCCTATCAACTAATGATGTGGCACCTATTTTCTTGGGAGAATTGGTCTAAATCATGTGCAACAGCTTGGAGATACTTTGTGCGAGATATTAAGCTCCATATCTCTATAAATAGGAAGGCAGAGCTCATTTTTCAAGATCTTTTGGCTCTAGTTCTATTCTAAGCTATATTCTTGTAATTCTAAAAATCTATGTGTCGGGGTTGTACCGACCCCTAATACTTCTACCTCCAAGTCAGTAAGAGATTAAAGTGGATGTCGGCCTTGCTTTGCCAAACCACTATAAAAATTTTTGTATTCTCTTTTCCTCGCTTTTCATTTTACTTTCTTCATATTTTTTTCTCTATGTAAACTCTTGGATGTTTGTGTTATTTTTGGTTTAAACAATAGATTTATTTCAAATTGCAACTTATTATAGAATATTAAGGAAAGACTTCAATAAAGGATCTCTGATTTGTAAATGACCTTGATTGTTTTAATTTATATACAAGTAAAGATGTGGAAATGAATTTTGGTATTAAATCTTTGTTTCGGTATTGTATAACTAAAGTTAAAATACTATTCAATATATAATATATTTCAAAGACTTTTATTGATTTCAGACTATAAAATTGATTTAAGAAGTTTTAAAATTTATTAATTTATTAGAAACGAAATTTATAATTGTTTTAAAATAATAATTTTATAATTAATATTTTAAGTAATTTAAAGTGTACTTTATAATTTATAGCATTACTTATGAATTATTATAGTGTGATCTATACACACACACAAATATTTATATAAATACATATATTTGAATATTTGATTTAAATGTTTAATGAAAGGTTTTGTTGAACTTATTATGATTTCATTTCTGAATTAAATTGGAATTTTTATATATGATTTCTATATTTTCTGATTTCTTATTTTCCTATATTGATTTTGATATCATAAGTGATCCACTATTCGATATTGATTTGATTAATCGCTTTTGATATGATTTCATACAGGGATGACATCCTTCTGTTTGACTTTGTGATATGTATAAAGAGAAATCTAAGTAAACAGGGTTATAATGCTGTTTGGGATGGGGCATTCAATAATATTTCTTCGGTTATTATTTGGACTTATTATATATAATTTTTTGGGGATTAAGTGTAGTTTATGAGCAATGAATAAATGTTTGAGTATCACCAGTGATATGGGATGCTGTTGTGATATTTGTTCGGTTATTCATTGTAAGTAGATGACACTCACATGATGGGATTAGTATTATAAATTATACTTACGTGAGGTGACCCATGGGATTGGTGCCTCACATCACATGATTTGGTTTAGGTGACCCATGGGGTAGGTGCCCCACATCAAAAGTTTTGGGTTAGGTGACCCACAGGGTAGTTTCCATATAGCCCTTTTAATGTTGCATAGGCCTGTAGTCTATTACAATTAGGCAAAGCAGGGTAGTGACTAAGAGGCTACACGTTGACGAGCCACTGGTGGATATGTGTCACGATGTCCATCGAGGTAAGTGAAGACTGTAGGAGCAGATTCAACTTGGTGACCCTAGGCTCTTAGAGTAGGCAGACGGCCATCAGTCTCCCTTTTGGTTTTAATGGAGTGGTAGATTAGCATATTTTATTGTTACACTTCACTTAAGTATAGATATGGGTTAGGCGATCCAGGGTTAGATTACCCACATATTTATGTTATTTTGACTCTACTTGGGACTTCGTGTTTGACGTACAGTCATTACCCATCATGTTGTATTTTGATTTATATATAATGAGATGAGATATATCTGGATAGGTGTTCAGAGTATAGTAGATTCTCATATCTTTTATTATTTCTGACTAATGGGTAGGTGCCTAATATTTTACAGTCAGACGATCTATTTTACATTGTTTGATAAATGTATTTTACTATTTGAGACTGACAGATAATTTGGGCATTACAGTATGATAGCCTAATTATTCTTGATGATATCTCGATTATTAATGATTTTGGATTTCGATGGTTTTGATATGGACAATTCACCCATTTGATGTTATTTCATGATTTTTGATTTGATAAATTTTTGTGTGGGTAATGACATTTTTATTCTGGGTTTTGTGGTGTTTAACTGTATATGAATTGGGACTGTTTGAGATGGCATTACTATATTTACACCTAGTATATATGGAGTTTTATATGTTTATTGGCCTTGGATTTAGATATAGTCCAACTCGTTTATTATTTATATAATACTCAGGTCACTCCGACACATTTCAGGTACAAAGATGATGAGACCATCTTGTGTTATCTAGGCATAGAGGAGACTAGATACTTTGTATTGTATATTATTATCCTATATTGTATAGTCTCTTATGTACATTATTATGATGTTTATTGGACATATGTTGTATATTTTATACCGTATGTATATTATCACTGCGATATTGACTCCATGATCTCTAATATTTATTCTATATCGTGCATTGTTCTATCCTAGAGGCACACGTGTTTATTACTGTGTGCCAATATTGTATACGTTTTATGGTAAGTTGTATTCGATATTTAAATACGTACTAGTGTTAGCTCAAGGGAATATTCACATGTGTACCCGATATAGCCTTATTCTCTGTATTACTTAGTAATAATCTTGGATCGTATGGGTATAGAGGTAATGGTGCTTACATCACTCCTACTTTGAAAATCCTTGAGATATGGCACTCATGTCAATATCCGAGGCAGCCCCATCAAAGTTGTCAAATAAATCCCTCTTGTCTCTTTGCCCTCAAAGGTTCTGGAGAGCAACCAGATGCCCGTCTGAATATTTAGGGGCATTCGAGATCAATAGACGACGACTCCTCATGCTTGTTCCAGAGCCCATGGCCTCCTATGAAAAGAGCACTGAAGTCCACAGACCCATATTATTTAACACTATTTCTTAGGCTATCCAATGAGATGAGTTTTCATATGCTTATTACCTTGTTTGGGGAACGCCACACTTCGCTGACCAGGACCGCATGAGCCATCGCGCCCTTTCTGGCCGATAGGCTATCCATGAGGATGAATTATGGAGAATTCATTTCTTATTAGGGAATTCCCAGGCTATCCAACGAGGATGAGTTTTAATGCCCTTATTATATTGTTTGGGATCGACACCCTTGGCCACCCTGGACAGTGCAAGGTGTCGCTCCACTCCTGGTTGGTAGGCTATCAACGAAGATGAATTACCGAGAATTCATTTCCTTATTAGGGAATGCCGAAGCTATCTAATAAGGATGAGTTTTCATATGCTTATTACATTATTTATGGACTAGCGCCCTTCGCCACTGAGGGCCGCACAAGCCACCGCTCTTCTCTTGGTCGGTAGGCTATCCATAAGGGTGAATTATCGAGAATTCGTTTTCTTGTCAAGGAATGCCTATCTATCTAGCTACGTTGAATCACCATGCATTCGTTTCATTGTTTGGGGACTACCTTATTCCCTAGGGGTCTGGGTAATACATTTCTCCTCTATGCATCGGGGCGCATCGGTGACTAGATGTGCAGCCATGATGGTTAGTACACCTCGTCCATGATGCCACTCATACTTCAAACAAGATTGTTTAATCGAAAAAGGATGAGGATCACATCTCACACTTGGATGAGATGTTTCTAATTCTATGGAAATTTAGGATGAAGCGGAACCTACTAAAATGTTCTTTTGGGGTTTCTTCTAGGAAGTCCTTAGGATTCATCGTACATGCTAAGGGAATTGAAGCCAAACCGGAACAAGTCCAAGCTTTGGAAGATATCAAGATGCCTGAAACTCGAAAGGAGATACAGAGCCTGAACGACAAGGTAGTAGCATTAAGTAGGCCCATATCTAAGGCTACTAATAAGTTTGATCCATTCTTTGAAGTGCTTAAGAAGTAGGAAGGGAAGTTTATGTTGAAAGACGACTGTCTGGCCGCATTCCTTAACTTATTAGAGCGTTTACAGAAGCCTCCAGTTATTTCCATGCCAATTGAAGGAGAGGTTCGATATCTATACTTAGCGGTGTCGTCCTACGCCCTGAGTACAACATTGGTCCATGAGGAAGATCGACTACAACATCCAATATATTATTTCAGTAAGCATTTCACAGGGCTAGAGTCTAAATATACTAGGCTAGAAAAGTTGGCATACTGCCTGCTAATTACGTCCAAAAAATTAAGGTACTATTTCTAGTCGCATCCCATAAGATTGCCGATAGATCAACCATTGAGACCTACCAAATGGAGCATTGAGTTGAGTCAATATAGGATTACCTTTCATTCTAAACAACAATTAAAGGATAAGCCCTGGTAGACTTTGTTGAATTTACCATCAGGGACGACGAAGTGGAATCCTAGGAGGAAGAGGCTCTAAAATGAATGATGTATATGGATGGAACTTCAAACGAGCACAACTCTGTTGCAAGAGTTAAACCAGGAGGAAAAATGTTGAGCTATGCAATATGACTAGGGTTCAAAGTGATGAACAAAAAGGCAGAATATGAAGCTTTAATAGCAGGGTTGGAGATAGTAAAGAAGTTTGAAATCGGGTCGCTATGCGTGCACAGTGACTCGCAATTGGTCGTAAACTAAATACTCAAAGAATCCCAAGCAAAGAAAGAATGCCTGAAATCCTATTTAGGGAAGTAAATGTCTTGCTTAATGAAATAAAGCACTATATGATCAAACATATTACTTGGGAAGAGATTCAAGATGAGATGAGGTGGAAAAGTTGGCAAGTTCAAGAGCCGGGACTTTGTTAGGATTAGTACTCGTTGTGACCCTACTCGGTCCCAGCCTCAAAGAGGTGAATGTGATTGCAGCTTTCAATGATGGGAGACCTGGTTGACACTATTTATAAAGTATTTGAGTGAAGGGGTATTACCAAGTAATAGGAATAAAGCTAGGAATGTCTTAAGGAAGGCACCTATCTTTATCATTCAGGATAGTGTGCTATATCGTAGAGGATTTTCTAACCCATTACTGGGGTGCATAGTTGGGAGAGAAGCTAGGGAAGTGTTGGAGAACATACATCAAGGGAGATATAAAGATCATACCGAGGGGTAGACTCTGACAAAGAAGGTGTTGCAATATGAATACTTCTAGCCGACATTAAATCACGATGTGATGGAATACATAGAAAGGTGTAACAAGTGTCAGCGATTTGCGAAGATCATAAGACTGTCCCCGACTGAACTAACTCATATGGTTAACCCCTGGCCTTTCATGGTCCGAGGAATAGATCTAATCGAAGAACTTCCTATAAAGGGTGGAGCTAAGTATGCCATAGTGGCAGTTGACTATGTTACTAAGTAGGTTGAAGCCAAATCGCTTACTAAGGTGCCAACAGCCAAGGTCAAAAATTGATGGTTGGGAATGTGATATGTAGGTATGGAGTTCCCATCCACATCATCTCGGACATGGATTGCAATTTGATGGCGAGGAATTTGCTAGTTTCTATAGGCAACATGGCATAAAGAAAAGTTTCTCCGCGGTATCTTACCCACAGGCTAATGGGCAGGTAAAAGCGGTTAATATGGTTCTGAAGACTCGCAAAGAAGCAGCTAGAAAAGGGAAAGTAGCATGTATGGAAAAACGTCCCCTAGCACTATGGGCTTATTGCATTTCTTTCAAAAAAGAAATAGGACACACTCCGTTTTCATTGGCTTATGATTTGGAATCGATTTTACCGGTTGAAACAGTAGTACAATCGCACAAGAGGATTCATTATGACCCAAGTGAGAATGAAGAGCTGCTAAACATGTCATTGGACTAAACTGATGAAAGGCGCGAGGAAGCCAGCCTCAATGCCGAGATGCATAAACAGCGGACAGTCATGCAATATAATTATAAGGTCAAACATCGCCCACTCAACAAAGTGGACCTAGTACTAGAGCGAATATTCCCCAGACCCGGGGCACTCGATCTAGCTTGAAAAGGACAGTATGTCATTTACCAAAACTTATAAAACGGAGCTTTCATACTCAGCATAGTTGATAGAGCTATATTTAGGAAAGCTTGAATGCATAGAATCTCCAACATTATTTTACTTGACTTCTGTTGTTTTACTAATTGTATTGCAATCATGTAATTGAAACGGTTTTGAAATTAATTTTAATAAAATGTGCTTTCCTTAAGATCTTGTTATGGCAAGCAATGAGTATGAAATGTAAATTTGTAATGTAGCCTAAACATTTTAGGGCAATGCTGATGTTAAGGAAAACACCGCAAAAGCTCAATGAGCTGGACCCTTTGCTTGGGGGTAAAATAATGTTTCATCAATAGGGAACTTCTTCCCTGAAACTTCTAGTTGGCAATGACGGACCAGAGTGACCATAATTCGGTGTATACCATTGACGATAGGCTCAAACTTCTAGCCGACAATGGCAGACCAGAGTGACGCTAATTGGATGTCTATCATTGACGATAAGCCCAAACTTCTAAACGGCAATGGCGGACCAGAGTGATCCGAATTGGGTGTCGACAACTGACAATAGGCACAAACTTCTAGCTATCATAGCGGACCAGAGTGACCCTAACCGGGTGTCCACTATTAATGATTGGACCAAATTTTAAGCTGATAATAGTGGACTAGAGTAACCCTAACAGAGTGTCCTCCATTGAAGATTGGCTAAAAATTCAGCCAGTAATCGCGAACAAGAGTGCCTAACTAGATTTCCACTATTGAAAAACATCTCAAACTTCTAGCTGGCAATGGCAAACTAGAGTGGCCCTAACCAAGTGTTCCACCATTGAAAATTGACTCAAACTTATAACCGACAATGGCAGACCAAAGTGAACTTAACTGGGTGTCCACTATTAACAATCAGCACAAACATCTAGCTAACATTAGGGACCAGAGTGACGCTAACTAGGTGTCTACCGTTGACGATCGGCTCAAACTTCTAGTTAGCAATGGCGCACTAGAGCGACCCTGACCGGGTGTACATTGTTGATGATCAGCTCAATCTTCTAGCCGGTAATGGCGAACCAGCATGACAGTAACTTGGTCTCTGCTATTGACCATCGGCTCAAACTTCTATCCAATAGTGGCAGACTAGAGCGACCCTAATCAGGTGTCCACCATCGATGATCGAATCAAAATTTCTAGCCAGCAATGGCGTAGAAGACTGACCCTAATGGGGTGTCCACCATTGATGACCGGTTCAAACTTCTACCCGGCAATGGCGGACCAGATTGACCATAACCAGGTGTCAACTATTGACAAATGGCTCAAACTTCTGGCTGGGAATGGCGGACCTGAGTGACCCTAATTGGGTGTCTACCATTGACGATCGGCTCAAACTTCTAGCCGACAATGGAGAATGACAGTATTCGAAAACTGGTGTTCACCATTGATGATCGTCTTAAACTTCTAGCTGCATTGGAGAACCAGAGTTACCCTAACCAGGTTTCCACTATTAATGATCAGCTCAAAATCCATGATTGATCGTGGAGAACCCGACTTACCGACGGTCAGGACATGCTCGCCGCCTAGTTGGTTCACCCTCGATATTCAACTATGAACTTCTACCAACAATGGATAACTGAGCGCTCTCGTGGTGACACATTATAATCGATTATATGGCTCAATGCAAACAGTTAATATTGGAATTTCCTCTGATGACTATCAACAAACAAGCAATAGATCAAAATTTATTTATGGAATACATGAAATACATACGCAATAATAAGTAAACAGAAGTGGTGAAAGTGCAGTAAGGAAAACTAGGCATGCAAAAATATCAAACATCAATATCATACTGTTAAACATCAAAATCATTGCATTACAAGTGTACAAAAATCAGAAATTAATATGTACTCACCCTTATCAAAACATTAAAATTGGGCAAGCATGAATAAGAAGTGTCTGTTACAAGTAAAAGGCATGAAACGTATTGTCCTAAACAAAAAAATGTACAACTAATATAATTATTTAGATCTTAACTTGGAGTTGTGACCCTTGCCATAAGGTTTGGGCTTCCCATGCTTCTCCCCTTCCCTTTCCTCCTTCAGCTTCCCGGCAGCCGCCTCATCAAGTTTTGCATGCTTTCTCTTAATTAATTTTAAATCCTCCATTGCTTCTTTCTTAACTCTCACAACATCCTTAGGTAATTTTTCCATGACATTTTGTCTGAGGGCTTCCACCCTATCAAAGTCCTCAATGGACTCAATGGCGCCCAATATTTAAACATCGGCATCATCCTCAAGGACATAAATCATATCGCCTTGAGTTGTATCGGTAGGAGGACCGGAAGGGCCTAAGGAAGAATCCCCAATGATGGAAACTTCAAAGTAATTACTGCTCCTAATGGGCCCGTCATTATATGTCACGTGCATGGAAACGAGGGGGGCTATTTGATACGGGTTTGCCTAAACAGACTCGAAAAAACTAAGCAGTGGCTCATGAGCTATAAAGAATAATCCTACCACCTTTTGGGGTGAAACTATAGCATTGTCATGTTGTTGAGCATTGCCTAGAGGTGGGAGCATGTCCCGAAGCTAGCTATTAGATGAAGCATCTGAAGAAACATGGAAAATAGTCAGACGGACATCCTGCATGGGGGGATACATGACCTGTTTTGAACTCCAAACATGTGTGATCTCCTCTGAAGTCAAGCTGCCATTCTTTTTTCTTTCCTCTTCCTCTTTTTGGGCATTTTCAGTCTCATCTAATTTGGTATAACTGAGGCAAAGGTTCTCCCTCTCCTATATTGTGAAGAGAGCATTGATGGCCCCTAAACTAAAAGGTCTCCCTCCCTATTCGCTGGCGGCTTTGGCATCTTTAATTAATTGCTTATGGAAGGAAACCATAACCTCCTGACAGTCATTCATCCATGCCAAGCTTCTTTTTGTAAACATTCTGAAATATATCTCATCTAAAAGCTCCTCTACCTGTCCTAGCTTGTTGTTCATCTCATCACACTCCGCCTGTAGCTTTTCACCCTTAGAGGTTTCAATGGCTTTTGCAGCAGACTTGAATTCAAGCTCAGATTTAAGGGAAACCCTTTTAGCTTTCCATTCCACCACCTTCTTTTTTAGATCAGCAATCCTAGGTTTCATTTTCACAGCTACGGCCTGGTGCTTGTCCAATTTCTTTATGAATTTGGCTTTAATGTTCTTGTAGTCCTCGAACAACTGGGTAGCTTTAACTTTGTACTCGTCTTTGGAATCTTTAATGTTATCAGAATAATCTTTTTTCAACTTCTCGAATTCTTCAGCATGAGCAGCCTTAAGTTTCTTGATCTCGTTCACTTAAGACCACTCCAACGCATCTAGCACAGCTTCATGATCCAAGTCCTTTAGGTGCATCTGCTTCCTTAAGTCCAAAATCTTCAGGTTCTACTCAAACGTTCTTTTTTCTGATCTGTTCTCTAGCCTTAATCACCTTGGAATGAAACTCAAAAAGAGCCTTCGGGCTACTTAAGCTATTCCCAAGAAGTTCGATCACTCCTGAGAAAGAGAGGGGAGGTACGTCAGCAAGTAATCGGGTGAGGGGGTCTATCAGCTAGAAGGGTATTGGAACTCATAGTAGTTTAGATCGGTGGTATCTGTGATGATGATCTCTCCATCCTTAGTCTTCCCTTTATATTTGCCTCTAAAGGTGAGAATAATCGCTCCTCTCTTGATTTTCCTTTCCTATTACTTGGAAGTCTCCGAGTCCGATTAAAGGAAAGGTGAAGTCCGGGGATATTTAGTGAAAAGGACAGGAGTCATGGATCTTGACTTGCTGCTAGGGGAATGAGGTCTTTTTCTAAGCCATCTTCGGGTCTTGATAGCCTTTGTCCCTAACTGGATGATAAAGTATATTTTCTCACATTTTAAGCTCCATGGCCGGTTGCTACATATTCTCGCTCGAACTAAACAATAATGCAACCTTCCTAACATTATTGAGGGGAGCATCCGACTTGAGTTATTTGAACTTAGGCTGCAATTTTCTCCTCTTCAAACTCATACTCCCTTCAATAGTGTATAAACTATGAATAAAAATCAAGCGGTTGACCGAGAAGTGCATGACTATAACAAACATATGTATGAATGTGTGTGAGCAGAAAAGTGCATGGCATCTGGATGAAACCTTGAGGTCCTCGTGGGTTTCCAACTGCCGCTGGATTTCTATCAAAGCAGAATCTCCACAATTAATTCCTAGCTCCATGTCATGAAGATAGTCGGAAATCGTGATACCATCGAGGAAAAATTCTTTCTCTTCCTCGATACTGAAGGTGCAATGTAGGGCTTCCACCATGTCCATATTAAATGAACCGCCAAGGCCAATATGCCCAGAAGAGTGGGCTTCACTATGATATGATGCGGTGCATTTGCTATCATGAGCTGCAAGTTGACCAACTTTAGGGGACTCGATCCAGAATTAATCTAATGCCGATACTTCTATGTCTATATGAATAGTGGGGTCAGCCATGTGAATATCTAAAATCAAGTTGGCACCAGAAACACAGGGTTGAGACGATAGTTCTTTGCTCATCTCATCAGTAATTGAGGTGTTTCCTTCTTTCTCTTTACGGGCTTATGCGTGGAAGGCACCTTGCCTTTCCCAATTGAACTTCCCATAACCAGTAGTCAAAGTTATCTCAAATTATCATCGGGTGATCGGACGAGGAACCTCCCTAAACTCCACCGGGATTTGTTGAAGTCTCTGTAACATATCCTCCAGGTCATCCCCCGCTGCTGCTCTCATTACACCTGGAAAATAAAATAATAAAGGGAACAATTAGTGTCTAGCATAGGGTGTCGTGAAACAAAAAAAATGGAGGGGAAACAAATAAGCAAGAGTGCTTATGTCCAGAATGCCATTGATGAAAGCATGAAGAATTGTCCCGGATGAAGAAATGCTCCTTTTTGAACATGTTGTACTTGGAATATAAGTTCTCAACCATTTTGAACTTACCTCCCACTCTAAGATAAATGAAATGAGAGCCTTTTATTTTTCTCTTTATAACATAGAGAAACCAAATCTGACAGTGAGTAGGGGAACCTGAAACTCACTTACAATAATGGCATATAGGTTGGTAAGAATAACATAACTATTGGGATGCGGTTGAAAGAAAGAAATCTTTAGGTACATGAGGAAGCCTGTGATCCATTAAGGAAAAGGAGGCTGGGCTCCAACTGGATGTTGATATCTATCGTAAGCTATGTATCCTTCTGATGGGGTATGAGCCACTTGTTTGGGAGTAGGCAAAAGCATATCTTCTCTAGGAAGGCCATAAGTGGCCACAAGCGTGTCTAACTGCCTAGAAGTTAGGGTAGAGGCTACAGATTCGATAGGATCCACAAATAGTTGCGATGATCTATACCCATGCTCCAGTGACAGTGAGTAGGGGAACCTAAAACTCACTCAGAATGATGGCATATGGTTGGTCAGAATAGCGTAACTATTGGGATGCAGCTAAAGAAAGCAATCTTTAGGTACATGAGGAAGCCTGTGATCCATTGAGGAAAAGGAGGCGGGGCTCCAACCGCATATTGATATCTATCGTAAGCCATGTATCCTTCTGGTGGGGTATGAGGCCCTTGTTTGGAGTAGGCAAAACCATATCTTCTCTAGGAAGGCCATAAGTGGCCACAATCACGTCTAACTACTTAGAAGTTAAGGTAGAGGCTACAGATTCGATAGGATCCACCAATAGTTGCGATGGCCTATACCCATGCTCTAGAGAATGAGCAGATGTGGGTTGATTAGTCTGACGCCCAGAAAACGTAGGATTTGGAGGAATGGAAGAAGATGGATCCCGATCTCCATAAGCAGACATTGAATGAGTCAAGCGATGGTTTGGTATACCTATTTGATATAATAACCTATCTCACGTACTATCGCAGAGTGTGTAAGTGCCTATGTGTTTATGGCTGTGCACATGTGTGATGGAAAATATAACTTATTTCTAAACAATGTTAGTTTAGACTTCTTAGCAAAAGTAAAAAATTACTACTTGGAAACCCGAGACAACGCACTACTCGGGTCAACCTACAAAAAGTCTCATTTAGCAACCAGATCATAGATGGCAGATAAGGATTATCTAAGAAAGTTCATCATATACCTTACATCCTATTACAGCCGTTCGTGTCCAGTAGCCGAACGAACGGAGCTTTCAAACTCTGGCTAGGAATTCAATGTCCCTTCAATAAAAAGCATGTAGAAATCATGATGTTATAGTTTAAAGTGCTTTCATTTAATAAAGTCACCTAAACCCCTTTCATTTAACAAGAACCGGATTGGGGAAAAACCCTAGCCCCTAACCTTATACTGAGCATGGATCATAACAAAAATAAATTAGCAGCATAAGAAGTAGAATTGAGTATTAGGGAGAAACTGATGTAGTGGGTAGTATAAATGGCAGTTGCTGCAATTTGAAGAGGTTTGGAGAAGATTTGACGTGATGTGTGCTTGGGAGATGAATAGACACGAAAAGAGGGAAAGGCTTGAAAAGTGAGTGAAGGTGTTTGGGTGAAAGGAGGCTCAGCATTTATATTGGTGTACAAGTTTGCCCGGCACCAAACCAAAACAACGCCGAAACTAGAGGAGATCACTGAACCAAGCAAGCCAAGCCAAAATGAATGCAGGACTAACGATGTATAATGGCTATTGAGTCGAGTGGTTTTGTAAGTTGTCCAACAAAGCCCGCTTCATATTCTACGAATTAAGCTTTGGGGGGTGTTAACCCGCCTTTTGGCAAGGCCGTGGACAAGTATATTTAACTAAAATCAACAGTGTTACCTGGCTACAAGATGATAGTTGCAGAAAATATGATCGGGCTCGAACGAGTATCGAGTTAGGAAAGGATTGGAGGTATGAAGGCTAGTATGGATCGGTCAAGGGTGAAAAGTCACGAATTGCTCGGCCTGAGTGGGTCGGTAGATGTGGCTCGGTGGTGATCTGTTTAGTCATTTGTGGTTCGTCATTTCTGGTACCTCATTTGTGGTTCGTCAATTCTGGTTCTTGGGTCGTCATTTCTGGGTCGTCATTTCTGGTTCGTCATTTCTGGGTCGTCATTTCTGGTTCGTCATTTCTGGTTCGTCATTTCTGGATCGACATTTCTGGATCGGCATTAGTGTTGATGGGCCCGGATCATTCAAGAAGCCCAGTAACTCAGGTTTTGCCTATAAATAATGCAAGCGGGGCTTCAAAAAAGTGATCTTCTTTCTGTTTCCCTTCTTCTTCCTCATTAAGGCTGCTCTGCGATAAGTGTTTTGAAAACTCTGGATTGTAACTGTAATTGATTCTCATATTAATAAAAAAGGAAAATTTTGGAGTGGACGTAGGCCAGAGTCAGTCGAACCACTATAAATCCACTGTTTTTTATGCTTTCTTTTTAATTTTTACTGCTCTTCATATTTATACTCTCTACATACACTCTATCTGTTATTTGTGACTGTTAGTTGGTGCTTTCATTTACGTTTGGGTGTTACTGACCAATTTTGGCACTAACATTTTGGTGCTTTCACTGAGAAAGCTAGCACTCAAGGATTTAGAAGCTTGGATTTTGGATTTAAAGGCCTAAGAACTTGGATTCTGGAGACTATGGCAAGGAAATCGACCAGGAGACAAAGGATGGAAAAGAGTCAGCAAGAGAGAAGTCAAGAAGCTTCCTCTAGAGCTAATCAAGCCTCGATCTATATCACTAGGGATGAAATGCAGGTCATGATGAATTCCATGCAGGAGAAGTTGATGAAAAGGCAAGAGGAAATAATGCAGATCCTTCTCAGACAATTTGGACAAGTAGGAGCTGCAGGAACTCAAATCCATGGAGCTAGATCAGAAGGACTAAACTGGCAAGCAGATGGAGTCGTTCAGCAGGTGGTAGCCCCTGATCGGCAAACAGCTGTCAACTAGGATGAACCTAGACATGGGGGCATACCACTAGGTAATGCAGGACCAATCCATGGAGGGATACCAGATGGCACGGCGCAGCCTAGCGCCAATAGGGATACATGAGTGCGTGATGAGGAGTATGTACCGGAATTCCCTCGAGGACCTGGAGGGCAGTTAGGAAATGTAGATGGGGGGCAACCCTTTGTAGGTAACACTGGATTAGTTGGCACTATCAGGCGAACTATTCGCGGAGGTATGACAAATAAGGATTTGGAGGGAGTAAACAAAAGTTCGTTTAACCGTAACATCAGGATGGCAAGGAATCCACCTGATTTCAAGCTGCCCACTCTGGAAGTATACAACGGTAAGACGGATCCCACTGACCACTTGATGGGGTATACAAGACATATGGAAGTGCTGGGGGCATCAGAGGAGGTTATGGCCCGATGTTTTCCCCTGTAATTAACCGATATAGCTGCTATGTGGTTCAGACAGCTGGAAGATGCATCAATCGGAGCATGGACAGAATTGGTGGATAGGTTTTTGAAATAGTTTCGAGTTCACATCAAAAGGCCGAAGAATGTGATGACACTGACGTCAGTGAAGCAGAAGAAGGGAGAAACGCTTAGGACATTTTTAACTCGGTTTAATGCAGCAGTTGCTTCAGTGGATCGGCCGGATCCATCAATGGTTCTAATGGCGACGATATCAGGAGTCGGGGATAATTCAGATTTCAAAGTATCGTTGAAACGGGATCCACCAATGGATCTCGGAGAATTCTTTCATGAAGCTGAAAGGTTTCTTCGACAAGAGGATGCATGTTTGGATATGAAGTCAAAGGAAGTAAACATGGTTAAAGATGGAGAATCATTCGATGAAAGCTTGGGTAAAGATAAGGATAAAGGGAAGAGGAAGCGTTGGGGAGAACCAAAAATCTCCACTTACACAGGACTGAATGAGACATTGGAACGAATATACTTGGACACTCGGGATCGCCTTCCTTATCGAAGGCCGGCAAAGAGGGAACCCTCAGAACGCGAAAGGGAATCGGTAAGGCACTGTCTATTTCATGACTTGGATGGGCATGATACTAACTGCTACAGGCATCTAAAGGATATAATCGAGGAGCATGTAAGGAATGGTCAGTTGCGGCAATATGTCGAAACTCGGAATGGGGCAGTGGAACAGGAAAGCCACCGCCTACCTTGAACGATAATGGTGCAAGGCCTAGGAATGGTGGTCGGTTGGTCATCAATTAATCGTGATGGTTTGGAATAAGTAGCAAACTCTAGGCAGATGGTTGAGTAACTTACTCATGTACGAGGACGGAGACAACCCCTAGGCATGCTCTGAGATGATAATAAACCGTGCCGCTCTAGTTTGTGAAATCTGTTTTTTCTTTTTGGCTTGGACACTTTCTTTTCCTGGTTTGGTTTTGGAGTTTGATTTGAACTCCTGGTTTTGTTTGTTTTCTGATTTGGATTTTAGTTTGGACGTTTTTCTTTTGGTTTGGACTTTTGATATGGGTTTATGGTTTTCTGGTTTGATTTCGGATTTCGGATTAGATTTTGATTGACCTTTTGTCTGGTTTTTGGCTTAAAGGTCGGCGAGCATGGACTATGCTCGGCAAGGGTCCGGAGCGACTAGGATTCGGCCTAGGACTTAGGCCGCATATTATCTATCGGTTACAATTTCTGGTCGTCGAGTGTGGACTGTGCTCGGCAAGGGTCCGGAGCGAACATGATTTGGCTAAGGACTTAAGCCCCAGCATTACTCAGCATTTGGGGACACTGAACCAGGAATACTATGGCACTACTTAACACAGGTCGTCGAGTGTGGAGTGCGCTTGGCAAGAACCCGGAGAGGTTACGGATTCGGATTTTGGCTTTGAATGGCCATGGATGACATATGGACTTTGGATGACGGATCAAAAGCTATACAAAACACGCCTTCCTACCGCTAGGCATGTTTTGGGGGGCAAATGTTAACCCACCTTTTGGCAAGGCCGTGGACAGGCGGATTTAACTAAAATCAACAGTGTTACCTGGCTACAAGAAGATAGTTGCAGAAAATATGATTGGGCTCGAACGAGTATCGAGTTAGGAAAGGATTGGAGGTATGAAGGCTAGTATGGCTCGGTCAAGGGTGGAAAGTCAAGAGTGGCTCGACCTGAGTGGGTCAGTAGATGTGGCTCGATGGTGATCTGTTTAGTCATTTTTGGTTCGTCATTTCGGGTTCGTCATTTCTGGTTCGTCATTTCTGGATCGTCATTTCTGGTTCGTCGTTTCTGGTTCCTCATTTCTGGTTCGTTATTTCTGGTTCATCATTTCAAGTTCGTCATTTCTGGATCGGCATTTCTTGAACGGCATTGGTGTTAATGGGCCCAGATCATTCAAGAAGCCCAGTAACTCAGGTTTTGCCTATAAATACAGCAAGCGGGGCTTCAGAAAAGTGATC
The DNA here is from genome assembly GCA_030737815.1 of Allium fistulosum. Taxonomy (NCBI): domain Eukaryota; kingdom Viridiplantae; phylum Streptophyta; class Magnoliopsida; order Asparagales; family Amaryllidaceae; genus Allium; species Allium fistulosum. Next base: position 1,250,020,774 of record CM060904.1, on the reverse strand, counting down.
TTCATTTTGTTTCCCTTCTTCTTCCTCATTAAGGCTACTCTGCCATAAGTGTTTTAAAAACTTTGGATTGTAACTGTAATTGATTCTCATATCAATAAAAAGGAAATTTTTGGAGTGGACGTAGGCCAGAGTCAGCCGAACCACTATAAATCCACTGTTTTTTCTGCTTTCCTTTTAATTTTTGCTGCTCTTTATATTTATACTCTCTACATACACTTTATTTGTTATATGTGACTGTTAGTTGGTGCTTTCATTTACGTTTGGGTGTTAGTGACCAATTTTGGCGCTGACAGGGGGCAAGTGTTATGGGCCTTTGTGCCTAAAAGATTAAGACTCGGTAGAGTAGATAGATGAAATCAAAGGGTGACAAGATAAGATGAGAAAGGTAGGAAAGAAGCAAAGGTATCAAGGAAGCTAACATAGCTCCCCTTAGCTCGACCATGGAGATAAGCCGGACATGATTTCCTGTTAGGTAGATCTAATATCGAAAAGGAATCCCTGTTTGGTATTTTCAACACCGAACAACAGTTCCTGTTAGGTTGTTCCAACACTGAAAAGAAATCCATGTTCGGTAGTTCCAACACCGAACAGCAATTCCAGTTCGGTTGCTCCAACACCGGACATGAATTCCTATTCGGTGAGTAATTCACTAGATAAGAAATAATGCCCGATACATATTATAACCGATCCAAACACCAAAAAATTATCCTGATCGCTATGATTTCAAGGTCGAAATAGAGGATGGTAAACAAGGCTGAACCAAGGAGGGATATGAAAGGACTTGGCCAGCAAGATATCCACATTCATCCACCGAACCAACTAGCTCCAAACAGAGCCTTTTGAGCCGAACCAAACAAATTATTTATGGAATGAAATATGATTACATATGAAATTTTTTATCATACCTTGTATACATGGAAATAACCAAACCGAGCAAGTTATATATGGAAATTTCCTAATTAACTGGAGTTACCTCCCACCTCTACACTCCTATAACCATCCAATCTTCTAGTAGCTATGGGGACATTTTTTGGAACATCTATACTCCGTTGAATAGAAATAGTCGAATAGAGCTTTTGGACTTCAATATTTAGCAACAAATCATTCTACTTTACCTGCAAATACTTGTAAAATCTTAAATATAAGAAAAGGAATAAAAATAAATGGTGGACATAGGCACGTTATGACTAAACCACTATAAATCTGTGTGAACTCTACTTTTCTTGCATTATATTTGTATTGAATCTATTGCTATAAATTTGATTGGAGGTGTTTATCCAAATTTTTTGCAAGCAATCATGAATAAAAAACATAACATTTAAATATAAATGAATTGGTGTAAACTAGTGTTTTGAATAAAGTATGTAATTTTCCAGTCATTAGAACATTGTTCTAACACCATTCTCATTACGACCCACATGACATATTTAGGGGGACTGGCACAAGTGCAAGATGGGAACGGTAGATGGAGAAGTCTTCTCATTCATGCTCGACACTGACAAGACAACTAGATATCCATGGAATGATACTAATTTCAAGGTAGTAGCCTTAGTTAGTATATGTATTCTATTATAATTTTCTATTCTACTGTGAGTTTATGTGGACAGCTCTCTAATATAGTTAGGTTTATTTTAGGTTACCAACACCAATGGTATGTACCCTAGTGGAGTTAAATTTCTATTTAGTCAAAGTTGGACCCGTTAACATGTGGGTTGTTACATTTGGTATCAGAGCTGAGGTTAGTAAATCATAGGAATTAGGATACACTGAGTGAACGTATTTATAATTTCAGCTATATATATATATATATATATATATATATATATATATATATTATGCCAAACTCTATGAATTTCGACTTTAGAAGTAGTTGCGACTATATCCTAAAAAGATAGATAAGGAATCTATGAGTAGGAACAATAAATAGAGTTAAATTTTCCCACCTATCCCGATTACCCCATAGGGTGTAGACTATATGATAAGGCATTGACCAAGAAGGACACAAGTGCGACATTTAAAAGAATCCTTAAAGCTGGATGGTACTTGACTCTTTTCTTAGTCCTTGACTTCCCTATTAGTGTGGATTTTGATGGATTGCTGATTGAAGACATACATTTCATATAGATAGATGGGAAGTATAACTTACATGTTGCAAGCATTAGGAAGTAAGATGTGAAAAAGGATTGAGCAAGTTTCCGTAAGAAGGTGTGCATTAACTACCACAAGATGATAATTGGATTTTTATATATTCTTAATGAAGATGATTTAAGAATGAGTTAGAAAAGAAGGATAGTCCAAAGGAAAGGATGAATAAAATACTTTACTAAGTCTGTTCCCATGTGAAATAATTTAATAAAAAGATTTGAAAGTTTCGTGAAACATTTTGAATGGTTCTAAAAAGGATTTATTTAAAATAGAAGGACTCTACCATTGAAAAGTTATTGTTTTAAAGCAAAAAATTATGGAAATTTTAGATTAAGGAGCTGTTTAGAGATTCTTAGTAAAGTTTAAAATGAGTTGGGTCAAAAGTTTTCGATTTAAAGTTTTGATTAAGTGATTTTTTGTTTTCGAAATGAATGGAAAAGAGAGTGTATGTTTGGGTCGATGATTTTTCCTATTTCAGTAAATTTAAAATTTTCTCTTTAAATTCTTTTAAAGGGTGGACAAATGGAAATAGTACGATTTAAATGGGGTAAAGAGATTGGAAGGGTAAGATTTCTCGATAATAAAGATATGAAAAAATATTCTCGTATAAAGAAAATTTGGAGTAAAATAAATTAAACATTTTTGTGATATAAAGAGAAGGTTGATTGTCATAGTAGCAAGCGAGTGCGCTGCAAAAATTAAAGGAAGAAGTGAGAGCATGATGATCTAGGCGTTAGGCTAGAGCTCTGTCATGAGTAGACAAAGATTTTTCATAACGATTGCAGACCTTATCGGATTGAAAAGGACGAAGTCAGAGCGAAGATAGGATTATAAATTAATTTAGCCCGGCCCGAATATTGTCTAACTTCAACCTAGGCTCGAAAACCTATAACCGATTGCTGACCTAGAAATAGGCGATCGAATGAAAGCGGTCGACCGGCTATTCTAAATAGGTTGACCGATTAATGGGATTTAACCCCAACCCAAACCTCGATCGTGGCATGTAGCCGCATCCAGGCTCTAGCCCCCCCCATTCCTCTCATCTTCCCCCTTCTCTCTCTCTTCCAAAAACTCACGAGCACTCCCCATTCTCACTCCAGCCCCTAACGACCATGAGCACCCAAAGGCAGCAGGTTCCTCTAGATCTAGACCCTCTCAAACCATATCTAAGCCCTCCAAACTCATCATCCCCAACAAATCGATCCATACGCCAACGAGCCGTCGGTTCATCTTCATGCTATCCAAATCTCACTCCCTAAGAGATCACTTGGCTCGAAGTAGACGACTGATAAATCTCCATATATGAAGCCTTGGCAAACATCGCGTTTCTACAAGGATGGCTAGTGAAGTTCAGGGACTTCACCGCCTACAGACTAGGGGGTTAGTTTATGGCCTCAAGACTAGCACCAATCCTGAGCCATGAAAAGTTTTAGCGAGAGTGTTATCTGTATTACATACGGCTATTTGATGCTATCTTGGAATACAAATTTGATGAATACATTAGCCGTTTTACATCAGAGATGAATGGGGTAGAAATTACTTTGATGGATGACGATTTTAGAGATATCCTAGGAATATCCACAGATAGAGCGGATTCGGCTAATATAGAGGCCACCGATCCAAAGATTATGCAGCGGATCTTTCACTGAGTAGTTGGTGTCCAGACAACTTGTGGCCAACAGCCGCCTTGTCGTTTGCATCGTTTAGCAGAACATCATTCCTCAGATAGGCAATTTTGATTAGATTTATCCACTGGTGCGGATGGCCACCTATGTAATTATGAATGGTATAGTAGTGAACTGGACCCGAACCATCATGAGCAACCACGTGGACCCAAGAGTTGGGACTTCGTGGAGCTACATTCTGTATTTTCATCTTTTCACTCATGTTTTTTGATGATACATAGTGAACCTCCATGAAGAGCAGGTCATGAGCAATGTCCCTACCCAAGTTGATAAGTCCTCCTTGAGGAGGATGGGAATTATGGAGGCACCAGCTGAGCGGCATGGGAAGCTAAGGAGCAGGTGCAGCAGGCGGCGGAACAGGGACAGGGTGCTCTAAGGTTACAAAGCCTTAAGCTTATAACAACCCATAGCTCTCAGCTTCGGATCGAGGCCGAGCTACGGGAGATATGAGCATAGCAGCAACACTAGAGTCGTGAGCTCGGTTGCATAACTACCATGTTGCATCCATTTAGGGGTCGCGCTAATGGCTTGAGCTCCCATAAGTGATCAGGACACTCCTCTAGCTCGTAGGTAGTAGTTAGGATTAGGAGTGGACATTTAATCGATTTAACCGACTTAACTGATTTAATAGACATCGACCGAACCGACTTAACTGATAAATACGGTTAACCGACATCATTAGTTAACCGACCGACCATAACCGAACATTTTCTGTTCGGTTAACGGTTAACAAAATTTGGTCAGTCGGTTAACCATTAACCAACCAAATAATTAATATTTTTACAGCCTAGCCCAATTATTAACCCATCTAGACTGATCTCATGCCCCGATTATTGTCTACTTCTTTTAGTTCTCTCGACTATTCAGATAAAATAAAAAGAAAAATACACGAGAAAGTGAGAAACCCTAGATATGCGTCAGTGTTCGTCTTCATTGTCTAATCGAAAACCCTAGATCTGCTCAATTGCTCATCTTCATCTGCTAATCGAAATCCCTAAACCCGATTAGTCGTGACGCATCACGTTAGTGCCACCCTCCAGCTATTGTAGAAAACAACAGCGTCAAGAACGAAGAGAAAGTATGCAAGTACAATTACCTTGAATCAATTCATGTAAATTATACGTGTGTAGATTGGATGCATGAATAACCAAATGAAAAAATGTATAAAATTTAAACATTTATGCCTTTCTGATAACTAAGGATTGGTACCCACCTAAGCTAACGTACATGCTTGAAAATTTTATGATTTTGATTAGTGGATGGATGATGGATCCCAAACTCGATATATAAGCCTTTACACATTCTAATTTATTTATACTGAAAATGTTCTTTTTCTCATCCTTTATTATTATTTGTGTGTGTGTGTCACATCTTTATCACTATAAATTGTAATTCAACACTACAAACTGTAAAGTGAAAATATTTTGTTCATTGTAATTCACTAAGTTCAAGGTAATACTGATAGTTTATAAATAAATTAATGTGAATGTTCTATGCTATAAACTGAATATATAAGATCTAGGGTATATTTTATGAAAATGTAAATTAGCAATGCACCAATTCATGTATTAGAGAGTTAACTTCATCTAAGTAGTTCCCATTTTAAATAAATTTTATTATTTTACATCACTAGTACATGCTAGCATAGTTTGGCTATAATGTATTTAGTTGGCAAGACAATGAAAGTATTAAAGTAATACCATATATACCGAGTCAATAATTAATTGTTTTCATGTTTATTCTTCGATTTTGGAGAGTATATTTTTTTGTATTATTAACTATCTCCATAGCCATGCATTCAAAATTGTGTGTTTCGACAAGCCACCTAGTACAAGTACGTGCATATATGTTTGTGTATAGGGTAGTTAACAATGGATAATGCTAACGCTACTCATTATATCAACTATACATATGCCTTTTATAATGCACTAATAACTGTATATACATATGTAATAAAAATTTGCACATTATATGCATACCTCCTAGTACTGTTAATTGGTCCTCTTCGCCTTCTTGCCATTTTAACCATGCAAAGTACCATGTATTTATAGTTTGACATTTAACGATTTGACATCAAGTTAAAACTTGTTACCTATTCTATTTTTTGTAGGAAAAAAGAATGTTTTTGTGGTAGTGGTATAGACTTATAACACAACTTTTTTCATCATTTTTAGATACCCTAAATTTCAACTATAGATCAGGGTATAATTGCAATAAAAAAACATGAAGTTTTAATGGCTTAACATACATTCATTATATAATTTTAAAAATTATATAACAATGCGTTGACCAATTTCGTGTTAAAAACATATAAAATGGGATAGTTTCTTCCGACTGAATGTATATTGATTAGCAGGACTGAGTCTGTAATTAAGTGTGTGTGTGTGTGTGCGTGTGTGTTACATCTAGTATTTTTAGTTTTCTTGATTGTTGAGTGAAATAATTAACATTAACATATATACTGTATAGTGAAGTTTTCTTGCTTGCTGAGTTTCAATCATCGATCATTTTCATCATCAGCTTGGAGCTTGGAGTTTTCTTACTGGATTTCTTTCTTGCTGAGTTGCTGGTTTAAGCTTGCTGAGTCGCTGGTTTTCTTGCTATTGAATTGCTAAGTTGTTGGTCATGGTTCAACAACTTTGTAGTTTGGTAAATTTGGTCTTTGGTAATGTATGTACTATGTAAGTGCTGAGTTGTTTGTTGCTTAAAATGATGTAATTGCTGAACTTGTCTTTAAATTATGCTGGTTAATACTTATTAAATATGTAATGTAATAAATGTATGTATTGTAATATGATAAGTTGATTGGCTGCTTGCTAGTTAGTATGTAATGTATGCAAGCGTGCCTAGTTAACTCAAATTTCTTATGTGCTTATGTAAGTTAGTTCGTTATTATGTATTGTATAGTTATCGTCTTGCTCGGTTACTACCTTATGTGCTTACTTTTAGTTTTATCAGTTTTGGTTAATTTTGAACCTTTAAATGTGGTTAATTATTCGGTTAACCGATCGATATACACAGTTAACCACGTTAAATTTGGACGACTCGGTCGGTATGAACCATCCAAATTTATTTTCGGTTCGGTTAACCGAACCGTATACTTTGGTCGGTTAAGTCAGTTAATTAACCGATTGGTCCGGTTAACTAACCATGCCCACCCCTAGTTAGGATTAGTAGTGGTATCAGTTGTTATCTTTCTACCAGCATTTGTTTTATTTTGGGTTGTTGGGTTGTAAACGTTGGTTGTCTCTTTTTTATAAAAGATGTGTACGATATATGATGAGATGTGTTCCTATTTACTTACTGTGTTGATTTTTTGGATGTGTTTGGCCGCTATAATATATTAGAGAGAAACCGGTATAAATATGGAAACCTCATACAGACACTTAACTGATGTCCAAGGCAAACTAAGATTGGACGTTTATGAAATAAATTTTAACAACCAAAGGACAGGGAAAGACTGTTGCGAACCAGGGTCACTATCCATGTGCCTTAAAAGCAAAAATTTATAAATATGTTTGTTTGTTGTTCATTGTTTTGAAATAAAAGGAAAGGTTTTCCAAAATCTAAGCTTGACCGAAAAATGCTAGGGTAAATCATATACATTAAATCATTGACTGAATCCAGATTACGGAAGATGTAGCTTGATTTGTCTTAAAAGAGGAAAAGGCAAGTGCTTCTGAAAAATTGTGTTCAAATGCTTTTGAAAAGTTGTGCTAAAATGCTTTTGAAAAATTTAATTTTCAAACTGTTTTGCAAGTTTGATTTGAAGGAGAATATGATTTTTAACGAAAAATGAGAAAATTTCTAATTTTCAAGGGTCACATGCTTAGCATAGGGAGGGTCGATGTGTTAGTGAATATGAATTTTACTGTCTGATAAGGGTGACAGTATATGAAACATAGATAGTAATAAGGGAAAAAATTATTTTAGCTTTGAAATTTCTATTTCCATACCTTTCTAATAGTAAAGAAAACTTAGTTTTAAATTAGTTCTCTTTTAGAATCCAAAAATAAACCTCCTTATGCGAATTGTACCAGGAAAAGTTGAAAAAGATTTGAGGGCAAAAGAGAAGGTCCCAAGGTACAATGCAATAGGCATCCAAAATAAGGGTGGAAATATAAAATTCTCCATCTAAATTCCTTTTTCGGCATAGGAGTATAAATTTAGGAAAACTGGTTTTTTAAAATTTTGGATATTAGAAATATTGTGTTAGGTTGAACCATATTCCTATTCGTAAGAGATGGAATTTGTTGTGTGAAAACAAAGTTTTATTATTTTTGAAAAATTGCATACATATAGAACTGCCATATTGTATAGATCGGAATTTGCTCATGCATTGGTGCAATGGGTGATTATTAAATCCGAGTTAAAATCATTGAATGTTAGAGTATTCTTTGTTGGAACTGGGCCAGCCCACAGCGTAAGTTATGGGTGAATTTCAGAAAAATTTATCCTATTGGATCTTTATTGGGCCTATGAAATCTATTTTATTTAGAATATTTCTAAATTTAATTTAAATAAAATATCTTATTTCATTTAAATTTACAAATTATATATAGAATTTTATTTAATTTATATCCAATTAAATATAATAGTACACATATGTATCATATACATATATGTATGTGTGTGCATGTGTAATTTAATAATTCGTGCAAGGTATAACATGCATGTAGATAAATGTTGAGATTTATATCGCAACGGACATATTAACTCATCCTATATGTATTAAGTATTGTCCAAATATATGTATGTAACTTGTTATTTATATAAATATTGTAACAACCCGGGTTTTTCTAACACGAAAAACCGGACTATTTTAGTTAAGAAGAAGAGGTAGAAGAAGAAAAATAGAAAACAACAGCAGAATCTCACATACGCAGCGGAATAAAATATAATATATATCAACAGATCTTTACACAAATCAAACTGTATCTGTATATATATATATACATCCAAATACATCATCAGAGTACATCACATCAATATCATACAACTGAATACACATCGGAAAAATAATAGCAAGTACGAGAGTACGTATCGTCATCCAGCTCGTCTCCTGAGCTCCATATCATCATATCCTGTAACCTATAATACTCGGTCTGACCCGAGCATCATATAAAATAATACCCGAGTCAGTCTGGAAAACCAGCGTGAGAAAATCACACTCAAATTGATTATTAAAGTTTCAAAATCCTTTGAAAACAAAAGCATCTCGTAAGACCACGCCACAAATAAACATGTCGGGTTTTTACCTTACGATAGCTAAAACACTTTATATCAAAATCCTCTGATATTATAATAGTGTCTACAGAAAGTAAACTAGAATCTAGCTGAAATGCTTGCATCTCACGTTTCAGCAATAGTTGGGCACAATCAAAACCGTACAGGCACGTAGGGAGAATGGATTTCCAACGAATGACTAGGCACTGGGGTACCACCTATCACAGTACGTGGCCTAGATCACAGTACCGAGGAGTACGCCCGCTCCCCTGCAACACAAGGCCGGAACCATCCCTTACTGGATGATCCCGAATAAAATCACCCCACGGTTGGGATCAGCAACCGCACCACTAAGCCGAAATAAAAAGGGACATCTAGACAGGGATGACCTTACCCTCCAGTGGGAGCTACCCACGAAGCCTTGCTGCATAACCCCTGATTTTCAGTCATTCCCGGTTGATGAGGTTCGAGGCTAAACGATACCTTTTAGAGAACATATCCCTTAGAATGCCCATCGTCCCTGACGATGTTTCGCAAGCATTCGTCCATACCAGTCCGTCCTGGGTTTGAACGGAACCGAAGGCACTACTCCTACTACATCCATTTGGAAATATCCTCAGGATTAGTAGCGACTAGCCCTTGCACTTCACTGCTCCATCTTCGACTCTGAACACGTTACACGAAACGTACAAACCGAATCGAAGTGGTATTCGAGTCTCCAGACCTAGAATCCCGGTATACGGAAACTCGATCCCGGTCTCTTCGAAACGATCAGCGCATTGGCCAATATTGATAGTCGGTTATTTAACTATCAATTAACATCCACAAGCAACCATCACACAATAAATAATTTCCCACATTATTTATTTGGCCAAATATCTTTCCAAGATATATTTCCAAATTTTCAAACTCCTTTTGAAAACAATTTCAAACAATTCCCGCTTACGGAATACATTTCCAAATATTTATTTCTCTGAAACACCAAGTACAAAACATTTTTAGATTTTAAAATAATTTTAAAACACTTTATTTTAAAATATATTTTATAACATTGAAATCAAACTACTTTAATACTTTATTAAAAATATATACTTTAAAATAAACCACTTTATAAATATAAACTAAATTTCTCCTTTAAAACAGAATAGCAAATCACTTTTATATAATTACTAAAATAATAGATTTTTTAAAATATACCTACTTTGAAAATTAACATTTAGAAATAATTAATTTTCTAAAACATGCTTTTTAAAACATACTTAAAACTTTTAACTTATATTTAAAATTGCTTTAAAAACGTACTTGGCTATCCAGAGAAATACACTTCTCATTTCCATCTTAAAAATAAATCAATATTTATTTTTAAACCAAACCATATTTTTTTTTATAAATTCCCACCTTGAATTTATATTCAAATACCCACTGATATTTTATTTTACTTTATAAACCCAGTTTATATTTTCAAAATCTCACTCCTCTTTTAAATTCCAATTTTAAACAACTAAATCAATTTCCAATTGATTTTCCAATTTACTTTACTTTACTTTGAAATAAATTTCCTTTACTACTTCATTTATTTCAAAATACATTAACTTTTAGATTTATTCCTTTATTTGAGTTAAAACTCTTTTTAACTGAAAATACAAATTTTAAACTTCCAAAATTCCTTCTTTAGCCTTTAATTAAATTTAATCCTTACATTCAAAATAAATCCTTTATTCTTTAAATTTAATATCATTTTAGTTTAAAGTTAATATTTCCTTTGTTATTTCGAAATTCCCTTATTCCAATTCACTTGAATTATTTACTTAAATTTTACTCTTTTATTTCTTCCAAAATCCAATTCAATATATTTTGATAATTCCTTTTATTGAAATATTCAATCCAACCATATCATCCAATATTTCAATCATCAATAAAATCATCACAAGATATCAATATTCATAGAACAGAATATTAAATAATCTAAAAAATTTTGAGGAATCCAGTTGGATCCCTCCAACCTGTTTCCCTGCATCCAAAGACGTTAGCACAATACCAATTCCACTTCGAGGTGGAATATCGCGGTATATGGGTTTTATATAATATCATCCGCTATTATGCGGCGCATAGGGTCTCATCCGCTATATAAATGCGGGAATATCAACAACTCAAATATATACATATGCCAATATGTATATATTTCTATATACTACTATATATATAATATAGCATATTCAATCAATGCAATCATCCAATCAATTATTTAAATTTAACCATTAAATTTAAAATAAAATTCAACTGAGTGAGATTAACTCACCTTTGCTTTTGTTTTGCCATCCGTTACTATTTAATTTCATCCCAGCTTGTTTCCTTTCAGATTTCGACCTTGAATAACAATTTATATGATTTTATTAATATTTGAAATAAATTGAACGATTCATTTCCATTAGATAAATATCATTCCAATCAATTTAATTAACCAGTGATTTCATTTTTAACCAAGCAAATTTATTTTAAACTAATTTCCTTTTTAATAGAATATTTTAGCATCCAAATAATTAAATAAGTAAATTTATCCACCAAACCTATTATTTATATATCTTTCCAACTCAAAACGTTCAAGATTTCTGCTCTGATAAATCTTATATATTTTTCAGTTAAATATGATAAAGACAGTATAAGGTCTCATCTTGAAATTTCTCTATGCAAAACTATTTATGTTATAAACAAACCATTTCTACATATAAAAACCAATTTAATTGATAATAAAACTATTTCCCTTTTTTTTTCTGTAAGTAACCAAAAGTAAAAATTTCTCTAATGCTAACAATTTGTTAAAGATAAACTTGAGAATGTTAAAATTAAAATGCGTAAAATTATAAACTACCTCAGACGAACGGAGACCAGACTCAACGAGCTTCAGCTCGATCCAAATCGCGCTACAGGTCATGGCCACCATACTCCACGACGTCGCCTGCGCTTCCAGATGCAGCGACCTCCCTTCGATAAACTCGCGACCCTCCTCATGTCTATAATCCACGCGCGAAACCCAAATCGAGACCACCATGAACCCCTCCGCCACCGACTATTGCTACGGCATCGTCTCCCTTCCCCGAGAGCCAAGAAATCGAATACGAATTTGATCTCCCCCTTTGCTCTTAAATTCGAACGCGAGTTGCACGAGCTCTCCTAGAACGAGAAGGAAACTGGTTCGGTTCGATTTTGACTTAGGTTTACAATTAAGTAGATGAGGTATTATGAAGGAGAAGGAACGAACGAATCTCGTTCGAAATCTCTTTTTTTTTCGAACTGAAAGGTAGAGGAGAGGAGAGGAACTCGATCTCTTTTTATTTTTATAATACGTGACTTCCATCAGAAGGAAAAAGAAGGAAACACGTGTATGCGATTAGAAAAAAATAGGTGCCACGTTTCAGAAGACACTGTAGAGTGGTTTGGAAAAGAAAAGAATAAGGATGTAGATAAGGATTTTGTTCAAATATTATATTTGAATTTAAATTTTCGATATAAATTTCTGCGCGTTCCTATATCGTACGCTCCCACATCAACTCCAAATACTACAAAAATTGAAATCCGATAATAATACAATATTACGGATCCAATGGAACTGGTTTCGTCGCATTCCGAGACTGTGCCTCGGACGGCTATTTTTAAATTCAATTTCAACGATATATTTTTAAAACTGAACAAAACTCTTTAAAATTCCATTTTAAAAGTTCTATCATCTTCAGTATTAACAATATAAATTTTCTGAACCTTTGAACTATTTTTAACAGGCTTAAAATCGAGATTCCATATTTTACCCAATCCCGATAATTAAATTTAATAATTAATTATCCAATTAAATACTGTATATTTGAAATTAAAGTTAAAATTTAACCTTCGAATATTTAAAATAAATTAAATATTCACATTTTAAATATAAAAAAATTCCGGGTCGTCACATTCCTCCCCCCTTAAAAGAATTTCGTCCCCGAAATTACCAGTTAAGAGAAATGATTCGATACCCGTTCTTTTTCCCAATCCAAATAGTTTTAACAACTTTCCATAACAATCTTTTATTAATGATACACTAATCATCTTTAACTTCCCAAACTTATTCATAAGTTCAACCCATACCACCTACTTATCCATTCAAATTTAAATTTGAATTCAAATTTTAATTTATCAAAATTTTCCAAAATTTTTCTAACTCCCTAAATTTCCGAAAAATTTCGCCAGCGTCTCCTTTGCGCGGCTAGCTCGGTACTACTACAAAATGGCTCTACGGCCTCCCAAGCTCAAAAAGAAAACAAAAAGCCAAGTGGCTGGATCCAAAACCCAATCAAATTTCATATAGAAATTCAAATACATACCTTTTTGTCGGGCCATTAGATTTTATCTTCTAAATCAAAAATCCCAATTATCCATTGCTTTTATACACCTGTATATCCTACTAAACAATAATATCCACTCACAATTCCAAAGTCATTTTATCGACTTCTTTACAAATTTCCAATATTTACTTAACTTAAGCCCGTACGATGCACATATATCATCCGTACGCAATATCACATTCGATCACCCAATCGATCACACAATTCCACTTCCGAACTAGTATCGTCCACCCGACTTCCTAGTGCGGACTCAGATCTGGTTTCTTGATTAGAAACCGTCATTCTCCTTGCATAGCCACAAACTATGATAGAGAATATCCAGAATCAATCAACAATCCATATCCAGGTTCGCCGTTGAAAATCGAGTGAAAAATCCTGATTCGGATCGATAAAACTATCTCGAAATTCTGTGTTCGAATCCGGATCAAATAGCTATGCGAATAAATAATATACGTACACCTTACGTAATTAGCCCAATTGATTACCAATTATATCAATTTTCTTTTATTCACATTCCTTTTGATTGTTATCCCCTTATTCACAACTATCCCATTTCAAAACTTCAGTTTTAGTCTTCATTCAACTATTCACTTAGTATATATATTTTTCCATTCCAAAATTACTAAGTATATTTCCAATACCCATTTTCTTAAGAATTTCATTCTTCAATTTTTAAGTTCAATATAAATTTTCTTATATTTATCTACTTCTTCACCACTGAAGTGTATATATTCAAATCGAATTCCAATTTCATATGAATTTCGATTTACTTCAATTTACCACTTCATTTCAAATATAAATACTTATTCCATTTGATTTCAATTTGGCTTTCACCCGAATATTTAATTAGTTGCACTTACTAATTAATTTAAATTTCAATTAACAGTTTATTCGCAAACTTCACTTCTTTAGTTCCCTCAATTTCACTTATCCTTACATTTACATTTGAATTAGATTCCAATATCTAGTTCCAATTTCATTTGCTAACCAATTTAGATTATTTATCGTTAATGAAAAATTTCAAAAATCTCAAAAATTTTCTAACTCCCAAAATTTCCGGAAAATTTTGGCAAAGTCTCCCTTGTACGGAGGGACTTCTGCGATATCGCAGGATGCACAAATATGTATATATACATCGGCCTCAGGCCGGAAATCACAATATATCAATATAAACAGTTCATATTTCCTATTTTGAATTCTTTTGCGTAAGCGTACCTCATTTTTAGCATTTTAAAGCAAGCGGCTTATTATTTAGCAATTAGTGCAACCCAAAATCAGCTATACGGCTTCCCCGAACCTGTACTTACTTAATTTAAAGATGTAAGTGCCAAAATCATGCAACTTAACAACATTTTTCATATTTAACTAGCAACATAAGCGTTTTAATAAGCAATGCAAGTTAAACAACACTTATAAGCAATTTATAGGGTTCCACCCTTAATTTAAATTGTTTACAACTCAATTCTCACATTCGATTCATTTTAGCAAAACAACCTCATATTTAATTCAGTTGATCTCAAAATCAATCTATTTAACTTCTATCAACTTATAGAATTTTAACTTCCTTGTTTACGTCAAATGACGCTTTATTTAATGCAGCCTCGTCCATATCCATATGAATAAATGATTATTTGGGTTTTACAACCAATTTGAATTGATTCCAATTCAATTTATTTTAATTCCATTACACTTATAATTTAATTGGTAAATTCACTGAATCCAATATAAATTCTAATCCGCATTTGATAATTTATTTCTGAATTGTATTTTATTACTAACAAGTCTACTTCAATCCATTTCTACTTACTTGCAATTATTTACAATTCAAATTATCACTATTATACTTCAACTCCATTATTCATTCACACTTTCACTTTTATTACCAAATCCAAATTCCATTAACATATTTGATTTTTATCCTTACAAATCACCCTAGTTAATCTCCTCGGGTTTTATAATTCAAGTACTGGATCTTATTTATTCCCAAAATACCAAACAAATTTATTTACTTAGCTATAACTTCCCATTCAAGCCACAATTAATTTAATTTTCCAATAAATTTAATTCCTTTACCATTATCCAAGCTAAATTTAATTTAACCCAAATCTCTATTCCAAACTGCACATCTCTTATTCATCTTACTCTTACTTGTTAATGTAAGGATTTTAATTTCACTCAATATTATTTATAATTTAACCGAATTTCATTACAATTTAATTTTATTTAACTTAACTTCGGTCAAATAATATTATTCTCTTAATATCATTTCCATCACAATTTATTTCAATTCGATTCCAACAATCCAAATACAACTGGATTTATTTTCTCAGTTTGCTTCAAATCCAACTCAAAATTAAACTTAGTTTAAGCTCATTTGTATCAACTTAATTTTATTTCTCCATCTGATTCAAATAAAGATTTAGAATTCTTATGTACCCGGCTTTTAGTTTCAAATCATTTTGAAATCTCCACTTATTCCATTGGTTAAGTAAATCATTCCGATTTTACAATCTTACCATATTTTTTCAATTTTAATTTGTCAGAATATTTTCATCCAAACATCCAAATATAAAATAATTTAAAGAAATATTTCTTTTATATCAAAATACATTTTTCGGGTAAAATTATTTCATCTACCCGTTTCAAAACAATATTGTGTCGAATTGTTCTATTCGAGTGTTTAGAAACCCCTTCGATACAGTTGCGCAGACTGTGCCGACGAAGGTTCATATGCCACTCAATAAATCAACCAACTCAATATAAAACCATTTTATATTCACTAACAAATACGCGCTCATATCTATTAATACTCTCAAAATTCCCACCAGAGCCAAGGTTATCGCTAGCCTAAGCTCTGATACCAAGTGTAACAACCTGGGTTTTTCTAACACGAAAAACCGGACTATTTTAGTTAAGAAGAAGAGGTAGAAGAAGAAAAATAGAAAACAACAGCAGAATCTCACATACACAGCGGAATAAAATATAATATATATCAACAGATCTTTACACAAATCAAACTGTATCTGTATATATATATATACATCCAAATACATCATCAGAGTACATCACATCAATATCATACAACTGAATACACATCGGAAAAATAATAGCAAGTACGAGAGTACGTATCGTCATCCAGCTCGTCTCCTGAGCTCCATATCATCATATCCTGTAACCTATAATACTCGGTCTGACCCGAGCATCATATAAAATAATACCCGAGTCAGTCTGGAAAACCAGCGTGAGAAAATCACACTCAAATTGATTATTAAAGTTTCAAAATCCTTTGAAAACAAAAGCATCTCGTAAGACCACGCCACAAATAAACATGTCGGGTTTTTACCTTACGATAGCTAAAACACTTTATATCAAAATCCTCTTATATTATAATAGTGTCTACAGAAAGTAAACTAGAATCTAGCTGAAATGCTTGCATCTCACGTTTCAGCAATAGTTGGGCACAATCAAAACCGTACAGGCACGTAGGGAGAATGGATTTCCAACGAATGACTAGGCACTGGGGTACCACCTATCACAGTACGTGGCCTAGATCACAGTACCGAGGAGTACGCCCGCTCCCCTGCAACACAAGGCCGGAACCATCCCTTACTGGATGATCCCGAATAAAATCACCCCACGGTTGGGATCAGCAACCGCACCACTAAGCCGAAATAAAAAGGGACATCTAGACAGGGATGACCTTACCCTCCAGTGGGAGCTACCCACGAAGCCTTGCTGCATAACCCCTGATTTTCAGTCATTCCCGGTTGATGAGGTTCGAGGCTAAACGATACCTTTTAGAGAACATATCCCTTAGAATGCCCATCGTCCCTGACGATGTTTCGCAAGCATTCGTCCATACCAGTCCGTCCTGGGTTTGAACGGAACCGAAGGCACTACTCCTACTACATCCATTTGGAAATATCCTCAGGATTAGTAGCGACTAGCCCTTGCACTTCACTGCTCCATCTTCGACTCTGAACACGTTACACGAAACGTACAAACCGAATCGAAGTGGTATTCGAGTCTCCAGACCTAGAATCCCGGTATACGGAAACTCGATCCCGGTCTCTTCGAAACGATCAGCGCATTGGCCAATATTGATAGTCGGTTATTTAACTATCAATTAACATCCACAAGCAACCATCACACAATAAATAATTTCCCACATTATTTATTTGGCCAAATATCTTTCCAAGATATATTTCCAAATTTTCAAACTCCTTTTGAAAACAATTTCAAACAATTCCCGCTTACGGAATACATTTCCAAATATTTATTTCTCTGAAACACCAAGTACAAAACATTTTTAGATTTTAAAATAATTTTAAAACACTTTATTTTAAAATATATTTTATAACATTGAAATCAAACTACTTTAATACTTTATTAAAAATATATACTTTAAAATAAACCACTTTATAAATATAAACTAAATTTCTCCTTTAAAACAGAATAGCAAATCACTTTTATATAATTACTAAAATAATAGATTTTTTAAAATATACCTACTTTGAAAATTAACATTTAGAAATAATTAATTTTCTAAAACATGCTTTTTAAAACATACTTAAAACTTTTAACTTATATTTAAAATTGCTTTAAAAACGTACTTGGCTATCCAGAGAAATACACTTCTCATTTCCATCTTAAAAATAAATCAATATTTATTTTTAAACCAAACCATATTTTTTTTTATAAATTCCCACCTTGAATTTATATTCAAATACCCACTGATATTTTATTTTACTTTATAAACCCAGTTTATATTTTCAAAATCTCACTCCTCTTTTAAATTCCAATTTTAAACAACTAAATCAATTTCCAATTGATTTTCCAATTTACTTTACTTTACTTTGAAATAAATTTCCTTTACTACTTCATTTATTTCAAAATACATTAACTTTTAGATTTATTCCTTTATTTGAGTTAAAACTCTTTTTAACTGAAAATACAAATTTTAAACTTCCAAAATTCCTTCTTTAGCCTTTAATTAAATTTAATCCTTACATTCAAAATAAATCCTTTATTCTTTAAATTTAATATCATTTTAGTTTAAAGTTAATATTTCCTTTGTTATTTCGAAATTCCCTTATTCCAATTCACTTGAATTATTTACTTAAATTTTACTCTTTTATTTCTTCCAAAATCCAATTCAATATATTTTGATAATTCCTTTTATTGAAATATTCAATCCAACCATATCATCCAATATTTCAATCATCAATAAAATCATCACAAGATATCAATATTCATAGAACAGAATATTAAATAATCTAAAAATTTTTGAGGAATCCAGTTGGATCCCTCCAACCTGTTTCCCTGCATCCAAAGACGTTAGCACAATACCAATTCCACTTCGAGGTGGAATATCGCGGTATATGGGTTTTATATAATATCATCCGCTATTATGCGGCGCATAGGGTCTCATCCGCTATATAAATGCGGGAATATCAACAACTCAAATATATACATATGCCAATATGTATATATTGCTATATACTACTATATATATAATATAGCATATTCAATCAATGCAATCATCCAATCAATTATTTAAATTTAACCATTAAATTTAAAATAAAATTCAACTGAGTGAGATTAACTCACCTTTGCTTTTGTTTTGCCATCCGTTACTATTTAATTTCATCCCAGCTTGTTTCCTTTCAGATTTCGACCTTGAATAACAATTTATATGATTTTATTAATATTTGAAATAAATTGAACGATTCATTTCCATTAGATAAATATCATTCCAATCAATTTAATTAACCAGTGATTTCATTTTTAACCAAGCAAATTTATTTTAAACTAATTTCCTTTTTAATAGAATATTTTAGCATCCAAATAATTAAATAAGTAAATTTATCCACCAAACCTATTATTTATATATCTTTCCAACTCAAAACGTTCAAGATTTCTGCTCTGATAAATCTTATATATTTTTCAGTTAAATATGATAAAGACAGTATAAGGTCTCATCTTGAAATTTCTCTATGCAAAACTATTTATGTTATAAACAAACCATTTCTACATATAAAAACCAATTTAATTGATAATAAAACTATTTCCCTTTTTTTTCTGTAAGTAACCAAAAGTAAAAATTTCTCTAATGCTAACAATTTGTTAAAGATAAACTTGAGAATGTTAAAATTAAAATGCGTAAAATTATAAACTACCTCAGACGAACGGAGACCAGACTCAACGAGCTTCAGCTCGATCCAAATCGCGCTACAGGTCATGGCCACCATACTCCACGACGTCGCCTGCGCTTCCAGATGCAGCGACCTCCCTTCGATAAACTCGCGACCCTCCTCATGTCTATAATCCACGCGCGAAACCCAAATCGAGACCACCATGAACCCCTCCGCCACCGACTATTGCTACGGCATCGTCTCCCTTCCCCGAGAGCCAAGAAATCGAATACGAATTTGATCTCCCCCTTTGCTCTTAAATTCGAACGCGAGTTGCACGAGCTCTCCTAGAACGAGAAGGAAACTGGTTCGGTTCGATTTTGACTTAGGTTTACAATTAAGTAGATGAGGTATTATGAAGGAGAAGGAACGAACGAATCTCGTTCGAAATCTCTTTTTTTTTCGAACTGAAAGGTAGAGGAGAGGAGAGGAACTCGATCTCTTTTTATTTTTATAATACGTGACTTCCATCAGAAGGAAAAAGAAGGAAACACGTGTATGCGATTAGAAAAAAATAGGTGCCACGTTTCAGAAGACACTGTAGAGTGGTTTGGAAAAGAAAAGAATAAGGATGTAGATAAGGATTTTGTTCAAATATTATATTTGAATTTAAATTTTCGATATAAATTTCTGCGCGTTCCTATATCGTACGCTCCCACATCAACTCCAAATACTACAAAAATTGAAATCCGATAATAATACAATATTACGGATCCAATGGAACTGGTTTCGTCGCATTCCGAGACTGTGCCTCGGACGGCTATTTTTAAATTCAATTTCAACGATATATTTTTAAAACTGAACAAAACTCTTTAAAATTCCATTTTAAAAGTTCTATCATCTTCAGTATTAACAATATAAATTTTCTGAACCTTTGAACTATTTTTAACAGGCTTAAAATCGAGATTCCATAGTTTACCCAATCCCGATAATTAAATTTAATAATTAATTATCCAATTAAATACTGTATATTTGAAATTAAAGTTAAAATTTAACCTTCGAATATTTAAAATAAATTAAATATTCACATTTTAAATATAAAAAAATTCCGGGTCGTCACAAATATTAAAAACTATGTGTGTATATATGTATATGTATGTATGTATGTATATCTTATATATAAAAATATTAATGATTTGTATACACACACACAAAATTGCATTAAAAATAATATATATATATATATAAAAATGTATATACATAATATATAAGGATTTTTTTTAAATCATTTTACACATATCTATTACATAATAGTAAAGCAGAAGAATTTAAAGCTCTGTCATTGTTCTATGAATTATCTTTATTATCCTTAATTCTCTCAAACTGGATATTTTATTTTCAAAATTCTATGATTTACCCCTTTATAATTATTCTATTAAAATTTTCACATTATTTTACATTTGAATACCTACTTGAAAGAATCTATAATTATTTTCAAATATTTAATGGTTCTCTTCCAAAATTTTATATTATAGTCCACATATTTGAATTAATTACGTAATCCAAAATTTAAATTAATTGATAAACTTAATCAACTAATATTTATTAATAAATCCTAAAAGATGAAATTTTCAATATGAATGTTATAAGCGCATCAATAAATTGGTAAAAAAATTCATTTAGATGCAAATATATGTAAATCACATAACATAAATTATGTATATTAATGACAATAACAAATTTATTTATGATTTATTTACTAAATGAATCTATCATACATTGCACTATAAAATTCTATTAACTTCAAATACCTAAAAAATTATTTTTTTTACTATTATTTAGAAACCCTTCTTAATTTTATTTTAACATTTTACATACAAATCTATATATTTAACTAATTATGTAATCTAAATTTAAACTATTGAAATAACTATGATTAACTAATATTTGTTAATCCATCTAATAAATCCTAAAAATAAGAGGATTTCAATATATATAATATTCATGTATGTGAGAAAAATAATAAAATTATTTCTTCTTTATTATGATATATGAAGATATTTAAATCAAATAATATAAAATGTATATGTAAGTAATAATAACTCTTTTAATTTCTAATTCATTTACCTCAGAAAAATATCATACATTATATAACATAATTTCATTTTTAACAACCTTTAAAAGATAATTTTATACTTTACAATAACACGATGTGAACGCACAGATTAAACCGATAGAAATTAGATTATACAAACATTATCACTTTCAACATATTACCAAACCATACTCAACTCATAACTCAACTAAATACTACATAACATTTTTTTGCAACTATCAAAGTTGTAAGCATGACCCTATACAGGAACATGAGATATATGGTTAACTACAAGGATAAAATTGTTTAAAAATGGAAACTTAAAATGAATAAAAGTTCATGTCTGATTCACAAAAAAGTTCACATGTAGATAAGCTAACTATAAGATCTATGCTCTTCTTAATTAAACTTTTTCCCCATTAACTACTTATATTTAATTAGTTATGTTGATCATTATTCAAATTATTCAAATAAATTCAATTAAATTAATAAACTGGTGAAATTACGTATTCACTCATATATATATATATATATATATATATTATGTAACATAAATTATTTAAATATACGGTATTAGCAATTTTAATTTATAATTTTTCTGAGTTGGGACATTAATTTTTACTGCGATATATAGTTAGCGAGTATTGAACATCAACCTTTTATCTAAGCGTCGCAAGTCATTTTAATTTATTATTAATACATCACAATAAATTATTACATATTACATAATAAAAATATATTTTAGCAATAATTAAAATATATATAATATTTTTTAACAACATTACCGTGTGCAACGCACGGGTTACACACTAGTACATATATATGTATGAATTACAATAACAAAATTACTATTATTATATTTAAACATACATACCTGTATATTTATATTTATATTTATATTTATATATAAATAAGTATATTTATAATACTTAATTATGTATATGTATGTATAAATATATATGTACATAATTTTGTACTTAATATATATATATATATGTGTGTGTGTGTGTGTGTGTGTGTGTGTGCGCGCGTGTATATCTCTGTGTGTGTGTGTAATTAAACCTTTCTCGATTGAATGTAGAGCACACAAAAATTTATTTATATCTTATTACATTAAAATATATATAAATATATTATTCAAAATACAATAAAATAATAATAAAAAATATAATTTCAGGTTATATTATTCGAATTTTAAATTATTACGAGAAGATATTTTAAAGTTACAAAATATTTTCCCGAATTTTCTCTGTCAAAATAATATTTTTAATTAATTGATTGATTTTGACAGTTTGTTAAATTGATTTTTTTAAATATAAAAAATGATTTTTTAATTTCGATTTTTTGGCCCAAAGTTTATATGATGATAACCAAATTTTGTAAAATTTAAAATTTAATTTTCAAGACATATTTTATGTTATATGATTTATTTAATCAGTACATTAATTTAATTAATCTATTAAATAGTAGTAAAGTAGAATAATTTCCTACTCTCTCATTAATTTTGGGGATTTCGTCCTCTCTCCTTTTCACTCTATGTTTTTTATTTCAATTTCCCACATTTTATCATTATAATAATAATTATAAAGCTCTACTAATTCTCTTCACTATCATTTGACATTTATGTCAATAATTAATAATTTCTAAAATTATTTTTAACATTCTCCTAAGTTTTATCATGTTATTTTACATTTAAGTCCATATATTTAAATAATTAATGATATTTTGAACTTTAATATAAATTCGAATAATATTTATTACTTGGTTTAATAGGTCCTAAAAAATAATAATTTAACATGTTGTATACCTTACTTTTGCTGACAAAAATTATAAAACTAAAATTTCAATCAAGTCCAAATAACTGAAATTTTCCATAATTATATACAAAACTATTTTAAGTCCTTTTACATTATTCTACATTAAAATTTACAATTATATACAAAACTATCTTTAGTCCTTTTAAGTTATTATACATTAAAATTTACATAATTTATTTCTTTTTAAAATTAATGCTTTGGTACAAAGAAAAGTACATGTAAATTTTCTTGCTAAACTAGGTATATTATTACAAACATATAAAATGTTCCTACTTCTTAACTTTTTTTAAAAAAATTGATACATCAAGTGGATTCTTTATCATTAATAATTTTTTTTTTGTTAAGAATAACAATAAATTAATGATAAGTGATGAATATTTTCAGTTAATATCTTTCCTGGAAATGTTAAATATTGCTTATGTATATTCATAATTTACGTTAATTGATAGATTAAAATATATTATATTTTAATTAGAATTGTTTTTCTTTTATATTTTATTATCTTTTTGAAGCAAATGCTAATTCTTCTTTTTTTAATTTTTTATTACAATTTAAGATTAATGAGTATGAAACAATGGTTTAAAAGCAAAATTATTATGTTTACAAAATTAAAATAACAATATAATTTGTAGTGTTAATTTTAATCAACATTTCATTTAATCTTTAATCAAAATTTTTATTTATCACTTTGATATTAGTATTATGTATAAATTTTTGATGTTGATATTATTTATAAGATATTAAAATTCATAAAAAAAATACCGATACATTACTATTACACTTTCATTTTTAGTTATTTTTGCCATTTCCCAAAATAATATTTGAAATACAGTCTATATATAATTTATCTTTTAAAACCTTAGTAAAATCAAAATATTAAACTCAAAATATAAGTACATAAATGTTTATCTATTTAAATATATAAAATTATTAATGTCAAAATTAATTTAGAATAACAACTTTCATTTATTTTTTTAACAAATATTAAATGCTAAAAAATAATAAATTAGTATCAAACCCATATTATCTACAAATTGACAATTTAATTTTTTATACAAATAAAATACATAAATCACATAACAAAAATTACATACTTAAATAATAATAAGGTAAATAAATTATTTAGTTATCTTAACAAATTCACCATATATTACGCAATAAATTCAATTCTTTGAAAATGTGTATAAAATTATTTTTTTAAATCATGTCATGTGCAATGCATTGGGTACACACTTATATGATAACATAGATAGCATTTGCACTTATGGCAATTTTTTCTCTTCTTAATTCTCTCCTGTTAATTTCAAAATATTTTAATATAATTTATGGTTTCCAAAATTATTACTATTCTACAAAGTCTCACCAACTATATTACATGCAAATGCTCTTCTTTTATAATTTCTAGAGTTGAATACTTTTACTCAATTTTCTCCCATATATAACATTAAAATCCATTAAATATCCTAATTTAAACTATTCAAAATAAACTCAATTAACTACCATTCATTGTTTTGTCCACTAAATCACAAAAGATAACAATTCCAATATGTATATCATATTTATATTAACAAATAAGGAAATAAAGTGCTCAAATTTAAGAATATATAAAACACATAATAAACATTACATAAATAAAAGTTGAAAATCACTTTAATTTATATTATATTCATCAGAGCAAATTATCTACTAAATAAATAATAGTAGGTCTGAGAACTTCCAACCCTCTCGTTAGTTGTGGAAGTTAGTTGTAGAAGTTTTGTCCCCTCTTAATGTAAGTTATCATTTTCATAATTATACATAATGTTTACTAGTTCTTTTCATAGTTTTACACTCAAATACCTACAATTTTATAATAATGACAATAAAAAGTTCACTTCAATTCGATCTTACTATATTGCACTAAGTCCTTATATTTAAATTAATTATTTAATTCAATAATTAAATATAAAGTATTTAAATAAATTTGAGTAAATAATAATTATTAATTTGTCGAATAAATATTAAAAGCTGTCAATTTCAATATGTACACCACATTCTTATTATTAATAAAATGGTAAAATCAAATTTTAGTTCAAATATTTTTTTTATAAATCACTTATAAAATGTTATATACATAAAGAACGATAAAAGGTTTGATTAGTAATTGATAGCATAACATATCAATATACTACGCAAATTATTTCTATTTTTACCAATATTAATGGATATAATGCTTTTACAACTTTGCCATGTGCAATGCATGAGTTATACACTTGTATTAAACAATAGTAAATAATTATTAAAAATTAATTTGCAGCTGTCGAAAAATATAATCTATGTAGATATGCATTTATAAAGTATAAGTTCAATACATGATATGATGATATAATTAAATACAAGTCATATAATTAAAATTAGGAAATATATTAATACATATATATATATATATATATATATATTAATAAAAATGATAATATTTAAAACAAATTTTATTTCTCTATGCACTTCGGATCTATATAAAAAAGCATTTTAATAAATTAAAACATACATATAACTAATTTAATATGTGACAACATTGGTGATAAATAAAAGAATCTCACCTAACTAGCAATAGAATAATGATATATATATACATATATATATATATATATATATATTTGTATGTATGTATACACACATACACACATATAAATATATATATGAATAATATAATGTTATCCGTAAATTATAAATCATATAATATAGCAAATACATACCTAATACTGGTGCCTTTAAGCACACCTCGTAATGATGAATTCTTCCTCCTTTGAAATCTTCTCGATTTGGCAAATTGTTAATCCTTGAACTGAAGACATTTTGCTATCAAATAACTATCACCTTTTGAATTGATTTCAGATGAATTTGTTAAAGCTCATTGTTGATGAGATTGGCCAGCAATGATGAGGAAAGGGCAACCCAAAAGTACTTTTTGCATTAGGGTTAGGGGTCCCTTAATCGTGGAAGAAATAGAGAGAAATATGGATCACATCTCATACAATTTCTTATCAAATGTCAACCATCTATCTCTAAACCCCTCTAGCCTTTTTAGCCGCCTCCTATACGCCTTATTTCTATAAAAATAAAACCTTAACATCATGGGTTAATAGCCTATTTAAGCCCAAATAAATATTATTTATTAAACCTAATTTAATTGCTTGTGGATAGCGCATATCAATCAATATATTTATAACTAATATAAATATGTACAATAATATTTATCCCTTAACTCATATTCAAAATTTTATAATTAATATTCCATAAATAGTAATTAATTTAATTAATCTATAACAATTATAAACTATTTAAATCATTTGGTCTAAAGAGAATTCATCATTCTGGTTGTGTGACTCGTAAGGTGTAAACCCGGTCAGGGATTAACATCAAACTATTCGAATGTTAATGTTAACACGTCACTTAGTAGGTGATGTGAAATTTTGGCCAAATTTATTGCTTACTAAGTTTCGGTTAAATTAAATTTTATATTATTAACCGTTACCCGATTGTGACATTTATTTACACAAATTTTGTTTGTCAAAACTAGATCACTTTGGAGTTATAAAATTTGGTAATGGTCAAAATTCGAATATCATCCATACTCAACTCTATAGTCTAAACACAAAGTCCTTGGTTTAATAATAACAAATATTATAAGCATAACGCTCGTGCCAGGGACTTTGACTTTGAGTTGACTTGAGTTGACCGTGATACTAACCCCATATAACCGAAAAGACGAACCCTCTCTTGAACAATGCTTTACTTCCAATACTTTCATTCAACCGAACTATATTCACTCGATGGATGTCATGCCATGATTTGACTATAATCAAAGTGAAGCTTTCATGTTGAAGATCCACATTATTCTCAAGTCGAGAAAACTATATAAATCAGTCACATTGATATTTCCTGTTTGACCGTAATTATATTAACCAATAGAAAACTATCGAGTGAGTCGTTACATAGTTATTCAATAACTATCAGTAAGTAAACTCTAGGTGCCTCTAGCAGTCACCAGTAATACACTGCCCAACACTTGAAGAGTGTTGCTTACTCTAGTCTCAATGGATATATCGATATCCAGTCTCGATGCATCTTATGTTGGAACGTTTAAAATGGTATATTTGTTTTCATTGTGATAAATTACTCACGGTTATAACACTTTGTAATTACTATCACAAAAGGTACCATTTATGGATTTTCTATTAAATATACTTTTAATTAAATTAATTAATTAACATAACACATCATATCAAGTACATAGTAGAAAGAAAACACCTTTATTTCAGACATGATTGGCCAATGAGTTAGATATATGTCACAAATTGTATAATTGACCCTAGGGAAAACTCCTAACTCTATCAATCTCCCACTTGCACTTGGGATAAATTATGGAATCTCATTCCATCTTCTCCAATCAGTTTTCTCAAAACTAATTTGGTCAGTCCCTCAGTGAACGTGTATGCTATTATGTTTCAATTATCTACTCTGCGAAGCAAATCTCTCCAATGTTAATGAACTACCTATATCATATGGAATAATTCAAAGTATGTTTCTTGACTTCTAGTGAGCTCGGAGTTCTGTTACGAACTTTATCGTGACATTGTTATCATATAAAAATGTTATGGGATTTTCAACAATTGGAACCACCCTCAGCTTAGTTATAAATTTGTGCATTTATATTTATATACATTGTTTATTGCGCGTTATCCAAGGTGATGTACTTTGCCTTTTCATTGAATTAGCCATTGTCTTTCATTTGGAACATTTCCAATTTAAAGATTTTTAACTTGAATTTATTATTGACGTATTATACTTAATATCACTTAAGAATGTTTGAGTCTAAACACTCCTTCATAAGGAGTTCATTATTTCTGTAAACAATTCTGTAAAATTTCAAAAATACACGAGAACACTCCAAACTACCAATCAATGATATTAATTTGGACTAGATGTTTGCTTTATATATCAAATGCATAAACAAATCATGATATCGTAAATAACATAACATGTATGATAATTCTTATTGTCAATGTATAAAAAATCAATTTTACATATTCCGTATTAAACATTTTAATAATATGTCCTAGTATATCATTTTGGGACATTCCCAATACCTTTTGTACTTACTATAAAAGACATCATTTAAAAATCCAACGTGGAGTATTAAAATAACTAAAATTGAATTTAACACAAGTACACCTTTAAAAATTAGTATTATGTTGTTTAGTTATGATTTAGAAATATCCACGTACCTTATAACTTTCTTTCTTCTGAGCACACGCTTCCTTTGCATTTTGATTAACAATCAAACTATTTGAAATTTCTATTAAAACACATGATCAATTTCGATGCTTGTTGAACGACACTTTCGTATCTATTCTTGGATCATGTCCAAAAGTTCACAAACCTAAGTATCGCTCCCACTGACTTCGAGACACTTTGGTTGTTATTTGCAAACAATCTATTCTAAATCATTATTTATAATTTCCATTTGGGCACATACGTACCGAACATAAAATCATAATAAGCAGTAATTTTGTGAGTAAATCCGATCTAATTTGAGCAATTCGAATAGTGAATCTATTTTGTTAATTTCAATGATTGAAATTTATGGTATTATTCTTTTCAATGTGGCTTCCAACTGCAATTTTCTTTCTCTTAAAGACACATTTGCGGCTAAAAGGATCATATCATTTCAGATATAATTATCAAAATCATATTTTCATAATGTACTAGGAATCTATTTCAGATTTGTGCATCGTACCATATCACAGAGTCAATACTCTTAATGGTTTAATTAAACAATCGAGGATTATTTATTCTTAACGTTGATAAGAAACTCACAGTTTCTCTTTAATGTACAATAACACTCATTAGATGTTCTAATGTATTTCTGTTCGTTTAGGTTTGGTCAATTTCATTTCATCCCTTGTAATTAGTTTTATCATTGGATCGCATCCAAATCCATTTTATAACAATAATTTCTCAAGAACATTCCTCAACTATGAAGTTGGGGTTTCTTGAAACAACATTTGTTTCTCGCTGCAATGGAATAAGTATTCATAAATATTTTATGCATTTCTTTATATATAAAATTGATTTTGTTTTAGTTTACAAAACATATGTTCAGAACAAAAATACGTCATCCAATGAAAGTCTTTCCCAAACTCTTTTGGGGAGGTTCATACAAAATCTCTTATAAACAATTATCACATGTAGACTTTCGACTTGCACAACCTGCCGACTCCTTGGCCTAGGATATGTTAGGGTTTCTTATAAATCCTTATCTTGTATGATTTTGCAAACTATTATTTAGATGATATTAATTTTACCCCTGTCTACTACTCTTAAGTACAAACCTTATAAAAAGAGTTTAATTTAACTTCACTTATCATTGCTCGTGCTTTGTACAAAAAAGTTCTATTACTCCTTATCAGTACATCATTATGTATTTTATGGAGGAGTGACTTTTGAGGTTTAATCTTTATTCACTTCTAGGAACGTTCGGAACTCTTTCCAATATCCTTATCCATTTGATAAAATCGAATAATTTTTGTTGCATGTTATTTTATTTACTTCTATTTTATATTCTATGAGCTTATATAGACTAATACATGTGTATCAAATACACAAGTCCATTTCTATGATGACTCATCGGTGAGTATGACGAATGTAACGTCCCGACTTTCCAGACCCGGAAAATCGAACCATTTTAGTTAAGAAGAAGAGGTAGAAGAAGAAAAATAGAAGACAACATCAGAATCTAACCATCGCAGCGGAATAAAATATAATATATATATCAACAGATCTTTACACAAATCAAAACTATATCTGTTTATACAATATAGCATCAGAGTATACACCAGAGAACACATAACATACAACTGGACAATAACCATATCATGTCCTCAATACAACAGAGTACAACAATCAACACAGCGGAATATATATATATATATAAACAAGTACGGGAGATACGTCTCACCATCCAGCTCATCTCCTGAGCTCTACAGCATCATATCCTGTAATCTATAATACTCGGTCTGACCCGAGCATTATATAAAACAATACCCGAGTCAGTCTGGAATACCAGCGTGAGAAAATCACACTCAAATTGATCATTAAAGTTTCAAAATCCTTTGAAAACAAAAGCATCTCGTAAGACCACGCCACAAATAAACATGTCGGGTTTTTACCTTACGATAGCTAAAACACTTTATATCAAAATCCTCTGATATTATAATAGTGTCTACAGAAAGTAAAATAGAATCTAGCTGAAATGCTTGCATCTCACATTTCAATAATAGTTGGGCACAATCAAAACCGTACAGGCACGTAGGGAGAATGGATTTCCAATGAATGACTAGGCACTGGGGTACCACCTGTCACAGTACGTGGCCTAGATCACAGTACCGAGGAGTACGCCCGCTCCCCTGCAACACAAGACCGGAATCATCCCTTACTGGATAATTCCAAATAAAATCACCCCACGGTTGGGATCAGCAACCGCAACACTAAGCCGAAATAAAAGGGACATCTAGACAGGGATGACCTTACTCTCAAGTGGGGGCTACCCACGAAGCCTTGCTGCATAACCCCTGATTTTCAGTCATTCCCGGTTGATGAGGCTCGAGGCTAAACGATACCTTTATAGCACATATCCCTTAGAATGCCCATCGTCCACCTGACGATGTCACGAAAGCATTCGTCCATACAAGTCCGTCCCGGGTTCGAACGGAACCGAATGCACTATTCCTACTACATCCATTTTGGAAATATCCTCAGGATTAGTAGCGACTAGCCCTTGCACTTCACTGCTCCATCTTCGACTCCGAAATCGTTACACGAAACGTACAAACCGGATCGAAGTGGTATTCGAGTCTCCAGACCTAGAATCCCGGTATACGGAAACTCGATCCCGGTCTCTTCGAAACGATCAGCGCATTTGGCCAATATTGATAGTCGGTTATTTAACTATCAATTAACATCCACAAGCAACCATCACACAATAAATAATTTCCCACATTATTTATTTGCCCAAATATCTTTCCAAGATATATTTCCAAATTTTCAGAGCTCATTTGAAAACAATTTCAAACAGTTTCCGCTTACGGAATACATTTCCAAATATTTATTTCCTCTGAAACACCAAGTACAAAACACTTTTAGATTTTAAAATAATTTAAAAACACTTTATTTTAAATATATCTTATAACATTGAAATCAAACTACTTTAATACTTTATTAAAAATATATACTTTAAAATAAACCACTTTATAATATAAACTAAATTTCTCCTTTTAAAACATAATACCAAATCACTTTTATATAATTACTACAATAATAGATTTTTGAAAATACTACTTTAGGCTTTAACATTTAGAAATAATAGATTTTCTAAAATATGCTTTTAAAAACACAATTAGAACTTTTAACTTATATTAAAAATTTCTTTGAAACGTACTTGGCTATCCAGAGAAATACACTTCTCATTTCCATCTTCTAAAAATAAATCAACATTTATTTTTTTTAAACAAATTCCTATTCTTTTATAAATTCCCACCTTGAATTTATATTCTCAAATATCCCCTGATATTTTATTTCACTTTATAAACCCAGTTTATAAATTTCAAAATCTCACTTCTCTTTTAAATTCGAAATCCCAAAGTATTTAATCAAATATATAATTGATTTCCCAATTTATTTTACTTTGAAATAAATTTCCTTACTTAATCCATTTATTTCCAAATTCATTAACTTCCATATTTTATTTCTCATTATGATTTAAAATCTTTAAACCGAAACACAAGTTTCAGATTTCCCAAATTCCTTCTTTCTTTTTAATTACATTTAAACATTGAATTAAAATAAATTATTTATCCCTTTAAATAATATCACATAAGTTTTCTTTAAATTCAATATTCTCTGTTTATTCAAAATTCCTCTTTTCCATATTTATTAGAATTTTGGAAATCACTTTTATCCTTAATCAGATTTATTCTCAAATTTATTCCAAACTCTTTATAATTATTTTACTTAAGAATTTACTCTTTTATTTCTTTCCAAAAATTCCATTCTAGAGATTTTGATAACTCAGCATATCCAAATCGATCCAACCAATCCATAACATCCAATTATCCA
The DNA here is from genome assembly GCA_030737815.1 of Allium fistulosum. Taxonomy (NCBI): domain Eukaryota; kingdom Viridiplantae; phylum Streptophyta; class Magnoliopsida; order Asparagales; family Amaryllidaceae; genus Allium; species Allium fistulosum. The sequence continues at coordinate 1,249,988,140 of CM060904.1, read as the reverse complement.
TATAATTCATCACAGGATATCAAAAATCATATCACAGAATATTTAACAAAATTAAATATTTTGAGGAATCCAGTTGGATCCCTCCAACCTGTTTCCCTGCATCCACAAACGTTAGCACAATACCAATTCCACTTCAAGGTGGAATATCACGGTATATGTGATTTATATAAAATCATCCGCTATTATGCGGCGCATAGGGTTTCATCCGCTATATAATGCGGGAATATCAACAATTCCAATATATACATATGCCAATATGTATATATTGCTATATACTACTATATATAGTATCACATCACACCAAATCAATCATTCAATCCATTATTTAAATTTAACCATTTAAATTTAAATTAAAAATTCAACTGAGTGAGATTAACTCACCTTTGATTCCTGATTTGCAATCCATTCCAAACCGACTTGATTTTCCATTATTTTTGACCTTGTACAATCATTATACGACTTATTAACATCTGAGAGGAACTATAAAAATTTACCATTAAATAAATTTAGTTGACCAACAATTTATCTAAACTAGCCATCTATATTTATTTATTTTTGTTCCTCAATTATCAAATAATTTTCCTTTTTCCTTGTATATATATTCAAAATTGAAACTGCACCTATATATATACATAATTTCCTACTGAATAGATTCCCTGTCTACCTATGTATATACTTCCCTCTTTTACTTTTATTTTACTGTATGAATCTATATATACTTCCTGTATATATATATATTTCTTCCTTTAAGCATATATATGTATACCTTAAAATTAAAAATGTGTGTAAACATTTTATTCCTTCAGGAAAAAAAAAATCAAACAGAAGAATACCTCACAGATAACAAACGAACCCAGACTCGCGACCTCACGCGTAAAACAGGGCCCAACGCCACCCCATCATCACCTCGAGACCGCTGCTGCACTTCCCTACGTGGCTCTAAGCCCCATCGCACCCCACCAGGAACTGCCGCAACCCTTCCTAGAACCCAATCTCGACCTCGTCCATACGAACGTGACTTCGATCCTGCCACCGTGCCATCTACTCGACTCCGCTTCTCCTCTCGTCGCCGCCTCAACTGCTTCGAGTTGAATCGAGATTTATTCAAATTAGATCGCGAGTATGAAACTAATCGCCACAGTCGAGTCGCCCCTCTTCACGGCCTCGCGAGCACGCGGTCCCTTACCATTTGAATACGAGCGCTGTCGCTACCCTCTTCCTTCGTTTGTGAATTTGAAAAAGACAGAGAGGGGTGGATGATTTTAGATCTGCGAATAAAAGGAGGGTCGCGATCTTATATTTTTTTTCCGTGAATTGATTCGTTATTCAATCTGAAGGACTGGAAATGATCGAAGATAAACTCGCAATTTCGATTATCGAATATGGGTGGCCATTATTAATTTCTTCTGAATTTGATTTTTAGTTTTCGAAGAAGGGGTTCGGTTCTATCATTAAAGAAAAGGGGTACTCGGTCCTGAAGTGATAGAAGAAAGGCAGTAGATTTTTTTTCATTTGCTTCTGAAGGAAGCCTTTGTTCTTAATATTATATATTTTTCTTTTAGTTTAGTTCGAGCATTTTAATAGTTGATTGAACGGCTTAAAATTGGGAAAGTATGTGATTTAATAAAAGGAAGATGGCGTATACTAGAAGCTTGATTAACTAAATTAAATTTCATCAGATTATTACCAATTAAATTTCAGCGTGTTTATATCGTATACTCACATACTAACTCCGATCAGTACGAAATTTGAAATCCGATAATAATTTAATACTACGGACCCAAATGGAACTAGTTTCGTCGAATTCCAAGACTGTGCCTCGGAAGGCTATTTTTAAATCCAATTTAAACAATAAAATTTTAAAACTGAACAAAACTCTTTAAACTTCCATTTTAAAAGTTCTATCATCTTCGGTATTATTAATATGAATTTTACGAGCTTTCAAAATATTTTTAGTTAGCTTAGAATACCAGATTTACTATTTTATCCAACTTCAAATAAATTTAATTCAATTATTAAATTACTCAATAAACAGCGATATTTGAAATTTAAGTTTATAATTAATCTCTGAATATTTAAAATTAATTAAATATTCCAATTTCAAATACTCAAAAATTCCGGGTCGTCACATTCCTCCCCCCTTAAAAGAATTTCGTCCCCGAAATTACTAGTTAGGAAGAATGATTCAATCCCCGTTAACTATTTCCCAAATTCAAATAAGTTCTAACAACTTGCCAAACAAATCTTTTTATCACAGTCACACTAACCATTTTCTAATTTTTCAACTTACCCATAAGTTCTCAACAACATAACTTACTTATCAATTCAAATTTAAATTTGAATTCAATTTTGAATTATCAAAATTTTCCAAAATTTTTCTAACTCCCTAAATTTTCAAAAAATTTCGCCAGCGTCTCCTTTGCGCGGCTAGTTCGGTACTACTACAAAATGGCTCTACGGCCTCCCAATCTCAAAAAGAAAACAAAAAGCCAAGTGGCTGGATCCAAAACCCAATCAAATTTCATATAGAAATTCAAATACATACCTTTTGTCGGGCCATTAAATTTATCTTCTAAAATCAAAATCCCAATTTATCCATTGCTTTTATACACCTGTATATCCTACTAAGCAATAATATTTCATCACAATTCCAAAGTCATTTTATACTTTTCTTTACAAATTTACAATATTTGTTTTACTTAAGCTCGTACGATGCACATATATCATCCGTACGCAATATCACATTCGATCGCTCACTCGATCACACAATTTCACTTCCGAACTAGTATCGTCCACCCGACTTCCTAGTGCGGACTCAGATCTGGTTTCTTGATCAGAAACCGTCATTCTCCTTGCATAGTCACAAACTATGATAGAGAATATCCAGAATCAATCAACAATCCATATCCAGGCTCGCCGTTGAAAATCGAGTGAAAAATCCTGATTCGGATCGATAAAACTATCTCAAAATTCTGTGCTCGACATCTGGATCAAATAGCTATGCGAATAAAATAATATACGTACATCTTACGTAATTAGCCCAATTGATTATCAGTTATATCAATTCTCTTTTATTTCGCATTCCTTTTTATTGTTATCCACTTATTCACAACTATCCCATTTCACAACTTCAGTTTTAGTCTTCATTCAACTATTCACTTAGTATATATATATATATTTTTTTTCATTCCAAAATTACTAAGTATATTCCCAATACCAATTTCCTTAAGAATTTCATTTTTCAATTCTTAAGTTCAATATAATTTTTCTTATATTTATTTACTACTTCACCACTGAAGTGTATATATTCAAATTGAACTCCCATTTCATATGAATTTCAATTTACTTCAATTTACTACTTCATTTCCAAATATATTTTTTTCAATTCATCTCCAACTTCTGAATATTGAATTTTATTTAGCTCGAAAACAAATCCAAGTTAATTCATTCAATAACTATTTCTCAACTTATTTAAACCACTCTTCTGTTTGAGTTCAGTTTCCATTCAATATTTACTTAAGTCAATAACTTAAGTTTATTTTCCATTTAACCAACCCTTTAAAGTTTTATTTCCATCTTTCATTTGATTCTTATTTAATCAAATTCCATCCATTTATTTATTTAATATAAGTGGTTCATTCACTCAATCATTATGAATTTTATTTTCCATACTCGATTCATATGGAATTATTTTATTAATAACCAGGCCATTTCCAATTTATTTTCACTTATTTGGATTTCATTTGCAATCCAAACCATCACTATTTTAATCCAATTTTATTAACTCACAATTCAATTTCATTAACTAATTTATTATCTAATTAGTTCCTCCGCTGGTTAAAATTAAATACTTGCTTTTTAAATCCCAAATATCACTTCACTTAATTTTCTTAAGTTCAATTTATTTTATAATTCAAGTTTGGATTTATTTAAAAATTAAGATTGCTCATCTTATCGTTTCCATTTGATAATTACAATTTCAAATTATAACTCTTAATGGTTCAAAGTACTGGATTCCCATTTATGACTTACAATTTCATTTCTATTCATAAGTTTTAACTCACTTACTTAAGATCTAGGACTATTCATTTAAGTCCATTTTCATCTTTACAATCAAATCTCAAATTATTACACTTAAGAACTTAAGAATATGAATTTCTTTACACAATTATAAGCATTTTACATTACCCTTATATCCAATTCAATTCGACTTCAACTTATTTACATTTAACTCAATTCCAATTCTCAATTCTTATTTAACTTATCTTAAGTTAAATTCAAATATATTTTATTCACCTTCATATACTTGAATTAAATTTTAATTCTAGGATACAATTTTATACAAGTTTTACAATTCATTCACCTTCAAGTTCTCTAACTCTTTTATCTACCAACTTATATTACTCATTGAGTTATTTTCATCTCGTAATTATAATCCCAGAATTAAACTTTCATTCCCTTCTTATTTCAATCAACTTCATTCTATACTTTATGTTGTTGATTCATTTAAATTTCCACATTTATATTTTAAATAGAATTCCCAGAATCCAATTGCCCGGTTTTATTTCAAAACCATTTTGAATCCATGAATAACTCATACACATCTGGTATATCACATCAAATCCCAATTTCCAAAACAATCTTCTTTTACCAAACAATTTTCCCTTTGAATTTCCAAACCAACCCAGTTCACAATCACTTCCAATTTAAAACAGTTTGGTAGCAATTTCTCTTTGGAAACTCGAAAATAGACATCGATGATGCTGCAGTCATCACCGAAATTATTTTCCAGCGACCGAAAGAGAATTTAATGCTTTTATCACTTTAAAACCTTTCAAACATTTTTAAATCCCAAATTCCACCAGATTTCAATTCAATTTCAAAAATATTTAAGAAATAATATCACCATTATCTCCCCAAAACCTTTAAACTATTTTTAAATCCAAAGGAATTTAAACCTTCCTCAAAACTTCAAATTCAAAATCCATTCAACTTAATATCCAAACATTACTCTGGAATTCTATCACATTTTATTTCAAGTTATAAGTCACATATACAATTTACATTTACAAATTTCATTTGTTTATGAATTTATCTCATTTGATTATAAATCACATTTGTAATTCACATTTGTATATAAAGGTTATCTCAATTTATAAATTGCATTTATAGTCTATATTTCAAATTCCATTTTGTTATATAAATTTATTCTTCAACTTAGGTTATAAGTTTTCAATTTCTGATTCAATTTTTTTTTACACAATGATGATAATAATCTAATATCATCGCTTTCTAACAACCAAGCAACCAAATATATAATTTACAAAAGTTATCCTTTTATATATAAAAATAATTTGGGCAAAATTATTTCATTCACCCTATTTAAAACAATATTGTGTCGAACTGTTCTATTCAAGTGTTTAGAAACCCCTTCGATACAGTTGCGCGGACTGTGCCGACGAAGGTTCATATGCCACTCAATAAATCAACCAACACAATATAAAACCATTTTATATTCACTAACAAATACGCGCTCATATCTATTAATACTCTCAAAATTTCCCACCAGAGCCAAGGTTATCGCTAGCCTAAGCTCTGATACCACTGTAACGTCCCGACTTTCCAGACACGGAAAATCGAACCATTTTAGTTAAGAAGAAGAGGTAGAAGAAGAAAAATAGAAGACAACATCAGAATCTAACCATCGCAGCGGAATAAAATATAATATATATATCAACAGATCTTTACACAAATCAAAACTATATCTGTTTATACAATATAACATCAGAGTATACACCAGAGAACACATAACATACAACTGGACAATAACCATATCATGTCCTCAATACAACAGAGTACAACAATCAACACAGCGGAATATATATATATATAAACAAGTACGGGAGATACGTCTCGCCTTCCAGCTCATCTCCTGAGCTCTACAGCATCATATCTTGTAATCTATAATACTCGATCTGACCCGAGCATTATATAAAACAATACCCGAGTCAGTCTGGAATACCAGCGTGAGAAAATCACACTCAAATTGATCATTAAAGTTTCAAAATCCTTTGAAAACAAAAGCATCTCGTAAGACCACGCCACAAATAAACATGTCGGGTTTTTACCTTACGATAGCTAAAACACTTTATATCAAAATCCTCTGATATTATAATAGTGTCTACAGAAAGTAAAATAGAATCTAGCTGAAATGCTTGCATCTCACATTTCAACAATAGTTGGGCACAATCAAAACCGTACAGGCACGTAGGGAGAATGGATTTCCAATGAATGACTAGGCACTGGGGTACCACCTGTCACAGTACGTGGCCTAGATCACAGTACCGAGGAGTACACCCGCTCCCCTGCAACACAAGACCGGAATCATCCCTTACTGGATAATTCCAAATAAAATCACCCCACGGTTGGGATCAGCAACCGCAACACTAAGCCGAAATAAAAGGGACATCTAGACAGGGATGACCTTACTCTCAAGTGGGGGCTACCCACGAAGCCTTGCTGCATAACCCCTGATTTTCAGTCATTCCCGGTTGATGAGGCTCGAGGCTAAACGATACCTTTATAGCACATATCCCTTAGAATGCCCATCGTCCACCTGACGATGTCACGAAAGCATTCGTCCATACAAGTCCGTCCCGGGTTCGAACGGAACCGAAGGCACTATTCCTACTACATCCATTTTGGAAATATCCTCAGGATTAGTAGCGACTAGCCCTTGCACTTCACTGCTCCATCTTCGACTCCGAAATCGTTACACGAAACGTACAAACCGGATCGAAGTGGTATTCGAGTCTCCAGACCTAGAATCCCGGTATACGGAAACTCGATCCCAGTCTCTTCGAAACGATCAGCGCATTTGGCCAATATTGATAGTCGGTTATTTAACTATCAATTAACATCCACAAGCAACCATCACACAATAAATAATTTCCCACATTATTTATTTGCCCAAATATCTTTCCAAGATATATTTCCAAATTTTCAAAGCTCATTTGAAAACAATTTCAAACAGTTTCCGCTTACGGAATACATTTCCAAATATTTATTTCCTCTGAAACACCAAGTACAAAACACTTTTAGATTTTAAAATAATTTAAAAACACTTTATTTTAAATATATCTTATGTTGGGTACGTTTCGACCCTATTCCAGACTGCCGAATCAAAGCTCCATTCCAGACTGCCGAATCAAAGCTCCATTCCAGACTGCCGAATCAAAGCTCCATTCCAGACTGCCGAATCGAAGCTTCACTCGAGACTGCCGAACCAAACTACCACCGGACCAAATCTCATCCACCGGACCAAGCTGCCACCGGACCACCAAGCTCCTACCACCGGATCAAAGCAAACCGAACCAACTCCACCAGGCCAGGTTAGATTAGCCCAGGCCCATCAGCAACCATATACATCCAAGACCCCTGCTCCCAACCTCACTCTATAAATAGAGGGGCAGGGATACAACAATGGGGACGAGTTTGAGAGCTCAAGCACGGAAGGAACTTTCAAACAACTTTCTTTTACTTGTATCAAAGCTTTGTACTTGTAATCAAAAGAAGAGAATAGAAATAACATATAAAGTGGACGTAGGCACATTCTGGCTGAACCACTATAAATTTGCGTGTCTTTTTACAGTTTAGCCCCTGCTTTTCATATATTTGCATAAATCTCCAAAATCACTAAGAACAACATAAGATCTACTAAATCATACGACTTTGAGGTGTTTGTCCATTTTTTGTGCAAACATTTTTGGTGCTTTCATTGAGAGATTGAAGCTCGAAGCTTCAGCTTCATCCGCTTAACAAGTTTTCCTAACAGCATCATCCGCCACTTGGAAAACATGCCTCCCAAACAGAGAAAAGATGTTAACAAAGGAAAAAACATCGCATCCAGTAGCCTTCCTGATCCAGCTATCGCAAATCAAGTAAATCCTCCTCCTCCAGCAACGGTAACAAATGGAGGACAGGCTAACCCAACCACTCCTGCCACAGAACAGCCTGCAGCAATTACTAGGGCAGATTTGGACAGAGTTGTTGTTGAAGTAACTAACCGCTTCACGTCCCAGCAGGAAGCCTTGGTGGACCATCTCATGTCACGCTTGAGGGACGCTGAAGAATCCAACCGCAACACTGAATCATGGGGCGAGTCCCAGTCTGGAGGATCTCAGAGACAGCAAAGATCTTCCTTCTTCGAAGGAGCTAACGGCAGAAGTAGCCGTGGTAGGAGCCGAGACCGAGCCCAGCCCGAAGTTAGGCCTGAGGAAACGTTTGGTACCGAACCCAACGGGGAAGGTACCGGGCGAAGGTCAACTGCAGCTGAGCCTGTCATGCTGCCTAACCACAGAAACACCGGTGAACGGGGCCGAGCTAGAGTTCAGCCCGAAGTTGGACCCGAGGAAGTGCTAAGATCAGAACCCAACCGGGGAAGATCAAGGCAAGGGCCAACTGTAGCTGACCCAAGCATGCTCCCAGAAGATCAAAGGCAGCCACTGGAAAATATGAGGAATGATAGACGATACCATCCCTACAGGTTGTCTGGACGGAATCAACCCCACAGAACAGAGCCAAACTCATTTCTGTCTGCTCCAAATTCTGATGAAAGGATGGCGCGCTTATTCAGAGAGTGTGTCCAACGGGAGCAAAGAGATCGAGGGATAGGCGCTAGGGTAACCAGCCCTTTCGCCCGCAATATCGAAGTTGCTATCACCCCCCGAGAATGGAAGATGCCAACAATGGAACCTTACAAAGGAACCTCCGATCCCGTTGTACACTTACAGAGGTACACGCAGCACATGCTCATGAGTGGAGCAACAGAGGGGGTGCTGTGCAAATGCTTCCCGCTCTTCTTAGCAGATCTTGCTACCTCCTGGTTCTGTCATCTACCCCAAGGATCCATCAGCTCATGGGAAATGTTGAAAGAGAAATTCATCAGTCAGTTCCGCATTCATGTGGAGCAACCTAAGGACGCTTATTCCTTATCCAGCGTCAAACAGAAACCCGGAGAAAAGCTGCAGCAATACCTGACCAGATTCAACGCCGCAGCAGCCGCAGTTCAAGATGCCGATGAGAAGCTTATCCTAATGGCCCTCTGCAGTGGGGTACATCCAGACACTAAATTTGCTAGGAGATTGACAAAAGAAAAACCAGCTACTTTACCCGATTTCTTCCATGAAGCCGGGAAATACATGAGGCTTGAGGATGCTGCCATGGAGGAGCAGTCAGGGCAGCAAAGTAAGACGACCCCTGGCAACGCCCCTGCTGTGGCAAGGGACGTTCGAAGGAATGATTCCAGAGACAATGCTGGGGGCAAGAAAGCAGAAAAACGCCTATATCGGCCAGGACCAAGATTCGACTCTTACACCCCTTTGAACGAGACCGTCGAAAACATCTTCCTTGCCACCCAAGGCGAAGTTAGATACAAACGCCCACCATACAAGAAGGAATCAGATAGCGCACAGAAATCTGGAAAATTCTGCCGCTTCCACGAATCCCACGGACATGATACCAACGAATGCCATCATCTCCGAGATCTGATTGAGGAACACATCAGAAGAAAGAAACTGGAGCGCTATGTAAAAAGTCAAGACAGGACTCCAGCTCCTGCCAATGAAAACCCAAGGCTACCCTCACCAGGGACCGGCAGAGGCGACCGCAACGCTAGCAGCTCTAGTCAAGAGAAGATAGTGGTCCATACCATCTCAGGAGGTCCACACATCGCAGACAGAAGTTGGAAAGAGATGGAAAGATACGGGAAGTCGCTCAGAGACAATAGAGACTGTGTCAATACGGTTATAGAAGAGCGCCACCCAAAGCGGAAAGAAAGTGAAGACATCACATTCAGTAAACGCGACCTAGAAGGAAGACAGTACCCTCACATGGATCCCATGGTCATCTCTGCCCGACTCGGTCCCGCCGAAGTTTACCGAATCCTGGTAGATACCGGAAGCTCTGTAAATATCCTGTTCAAACACGCATTCGACAAAATGAGGCTATCAATGAAGGATGTATCTCCCTGCGATAAACCGCTACACGGTTTCACTGGAGATGCGAAAATGCCCATCGGGCAGCTGGACCTCTTCGTTGAAATTGGAAGCCATCCCCGCTCCGTTGTAAGGAAACAGACGTTTGTGCTGATAGAAAACCATTCGGCCTACAACGCCTTCCTAGGAAGACCAGCCCTATCTGACTTCCAGATTGTCCTAGCCCCGTGGTGCCTGAAAATGAAATTTCCAACGGACAATGGAGTAGGGGAAGTGGAAGGAGACCAAGATATTGCACGAGACTGCTACGTAACCGAACTTCGCAACAACCACAGGAGAGATAAAGGGAAAGGTGTAGAGATTGCCCTCTGCACAAAAAGCCTTGAAGCATAGCAACTAAAGAAAGCCCCTCCTCTTCGATACACCAGCCACCCTTTCAATGAATTAGACCCTAGGGACAAAGAGGAGGAGGCCACCGCCGAGCCTGCAGAGGCTATGGAGTTTATATCTGTAGACAAGCACGACTCAAGTAGGCTACTGAAAATTGGGTCGCAGCTGAAAACTGAATTGAAGGAACAACTCGTTGATTTTCTCCGCCACAACTTGGATGTATTCGCTTGGTCACACGCTGACATGACTGGAATCTCCCCCAACATAGCGTGCCACGTATTAAAGATTGATCCTACCAAGGCACCTGTAAAACAAAAAAAGAGAAGTATGGGGGCAGAGCGATCAGCAGCCCTCGATGAAGAAGTAAAGAATCTACTCGCCAATGACTTCATACGAGAAGCTATTTACCCAGAATGGATCGCCAACCCGGTACTAGTAAAGAAGGCTAATGGGAAGTGGCGGACCTGCATTGACTTCTCCAACCTAAAATGACGCCTGCCCAAAGGATTGCTTCCCGCTTCCCAGAATCGACCAACTTGTAGACAGCACAGCCGGGCACGAACTCCTGTCCTTTATGGATGCATACTCAGGATATAACCAAATTCCTATGCATGCTCCCGACCAAGATCACACTAGTTTCATCACCGACCGGGGTTTGTACTGCTACAAAGTGATGCCCTTCGGACTTAAAAATGCAGGAGCCACCTACCAGCGCCTCGTCAACAAGATGTTCGCAGGGCTAATAGGACGAACAATGGAAGTATATGTAGACGACATGCTGGTAAAATCACGGAAAGCCAAAGATCACGTAAGCCACCTGGGCGAAATGTTCCAGGTACTTCGACAGTATGGAATGAAGTTGAATCCACTAAAGTGCTCCTTCGGAGTGTCATCAGGAAAATTCTTAGGATTCATCGTCCATGCCCGAGGGATAGAAGCAAACCCTGAACAAGTCCGAGCATTAAGAGACATCAAGATACCTTCCACCCGAAAGGAAATGCAAAGCCTAAATGGAAAAGTGGCTGCCCTAAGCCGATTCATCTCCAAAGCAACGGACAAGTGCGTCCCCTTTTTCGAAGCTCTAAAGAAAGATAAAGGAAAGTTCGAATGGACGGACGAATGCTTGACCGCTTTCCTTAACCTAATCGAACACCTCCAGAAACCACCGGTACTCTCGACCCCAAGCGAAGGCGAAGAATTATACCTATACCTTGCTGTGTCATCTCACGCTCTAAGCGCTGCCTTGGTAAGGGAAGATAACCGCACGCAACGACCAGTTTACTTCGTCAGTAAAAGGTTTACCGGGGCAGAAGTCAGATATCCTAAGCTTGAAAAGTTAGCATACTGTTTACTAATCACTTCACGAAAGCTACGTCATTACTTCCAATCCCATTCCATCAAGGTTCTAACCGATCAACCACTGAGGCAGGTACTCCATCGTCCCGACACTTCCGGGCGACTACTTAAATGGTGTATTGAGCTGAGTCAATATGATATCACCTATCACCCTCACACCGCCATCAAGGGACAAGCCATGGTTGATTTCATTGCAGAATTCACTACCAACGAGGATAAGGAGCAACCGGAAATAACGGAAGATATCAAGTGGAATCTCTTTGTGGACGGTGCATCTAACGAACAAGGCTCGGGGGCAGGTGTGGTAATCATCACTCCCAGGGGAAATAAACTGCACTATGCTATAAGGTTGGAGTTCACTGCCACCAACAACGATGCAGAATACGAAGCAGTAATAGCCGGATTAGAAATTGCTATCGAGATCGGAGCCAATTCTTTGTGTCTTCACAGCGATTCTCAGCTTATTGTTAATCAAATACTAGGGGAATTCCAAGCTCGAGAAGAACGACTCATAGCATATCTAAAGAAGACCAAGTTACTTCTCAGCCGATTAGACCACTACTTAGTCAAACACATCCCTCGGGAAGAGAACCAAGAGGCCGACGAATTGGCAAAGCAAGCAAGTATGAGAGACGTCGCCATCTTCGGGGCAGTAACTGTCTCAAAGCAAATGATCCCAAGTTTTGAGCAAGTGAATCTGATAGCTGCAACCGAAGAAGCAACTTGGATGACTCCCATCCGAGACTACCTACAAAATGGCACACTACCCGACAGGCGTAACGAAGTCAAGAAAATCTTGAGGAAAGCGTCCCGCTACACAATACAAGGAGACATCCTCTATCGGCGCGGGTTCTCTAACCCATTATTAAGGTGTGTCGCCGGAAGGGAAGCCAAGGAAATCTTATCCAACATTCATCAAGGAAGCTGCGGAGATCACACCGGAGGGCAAACGTTAGCAAAAAAGATACTCCGATACGGATATTTCTGGCCCACCTTAAGCAAGGACGCCTTGGATTTCGTCAAGAAGTGTGACAGATGCCAAAGATTTGCTAAGATCCCTCGGCTACCAACAACCGAGATTACTCAGATGACCAGCCCTTGGCCCTTTGCAGTATGGGGAATTGACTTAATCGGTGAACTGCCAATGGGTCGAGGCGGCGCCAAATATGCTATAGTAGCAGTCGACTATTTCACCAAATGGGTGGAAGCAGAACCTCTAAATAAAGTATCTTCAGCGAAAGTTATCAACTTCTTAATCAAAAATGTTCTGTGCAGGTACGGAGTCCCACTAAAAATCATATCAGACAATGGACTTCAGTTTGACAGCGAGGAATTCACCAACTGGTGCCAAGAACACGGAATTCACAAAAGCTTCTCATCCGTAGCATATCCCCAAGCAAACGGACAAGTCGAAGCAGTCAACAAAATTCTGAAAACTCTTATCAAAAAGAAGCTCGAAAAGTCAAAGGGCGCTTGGGTGGATGAACTCCCTACGGCACTATGGGCCTACCGCACATCTTTCAGAACATCAACAGGGCACACTCCTTTCTCTTTGGCATACGGATCGGAGGCTATGCTCTCAGTTGAAACCATTGTGCCTTCCCACCGTAGGATCCACTATAACCCAGAAGAAAACGAAGAGCTCCTCAACATGTCTTTGGATCTAGTCGAGGAGAGAAGGAATGATGCAGTCCTAAAAACAGCAGCCCACAAGCAAAAGGTGGCAGCACAATACAACTCCAAAGTCAAGCATCGTACCTTACGAGAAGGGGATCTTGTCCTCAAGCGAATCTTCCCTCGCCCCGGAGCACTAGACCCAATCTGGGATGGACCATATGTAATTCATAAAGATCTCCACAACGGAGCCTATATTTTGTCAACAGTGGACGGAGAGGTGTTCCAGAGGGCATGGAACATCCAACACCTCCGTCGATACTTTTCTTAACTTGTATTGCCCATATGAAGTGAATTAACAAAGAGAATCAGTGGACGTAGGCATTTTTTCGTGCCGAACCACTTTAAAAAAGCCTTGTCTCTTTTTTAACTTGTTCCTTTGTATCTTGGCTGCTTGTTAACTTTATCCTTTTCTGTTGAACAAAATCCTGAGCATATAGCATTTCTATTCAAAGCACTCCACAATGCAACTTCACGTGGACAAATCACAACAGGTACTATGCGAATCTATGCCCTCGCCAATGAGACACTTTTGCTCCAGCATCCCTCTGCTGCGGGTTAACTCATTGCTCGCGACGGCCCTTAAAGCCAACTGTAATGAGCCGATTATAAGCCACCGAGAAGGCCGACTATAGCCGAGGCAGCTCATTACGGCGTTAGGCTCGCCGGCGACTGTGAACCGATTATAAGCCCCAACATAAGGTGTGGCCAGCCAGGGGCAGTTCACAGTTGACGATCGGCACCCACGCTAGCCGGCCACAGTAAGTCGAATAATACCCGTGAGTACGGGCCATAATGGCCCGGGTAGTTACTGTGCGCGATCTCGGCTCCGGTGTGTCTAAAGTGCGGCTGTGGTAAAAAAGAATTAACTCCCCGCGGAGGCGTAAGATGGGTGACAAATGTCTCCAAGACCCACAGCTAGGGAAAGTGACTACAAAACCCGTTTGCCACGAACTTAAGCACATCGAAGGCCTTCCGTGACTGGAAGTTTTACTATTTCGCATATTTCAATTTTACTTAAAAAACTTTCCTCCTATCCTCTATAACAAACCATAAAGTACAGGATGCAGGGTAAGAGATGCCCGCCAATGGATGCAGAGATTCACAATCAAATGGCAGGGCAGTCAACTGCTTTCCATGCTTGGTCATACAAGATATTCGAAACTGCCATTTACAAACAGAACATGAAAGGCGGTGTTTTCTTCCTTTATGTACAAATGCATGACCATAATTTGATTTTTTCACACCACACGCTAACATTGCAAGTCATGAAATTATGATTTAAAACCAGAATCTGACATCAAACACAATTTAATTACAAGAATACACATAGCTACATTTCTCATACGATATGTCGAAATAGCAACAAATATTCAAGAAATGACAAAATCAACTTGAGCTAAAAAATTACACGTCAAGAATAATGTTATTACAAGTAGCAAGAATTACAACTCAGAAGTTACTCTACTGTCTTAAGACTAACAGATACAACAATGCCAAGCCTACAAAAAGAATTTTTTCAGGTTCAGTCATGGAGCTGGTTGCGTCGAAGTCTTGTCCTTGTTCTTTTGCCCGCCTGTCCGGTCATAAAAAGGATTAATTAGTGATGAGTAACCAAGTTAACAGAAAGACTAGAAAGGAAGACTTACCAGTACTAGCTTCTTGACCATCCTGGTCGTCATCCTCTACCTGCACACCCGCCTCTTCAGCAGCAAGCAGCCGCATACCCTCCTTTACCGCCACTTTCTCCTCCTTGGTGAACTGGGCAGTGACCACATCCATACTGAAGACCGTTCCACCCTCTTTATCTGCATCAGCCTTGGCCTCCTCCAAAGCCCGAAGATATGTCTTGGCCATGACTCTGGGATAATCATCCATCCAAGAGAGGTTACCCTGCTTCCAAGTCCGGAAATACATGTCCTGGAGCATGTCATCCATCATTCCTTCGTTCTCCTCAAACTCCCTCATCCGGGCATCGGAGGCCGACAACCTTTCCACGGCAGCATCTCTCTCCAGTCTGTATCTCGAACAATCAGCTTGAAGGGACCTCCGCATCACCTCCATCTCTTCCCTCAACTTAGCTTGAGCAAGCTCTGCAGCCTCAAGCTTCTCGGACAGTTCCTCCACTTGCTCGAGATCCGCTCTCCGAACCTCATCCACCGTGGTAATAGCCATGTCAATCCGCTCTTTGCAAGCAGCTTCCATTTTCCGCAATTCGGCCCGACTGGCCTCTTCCATGGTCCTCCTTAATCGCCCAGTAGCAGCCTCATGCTGAGAAATCTGGATAGCCTGATCCGCAAGCTGCTTGGCCTGATCCGAGACCACCAATCGAAGTCGAATATTGGCGCTCCCTATCTCCTCTCCGGCCTTAACCAGCCGAGCGTGATGCCCCATCAGCTTCTTGGCCTCATCTACCACCCGATCAATATTAGCTTTGGCCTCGTCCCCCATAGTGACTATACGAGTGGTGAGTAGATCGAGGTCTAAGGACTTGGCTTCGTCAAGTACTCGTACCATGGGGTTACGGGGGAGAAGGTGTTCACCAGTAACTTCGTCAAAAGTAATATCCTGAGAACCTGGATCCAGATCAGGATGACCCGCGAAGGGATTACGGGCCAAGTCGGGACGGTCGATATGAATAACAGAAGGGTTTCCGGACGGGTGTGGAGAGGGTACAAACTCGCTACCCTCCTCAGTAACATCATGAATAGGCTGAGCCGGAGGCTGAGGACCGAGCGAAGTTTCGGATAAAGGATGACTCCTCTTCCTCTGCTGAATACCCTCTTCGATGACCCCAAGAAGAGGACGGTACCCGACTACATCCCCGGAGCGTTGGGCTGAGGGCTTCGGCTTAGCAGAAATCTTGGAAAGTTTATATTGCTCGAGCCTGTGTCGAAGGTCTGAAGCTTTGGGCGTCTTGCCTGCTCCAGATATAAAGAACAAGTGTCATAATCTTACATTACAATATGATTCAAGAAACGCGGTAGGTTACAAGTTAGAAAAGGAAAAAGAAACACAGCTGTGGTTGTACAAACCCTGGGGAGGAGTGGGATACTGCAATAAGTCCTGGATTTCATTCCAGGACGGGAGCGGGTCATAAAATATTCCTAAGTCCCTATCATTAGTGAAACATGCAGGGGTCAAGAGTTCACCTCGAGTCGTCAGAGCCACCTTGGCCGGAATAGTCGGAGAAGACTCACTTGCACCAGTCCCGGTTTTGTCCGCCTCCCCGGTCTTCTCTACCAAAGCCGGATCATCACCCAACCCCTCAAAAGCTTGACGGAGAGCGTCGTCCGTCCACTCTTGCATCTCGCCTACTTGCCCAGAAGACAGAGCCCTGGAACCATCACCACCCTGTCCATCGCCACCCTCGTCACCAAGACGCTCAACGTCACTTCCACCCTCCGCCTCACCTCTTTCCTCCTCCGCGTCTATCTCCCCCTGAGTAAGTGGACAATTGCTGGGAGAAGGACCGTCTGACCTCTTAAGTTTCTTACCTCCAACGGCTAGAGGTTTCGTGAATGGTTTTCTCTTTCCACCCTCTGCCGCAACGCCTCCCTTGGCCTGAGCAGCCGCCCTCTCTTCCGTCGTTTCCCTCAACTTAACTACAGACTGCTGCGGAAGGATCAAGTTATATTCTAGAAGGATCGCATTTCTAATCAAGTAAGCAGATGATCTGTATTTCCCAAGAATGCCTTCTATCTCCGCCGCCGTCTGAACCAGGCGGTCAGTCTCCACAACCGGAAAGCCACCTGTCGCTAGCAAAAATGAGAAAGTATGAGAAGAAGCATCGCAATCAGGATAGAAATTATAAGTAAAAACATCAACTTACATCCAGAGGTAAAGCGCCGGATGGAGACGGAGTCGTCCCTAACAAAGAACCACTCTTTCTTGAACATGCTGAATTTGGAATAAAGGTCCAGGACCGGCTTGAAGGTCACAGCAGATTCCAAGTTAATATATGGGGACCCCTTCTTGTATCCCCTTAAATTGTACAAGTACCGGATCTCCCGGTTGGAGGGAGCGCGACCATACTTCCTCCGAAAAATAACGAAAAGGCTCACCAGTATGGCATAAGAGTTGGGCTGGAGCTGGAATGGGGCCACCTTCAGGTACGTGAGGAAGCTGACTATCCAAGCGTTGAGAGGCGGGATAGCACCACACATGCAATGGTACCTACTATAAGCAAAGTATCCTTCGGGAGGATTGTATGGCATGACTCCTGGACCCGGCAGCAGCATGAGGGCTCTATCAATCCCAAAGGAACGAGATATAACATCGAGTTGCTCCTCTTTGAGAAAGCTAGGAAAGCGGGGCGGGCCCGTGACGCTCCGATCCTGATTGAGCTGGGGGCACGGCCGAGGACTCTCCTTCACCCCCGGATCTCCTCTTATCTGATCGAGTTTCAACTTTTCGAGACATTTTATCTGCAGACATGGGAAAGGTATATCGTTAGAACATACAAGCAGCATAATCTGGAATTTCGCTTAAAAATTCGAAGTATAACTCAATAACTTCATTCGGTCGTATAACTCAATAGTCCATTCGGTCGTATAACTCAATAGTCCATTCGGTCGAATCACTCAAGAATTTCATTCGGTGGCACGAGCCCATGGTTCATTCGGTCTTTCAAGACAACAGTTCACTCGGCATAAGAAGTAGTACCTGGTTCGGCTAAATCACTTGATCCGGCTAGAATGCTTAATAACTTGGTTCGGCTAATTCACTTGATGAGAAGAGCGATGGCCTAAGCCCCTTATTTATAAGGGAAGGCTGGATGACCGGACCAGCCGGATCGACTCAGGTACCGAATACGGTCACTCAAGACAAAACAAAGCACAACGTATGACGTCATACGCCGCGCTTTGGGGGGCAAATGTTGGGTACGTTTCGACCCTATTCCAGACTGCCGAATCAAAGCTCCATTCCAGACTGCCGAATCAAAGCTCCATTCCAGACTGCCGAATCAAAGCTCCATTCCAGACTGCCGAATCGAAGCTTCACTCGAGACTGCCGAACCAAACTACCACCGGACCAAATCTCATCCACCGGACCAAGCTGCCACCGGACCACCAAGCTCCTACCACCGGATCAAAGCAAACCGAACCAACTCCACCAGGCCAGGTTAGATTAGCCCAGGCCCATCAGCAACCATATACATCCAAGACCCCTGCTCCCAACCTCACTCTATAAATAGAGGGGCAGGGATACAACAATGGGGACGAGTTTGAGAGCTCAAGCACGGAAGGAACTTTCAAACAACTTTCTTTTACTTGTATCAAAGCTTTGTACTTGTAATCAAAAGAAGAGAATAGAAATAACATATAAAGTGGACGTAGGCACATTCTGGCTGAACCACTATAAATTTGCGTGTCTTTTTACAGTTTAGCCCCTGCTTTTCATATATTTGCATAAATCTCCAAAATCACTAAGAACAACATAAGATCTACTAAATCATACGACTTTGAGGTGTTTGTCCATTTTTTGTGCAAACATCTTATAACATTGAAATCAAACTACTTTAATACTTTATTAAAAATATATACTTTAAAATAAACCACTTTATAATATAAACTAAATTTCTCCTTTTAAAACATAATACCAAATCACTTTTATATAATTACTACAATAATAGATTTTTGAAAATACTACTTTAGGCTTTAACATTTAGAAATAATAGATTTTCTAAAATATGCTTTTAAAAACACAATTAGAACTTTTAACTTATATTAAAAATTTCTTTGAAACGTACTTGGCTATCCAGAGAAATACACTTCTCATTTCCATCTTCTAAAAATAAATCAACATTTATTTTTTTTAAACCAATTCCTATTCTTTTATAAATTCCCACCTTGAATTTATATTCTCAAATATCCCCTGATATTTTATTTCACTTTATAAACCCAGTTTATAAATTTCAAAATCTCACTTCTCTTTTAAATTCCAAATCCCAAAGTATTTAATCAAATTTATAATTGATTTCCCAATTTATTTTACTTTGAAATAAATTTCCTTACTTAATCCATTTATTTCCAAATTCATTAACTTCCAGATTTTATTTCTCATTATGATTTAAAATCTTTAAACCGAAACACAAGTTTCAGATTTCCCAAATTCCTTCTTTCTTTTTAATTACATTTAAACATTGAATTAAAATAAATTATTTATCCCTTTAAATAATATCACATAAGTTTTCTTTAAATTCAATATTCTTTGTTTATTCAAAATTCCTCTTTTCCATATTTATTAGAATTTTGGAAATCACTTTTATCCTTAATCAGATTTATTCTCAAATTTATTCCAAACTCTTTATAATTATTTTACTTAAGAATTTACTCTTTTATTTCTTTCCAAAAATTCCATTCTAGAGATTTTGATAACTCAGCATATCCAAATCGATCCAACCAATCCATAACATCCAATTATCCATATAATTCATCACAGGATATCAAAAATCATATCACAGAATATTTAACAAAATTAAATATTTTGAGGAATCCAGTTGGATCCCTCCAACCTGTTTCCCTGCATCCACAAACGTTAGCACAATACCAATTCCACTTCAAGGTGGAATATCGCAGTATATGGGATTTATATAAAATCATCCGCTATTATGCGGCGCATAGGGTTTCATCCGCTATATAATGCGGGAATATCAACAATTCCAATATATACATATGCCAATATGTATATATTGCTATATACTACTATATATAGTATCACATCACACCAAATCAATCATTCAATCCATTATTTAAATTTAACCATTTAAATTTAAATTAAAAATTCAACTGAGTGAGATTAACTCACCTTTGATTCCTGATTTGCAATCCATTCCAAACCGACTTGATTTTCCATTATTTTTGACCTTGTACAATCATTATACGACTTATTAACATCTGAGAGGAACTATAAAAATTTACCATTAAATAAATTTAGTTGACCAACAATTTATCTAAACTAGCCATCTATATTTATTTATTTTTGTTCCTCAATTATCAAATAATTTTCCTTTTTCCTTGTATATATATTCAAAATTGAAACTGCACCTATATATATACATAATTTCCTACTAAATAGATTCCCTGTCTACCTATGTATATACTTCCCTCTTTTACTTTTATTTTACTGTATGAATCTATATATACTTCCTGTCTATATATATATTTCTTCCTTTAAGCATATATATGTATACCTTAAAATTAAAAATGTGTGTAAACATTTTATTCCTTCAGAAAAAAAAAATCAAACAGAAGAATACCTCACAGATAACAAACGAACCCAGACTCGCGACCTCACGCGTAAAACAGGGCCCAACGCCACCCCATCATCACCTCGAGACCACTGCTGCACTTCCCTACGTGGCTCTAAGACCCATCGCACCCCACCAGGAACTGCCGCGACCCTTCCTAGAACCCAATCTCGACCTCGTCCATACGAACGTGACTTCGATCCTGCCACCGTGCCATCTACACGACTCCGCTTCTCCTCTCGTCGCCGCCTCAACTGCTTCGAGTTGAATCGAGATTTATTCAAATTAGATCGCGAGTATGAAACTAATCGCCACAGTCGAGTCGCCCCTCTTCACGGCCTCGCGAGCATGCGGTCCCTTACCATTTGAATACGAGCGTTGTCGCTACCCTCTTCCTTCGTTTGTGAATTTGAAAAAGACAGAGAGGGGTGGATGATTTTAGATCTGCGAATAAAAGGAGGGCCGCGATCTTATATTTTTTTTTCCGTGAATTCATTCGTTATTCAATCTGAAGGACTGGAAATGATCGAAGATAAACTCGCAATTTCGATTATCGAATATGGGTGGCCATTATTAATATCTTCTGAATTTGATTTTTAGTTTTCGAAGAAGGGGTTCGGTTCTATCATTAAAGAAAAGGGGTACTCGGTCCTGAAGTGATAGAAGAAAGGCAGTAGATTTTTTTTCATTTGCTTCTGAAGGAAGCCTCTGTTCTTAATATTATATATTTTTCTTTTAGTTTAGTTCGAGCATTTTAATAGTTGATTGAACGGCTTAAAATTGGGAAAGTACGTGATTTAATAAAAGGAAGATGGCGTATACTAGAAGCTTGATTAACTAAATTAAATTTCATCAGATTATTACCAATTAAATTTCAGCGTGTTTATATCGTATACTCACATACTAACTCCGATCAGTACGAAATTTGAAATCCGATAATAATTTAATACTATGGACCCAAATGGAACTTGTTTCGTCGAATTCCAAGACTGTGCCTCGGAAGGCTATTTTTAAATCCAATTTAAACAATAAAATTTTAATACTGAACAAAACTCTTTAAACTTCCATTTTAAAAGTTCTATCATCTTCGGTATTATTAATATGAATTTTACGAGCTTTCAAAATATTTTTAGTTAGCTTAGAATACCAGATTTACTATTTTATCCAACTTCAAATAAATTTAATTCAATTATTAAATTACTCAATAAACAGCGATATTTGAAATTTAAGTTTATAATTAATCTCTGAATATTTAAAATTAATTAAATATTCCAATTTCAAATACTCAAAAATTCCGGGTCGTCACATTCCTCCCCCCTTAAAAGAATTTCGTCCCCGAAATTACTAGTTAGGAAGAATGATTCAATCCCCGTTAACTATTTCCCAAATTCAAATAAGTTCTAACAACTTGCCAAACAAATCTTTTTATCACAGTCACACTAACCATTTTCTAATTTTTCAACTTATCCATAAGTTCTCAACAACATAACTTACTTATCAATTCAAATTTAAATTTGAATTCAATTTTGAATTATCAAAATTTTCCAAAATTTTTCTAACTCCCTAAATTTTCAAAAAATTTCGCCAGCGTCTCCTTTGCGCGGCTAGCTCGGTACTACTACAAAATGGCTCTACGGCCTCCCAATCTCAAAAAGAAAACAAAAAGCCAAGTGGCTGGATCCAAAACCCAATCAAATTTCATATAGAAATTCAAATACATACCTTTTGTCGGGCCATTAAATTTATCTTCTAAAATCAAAATCCCAATTTATCCATTGCTTTTATACACCTGTATATCCTACTAAGCAATAATATTTCATCACAATTCCAAAGTCATTTTATACTTTTCTTTACAAATTTACAATATTTGTTTTACTTAAGCCCGTACGATGCACATATATCATCCGTACGCAATATCACATTCGATCGCTCACTCGATCACACAATTTCACTTCCGAACTAGTATCGTCCACCCGACTTCCTAGTGCGGACTCAGATCTGGTTTCTTGATCAGAAACCGTCATTCTCCTTGCATAGTCACAAACTATGATAGAGAATATCCAGAATCAATCAACAATCCATATCCAGGCTCGCCGTTGAAAATCGAGTGAAAAATCCTGATTCGGATCGATAAAACTATCTCAAAATTCTGTGCTCGACATCTGGATCAAATAGCTATGCGAATAAAATAATATACGTACATCTTACGTAATTAGCCCAATTGATTATCAGTTATATCAATTCTCTTTTATTTCGCATTCCTTTTTATTGTTATCCACTTATTCACAACTATCCCATTTCACAACTTCAGTTTTAGTCTTCATTCAACTATTCACTTAGTATATATATATTTTTTTTCCATTCCAAAATTACTAAGTATATTCCCAATACCAATTTCCTTAAGAATTTCATTTTTCAATTCTTAAGTTCAATATAATTTTTCTTATATTTATTTACTACTTCACCACTGAAGTGTATATATTCAAATTGAACTCCCATTTCATATGAATTTCAATTTACTTCAATTTACTACTTCATTTCCAAATATATTTTTTTCAATTCATCTCCAACTTCTGAATATTGAATTTTATTTAGCTCGAAAACAAATCCAAGTTAATTCATTCAATAACTATTTCTCAACTTATTTAAACCACTCTTCTGTTTGAGTTCAGTTTCCATTCAATATTTACTTAAGTCAATAACTTAAGTTTATTTTCCATTTAACCAACCCTTTAAAGTTTTATTTCCATCTTTCATTTGATTCTTATTTAATCAAATTCCATCCATTTATTTATTTAATATAAGTGGTTCATTCAGAACAACCCCCCCAACTACCACATAGATCTCACGGTTGCTATTTTCAGTTGGTGGATCTGGGCCGAGCGCAATGCACGTGTATTCTGCAAGCCCATATCCAGCCTTGAAAAAACCTGTAGACGTATTACTCACCATTTCTCATCTATATCAGGTCGTAGCTTCTCCGCTCCGTTCAGGCTGAGACTTCCTCACCCCAGCTCTCCACAGGCTGAATCCTCGGGCAGCACATCAGCAGTTCCTCCTGACAGACACCGTGGGCACCACTAAACCGCGACTTAGCTCCGGCCTTTTCATCACTGTTTTTTCCACTATATGTATTTTGTATATATAACTCTGTCCCTCTATGACTAGCGTACTGCTTCTCAATACTTTTTGGCCAGCGATCAGGCTTGTTGATCGCAATATTTACCTATTTATATATTATCTAATCGGCTGTGTAGTGCCATGCTACACAACCGTGTCGCTCAAAAAAAAAAGTGGTTCATTCACTCAATCATTATGAATTTTATTTTCCATACTCGATTCATATGGAATTATTTTATTAATAACCAGGCCATTTCCAATTTATTTTCACTTATTTGGATTTCATTTGCAATCCAAACCATCACTATTTTAATCCAATTTTATTAACTCACAATTCAATTTCATTAACTAATTTATTATCTAATTAGTTCCTCCGCTGGTTAAAATTAAATACTTGCTTTTTAAATTCCAAATATCACTTCACTTAATTTTCTTAAGTTCAATTTATTTTATAATTCAAGTTTGGATTTATTTAAAAATTAAGATTGCTCATCTTATCGTTTCCATTTGATAATTACAATTTCAAATTATAACTCTTAATGGTTCAAAGTACTGGATTCCCATTTATGACTTACAATTTCATTTCTATTCATAAGTTTTAACTCACTTACTTAAGATCTAGGACTATTCATTTAAGTCCATTTTCATCTTTACAATCAAATCTCAAATTATTACACTTAAGAACTTAAGAATATGAATTTCTTTACACAATTATAAGCATTTTACATTACCCTTATATCCAATTCAATTCGACTTCAACTTATTTACATTTAACTCAATTCCAATTCTCAATTCTTATTTAACTTATCTTAAGTTAAATTCAAATATATTTTATTCACCTTCATATACTTGAATTAAATTTTAATTCTAGGATACAATTTTATACAAGTTTTACAATTCATTCACCTTCAAGTTCTCTAACTCTTTTATCTACCAACTTATATTACTCATTGAGTTATTTTCATCTCGTAATTATAATCCCAGAATTAAACTTTCATTCCCTTCTTATTTCAATCAACTTCATTCTATACTTTATGTTGTTGATTCATTTAAATTTCCACATTTATATTTTAAATAGAATTCCCAGAATCCAATTGCCCGGTTTTATTTCAAAACCATTTTGAATCCATGAATAACTCATACACATCTGGTATATCACATCAAATCCCAATTTCCAAAACAATCTTCTTTTACCAAACAATTTTCCCTTTGAATTTCCAAACCAACCCAGTTCACAATCACTTCCAATTTAAAACAGTTTGGTAGCAATTTCTCTTTGGAAACTCGAAAATAGACATCGATGATGCTGCAGTCATCACCGAAATTATTTTCCAGCGACCGAAAGAGAATTTAATGCTTTTATCACTTTAAAACCTTTCAAACATTTTTAAATCCCAAATTCCACCAGATTTCAATTCAATTTCAAAAATATTTAAGAAATAATATCACCATTATCTCCCCAAAACCTTTAAACTATTTTTAAATCCAAAGGAATTTAAACCTTCCTCAAAACTTCAAATTCAAAATCCATTCAACTTAATATCCAAACATTACTCTGGAATTCTATCACATTTTATTTCAAGTTATAAGTCACATATACAATTTACATTTACAAATTTCATTTGTTTATGAATTTATCTCATTTGATTATAAATCACATTTGTAATTCACATTTGTATATAAAGGTTATCTCAATTTATAAATTGCATTTATAGTCTATATTTCAAATTCCATTTTGTTATATAAATTTATTCTTCAACTTAGGTTATAAGTTTTCAATTTCTGATTCAATTTTTTTTTACACAATGATGATAATAATCTAATATCATCGCTTTCTAACAACCAAGCAACCAAATATATAATTTACAAAAGTTATCCTTTTATATATAAAAATAATTTGGGCAAAATTATTTCATTCACCCTATTTAAAACAATATTGTGTCGAACTGTTCTATTCAAGTGTTTAGAAACCCCTTCGATACAGTTGCGCGGACTGTGCCGACGAAGGTTCATATGCCACTCAATAAATCAACCAACACAATATAAAACCATTTTATATTCACTAACAAATACGCGCTCATATCTATTAATACTCTCAAAATTTCCCACCAGAGCCAAGGTTATCGCTAGCCTAAGCTCTGATACCACTGTAACGTCCCGACTTTCCAGACACGGAAAATCGAACCATTTTAGTTAAGAAGAAGAGGTAGAAGAAGAAAAATAGAAGACAACATCAGAATCTAACCATCGCAGCGGAATAAAATATAATATATATATCAACAGATCTTTACACAAATCAAAACTATATCTGTTTATACAATATAGCATCAGAGTATACACCAGAGAACACATAACATACAACTGGACAATAACCATATCATGTCCTCAATACAACAGAGTACAACAATCAACACAGCGGAATATATATATATATAAACAAGTACGGGAGATACGTCTCGCCTTCCAGCTCATCTCCTGAGCTCTACAGCATCATATCCTGTAATCTATAATACTCGATCTGACCCGAGCATTATATAAAACAATACCCGAGTCAGTCTGGAATACCAGCGTGAGAAAATCACACTCAAATTGATCATTAAAGTTTCAAAATCCTTTGAAAACAAAAGCATCTCGTAAGACCACGCCATAAATAAACATGTCGGGTTTTTACCTTACGATAGCTAAAACACTTTATATCAAAATCCTCTGATATTATAATAGTGTCTACAGAAAGTAAAATAGAATCTAGCTGAAATGCTTGCATCTCACATTTCAATAATAGTTGGGCACAATCAAAACCGTACAGGCACGTAGGGAGAATGGATTTCCAACGAATGACTAGGCACTGGGGTACCACCTGTCACAGTACGTGGCCTAGATCACAGTACCGAGGAGTACGCCCGCTCCCCTGCAACACAAGACCAGAATCATCCCTTACTGGATAATTCCAAATAAAATCACCCCACGGTTGGGATCAGCAACCGCAACACTAAGCCGAAATAAAAGGGACATTTAGACAGGGATGACCTTACTCTCAAGTGGGGGCTACCCACGAAGCCTTGCTGCATAACCCCTGATTTTCAGTCATTCCCGGTTGATGAGGCTCGAGGCTAAACGATACCTTTATAGCACATATCCCTTAGAATGCCCATCGTCCACCTGACGATGTCACGAAAGCATTCGTCCATACAAGTCCGTCCCGGGTTCGAACGGAACCGAAGGCACTATTCCTACTACATCCATTTTGGAAATATCCTCAGGATTAGTAGCGACTAGCCCTTGCACTTCACTGCTCCGTCTTCGACTCCGAAATCGTTACACGAAACGTACAAACCGGATCGAAGTGGTATTCGAGTCTCCAGACCTAGAATCCCGGTATACGGAAACTCGATCCCGGTCTCTTCGAAACGATCAGCGCATTTGGCCAATATTGATAGTCGGTTATTTAACTATCAATTAACATCCACAAGCAACCATCACACAATAAATAATTTCCCACATTATTTATTTGCCCAAATATCTTTCCAAGATATATTTCCAAATTTTCAAAGCTCATTTGAAAACAATTTCAAACAGTTTCCGCTTACGGAATACATTTCCAAATATTTATTTCCTCTGAAACACCAAGTACAAAACACTTTTAGATTTTAAAATAATTTAAAAACACTTTATTTTAAATATATCTTATAACATTGAAATCAAACTACTTTAATACTTTATTAAAAATATATACTTTAAAATAAACCACTTTATAATATAAACTAAATTTCTCCTTTTAAAACATAATACCAAATCACTTTTATATAATTACTACAATAATAGATTTTTGAAAATACTACTTTAGGCTTTAACATTTAGAAATAATAAATTTTCTAAAATATGCTTTTAAAAACACAATTAGAACTTTTAACTTATATTAAAAATTTCTTTGAAACGTACTTGGCTATCCAGAGAAATACACTTCTCATTTCCATCTTCTAAAAATAAATCAACATTTATTTATTTTAAACCAATTCCTATTCTTTTATAAATTCCCACCTTGAATTTATATTCTCAAATATCCCCTGATATTTTATTTCACTTTATAAACCCAGTTTATAAATTTCAAAATCTCACTTCTCTTTTAAATTCCAAATCCCAAAGTATTTAATCAAATTTATAATTGATTTCCCAATTTATTTTACTTTGAAATAAATTTCCTTACTTAATCCATTTATTTCCAAATTCATTAACTTCCATATTTTATTTCTCATTATGATTTAAAATCTTTAAACCGAAACACAAGTTTCAGATTTCCCAAATTCCTTCTTTCTTTTTAATTACATTTAAACATTGAATTAAAATAAATTATTTATCCCTTTAAATAATATCACATAAGTTTTCTTTAAATTCAATATTCTCTATTTATTCAAAATTCCTCTTTTCCATATTTATTAGAATTTTGGAAATCACTTTTATCCTTAATCAGATTTATTCTCAAATTTATTCCAAACTCTTTATAATTATTTTACTTAAGAATTTACTCTTTTATTTCTTTCCAAAAATTCCATTCTAGAGATTTTGATAACTCAGCATATCCAAATCGATCCAACCAATCCATAACATCCAATTATCCATATAATTCATCACAGGATATCAAAAATCATATCACAGAATATTTAACAAAATTAAATATTTTGAGGAATCAAGTTGGATCCCTCCAACCTGTTTCCCTGCATCCACAAACGTTAGCACAATACCAATTCCACTTCAAGGTGGAATATCGCGGTATATGGGATTTATATAAAATCATCCGCTATTATGCGACGCATAGGGTTTCATCCGCTATATAATGCGGGAATATCAACAATTCCAATATATACATATGCCAATATGTATATATTGCTATATACTACTATATATAGTATCACATCACACCAAATCAATCATTCAATCCATTATTTAAATTTAACCATTTAAATTTAAATTAAAAATTCAACTGAGTGAGATTAACTCACCTTTGATTCCTGATTTGCAATCCATTCCAAACCGACTTGATTTTCCATTATTTTTGACCTTGTACAATCATTATACGACTTATTAACATCTGAGAGGAACTATAAAAATTTACCATTAAATAAATTTAGTTGACCAACAATTTATCTAAACTAGCCATCTATATTTATTTATTTTTGTTCCTCAATTATCAAATAATTTTCCTTTTTCCTTGTATATATATTCAAAATTGAAACTGCACCTATATATATACATAATTTCCTACTGAATAGATTCCCTGTCTACCTATGTATATACTTCCCTCTTTTACTTTTATTTTACTGTATGAATCTATATATACTTCCTGTCTATATATATATTTCTTCCTTTAAGCATATATATGTATACCTTAAAATTAAAAATGTGTGTAAACATTTTATTCCTTCAGAAAAAAAAATTCAAACAGAAGAATACCTCACAGATAACAAACGAACCCAGACTCGCGACCTCACGCGTAAAACAGGGCCCAACGCCACCCCATCATCACCTCGAGACCGCTGCTGCACTTCCCTACGTGGCTCTAAGCCCCATCGCACCCCACCAGGAACTGCCGCGACCCTTCCTAGAACCCAATCTCGACCTCGTCCATACGAACGTGACTTCGATCCTGCCACCGTGCCATCTACTCGACTCCGCTTCTCCTCTCGTCGCCGCCCCAACTGCTTCGAGTTGAATCGAGATTTATTCAAATTAGATCGCGAGTATGAAACTAATCGCCACAGTCGAGTCGCCCCTCTTCACGGCCTCGCGAGCACGTGGTCCCTTACCATTTGAATACGAGCGCTGTCGCTACCCTCTTCCTTCGTTTGTGAATTTGAAAAAGACAGAGAGGGGTGGATGATTTTAGATCTGCGAATAAAAGGAGGGTCGCTATCTTATATTTTTTTTCCGTGAATTGATTCGTTATTCAATCTGAAGGACTGGAAATGATCGAAGATAAACTCGCAATTTCGATTATCGAATATGGGTGGCCATTATTAATTTCTTCTGAATTTGATTTTTAGTTTTCGAAGAAGGGGTTCGGTTCTATCATTAAAGAAAAGGGGTACTCGGTCCTGAAGTGATAGAAGAAAGGCAGTAGATTTTTTTTCATTTGCTTCTGAAGGAAGCCTTTGTTCTTAATATTATATATTTTTCTTTTAGTTTAGTTCGAGCATTTTAATAATTGATTGAACGGCTTAAAATTGGGAAAGTATGTGATTTAATAAAAGGAAGATGGCGTATACTAGAAGCTTGATTAACTAAATTAAATTTCATCAG
Organism: Allium fistulosum; assembly: GCA_030737815.1. Taxonomy (NCBI): domain Eukaryota; kingdom Viridiplantae; phylum Streptophyta; class Magnoliopsida; order Asparagales; family Amaryllidaceae; genus Allium; species Allium fistulosum. Next base: position 1,249,958,059 of record CM060904.1, on the reverse strand, counting down.
ATTATTACCAATTAAATTTCAGCGTGTTTATATCGTATACTCACATACTAACTCCGATCAGTACGAAATTTGAAATCCGATAATAATTTAATATTACGGACCCAAATGGAACTAGTTTCGTCGAATTCCAAGACTGTGCCTCGGAAGGCTATTTTTAAATCCAATTTAAACAATAAAATTTTAAAACTGAACAAAACTCTTTAAACTTCCATTTTAAAAGTTCTATCATCTTCGGTATTATTAATATGAATTTTATGAGCTTTCAAAATATTTTTAGTTAGCTTAGAATACCAGATTTACTATTTTATCCAACTTCAAATAAATTTAATTCAATTATTAAATTACTCAATAAACAGCGATATTTGAAATTTAAGTTTATAATTAATCTCTGAATATTTAAAATTAATTAAATATTCCAATTTCAAATACTCAAAAATTCCGGGTCGTCCCAACGAAGTACTTGGAACCATTATGGTATTAATCGACTTACAATTGCATTTATCTATATGTATCATTCCAAAAAGTTCATCAACACTTATGATGCTCCCACAAAATGGGTGCATGGATCTTAATTGTTTGATTTATAATTAACTAGTATCATATGATTCATAATTATATAATAAAAATTATTTCTTAAAACCAAGGCTTATTCTATAATTCAAAAATAATTATAAATAATTTTAGATACTTCAGTATTTTCCAATGCATCACTTTTATTGTGAAAACTACTACATTATTGCTTAATTTCATTGCGAATATTCATAATATTTACATTGAAATATAACTATATCTATTTTTAGTCAGCACTGAAAAATAGTCATTATTTCGTACACAATGTTGGGTAAGTTTTACGAGAACAATTTTCGTAACTCGATGCAATCAATAAGTATTAATGGCATGCTCTCACTATTTCCATCATTATTATAACAGCGTACTAAATTCGGAGGTTTATCTATAACGGTCTGCCTTTCTTACACCTAAAGACGACACTTAATACAACCTCGGTATTCATGTGCCGATCAACTAAATGTCTGAAAGACGGGTCGTGGGATAAAGAAAATAAAAGGACAAAGAACCAAACATGGACTTTTCTCACAACGACGGAGTTACATATACATCATCACAGAATAGTACATTTGGTTACTTTAAATTATTACATCAAAGTTACAACAAGTACTATCCCCAATAAGAACAGCTATATCAGCCTGCCCAAAAATACAAATACATAATATACAAGAAACGGTGGAAATATTGACAACTACTAGGTGATGATGAAAGCTCCTACTCCATACCAATTTCCAAAATGCTCCCAAAAATAATTGGCTGCTTGGCTACTCATAAAAATTTGAGTACCCTAAGAGTTTAAGGGAAAGAAATAAAACTCCAGGTCAAACAAGGGTCTGGTGTGAGTAAAGCATAAATTTTAACTTATAAAATAAATCTTTCAAAATAAAGGTATCTCGTAAGACCATGCCACATATAAACACGGATGAGTTTTGCCTTATGATAACCAAAACATTTCTACATAAAATCCTCTGATATTATCATAATGTCTAGGTTTAAAATAAATATGGAAACATATACGAAATTTACATTAATTAAATTCCAACATGATAAGTATACAACTATGTCTGTAAGGCACGTATTATAAAATGGATTCCATCAATGACAAGGCACCGAGGTACCACTTGTCACATTGCATCTCTAGATAAAATGCACCGAGATCCAAACATGGACTCCCTACTAACACAGGACTGGCCTACCCCATACTAGATAGTAACGAATATGATCATACCTAGTTTGTCATCAAAAACCATAATGGATCTGAAGCATAGTATAAAGGAATGATATCAACTCTAAAAAGGAATGACCACACCCTAATGGGTGCGACCCACTTAGCCCTGCTGCATATCCCCTGATTTTAGTCTTTTTTGGTTGTAAAGCATGAGGTTCCACTTTACCTTTCCTCCTAGCAAGCCATCTTGGAATGCTAATATTGCCCTCTTGGCAATCAATGCAATGATAACATTCATCCATACAAGTTATTCCTAGATCGAAAAACATTCAACAATCACTATCTTTCCTTTTTTGGAATCACCCTTAGGACGAATAGTTTAGTTCTATAGCATACTTCATAATGATCCATTGCGAACATTATTAGTTTGGAGTGGTTTGGATAAATCATACTTATCTGAAACCGATGCCTCAAAACTAAGAGGTAATTCCCGACTAACTCAATTCCGGTTCTTTGGAAGTATGCAACAAGTGTTGGAGTCCTCACTAGGGAACTCGAATATACACAACATACTTCCTAAATTAAAACAGGTCAAGTTATAAATAGCGGATAATCTGCTACTTAGGGTAATTATACAGAGTTTGCATATGGATAACCATATACTTAATTTAAACATGACCTATTGATATAAATTAACCCTCCCATGTCTATCACATTTTTTATATTTCGACCTTACTCCATCCCTCGCCTAGAAATAAATTCTAGATCTCACACAGAGGATCAGCCTACTCATCGGCTTTTAGTGCTAACTATGGGATTAATTACTTCCCATAAATGTGTCACCACATTAGCATTGGTTTCATATTTGTTTAAGGTTACTTAAGGGTAATCGACAAAGAAACCCCTTGATTTAAAACATTTTCAAAAAAGAAAAACAGTTTAAACAAAATCGATATTTTAGGAACAAAGCGATTTAAAACCCTTATTTTTTTAATTAAATAATAAATTAAACCCTTATTAAATAATAACTAAATCTTAGTTAAGCCTTAATTAAAATCTTAATTAAATTTTACTTAATCAGTAATTAATTAATAATTGAACCCTCTTTTAAATAAATAAATAATTATTAATTAATCTTAGATAAATAATTGAATAATATTTCATCAATAATTAATAATTAAATATTAATTTAATTTTAATTAGTTAACTAATTATAGTTAACTTACTTAATTAACACTTAAGTACTAATTACCTTTGTTAATCAATGATTAAGTAATAATTACCTTAATTAATTAATTAATAATCATTATATAAATAAATAAATAAATAATTACTTCTTGAAAATTAAATTATGTTTGAAAATATTTTCCAAAAAAGAATCTTATGTGAAAACACTTTTAGATTTGGGAAACACTTCGTTTTCATGAACTGCACTTATAGCGACTATCGCTATACGATCCATAATTTTCAAAATTTGAAATTTTGTTCTCTAAATCTTTAAAACTTTAACTCTTGAAAAACTTTACCACTTTATAAAATATAAAGGCATGTTTTGGAACTGAACAAATTTAACTTAAAATATTTTTGAATTTAAAATCCAAGTTCAAAGCTTTTATACAAAGGATTACATGTCGCTTAAACGAGCAAAAGTACTAACTTTCTTAGCATACATCATTGATTCGAGACCATAATATTATATTCAAATCACAACCATTAACATAAGTCGACATCTCAATTTACTAACTAATGTAAACATTAGACTTCATTTGAAGTCTAATTTCAAATCATGGCACGTAAGCACATATAAATCAACCCAATCATCACTATAATCCAAGCACTTATACATACATACAAACCAACAATTATTTCACCCAAACAAAGATCATATTTACAACAAGTTAAGCAACGATATATGTTTTAAAATCTTAATAAAAAGGTGAGTAATTTACTCACAAAAGGTTGATGAAATAAACCGAACTTAAGCTAAAATTCGTACACATCCTACATCTTTGCTTGCCTTTGGAAAAATTGAATTTTTGGTGACTTGAAATGAAAATATGGTTCAGCTAGGCTGGGATATAGGTTCGGCCAAGGTGGTATGGGGGAGTGTATGGTATTGTTTTGTGAAGGTGGAGTTGTAGGAAAGAAAGGAGAAGCTTAGACAAGGATTTGGAAATTTCAAAGTGAATAAAACTACGATTTTTAAACACTAGAATTTCCTTTGGAACCTATGGAAGTATTTTAGAATTTAGAGAAAGTTTTCAAAGTGGAAATAAAATGATAAAAATGATTAAAAAAATTAGGAAGTGAGTATATATACACATGGATAAATTAAATTACCAAAACGGCCTTAAGGTACATACCCTCCTATCTTAGCTTACCACCTCACCATCCATGCTTCCCCACCTTTTTTTCCATATTTTCTATTGTCCCCCGACTCTCTTTTTTGAGCAAACATGAAACTAATACAAGTGTACTTAATGTTTTTATGGAAAAGACATTTTATGTTACTTATTTTTACATATATAATCATTAACTTATTTAACTTTCAAAAGATGCCATATCATATTTAAATAACTTAAATAACCATATACATAAATTAAAATGTACTCTAACTTATATATAAATGTGTGTATCTATTATTCAAATGCACACAACGTTTTCTAATATCTTTCAAACACTGAAAAATTGAAAATTCAGAAAATTATTTTTGGTCACATTTTCTGTTTTTCTTTGAATTTGTTATTTTTCTAACCAAAATTTGAAAACTATTTCAAAATCATTAGTTATCATTTAAAAGAGTTTTATTTTAAGTTATAAAATTCATTTATTAAGTAGTTAAAATATATTTAAATATCTATATTTAAAGTGATTAAATTCTGGGTCGTTACACTCTTTCCCCCTTAAAAGAATTTTGTCTCGAAATTAGTAAACAAAAAGATAACTCATAATAACTTAAAAGGTCATATATTATATTTCATGAAATCCATACAAAGGGCATACACTAATCATCCATAACACTATAATGCATACACTATACATGCAAATAATAACTATCCTAACGTCAATTCTGGGTAGGCTTCCCTCATATGATCCACCGTCTCCCAAGTACAATCTCAGGGATCCTCACTCCGTTGAATCTTTACTAACTTCACCACCTTATTGCATAATCTCTACTCATCCTGATCAATAATATGCATTGGATGTCTAATCACTATCAGGTTTGGTTCTATCTACAAATAATCTTGAACCGACGGTTCTACAACTAACGAAGGGTCATGAATAAATTTTATCAATTTTGACACGTGGAAAACATTATGGACCCCTGAAAACCTTTCTGATAACTCGACTCTGTAGGCTAGTGATCCAATCCTTTCAATAACTTTAAAAGGTCGAATATACCTTGGTGCTAACTTTCCAGCCCTTCCAAATTGAACGACTCCTCTGATAGGGGAAAACTCCACAAACGCAGAGTCTCCAACTTCAGATTCAAAATCTCTTCTCCTTTTATCGGCATAACTCTTTTGTCGATCCTGGGCTTTCTTCATCCTTTTCTTTATCATCGCAACCTTTCCAATAGCTTCTCGGATCATATCCGGTCCAAGTACTAGCTGATCTCCTGTCTCAACCCAACATACTGGTGACTTGCATGGACGTCCATATAGGACTTCGTAGGGTGCCATATGCTGATGCTTACTTGATAACTATTATTGTAAGAGAATTCCACTAAGTGAAGATGATCTTCCCATGATCCTCCAAAATCCAGAATACATGCTCTTAAGAGGTCTTCTAGAATCTGATTTACCTTTTCTGTCTGCCCATCCGTTTAGGGGTGGTAAGCTATGCTTAAGCTTAGCTTTGATCGTAAAGCTACTTGCAACGTCTCCCAAAACTGACCAGTGATGATAGGATCTCAATCACCTACTATACTCACTGGGACCCTATGCAATTTTCTTTATATATATTTCGGCCAAGGAGGCTGCAGTCCTTGTCAATTTTACTGGAATAAAATGAGTAGTCTCCGTTAGTCAATCCAGGATAACCCACACTCCTTCATTTCCCTTTCTTGTTTGGGTAGACCATAGAAAAATCCATTGATATCATCTCCCATTTCCAATTTTGGATTTCTGAAGGTTGAAGTAAACCAACCATCTTTTGGTGATCGACCTTTATCTGCTAATAGATCAAGCAACTGCTGACATATATTGAGACATCCCTCTTCATTCCTTTCCACCAAAACAACCACTTCATATCACGATGCATCTTAGAAACACTTGGATGGATGTTCAATTTGGATCGATGACTTTCCTATAAAACTTCTTGTTTAAGGCCATCTACATTAAGGAAGCAGATCCACCTATTCATATGAAAAATGCCTCGTTTATCCATCTTAAAACTTGCACACTACCTCTCCTTAACATCCTTGATGATCTTCATTAAGTTCTTATCTTCCTTTTGTTTACCAGCAATCCTTTCTAATAGTGTCGGGGTAACTTCCAAGAGTGCCAAAACTGCATTCCTACTTAGACCGTCTGCCACTACATTTGCTTTTCCTGGTGTATAGAGAATATCCAAGTTGTAAGCTGCTAGGAACTCCAACCATCGATGTTGCCTTAGGTTCATATCATTCTGAGTGAAAAGATACTACAAGGACTTATGATCCATGAAGAGCTCAAACTTTTCACCTACTTAAAGAAGGAAATTACTAACTAGGACCCTAAAGATTAGAAATAAAAAAATGGAAAGAAGGATTCTTACCCAGCAAGTAATGCCTCCACATATTTAACGCAAATACTACGGCTAATAGCTCCAAGTCATGCATTGCATAATTCTTCTCGTGAGGCTTTAACTACCTACTTGCATAGGCTATAATCTTCCCATGTTACATCAACACTGCACCCAAACAAACTCTACATGCATTTGTATAAACAGTTAACCCTTCACCTCCATCAATAATAACCAAAACATGGGCACTATTCAACCTTTCCTTTAACTCAAGTAATTCATTCTCGCTTTGGAATCCACTCAAATTTAACATCCTTTTTTGTCAGCTTGGTTAGGCGAGCGGCGATCTTGGAATAATCCTTTATGAACTTTCTATAATACCCCATCATCCCTAAAAAGCTTCTAAATTCTATGGGAGTTTGGGGTATTTTGAAGTCTTTCACAACAGCTTCCTTAGATGGTTCAACTGAAATGTCATCTCTTGATACAACATGACCTAGATGAGAATATCCCTAATAACTTGATTCATAAGATCAACGAAAAATGCAGGTGCATTGGTCAGTCCAAAAGGCATAACCAACCACTCATAGAAAAAGTCCGGTCCTATAAAAGCAGTTAAGGGTGTACTATCCTCGGCTACCCTTAACTGATGGAAACCCGTTGCAAGGTCTAATTTGGAGAATTCTTTAGCTCCATTAAGTTGATCAAACATATCATCTATGCAAGGTAAGCGGTACTTATTCCGAATGGTCTATTTTTCAACTCCCTATAACTAATTATAGTTAACTCACCTTAATTAATTAATCAATAATTAAATAATAATTAAATAATAATTAATCAATAAGTAATAATTACATGATAACTAAATTTTAATTAGTTAACTAATTATAGTTAACTTACTTAATTAACACTTAAGTACTAATTACCTTTGTTAATCAATGATTAAGTACTAATTACCTTAATTAGTTAATAATCATTATATAAATAAATAAATAAATACTTTTTAAAACTTAAATTATGTTTGAAAACATTTTTCAAAAAAGATTCTTAAATGAAAACACTTTTAGATTTGAGAAACGATTCATTTTCATGAACTGCACTTATAGTGACTATCGCTATACGATCCGTAATTTTCCAAACTTGAAATTTTGTTCTCTAAATCTTTAAAACTTTAACTCTTGAAAATTTTGCGACTTTCTAAAACATAAAGTCATGTTTTGGAACTAAACAAGTTTAACTTAAAAAAATTAAAATTTAAAATCCAAGTTCAAAGCTTTTATCCAAGGGATTACATGTCGCTTAAGTAAAAGTACTAACTTTCTTAGCATACATCATGGATTCAAGACCATAATATTATATTCATATCACAACCATTAACATAAGCCAAGATCTCAACTTATAACTAATATAAACATTAGACTTCATTTCAAGTCTAATTTCAAATCATGGCACGTAAGCACATATAAATCATACCCAATCATTACTATAATCCAAGCACTTATACATTCGTTCAAACCAACAATTATTTCACCCAAACACACATTATATTTACAACAAGTTAAGAAATGTATATTTACGTATGTAGTTATTTCTTAAGTCTATTTGGGTTACTTTAATGTTTCACGTTTAGTTTATACATTCATATTATATAATTTTTATTATTATATAACTTTTATATTCTACATTACTTATATAATAGTCTTATATATATACATATATTTTATTTTAATTAAAGATTATTTAATTAATCTTTAAGAAATTAACATTTTAATTAATTTTATATTAATATAACATTTATATTTAATAATTATTATAATATAACCTTTATAGTATAACACATATATTATATATATGTGTGAATTATTCAATTAATTAACCTCTTAATTAATTTATTCAGTTAAACAATTTTAATTAAATTTATATTAATTTTGAAATCATTTATATACATACATTTATACTAATGTTAATTTAACATTTTAAAACAACATAACATATATCATAATATACAATACATGTATATATATTTATCAATTAATTAACTTATTTAATTAATATATTTTATTAATCTTATAAATAAATTTTATAAATTTTGAAACTAATTAAAATTAATTTTCAAACATTTGAAAATGTTATTATATTAACTTAACTTTTAAATTAAAAAATCTTATATTTCAATTTTCAAAACAATTTGAAAATTTTTATTATAAAGTTTTTCTTATTTTAAATTTTACTTTTAAATTTATTAATTTTAATTTCAAAACAATTTTGAAAATTAGCCCAAGGTCCAATTCCAATTGGGGCCTTTTCTTTTGAGGACAATTTTTGGGTTGGGAGCTTAATAATTAATTCTAATATGACTAATTAAATCGCATAGTCTATTAGGCTCTGATACCATTGTTGGAACTGGGCTAGCTAGCAGTGGAAGTTATGAGTAAATTTTAAATTCTTTTAACCCTTTTGGATCTTTATTGGCCCTATGAGTCTAATTTATTTAGAACATTTCTAAATTTAACTTAAATAAAATCTCTTATTTCATTTAAATTTATAAATTGTAGATGGAATTTTATTTAATTTGTATCCAATTAAAAATAATAATACACATGTGTATCATATACATATATGTATGTGTGTTCATGTGTAATAAAATAATATGTGTAAGGTATAACATGTTCATATACAAATGTTGGGATTTTTATCGTAATGGACATATTAGCTCATCCTATATGTATTAAAGGTTGTCCAAATATATGTATGTAAACTTGTTATTTGTATAAATATAAAAAATTATGTAAATATATATATATATATATATATATATATATATATATGTATGTATGTATGTATATATGTATGTATGTATGTATGTATGTATGTTATCGAGCCTTTTGACCAGATAGTGTTTGGACGAACTTGATGGGTCAGACTTGAAAGTTATCGAGGTGGAGATCCCAGAGAGATAGCTAATAAGCCCAGAAACCAAGTGCGATCAAGACCACAAGGCAAGTGCAAGGCCACCTTGGAGTTCAACAAGCTTCAATCCATCTAAGTGATGGATCGGTACTAATCCATCCCTATGGATCGGTACCAATCTATAGAGTCTCACCTAAAATACCTCAAATCCCCCTACTTCCTAGTATTGTTGATGGCAACCTATTACAAGCTCCATAGGATTGATTACATGCATTTTTCTATCGAGTGTCTCGAGCACTTAAGATTAGAAACTCCATTCCACCACTGATCCAAGTAATTGATCCAGAAACAAGCTTCTAGTAGGATAACTAATACAAAAACATGAAGCTAACAACAAGTTGCGTCTACACAAGGCAATGGAAGAGACCTATATGTCGATCGTATGGATCGGTAAATGCTGACGTAGCTACGATCTTCTTCGAGCAACTTCCTTTGGACGTGAGAAATGTGGGTCTGATCGTGGATGAGTAAATTTCGACGACCTATGGCTATTAATGGCATGGAGTAGCATCATTTTGAGGATATTTTGGCTCTCTTAAAATTTTCCTCTATAATCTCTTATAATCCTGAGGATCCATACCGATCCATAAGAACATCACTTTTAAATAGCAACCAAATCAGCAACAAATTTAAGTGGACGAAGGCAACGATTAGCCAAACCACTATAATACTCTGTGTGCATCGTTTTTACTTCATTTCCATTTCTTCATTTCATTCTCTACTTTTATCTATTCGGTGTTTGTGCCCATTATTGAAACAATGTATATGTCTATGTATAACTTATACGTAAATATATTAATGATTCATATATATATACACACTATTGCATTAAATATTATATATATATATATAGATATATTTACATACATAATATATACAGATTTTTTTAAATATCATTTTACACATATACATATATATGTATGAATTACAAGAACAAATTATTATTATTATATTCAAATATATATGTAAGTATATTTATAATATTTAAATACGCATATATGTACATATATATATATATATAAATTATCTATTTAATATATATATATATACTTATAAATTTAAAGCTTTCTACATCAAATGCACAACACATAAAAAAATATATATAATTTATTACATTAATACATAATATATATATATATATATATATTAATTATCTGAAATACAATAAAATAAAATAAAAAATAATTTCGTGTTATATTATTCAAATTTTAAATTTTTAGAAAATCAAGCATGATATTTTGAAGTTATGAAATTTTTTCTAGAAATTTCTCGATCAAAAAAATATTTTTAATAATCAATTGATTTCAATCGTTTATTAAATTAAATTTTTAAATATATAAAAAATGATTTTTTAAATACTTTTTTGTGGCTGAGAGTTTAAATGATGATAAAGAAAATTTATAAAATTTAAAATTAATATTTGAAACATATTTTATCTTATGTGATTTATTTAATTAGCATATGGACTTAAATAATACTAAATAATAGTAAATAATTATTAGAAATTAATTTTCAACCTCCGAAAATCATAACCTTTATAGGTATGCATTTATAAAATATAATTTCGACTATTAACATGATATGATGATATAATTAACTATAAGTTATACAATTAAAATTATGTAATATTTTTTTTACAAAGCCAACGGGGTTAACTAGGGCCCTACCAGTTTATTGATATGCCTGGAAATTATAAAAAGATAACAATAGACATACTATGGACAAACTTTAAAAAACACAAAAGACATACCACTACTTTGTTGATATGTTGTTGATCCTTTGGTGTTTCTATTCTTTTTCCTATTCCTGTGTTTTATTTTATTTGTGTATTGTTATGCCTTATGGTCAAATTATGTAATATATTAATACATATACATATACATATACATTAATAAAACAATAATAATTAAAATAAAATTTATTTGGCTATGCACTTCAGATCTATATGTAAAAGAATGTTTAAAAATTAAAGCATACACATAACTAATCTTATATTGACAACATTGATGATACATATAAGGATCTCACCTAACTAGCAATATAACAATGATATATATATATATATACGTATATGAAAATTATAATGTTATCTAAAAATTTTATGTATAGTAAATACATACCTAATACTAATGCATTAGAGCACACCTTGTAATGATGAATTCTCCCTCTTTTGAAATCTACTCGATTCGGCAGATTAGTGATCCTTGAATCATAGAACTTTTGCTATCCAATAGTTATTGCCTTTTGAATTGATTTGAGATGAATTTGTTGGAGCTCCTTATTGATGAGATCGGCCAACAATGATAGGGAAATAGCAGCCCAAAAAAGTTCTTCTGCATTAGGGTTAGGGGTCCTTTTATAATGGAAGAAACTAAGAGAAATATGGTGTAACGACCCAGGATTTAATCACTTTAATTATGGATATTTAAATATGCTTTTAATAATAAATTAATGGATTTTATTACTCAAATAAACTTCTTTTAAAAAATAACTAATGATGGTGAAATTTTTTCAAAATTTGTTTACAAAAATATTTAGTTCAAAGAAAAATAGAAAATGTGCCCGGAAATCGTTTTCTGAATTTTCGATTTTTAGTTTTCGAAAAGTTGTCAGAAAACGTTGTACACATTTGTTTAACATAGATACACACTTTTATAAATGAACTAGGATTTTTAACACAGGTATATATATGTGTATATATACATATATATATTAACTTAAGAAACATATAGTATATGATATGGCTTTTAATGTAAATTTTTAAAAACAAAATATAAATGTAAATAAAAGTAACAAAAGTTGTCATCTCTTTAGAAACACGAAGTACTTAGATAATGAATGCATGTTGTCTTGGAAAAATGAATGGGGGACAAGGGTAAAACGTGAGGAATGAGGGAGGGAGAATGCAAGCTGATCTGGCAAAATTCTAGTGAAGGTTATTTACTTAGAGGCTAGCTTAATAATTTGATTTATGCACTTGTATATATACAAATTTCCTAACTCTTATTACCATTTTTATTATTTCATTTCTACTTTCTAAAACTCCTCCAAGCTTCCATGAGCTCTCTAATGGCTTCCATGAATTCTAAAGTTTGAAATATTAGCTTTTATCACTTTTAAAACTTTAAATTCTTTGTTTTAAGTCTCTCCATCCACGTCTATATCTTATCCTTGCTAAATCAAGTCCCCACACACACCTCCACCTCATCTAGGCCAAGCACTTCCACCCCAAGCCAAATATTTTACACCTAAAACCACTAAAGTCTCCACTTTTCCAAGCTAGAAGCAAAAACCTAGGTTGTGTTCGAGTTATAAAAGAAGTTAACTTGATTTAGTCCACTTTTGGTGAGTAAAGCTCATCCATTATTCAAACTTATTAACTTTATAAATGTTGTGTATATGTTAGTTAAAAATGGTACTTGTTTGAGTAGTTACGATGTTGAATTGGTTATGCATAAGTATGCTTGGAAATGATGTTGATTTGGTTATACATAAGTATGCTTGTATGTGGTGCTGTATGAACTTGAAATCGAAAGTTAAGTGAAGTTAATTAGTAAGATATGACCTTGCTTATGTTTGTGTTTATGTTCTATATGTGTTGGTGGTGCTACTTGTGAGGTGCTAAGTTAAGAAATTTAGCACTAGGTTTGTGCTTTAACATGACATTGAAATCCCTTTCATATCAGACTTGTGTACTTATGGTTTTGTCGAGAAGGTTTATAAAGTTTTTAATTTTAAGTTTTGTTCTCCTAAAAAGGCTTTATTAAAAGTTATAAAGCATGGTTTAAGTATAAAAGAAAAGTTTCTAAATGCTTTTGGAATGTTAAACTAAGTTTATAATTATGGGTCGTATAACGATAGTTGCTATAAGTGTAGTTCGTGAAAACGAACTCTTTTCGAAATCTAAAAATGTTTTCACTAAGAAATATTTTTGGAAAAAGGTTCAAAAGTTATATTAAGTAGGGGGAATTAATTTAAAGGACAAAAATTTGTATATTTTTAGCCTCAAGGACACGACCTCAATATTTTAACCACAAGGACGAACATTCTTCTAAAAATTATTCATAAGGACAAACATTCTTTCAAAATTAATCATAAGGACAAACATTCTTCCAAAATTATTCATAAGGACAAACATTCTTTCAAAACTGCTACCGAACTAAAAACTGATACCTAAAAACTGCTGCCGATAACTACAAACTGATACCTAAAAACTGCTATCAATAACTAAAAACTAATACCTAAAGAAAGTTGTCCTTTAGGCTAAAATACTAAAGGTCTGTCCTTGAGGCTAAAACGCTGAGAAATTTTGTCCTTGACAATAATTTCCTGTATTAAGTATTAAAAAGGTAATTATTATTTAATTATTTATTAATTTAATAAATGATTAATTAATTAATTAAGTAATTAGAACTTAATCATTGGTTAATAAAGGTAATTAATACTTAAGTGTTAATCAATTAAGTTAATTTTAATTAGTTTATTTATTAAAGTTAATTATTATTTAGTTAATAATTAAGGGTTAATTATTTTTAATTATTTATTAAAGGCTAATTATTAATTATTTATTTATTAAAGGGGTTTAATTAATTATTGATTAATTAAGTTTAGTTAAGATGCTAATTAGGACTTAATTAAGATTTAATTATTCTTTAATAAAGGTTTAATTTATTATTTAATTAATAAATAAGGGTTTTTAATTTAAAATCGTTTTGTTTCAAAAATATCGGTTTTGTTTTAAGATTGTCTTTCTTTTTCAAAAATATTTTAAATCAAGGGATTTCTTTGTCGATTACACTTAAGTAGCCCCAAACCAATATGAAACCAATGTTAATATGGTGATACATTTATGGAAGTAAGTCATGACATAGTTAGCATTAAAAGCTGATGTTTGCACAAAAAATAGACAAACACCTCCAAGTCGTTTGATTTAATGGATTTTATGTTGTTCTTTGTGATTTGGGTGATTTATGCAAATATATGAAAAACGGGGACTAAACTGTAAAAGACACACAGATTTTATAGTGGTTCAGCCAGAATGTGCCTACGTCCACTTTATATATTATTTCTCCTTTCTAGTTCAGATTACAAGTACAAAGCTTTGATACAAGTATCTGAAAGTTGTTTGAAAGTTCTCTCCATGCTTGAGCTCTCAAACTTGTCCTCCATTGTTGTGCCCCTGCCCCTCTATTTATAGAGTGAGGCTGGGGGCAGGGGTCTTGGATGTATATAGCTGCTGGTGGGCCTGGGCTGACGAGATCTGGCCTGGTAGTGTTGGTCCGGAATGTCTTGGTCTGGTGGTAGGTGGTCCAGTAGGAGCTTGGTTCGGAACGTCTTGGTCCGGTGGTAGGTGGTTCGGTAGGAGCTTGGTTCGGAACGTCTTGGTCCGGTGGTAGGTGGTCCGGTAGGAGCTTGGTTCGGAACGTCTTGGTCTGGTGGTAGGTGGTCCGGTAGGAGCTTGGTTCGGAATGTCTTGGAGAAGGCTGGTTCGTTCCTTGCTTTGGTTCGGTACCGAATGGTTCGGTGGCTACTTCTTTGTGTTGGCTCTGTAGTGTTACAAACGTACCCAACATTTGCCCCCCCTCCCCAAAGTAGGGCATATGCTAGCATATGTCGTGCTTTGTTCCAGTTTGGACGACCATATTCAGCCCGAGAACCGAACCGGCTGGTCCGGCTATCCATCCTTCCTCTATAAGTAGGAGCCATATGCCTTCGTCATTCCTTACCGAACGAAATATCTGAGTTAAATTCTGAACTGCCGAATCAACTTTTGTGCCGAACCAATCTTAGCTGCCGGACCAGGTAAGTTCTCTTCTGCCGAATGACTTTTTAAGGTTGAATTTCTTTGTTTTACCGAATGAAACTAAAGACTTTCAATGCCGAATGGACATGAAAACTTTCAATACCGAATGAACTCGATACCGAACGAACATGAAAACTTTCTGTATTGAATGGACTTGAGAACTTCTGTACCGAATGGACTAGAGACTTCTGTACCAAATGGACTTGAGAACTTCTGTACCGAATGATCTTGAGAACTTTCGTACCGAATGAACTCAAGAACTTAAAGTTTAAACTCCAGACATCATACACTTGCTTGTTTTGTATTTCTACATCCTTCGTTCTAACAACGTGCTTTCCTGTGTTTGCAGATAAATGTCTCACAAAGTGGAAACCCGATCAGAAAAGAAGAGATCTACGGACAGAAGAGAATCTCCCATCGTGCCCCCAGTTCAGCCGAATCTAGAACGACATGGGCCCACCCCGAGATCGCTAGTGGACGGGTACGGTCCTCAGGAGCTTCTGAACTCACCTCTTGATTGCTTCCCTAGCTCCCTCAAAGACGAGCAGCTTGATGTCATTTCTCGCTCTTTCGAGATTGACAGAGCACGTATGTTGTTGCCGGGGGAAGGAGTGATGCCATATAATCCCCCCGAGGGCTATTTCGCTTACAGCAGGTATCATTGTATGTGTGGTGCCATCCCGCCTCTCAATGCCTGGATAGTCATCTTTGTCACATATCTGAAGGTGGCTCCATTCCAGCTTCAGCCTAACTCCTACGCCATTCTGGTGAGCCTTTTTGTTATCTTCCAGAGGAGATACGGGCGTCCTCCTTCCAACCGGGAGATCCGGTATTTGTACAATTTGAGGGGCTATAAGAAGGGGTCTTCATACATTAGCTTGGAATCAGCCGTATCTTTCAAGCCGGTCCTGGACTTATACTCGAAGTTCAGCATGTTTAAGAAGGAATGGTTTTTTTATCAAGGATGACTCTGTTTCCATCCGTCGCTTCACTTCTGGCTGTAAGTCCTAAGCTTATTTATAATTTCCGTTCTGACTGCAATACCTCTTCTTATGTGTTTTTGTTTCTTGCTAGCGACAGGTGGCTTTGCGGTTGTAGAGAGTGACCGCCTAGTTCAGATGGCTACGGAAATAGAAGCCATCACGGGAAGGGACAGGTCAGCCTCTTATTTGATTAGGAATGCTACACTTCTAGGACACAACCTGATCCTACCACATCAGTCTGTGGTTAAGCAGAGAGACACGGCGGAGGAGAGGGCTGCCAAAGCCACAGGAGGGGCCACGGCGAAGAGCGGAAAAAGGAGACCCTTCTCGGTGCACCCAGTCGCCGGGGGGAAGAAACTCAGGAAGTTTGATGGACCCTCTCCTAGCACACATCCAGATGTTCAAGAGGAGGATAAAGTGGAGGGGGAAAAGGCGAGGATGAAGGAGGTGAGGTGGAGAGCGGAAGCGGTGGAGAAGGTGACGGTGATCGTCACGGCGATGACGGTGGCAAAGGACAGGGTGGTGATGGTACCGGGGCTTTGTCTTCTGGGCAAGTAGACGAGATGCAAGAGTGGATGGATGACGCTTTCCGCCAAGCCTTCGAAGGTTTGGAGGAAACGGAGAAGTCCAAGAAAGCTGATAAGGTTGGGACCGGCGTCGATTTATCTTCCTGGAGTGCTTCTACTGAGGCAACTTCTGCGGTTCAAGGTGAATTTCTCTTTACTCGTTTTAATTCTTGAATGATGGCTCAATACATGTTGGTGACACTAGGTTTTTACTCCAGGAGCGGGCAAAACGGCCAAGACCTCAGATCTTCGGCACAGGCTTGAACAATACAAACTCCTCAAAGCTTCCGCCAAGCCGAAGCCTCCCACTAACCGTCCTGGAGACGTAGTCGGCTATCATCCTTTTCTTGGAGTTATTGAAGAAGATATACAAAAGAAGAAGAGGAGTCGATCTACATTTGAATCTCTTCCTGGTCCTCCGGCCCCACTCCAGCCTATTCATGATATTGAGGAGGAGGACACCGAGTTTATACCCTCCCCCCATCCGTCTGAGAATCCAACCGTCATCCCGATAGATCATCCTGGCTTAGTTCGCAATCCGTTTGCGGGTCATCCGGACCTGGACCCGGCATCTCATGACATCTCCTTTGATGAGGTTACTGTTGAGCATCTCCTTCCTCGTAATCCTATGGTACGGGTGCTTGACGAAGCTAAGTCCATGGACCTTGATCTGCTTACTACCCGGGTCGTAACCCTGGGGGATGAGGCTAAGGAAAATATTGACCGGGTTGCTGAGGAGACTAGGAAATTGATGGGGCACCATGCACTACACCAAACATGCCATTTTGTAACACTTTTTCCCCTTCAGTTTCTAACGGTTATTACCGTAACAAATTAGTAACGGATATATCCGTTGTAATCAATTACAACGGTTATTACCGTTATAAATTTTGGTAATTTCATAATTAAACTAAAGTACAGTGGACATATTTGTAATTTCCTCTGTATTCTTGCCTAACGCAATTCTAACGCTTGAACGCTTTCATACTTCCTCCTCCGTGCTTTTAATCTAGGGTTGCCGCCTTGTTCATGGATCTGAGCCCTAAATCTTTAGCGGCCAAATCTAATATTTGCAGTCCCGCTTTGCTGTCAATGTCGTGATCCACTAGATCTAGAGTTTGAGATATAGTCGGATATTGTTACTTGAAGAACTTCGATCGATGGCTTCTCGGATTTTTCAACCACGGTGCGTCTTCTTCTACATGTATCTGTTCTTTTCCAAGCTAACCGGTTATGATTAAATTGAACTCTGAATTTGATATTCCTCTCATCTCAGTCAGGTCTAAGATTGAAACTGAAAATATGTGAGATTCAGTACAATCTCCTGGATTTTATGAACCAACTTCTTATGCTTCCCTTTTTATTTACCCAAAAATTATGTGAGATTTGGTATAGCCTCGTGGATTTTACCCATCAAGTTGGTCTGATTTAAGCCAAAATCAATCATTTGTATGTAGATATGTGAGATTTGGTATAGTCTCGTGTATATTACCAATTAACTGAGTATGATTTAACGTTGATTTAGGCTAAAATCAATCAATTCTATTTATGCTTTGCTGTTGCTGTTTCACATTGTACTGTAATGTAATGTAGGAGTTTATATGCTCCCAATTTGATATCCAAAACCTGCTCATTTGATCCATTTGTAGTAGTGAATTGCTCATTTTGTTCGCCAATAGTTCTTATATGAATCAAACTACATGCTAGCTCGTTTTCTTCACCCATATATAGTCTAAACTGCGTATTAAATTGTAGAAAGATTCTAAGATTATGTAGAGAAAGGTACAATATTAACAAGGCAGTTGAATTATTGAACTGAGCATAAGATCTAAACTTAAGCTTTACTGATATTCCATACTAACCTGAATGCATTTTCTAATGAAACACAGAGACATTATGACACTAAATTATTCAACAACACATTAAACTATTGTGTCTCAGCAAAATATAACCATTGTGACTTGTTTGAAAATCATATCTTTTACTGCATTGTTTCAAATTACTAATTTCTCACATCATATTTTCTCCCTAAACGTGAAAAAACAACATCCAAACGAGTATTATGATCTCAGACTTCGCTTGTTTACTAGACCTAGATGTATTCTCTTAGTAATACCCGTTTCCGTTAAAGACTAAATCAAAATGGTAAATATTTAACTCATCCAACCATGACAACATTATTTTGCTCTGTGTAGGCTTGCATCCTTCATTTTCAAATGCTGAAAGCATTATCTTTCTTTAATTATATATTTATCACTTGCAACTTACTGTTGTAGGTGTTAATAGAGATAAAAGTAGTGTAAATTTAAATAGAAGTTACTCATTTTATGTCCAAACAAATGAGAAGCGAGTTATTATTCAAAATGATTTTCAATGAAATAAAACATGCATAGGAGTGTAAAATAGATTAGTAGTTTTAGAAACACGATAAAAAAGTATGTCTACCAAACTAATTACAGACAATCATAATAAACACATGGAAATTCGCAACAGTAAATGAGGTGCAAATTTAGGAAGATAAAGGAATACTTTATGTTTGTTTTGTTCTATAGTATTTAAATTTTTGGGTTTTGTTTGACTACTGTATTTAAAATACTTTTGGGTTTAATGGAATAAGAAGGTCACTCAAACAAATAGGTGTTCCTAAACAACTTACGAAACTAAAAACTCATACAGATGTTACTATCATGTAATGCCATGTGTATACGGGTTATATGTTACAAAAAAGTTTTTGATTTCAAAATCATTTGGTAAAATGCCTTAACCAAGTTAAAGGGATTTTGGCCACATTCTACACAACTTTAGACATGAAATTTTGATCATTTGACACATGTTACCACCAATTTTGTAGCAAATAACCATATTTCAAATCAGTAAATACGAGGAGACATACATAGAATTCAAGACCAGAGGCTTAGATACAGTATATTATTTTCTATCATTATTGCCTATTTTTGATCGTTTTTAAATGTTTCCGACCGTTTCCTCTTGATCAATCTCTGAAGTAATTCTGATCATTACTATTTCATTGAATGAAATACATCATATTTCCGGTAGATATGCAATGCTGCTCGATTATCTAATATATGCTATTTTATTTCGGGTAGGTTTTATACCCATTTGTAAGGCCCAATTGCTTGTTTATGGGCTCAACTATAATCCGTTTTAAAACAAGTTTCATATAAAAAAAATCTACAGACAACTAATAGTTGAGCTTTATTTTCTTCTCGCTAAAGGCTCTGTATGTGTAATACTGCTGGATCAACTGATGGATAATTTTCTTTTCCAATACTTGTTTTGCATGGTACATCAGAGAATTTTAGCCACTATCCAGCTTCCAGGTACACAATTCACATCAATTGCTTGATATATAAACTAAGGTAAATGTTGACTTTATCATGTATAATAATACTAATACCTGTCTGAACCAGGAATTGTATGATATATAAACTAAGTTAAATATACATCAATTGCTTTCTCGTAATCTACACAAGAATTAATAAAGATCTATAGGTTTCTTACCTGCAAATAAAGATGCATCATGCACTAAAACTACAACAAAGTAAGCTATATCAAAAGCTTTTGCTGGGGCATGCAAAAAGCGTTAAAGCGAAAATCAGAATAAGATTTGTTTCTCTTATTGCTTTGTTTAATGTTTGCACTCATTGCAAACTTCCATTATAGTTGCTTTGAATCGCACCTTTCTTCACCAAAGATCAAGTGTGTCTCTTTAAGGCTAAAAATATATATGTGCATGTTCCAAACAGTACTTGTTTCTAATTGTTATGCCTCAACTTGTCTAGGTGAACTAATATGTCCTATTTAAAACTATAGGCATCTAATCAAGTTATGGAAAGTTTACTCGGTGTCAGTTGCTTCTTGAATTATAACTTTTTATGTTGTATTCATGCAGCATATTGGAAGCATTAGATGCAATACTGGAGAGAAGTTCACAAACACTTGGCTATTGGTTTAGTAGTTTGATACATATCGCATTGTTTCATGGCTATTGGTTTATGAAGATGATATTGCAGAATTCAGGAATTTTTAAGCTCTAGTGTAAGTTCTTGTTATATTTACATGCTTCTGTTGCATCTGAACATATATACATATGTCTTTTTTAGCTGGGGCCCTAGGCAAATGCCTAGCATGCCTTTGATGTTGAGCCGGCACTGTTTTATTGTTTCCGATATTCTAAATTAGTTTCCTTTTTCTGGCACTAACGGCAGGATGTTTTAAAATTAAGGTTGTTTATGTAAAAACATGCTGAGGAGTCTGTTAATTTTTAGAGAAACAAGTGTGATTCCTGAAAACTTTATTAAATAGAAAATAAGCCCCTTAACCCAATGTTCACTAAAACATATGATATTATTCAGGAATCCTCCTATTCTTGAAGCTCTCATAATTATTCATTCTTTTAAGCTGCTGTGTATTCACAGTTTTGGTCATTGTCATAGTCTTTTAAAAGCACATTTAAAATAATGTAAGATGGACAGAATGGAAATATGCTTGTTAATTGATGTTAAACAAAATCTCTTAGGTAAATTTGTTTTTTGAAACGTTGAACTATATAAGAAGAAATATCAAAACTTGGTTTAAGATATTTCATCTATCTAATCAGTGAAAACATGTGCAGATGACTTAATGCATTTAGTCATTATTCATTCTGTTTTGGGCTTTCGTAGACCATGCTAATGCAAATCATGGATAAGAAGATGTACGGTGCAAGCAGTTTATCCATGGATGTGCCACTATTTCTGACCACCTGTCGCTTGTACTATCTAAAAATACCAGTGTTTTTTAAATTTTAAAAATACATGATGTTTATTAACTAAATGCACATTTAAATTTCAGCCAGGCGAAAATCTTGACCTTTGATCATGATTAAAATGGAGTGCCAAAACATCAATTGAACTATGAAAATAGATATTTGTTGGTTTGCATGTTAAATGTGCCATGACTAGTAGGTTAATAAGTTATAAACTGGGTTTCTGGTCTGTGACTATAATCCTGTAATTAACAGGGGACCAACTTAAGATAGATAAAACTAAAAAACGTATCAAATATTTTTTGCCAGTAACTCCAACAAATTTATCATCGGAGACCAAAATATGCAACGTGTATGAGTCTGTGTTTTCTTTTTTCTTAAATAAAAATATATATTTCTGCTTTATTGAATTAGATTATATAACCGTTCATTGTTCAGTTAGTAACTTTACATGGATTGCTCTGCTGCATTTCAAAAGCAAAATTGAACGAATATTCTGAGAAAATTTAAGTTTCGTAATTTAAGTTGTCATGTTCCCGAATTATGATTGGAGGTGTATTTTAAGTTCACATGCGGTCACGTTTCCCTAGTAATCATTTCCATTATATTTGAATGAATGTCCATAATAAGGCAACTTGTTAGTCAGATTGGAACGAATGCGTGGCACTAAAGCCTCTTCTATCAAAAGAAGGAATCGGGAATGGAAATTCCTTGCCGTATTCTTCTACCAGTTGGGTTTAAAAAAAACGACGAGACTTGAATTTTTTTATTGAGTAGTTTACTGGTTGGTTGCAGGCAGTGATGCAATTCTGTTAGGTGCTGAAACTCTTCGAGGGCTATACCCTGTTGAAACAATCTCGACTGTGGGTAAAATTTGTGCTGAGGTAAGCTTTTGCTCTCAAAAATAGCCTCGAGATAATTCTGTCATTTTGTGTGGGCATTTCTGAAGCGCAAACCTCCACATTCTTTCAGTGTTAACGTTCACAAATGGTTTGGGAACATGATGTATTACATTATCATCTGTTAACATTAGCACTCAAAGAATGTGAAGGTTTTACAAATCCGTTGATTTATGAGTAATTTACATCTTTCTTTAACAGGAAGTTTTAACCGAGATGAAGGTTCCTGCAATATTCATCGATTTCCGTGAAGAAGCTGCAAATTTAGCTGCCCGTTGCATCACTTCTGCAACTAAAAAGACTCCCGGAGTACCTGTAAATTCATTTTTCGTTTCTTTAAAATATAAAATTAAGATGTTAACTACTGTAAACTGATGATATATATTGTTGAACTGAAAATTCAGGTACAATTGAATCCATTCAGGCAGCCACTAGAAGTAGAGGACTCTGCTTTATACCTACCTTGTTATTCAAATTGCTTTATCTTTGGGATGTGATTAATGATCATGTTATCTTAATGGTGGGCAAAGTAGTCATTTCACAAGGACGGAGTTTGAAATTCAAATAAACAGTTTTTTAATTCATTCAAGAAGGAATAGCAGGGCAGCACAAAACATCTTCCATAGATCCCTGGTTCTCTGGATATTCTGTTGTGGGTAGAGTCAAGAATGAACCTTGAATGCAAGTTTCAACATGGCATGATCATTCTCAATTTACTCACACATAAATCCCATATTTCTACTGGTGCTCGTTTGATATATATTGCAGAGTCTCCTCCAATTTTGCAATGGCGGTAAGTCGGACATCTTAACTTAAAACCACTACAGCATTCAAGGTTGTATCTTGTTTAGCTAGCAGTAAATTTATTCGGTTTCG
Source organism: Allium fistulosum (assembly GCA_030737815.1). Lineage (NCBI taxonomy): Eukaryota > Viridiplantae > Streptophyta > Magnoliopsida > Asparagales > Amaryllidaceae > Allium > Allium fistulosum. The sequence goes on along the minus strand of CM060904.1, from coordinate 1,249,934,734 downwards.
CTTTCTGTTTCAACTCACGTTGTCTCAATTTCTGTTGCTATTGGCCAATCATTTGTTTCAGCACCTCTGATGCATGCTTTCAGTCAAAAACCACTGTTGTCTGCCTTGATCATATAAGTGCTTTGTTTGTTGTTGTTATTTTAGTCAGTATGATGTATTGATTAAAATTTGTATTCATGGCATGTACAACTAGTTAATCATCAATCTATCGAATTTACGGTCTTGACTCTTTAATGACTGTTTTGTAACCTATCAAGTGTGTTGGTAGATATTTGATATTTATTAATAAATACACGACTATCTTACTCAAGTTGAGGATACCTCTTTCATCAGAAGAAGAATAATAAATATATAAATAGATAGATAAGGTGTAAAGTATTTGAATGGTTTAATTTACAAATAATTACAGAGCAAGGATGTTATTTCTATTGTTTATTGGCCTGGACACAAATACTGCATCAGCCCCAACCACTTCGTTGAAATCTTTTGATCCTCTGTAAGTGCCTGCAAAAATAACGCAGTTGAATAGTTACATGTATAGGAGTTTATGTTAAACTAAGGATATAGAGCATTGATTTATGTTAAACTATTCATGTTCAGAATCATAAGAATCTCATTAAAAATTTCGACTATAATTGCTTCTTCTTCTTTATCAAATGCTCAAATGCAGCTATAGTTGTTGTTGATGTGGTGGCATCAAGTATACCGATAGTCACACGATACCTGAAACGAATAAATAAACTTTGAGTTCAGTTATACTAATCAATAACCGAACCTTTCGTAGAGTTGACATTATAACATACTCATGAATTTTTATTTCAATTCGTTTTAATATTCAGGCTTTAATAGAAGCAGCAGAAGAGAGGCAAAAATCAGAAGCTAGTGTTAATGGTGGTTTTGTAGTTTGGCCGGAGTGTCGTATTCGTTGTTTGTAAGCTTCTAGATATGTTGTAGTAGTGAAAGTTGAAGTTGTCACAATGAACTTTGTAGAATTTGGTATGTACGTTTGATGATTTTCAACAATTTGATGATATGTTAGTTTTGTGTTTTCTATTGTTATATATTCGTATGGATATAGATGAATGAAATACTATTAGATGCTGAATAAGATATTGTTCTGCTATACCAAATTTGTAACACTTATAAGTGTTGGTAATTTTTCTATTTACTTATATAAGGAATTCCTAACGCTTATAACCGTTGGAAACTAAAATATTCCCAACGGTTATAACCGTTGGGAATGTGAAGTAATTCCCAACGGTTATAACCGTTGGGAATTTTTGTCATTTCCAACAGTTATAACCGTTGGGAAGTTCTAAAATTCCCAACGGTTATAACCGTTGGGAATGACCAAAATTACCAACGGTTATAACCGTTGGGAAGTTCCAAAATTCCCAACGGTTATAACCGTTGGGAATGACCAAAATTCCCAACGGTTATAACCGTTACAAAATATTTAAAAGAAATTGTAACATACCTGCTACCAACGGTTATAACCGTTGGGAATTAGATTACCAACGGTTATAACCGTTACAAAATGACAGTTCTGGTGTTGTGATGCCCGACTGGTCAAGGCTGGGGAAGAGATAGGAAGCGCCAACATTCGGCTACGGCTGATGGTTTCTAACCAGGCTAAACAACTCGCCGACCAAGCCATCCAAATCTCCCAGCATGAGGCCGCATCCAGACAATTGAGGAAGACTATTGAAGAGGCCAGTAGGGCGGAGTTGCGGAGGATGGAGGCCGTCTATAAGGAGCGGATTGACATGGCCATTTCCACGGTGGAAGAGGTTCGGCAAGCGGACCTCGAGCGGGTCGAGGAACTATCGGGGAGACTTGAGGCCGCGGAGCTTGCTTAGGCCAAGTCGAAGGAGGAGATGGAGGCGATGAGGAGGTCCCACCAGGCTGACCATTTACGGTATCGATCGGAGAGGGATGCTGTTGTTGCAAAGCTGTGGGCTTCCGAGGTCCGAATGAGGGAGTTTGAAGAGAACGAGGGGATGATGGATGGGATGCTCCAGGATATGTACTTCCGTACTTGGAGGCAGGGTAACTTGTCCTGGATGGATGATTACCCCCGGGTTATGGCTAGGATCTATCTCAGGGCTCTAGAGGAGGCCAAGGCTGAGGCCTGGATGGATGATTACCCCCGGGTTATGGCTAGGATCTATCTCAGGGCTCTAGAGGAGGCCAAGGCTGAGGCGGATAAGGAGGGTGGTATGGCCTTCAGGATGGATGTGGTTACCGCCCAGTTTACCAAGGAGGAGAAGGTGGCGGTGAAGGAGGGCATGCGGTTGCTTGCAGCTGAGGAGGCAGGTGTGCAAGTAGAGGATAATGATCAAGATGATCAAGGAGCAGATGCTAGTAAGTCTTCCTTTCTAGTCTTTCTGTTAACTTGGTTGCTTATCACTAATGAATTCTTTCTCTGACCGGACAGGTGGGCAACAGGACAAGGATAAGACTCCGACGCAGCCGGCTCCTTGATTGGACCTGGATATCTTTTTGTGGACTTGACATTGTTGTATATGTTAGTCTCAAAACAGTAACGTAACTCTTAGGTTGTAATTATGCTACTTGTAATAAACAACACTATTCTTGATGTGTAATTCTTTAACTTAAGCTGATTCTGTCGTCTTTTGAATGTTTTTGCTATTTTGACATGTTTGTATGAGAAATATAGCTATGCATATTCTTGTAATTAAATTGTGTTTGACGTCAAGTTCTTGTTTAAAACATAATTTCATGACTTGCAATGTTAGCATGAGGTGTGAATAAATTATAGTCACGTGTTTACACATGAAAGAAGGAAATACCACCCTTTATATTTTGCTTGTAGATGGCAGCTTTAAATGTCTTGTGTGACCGAGTATGGAATGCGGTCCAGTATCTTGCTGTGAGTATCCGCTTCCATTAGCGAATGTCTCTTGTTCTGTGTCCTGTACTTCAGGGATTGTTACAGAGGATAGGAGAAAAGTTTCTTAAATAAAATTGAAATATGTGAAATAGTAAAACTTCCAATCACGGAAGGCCTTCGATGTGCTTAAGTTTGTGGAAAACGGGCTTTGTAGTCACTTTCCCTAGCTGTGGGTCTTGGAGACATTTGTCACCCATCTTACGCCTCCGCGGGGAGTTAATTCTTTTTTACCACAACCGCACTTAAAACACATCGGAGCCGAGATCGCGCACAGTAACTACCCGGGTCATTATGGCCCGTAATCGTGGGTATTATTCGATTTACTGTGGCCGGCTAGAGTGGGTGCCGATCGTCAACCGTGAACTGCCCCTAGCTGGCCACACCTTATGTTGGGGCTTATAGTCGGTTCAAAGTTGCCGGCGAGCCGAACGCCGTAATGAGCTGCCTCGTCTATAGTCGGCCTTCTCGTTGGCTTATAATCGGCTCATTACAGTTGGCCTTAAGGGCCGTCGCGAGCAATGAGTTAACCCGCAGCAGAGGGATGTCGGAGTGAAAGTGTCTCATTGGCGAGGGCATAGATTCGCATAGTACCTGTTAGGTCTTGTCCAGGTGAAGTTGCGCTGTGGAGTGCCTTGAATGGAAATGCTATATGCACAGGATTTCGTTCAACAAAAAAGGATAAAGTTAACAAGCAGCCAAGATATAAAGGAACAAGTTAAAAAAGAGACAAGGTTTTTTAAAGTGGTTCGGCACGAAAATGCCTACGTCCACTGATTCTCTTTGTTAATTCACTTCATATGGGCAGTACAAGTTAAGAAAAGTATCGACGGAGGTGTTGGATGTTCCATGCCCTCTAGAACACCTCTCTGTCCACTGTTGACAAAATATAAGCTCTGTTGTGGAGATCTTTATGAATTACATATGGTCCATCCCAGATTGGATCTAGTGCTCCGAGGCGAGGGAAGATTCGCTTGAGGACAAGATCCCCTTCTTGTAAGGTACGATGCTTGACTTTGGAGTTGTATTGTGCTGCCACTTTTTGCTTGTGGGCTGCTGCTTTGAGGACTGCATCATTTCTTCTCTCCTCAATTAGATCCAAAGACATGTGAAGGAGTTCTTCGTTCTCTTCTGGGTTATAGTGGATCCTACGGTGGGAAGGTACGATGGTTTCAACTAGGAGCATAGCCTCCGATCCATACGCCAAAGAGAAAGGAGTATGCCCTGTTGATGTTCTGAAAGATGTGCGATAGGCCCACAGTGCCGTAGGGAGTTCATCCACCCAAGCGCCCTTTGACTTTTCGAGTTTCTTTTTTATCAGAGTTTTTACGATTTTGTTGACGGCTTCGACTTGCCCGTTTGCCTGGGGATAAGCTACGGATGAGAAGCTTTTGTGAATTCCGTGCTCTTGGCACCAGTTGGCGAACTCCTCGCTGTCAAACTGAAGTCCATTGTCTGATATAATTTTGAATGGGACTCCGTACCTGCATAGAACATTTTTGATCAAGAAGTTAATAACTTTCGCTGAAAATACTTTATTCAGGGGTTCCGCTTCCACCCATTTGGTGAAATAGTCGACTGCCACTATAGCATACTTGGCCCCACCTCGGCCCATTGGAAGTTCGCCGATTAAGTCAATTCCCCATACTGCGAAGGGCCAAGGGCTGGTCATTTGACTAATATCAGTTGTTGGTAGCCATGGAATTTTAGCAAACTTCTGGCATCTGTCACATTTTCTGACGAAATCTAAGGCGTCCTTGCTTAAGGTGGGCCAGAAATATCCATATCGGAGTATCTTTTTTGCCAAAGTTTGCCCTCCCGTGTGATCTCCGCAGCTTCCTTGATGAATGTTGGACAAGATTTCCTTGGCTTCCCTTCCAGCGACACACCTTAATAAGGGGTTAGAGAAGCCGTGTCGATAGAGGGTGTCCTCTTGTATTGTGTAGCGGGAAGCTTTCCTCAAGATTTTCTTGACTTCGTTACGCCCGTTGGGTAGTGTGCCACTTTGTAAGTAGTCTCGGATGGGAGTCATCCAAGTTGCTTCTTCGGTTGCAGCTTTCAGATTCACTTGCTCAAAACTTGGGGTCAGTTGCTTTGAGATGGCTACTGCTCCGGAAATGGCGCCGTCTCTCACGCTTGCTTGCTTTGCCAATTCGTCGGCCTCTCGGTTCTCTTCCCGAGGGATGTGTTTGACTAAGTAGTGGTCCAATCGATTGAGAAGTAACTTGGTCTTCTTTAAATATGCTATGAGTCGTTCTTCTCGAGCCTGGAATTCTTCTAGTATTTGATTAACAATAAGTTGAGAATCGCTATGAAGACACAAAGAATTGGCTCCGATTTCTAAGGCAAGTTCTAATCCAGCTATCACTGCTTCATACTCTACATCGTTGTTGGTGGCAGCGAACTCCAACCTTATAGCATAGTGCAGCTTATTTCCCCTGGGAGTGATTATTACCACACCTGCCCCCGAGCCTTGTTCGTTTGACGCACCATCCACAAAGAGATTCCACTTAATGTCTTCTGCTATTTCCGATTGCTCCTTACCTTCGTAGGTAGCGAATTCTGCAATGAAATCGGCCATGGCTTGCCCCTTGATGGCGGTGCGAGGGTGATAGGTGATATCATACTGACTTAGTTCAACAAAAAATGCTACAACTTTTCTTACCACAACAGAATTTTTTTTTAGTTCATGGAATAGTTTTTGACTTTACTCGAATATGTCAATAATCATGACATTTTATATATGTAATTCCAACTCTTCATAATTAAAGAATCAACATATAACATTTTTTTAATTTGAATGGACATGCCCGTTTTATTAAAAAAGATATAAATTTTTACATAAAAAAATATGTTTATTCCTGAATAGAAAAATTTCTTTGAAATGTATGTTGTTTTTTAACATTGTACTTAGAATACAAAAATGCTAGTAAGAAAAGAAAATATGTAAAAAACGGATTTCATTTTGCCAAATTCTACGTAGAAAGAACAATTTAAAAAGAGTGATATTGCTAAGGGCACGTCTGTTTAATAACATGTAAAAGGTATTAAATTGAGCATAAAATTTACTCTTCGTAATAACGTTTTTTCTCTGTTTCATCACCGGACAAAAAACTACCGGTCGACGATAAATTATCATTAAAATTGATTTAAGGACATGTTTAAACCATCATACGGCATCATATTATCGTTGTACCTAACTTTACGCGGCAATACATTATTGTTCAGTAGGAAATGCCATCACATCCAAAATATGGCTGCCCCATCGATTTTGGTGTTAAAATGTACAAAAGTTAATTTTACTGGTATTTTTTAAGAACTAGTAATAGGAATGTAAATCAACAAGCCCTTTGCAGCCGTGGTGAGCAATTGGTTGGTTTGGTTTGAAACTGACAAAAACTATTAAAAGCAAATAAATCATTTAAAATACAAAGAAAACGAAATCAACCTAAGTCGATAATTTTTGAAATCGAAACCAACAAAAAACAGAAAAAATTGGTTTTGTTTGGTTGGTTTGATGAGTAAATAACACAGGCTGTGTGGTTGTTAACATAATACGAGACTTGTACAGTTAAGATTCTTAGTGGTTTTATAGTGGTGGAAGTCCAAAAAGTTACAATGGGTATACAACGAAAAATAACGGAAGTGCAAAAGGCATCGTTAGACATTAAACCAAACATTTAAAGTTATTTATTAACATTCTCACTTCATTTATATAGGTAAAATAGAAGAATAACATAATTTATATAGACTAGATTTGATGATTAGACTTATAACTTAGATTGTGCACTTATAGCGTAAAATTAGGCATTTAACATAACTTTATTTATTTGATTTAAAAGAGAATTGATCAAATCAACATTTGTATATTAATATTGCTAAAATAAACGTTAAAAACGAGTGTAGTAGAAAATAACAGGACTTAAAACAAATGTACTATTTAATAATGCTATATTAAAATAACATAGTGGTTGGAGAACGCTATACGCCATTATAAGAATTTTGCGGAGCTTTAACTTCACAACATGCGACTCATACGATTGATTGGGTCCATACACATTGAAATATCGGATGATGTTGTAATTTATAGAAACTAATTGTTTCTCTTCCAAAAAAGTTTTATAAAGAACTAGGTTCGATTCCTACCATGCGCTTCCCTATCCTATATAAATTTACCCGGGGGTATGGGGGCTTGGATCAGCGGACGGCTTTACTATACCCTCCTTAGGAGTTTACCGGTCCGTCGGGTTCTCCTGAGTTTCAAAAAAAAAAAAAAAAGTTAACATGCTTCTAAAGAAAAATAGTGTTTTTTAAGATGACAATATAAATAATAATAATATTGGCATTTATAATTATGATCTTTTGCAGTAAATTAAGTTTTATATTGGACTTATTTGGTTGGTCCTGTTATCAAATACTTAAGTCGACTGAACTGAAAAAATTCAGAAATAGAAACCAAAATAAAATGTATCATCGAAGTTTCATAAATTCCGCTTTTTGCATGGTACTTTTTCCAAAAATAAAAGAAAATTTCAAAATTTTGTCTCAGGAAAGAACTAATACCAAAGACACGTAATGTTAGTTAGTGCGTTCAATCTAAGAATGTCATTTTCATAAAACAGTTATAATAGTCACTGTGATAGTATTCTCTACTGAGGTCGCAAAAGTCTTTATTGTGAGTAGACTTCAAGTCCTTTGTTTTTGAACAAGTCTCCTCCCGAAATGTCTAGTACACAATTAGCGGCAGACTCATGTAGTGGTGTTAAATTCTGGGCAGTTCCATCGAAACCAGGAATCATGTTTAAACTTTCTTCTTTGTATTTTTGCCAGTTCTAGGAGAGTCAATTGGTCGGGTCGGATTCGTGTTGATTTTAAATTAGTCGGATCAACCCGTTTATTAAACAGGTCAGAAATAGCTTAATCTGAATCCAATCCGATTATAAATGGATTGACCCGACCTCATCCGTGTAACCCGATTATAAACGAGTCAAGTCAGACAGATCAACTCGTATAAGGTATAAATAAGTTATAAACATGTTGTAAACGGTTTATAAACGGATCAAATTCGATTTCACGGATCGTGTTAGGTTATAATCGGGTCGGTCAACTCATATAAATATAAACGAGTTATAAACGGGTCAAATTCGGATTCATGGATCAACCCGAAACACACTCATTTATAAATGGGTCAAATTCGGATTGACCCGAAAATGACCCACCCACTTAAACGGGTCGGGATAACCTTCTAATTTCCGTGTAATCTTCGGATCGTGCTTCGAATCGTATTGGAAATTGACAGCCCTAGCTAATTGGTAACTTTGTACGATGGAAGACAGATTTCTTCTCGCTTAAAAAGTAAGAAAGATTAGCTAAGAATCCGTTATGACATAAGTTGAAGTGGAGAAACAGAACTTAATTCTCGTTTAGAAGTTTACCAATTCAACGGTTTTCCTGAGTATAGCCAAAAAAACAAAAACAAAAAATCAAGAGTATATGTTGGTTCTCTCTCCTCCAATTTTTTTTTTTTTTTTTTTTTTTGGTGAATTCCGTGAAGAGTGAGCATTATTACGTGTTCACTTGTATAATCTCCCTCGTTTACATCTAACCTGTTGCCAGTTATCTACAGTTATAGTGCTCAATGATTGCCCACTTAACTTTTTGTATGTATTCTATGATAAGTTTTTACGGTTAGGATGTCACCAACACAGTGCGAGATAAAGTATGGGTATGTGTCAAACACGTTTTTACAATGGTCATAGTTCTGCCACAGAAAGAGAATAAGAATATTTGGCCTAATTACCATTCGTTACTTATAGTAAATTTATGCATGTAGCGTGTCTATCGAATAACGTAATATTTGGACAAATGACATATTGGAAAAACAACATGTGCATACAGAAGTTATAGGTATTGTTAGATTTGAAATAGTAGATATGCGCATGTAGTATTCTACCCTCATGTAAACTATAAATAGCCATACAACCATTGTTGTTATCCAAACAGAAAAATAAACTTGCTTGGAGAAAAATGATGACAAAACATGAATTCAGAAAATGGCTGATGAGCTTCGATAGCAATCGGGATGGAAGACTGACAAAAGCAGAGCTGAATGATGCATTAGATGACCTTGGGTTGCGTTTTAGCAAATTTAGAACATGGAAAGCAATGCGTCATGCGGATTTGAACAGAAACAAATCCGTAGATGGAGAAATAGAGATTGATCAAGCTGTCAAATATGCTGAGAAGCATTGGGGTATCATTGATGAAAACTATAGCTACTTTTAATATATTTTATGACTGCATGTATAACTGTAAGCTTTTTCTATAACCTCGTGTTCTTTCTTTGTAATTTATCGTGAACTTGGGAGATTGTTATGATACATGTTATATACGAAGATCTTAATATAAAGCATTATTATTGCTTTGGTAATGAGCATTGTAACCGTAAAATTTGTTTTCATGGATATGAGCATCATAATATATATCCTTTCAAGTTGATGTCATTATACGTGACGTATAATTTAATCTTAGAATGGCAGCGATGTGTGTTAACGCTAAAAAAGTGAACGCTAATTAACACCCGGTGTGTGTGGTTGAGTCGTGAAAGCACCACCCGCGTGACGGGAACAGAATTTAAGCAGAAAAATAGCAGAAAAAACAATAAAAGACAGCAGTTTATAGTGGTTCGGCTTGAGATTAAGCCTACGTCCACTTTGAATCTCTTTATTACTGAATCCGGTTACAAATCGATACAAATCTCTTATGAAAACAATACAATTTGATCACAAGAAACAATCTTGACTACTAGCTCAATCTTCGACGATGAAACTCGATGAATCCGTGTTGGATGTAAGGAATTTCTCTCGAAGCTTGTTGTAGCGTCTCCAATGTTTGAAGATCTTTGATTGCTGAATGAGTGGAGAGTTCGACAGAGTAACGGCGCTTGAAGAAATGAATGGCAAAAAGTCCTCTTCTCGTTGGAGTTGGAGCCCTATTTATAGGATTGGTTCTGGGTGAGATTCTGTTCGTCAAGTCCTAGGTCGGAGCCGACTTATAGCAAGTCATAGGTCGGAACCGACTTATAGCAAGTCGTAGTCTTAGATCGGCGATGAGGTAGGAGTTCTTGTCTTTTAGTTACTCCTGAATACGAGCGACTTAACATAAGTTATAAGTCATAGGTCGGCAGCGACTTAACATAAGTCGTAGGTCTTAGGTCCTTAAGTCATCAAGTTGGCAACAGCCTTAAGTTGGTGAGCTTTTAGGTCGGTGCAAAGTTAGCCTGTTACTCCTTAGGTCGTTGAGCTGTTATCTTCTTAAGTCGGTAGGCTCCTAGGTCGGCACATATCTTAAGTCGGCAGCTCTTCTCAGTAGTTAGATCGGCAACTATTAAGTCAGAGCTTTCTTAGGTCGTAGCCTGTTAAGTCGGTCTTCTTCTTAGATCGGTCACTGCTTCTAAGTCGGTATGTGTTTAGATCGGAGGCTACTTTAGCTTGTACACTGTTAGGTCGGACTGTTCCTTAAGTCGTCTCCTGTTAAGTCGCGAATAAGAGGATTAACATTTGCCCCTCGAAGTGTGTGCCTAGGTCGTAGGTCATATACTTCGATTTTCTTAACTTGCTTTTTGGTTAGGTCGGAGACGACTTAACATAAGTCTTAGGTCGTACACCCTGTAAGTCGACTCACCTTCCAGCGTATAAATAGTTAAGCCACTCTCCCTCTTCCTCACTTGTTGTTCTTCTCGAATCAGCCATTGATGCAATTTAGAGCTTCCAGAGATAAATTCAAACCATCCAATCGCCGATCATCTTCCTGTTATACTCCGTAAGTCGATCCGATCTTCGTTCACCCATGTCCATTGTCGAATTGATAACCTCCCAATTTTTCGACTTCCGTTTGTTTTTTGGTGCCATGAATCATTATGAATAACTCTTCGAGTGACCTGCAATCGCCATCGACCATGCTGTAGTGGTGATAGAGCAGGAATATATCGGATTCACAGCGAATCTGAGGCGATTCGAATTGGTTCTTTGGGTGATCCGATGGTGTGAGGGAACAAGGATTGCCGTTGACTGTGAGGCTATTGGGTTAACGGGTTAAGAGTTAGGGAAGAAAGCTGGTTGAGATTCTGGCTTGGTCACAACTTAGCAATTTCGTGTGACCCAGTGACTTCCATGATTTAAGTCGGAACCGACTTAGCAATTTCATGTGACCCAAGTTTTGAGTCGTTTTCGAGTTAGGACTTGGAGGATTTCTTGTTGCCTCGAATTAGAGCTTTTGCTTCTTTATCCGACCTATGACTCAGGAATTGCTGATCTGAAATGCCAACGTCTTGTAGTATAAACGACTTACTCTTGCTCGCCTCATAACCTTTAAGTCGTGGACGAGTTAGCACATGTGTTGTCTTGAACCAGAACTTTATATCTTATGTGTTATGGCTGATGACCCAAAGAATCAGAGAACCAACGACTTAACTTAACCCATAGGAAATCTTTCTTAAGTCGTCACCGAGTTAGTACTTGAGTCTTCGGCGACTTAGCACCAGGCTTTTAAACTTTGCCTGGACTTCGAACTTGCTGAACTATGAACTGTGTTGCATGTATTTCTTTTTACAGATTGCTTCAATTTGCAAGCTAACAATCCTGCTTAATACAACATTTACAAAATACTGGGTCGAATATACTGTCACTGACTGCCCACATCGAATGACAGATTAGTTGATAAAGGAAAAGTTAAATTGAATGAATATGAATGAAATGCTGTACGATAACCAATTCAAGTGAAGTATTAAAACAAAATCGTAATAGTCAACTGAAACTGATTTGTCTGCATTAACACTGCACTTGAATATTAACAAGTTCTGAAACTTTGTAATCGATTGATTGTCAACTAGTTTAATTCCAGTTATGCTTGCCTTTTACTTTCATTAGTTTTGCACAACACTTCACACTTTTTAAGAAACGTGCACCTTCATATTTGAACATCCAGTTGATTGTGTAGAATGTCTTCTCCACAAGAAGAAATAGAGCAAGTTGAAGAGACATTTCCAGTTGCTGTCCCGCTGAATGATCCTCCAGAAAGGACTCCTACCACTCTGAGCCATAAAGTCTTTTGTCAATTATGCATCCAGTTTGGCATTGCCGAAGCTGACGCTTTGTTCCCTGGAATAAATGATACTGCTGATAGGCCGCCCCATGGCTTTGTCGTAGTTAACCGCCAAATGTGTTTGAGTGGGGCTATCCCCCCATTTAACGACTGTCTTCGAGAACTTCTCCTCCGACTATCTATTTCCCCTTTTCAACTATACCCCAACGGCTACTCCATCCTACTGGGACTGTGTGTGCTTTTTAGGAGAACGCTGGACCGTTTTCCCAGTTTTGCAGAAATTCGCTATCTGTGCACTTTCGCTAAAAACAAAGATCATCCTTCTATCACAGTCGTGAGGAGTGCTAGAAATCGTAAATTGATCACTGGTCTCCCTGAGAGTGTTCATAGTTTCCTAAGCCAGTTTTTCTATGTTCGCTGTCCCCCGGGATTTTACGCTATCTGGAGAGTAGGAAGTAAGATCACTTGCCTCTATTTTTCATGTTCTTTCAAACTTACCGAAGTCCGAGTTATCAAGTGCTAACTTTGCCTTTTTTCTTTCCAGCACTTCCTCCTCCTTCTAGAGATCCCGGTCACAAGGTGACTTTTGAGAGGCTTATGGCGGTGCCGGTTGAGGAAAGAAGTATCCAGTTTCTATTGATAGACGAATTTTTACATCAATTCGGTCTTTTACACTCTTCTCACTTTACCCAGCCTCGTGAAGTTTCTAATCTTCCAGCACAGACATCAGATGCCCCAGCTTCAACGGAAGAGATGGCTTCAAAGGAGCCATCTGTAGACACTACATTAGTAAAGTGTTCTACTTCTATTGGCGTTGCGGGAACGTCCAGCAAACCGGCGCTTGCTCCAATTATTGAAGAGGAAGAAAATCCTCGAATTTCTGAAAAATCAGCCGACGTGGAAGTTGAAAAGGAGAATTCTGCTGAGCATCATAATGATGACACCTTTGATGACTTGAGTGACATAATGATAACTTCTCAAGAGCTTTTCAAGGATAATGTTCCAAAAGCGAACTCTCCTATCGTTGAAGCGACTTCCTCTTTGAAATAAACTTCGACGCCTTCTACACATGTCGTCTCCGTTCCCGCACTAAAGCGTGGTTTGTAGTTTGACGCACGTAGTTCGCACGCCGCACACACTTAGGATTTTTCAGCACTTATAAGCATTTATCCTCTTTTTCTGGAAATTTCTAAACTTTACTTCTTTTTTGGTTTTCAGATTCTCCGATGGGGCGTACCGGCTCATACTATGACTCATTTTAGCGCCATGGAGGTCGTGGATCTTATGACTTTAGGAGATATCTTGGTGACCAGAGAGAGACAGATGAGGAAAGGGCTCAAAGGAAGGCTCAAGAAAAATGGGATTATGAGCAGCGACAGAGAAGAAGAGACGCTGATCGATATGATTCTTCTTACAGAAGTTACGATTCTCATAAGCGAAAGTCTTATGATGACAAGGGGAAGACTCATATTACCGACGAATCGAGCAAACGGTCCAAGCCAAGTGACGCGTCTGTAATTTCTGAGAAGACTGATGCTCCTATCCCTTCTGATACTCCGGCCGGCTCTCCTCCTTTAAAGAAAACCGATATCCAAACGATCGTCAGCAGGCCCCAATATCAGGTTAAAGACGGCCCTCCAACACTTCAAAGCCGGTTTCCGAACTGGTGCTTAAAAGGAGTGCGTTTTGACCTGGATTTGGTCCCAATCGATAAGCAAGACATGCTTAAAAGTCTTGATGCAGTTAGGCTTAACATTGAGAGGATGTCGCAATGGCAGAAACTTGTTGATGAACTCCAGAGAGTCAACCATATGAATCTTGAAAACATGCTGACTCTGGAGAATGATAAAGCTGAATGGGATAAATGGTGCAAGCAGCATGACACGGAGATGACGAACATCGCGGATGACAATGCAAGGCTTGAATCTGAAGTCAAGCAGCTTAAGGAAAATCTCGCCTCTTCTTCTGCATCACATACTCAAAAAGAAGAAGTCTTTCAGAAGCAAGTGCGGGATGCACATGCTGCACAAAGAGATGTCGAAATGAAGCTTGCCGCCGAACAGCACATTGTTGAGAAATATCGCATAGAAAATGCTGAATTACGGGAAAAAGTTACTTCCCAGAACGTGGAGATTGAATTATTGAAGTCTCAACTTGCTAATGCTGAGAAAGAGCGTGATGAGGCTATTGCTGGTCGAGCTGCAGCTGTCGCCGAAAAAGAGGCGGCCGAGCAATCACATGAGACAACAAAAGCTAACATCAGCTCCACCTTATTTGACTTTTATCTGCATAGCGTTCTGGGTCATGGGAGCCTCTCTTTTCTGGGTCCTGACTATGAGGTTACCCTGGTCGAAGTATGGCAAGTAGCAGTTGACATGCTTGGCGGGGCCGACTATGATGAGGTGGAACTCGAGGTACGCTATCTTGACGAAGAAGCTCGTGCTGCTCTTGCCAAGGGAAAAAAGCAACTTGCTGAAGCCAGAGCTGGAATATTGGCAGAAGAACATCTAGAGAAGAGAATATCTTTGACTGCCCCTGTCCACACTTCGACTTCAACTGACGTCGATATTGTTGGTTCCAGCTCTCACTTTTCTTCTCCTGCAAAAACCATGGAGGCCAAGCCCGTCACAACCGAATCTCCCCTTGCTCGTATTGAGGAGCAGAGCCAAGAAGACACTGAGGCTATTACTTAAACTTTGGTGAATCGATACCTTCTCTTTTCTCGGAGAATACCGATTTTAACTTCTTTCCTTCTACAGCGGAGGCACCAAAAACTGCACAAGTTTCCACTCCTTCAGTTGTCGTTCCACCATCTTCACAGATTACTCCTCCTTCTGCTTCCCAACCGGGATCACAGGCAGAGAAAATCGAAGATCTTCAAGGCCTGGATGATCCGGTTGTTTCGCAGGAGCAGAAGGCGGAGGATCTTGAAAACATCGAGAAGACCCCGGAGCGGTCGCTAGATGATGACACGAAGCTTTCAACATTGCTTGCTACTCCGGGGAGCGAATCTTCTTCGAAGAGGAAGGAGAAGCATGCCATAAGGAAGAAGAAGAGAAGTGCTTCGATAGGGGAAGACAAAACAGAAGAAGACCCAACCACTCCTCCTTCTCCGTCCCGCCCACATCAGATTCCGAAATTAACTATTAGGCCAAGCAAAGGCTCCAAGGGTGGCGGGAAGAAGGAATGACAAGCTGGACTTTCTACTTCTTATTTTGCTTCTTACATGTATAGACCGGAGATTGTGCGGGTACCGGTCCCTGCTTTTGCTTTTTTGAGATATCTGCACATGTAAAGAATTTTCATAGTACTAAATAAAATAGTAATTTTACTTGTACAAATTCTTGTTTATGTGAGAACGCATCTGTTTCTCTTTTTTGGTGTAGAATAAACGATTCCTTTTACTTGTACAAACTTTTTGTCTCTGTTTGGGAATACATTTTTTCCACATCTATTTTTCGTGATATTGCAATGAACTTGTGGTGTGTTGCTTTTATTAATATAATTGAATTGTATAGTGTTGCCCCCATACCACAAGTGCATTGCAATATTTCTAGCTTTTACAAGACTGATATTCTCACTTCAGAGAATAACAATTCCACTTTTAGGGGAAGAATCATTCTGCTTTTAGTAGAATATATCTCGTTTTTTGGAGAAATTTTTATTTTTTCTTTCTTTCTGAAGAACACTTCAACTATCGAGGATGATCACTTTCATTTGTCAAAGAAGAAAGTAGATTTCCCTATGCAGTGAAATGAACTTTTCTGAAAGAATTTTGTAGCATTTCAACTTTTTTAGGAGGAACTTTTTGAGATGAACAAGTTAACCTTCCTTTGAGAGTTGAACTGTGCTTCCGGAGAAGGCTTTTCGTTCGAGTATTCTATTTTGGGACATGCCTCCGGAGAGGGCTTCTCTTAAAGAGTTGTGCCTCCGAAGAGGTCTTGTGCCTCCGAAAAGGGCTTGTGTGTCCGAAGAGGGCTTGTGCCTCCGAAGAGGGCTTGCGGTGCCTTGGGAAAGGGCTTTTGCCTCTGAAGAGGTCATGTGCCTCCGAAGAGGGCTTGTGGTGCCTTGGGAAAGGGCTTTTGCCTCCGAAGAGGTCATGTGCCTCCGAAGAGGGCTTGTGCCTCCGAAAAGGGCTTGTGCCTCCGAAGAGGGCTTTTTGATTGCCTGGAAGTTACTTTCTCATGGTTGAGTGGACCCACGGGGCGGACGCAAGTTGCTTGATTGGATGTTCGTTTGCACAAACGATCGCAATTAACTAACAAGGGCCCTGTTCCTTCAGCTTGGGAAGGTGCCCCTCCGGTGGTTCCACCAATCTTTTTTGATTGAGGAAAGCACTTTCATTTTTTGGCGTGCCTCGTTAGAGGGCTTTGTTGACCTTTGAGAAGGAGCGTTGGTTGGTTGGTGTGCCAGGAAGGTTGCGTCTCAGGGGCAAGTAGATCCATGGGACGGACGCAAGCTGCCTGATCGGATGCATCACGATCAGTTAGCAAGGGCCCTGTTCCTTCTGCTTGGGAAGGTGTCCCTTCGGTGGTTCTTACCGGCCCTTTTATTGAGAAGCATACCTCCTTTTGGCTGCTTCTTTGTTTGCTTGGCAATGTTCTCTCATCATCTGCTCATTAGCGATCTTTCATTATCATTTCCAAACTCATCTTTTTTCCTTTTACAAGTAAATTGCTTCATCCGAAGAAGTGGACTTCACTATTGAACGACTTCACGGGACAAACGCAAGTTATCTAGTTGGATGTCTGTTCATATCGACAATCTCAACCAATTAACAAAGGTTTTGTTAACGCTAAAAAGTGAACGCTAACACCCGGTGTGTGTAATAGAATCGTGAAAGCACCACCCACGTGACGGGAACAGAATTTAAGCAGTAAACTGGCAGAAAAGTAGTAAAAGACAGCAATTTATAGTGGTTCGGCTTGAGATTAAGCCTACGTCCACTTTGAATCTCTTTATTACTGAATTCAGTTACAAATCGATACAAATCTCTTATCAATACAGTACAACTTGATCAAAAGAAGCAATCTTGACTACTAGCTCAATCTTCGTCGATGAAATTCGATGAATCCATGTTAGATGTAAGGAATTATCTCTTGAAGATTGTTGTAGCGTTTTGAATGTTTGAGGATCTTTGATTGCTGGATGAACGGAGACTTCGACAGAGTAACAGCGCTTGAAGAAATGATTTGCCAAAAGTCCCCTTCATGTTGGAAGTGGTGGAGTATTTATAGGAGCTGATTTGGACTCTGGAAATTTTCCTAAGTCCTAAGTCATCGCCGACTTAGTATAAGTCGCGGCCGACTTATGATAGGTCGCAGCCGGCTCATCCACACTTCCATAGTAGTTTACCTCCTCTTCTGGTTTTATGCTTAAGTCCTAAGTCGCCGAAGACTTAAGGTAAGTCGGTGACGAGGTAAAGGTGTAAGGCGTTCTGAGATTACATACGACTCAGTATAAGTCGTAGGTCGGTGATGACTTAAGAGATAGGTCGTAGGTCTTTAAGTCGAAGACTTTTTTAGATCGGAGCAGAGTTGACTCGCAATCTTAAGTCGGCAATTTCTAACTCGCCAGCCCTTGCTAACTCGCAGTTTGTTAAATCAGTTGGCTTCCTTAAGTCGGCAGGCTCCTAGGTCGGCACACATCTTAAGTCGGCAGCTCTTCTTAGTAGTTAGATCGACAACTGATGGGTCAGAGCTTTCTTAGGTCGTGGCTTGTTAAGCCGGAGCCCTTTTTAAGTCGGAGCCTTCCTTGAGTCGGAGCCTTCCTTGAGTCGGCTACTGTTAAGTCGGACCTGTAGCTTAGGTCGTATGTTGCCTTAAGTCAGATCTGTTAGGTCGGTCTTCGTCTTGAGTCAGTCGCGCCTTTAACTCATTAGGTTATGAACCGAAAGAGGGTTAACAGGTTTGCCACAGTGGAGTCGCCAACTTTTTATGTGAAGTTCTCCTTGCATAGGATTTGTATTTGGAATTTTTTGTCGCTTGGTATTACGTAACAGGTGATTTATAGAGGTCGCTTGGCTTTGTGACGAGCAAGCCTTGTTTTAATGTCCTGCAATTTTGAATCGACATTTTAGCAATACATTTAAAGTATTTACATATCGAAATAAAACAGGCATTATGAAATAGTAAAGAACACGAGATTTATAGTGGTTCGGCCAAGAATCGGGCCTACATCCACTTTATAGCTTTCATTCATTCACACTGATTTACAATGTTTTACAATACAACTGATACATTCATCACTATTTTACAATTTTGAGCAAATCTTTTTCTTTCAAGTAAAATAAGGACGTAAGTGGTTGCTGTTCCAGGCTCTTGGAATTGGATCTCCTTCAACAGTTATGAGTTTGAAAGTGCCATCAAGAAGTTTACTGCCAATGGCATATGGTCCTTCCCAGTTTGGTCCAAACACACCAGTTGCCATCATGATCCTTTTCAAAACTAAGTCTCCGACCTCAAAGCTGCGTTGGCGAACTTTAGAGTTGAAGTGCCTGGCTATCCTTTGCTGATAAGCTGAAACTCTGAACCTTGCTTCTTCTCTTTTCTCATCAAGAAAATCAAGTGCTTCAAGTTGCAGCTTTTCATTTTCAGCTTCGTTGAAATGAACTCTTCTATGTGAAGGAACTTCTAGTTCCACTGGAATCATTGCTTCTGATCCGTATGCCAGTGAAAATGGAGTGTGCTCAGTCGCAGTTTTGTGAGTGGTTCTGTATGCCCATAGTGCTAAGGGAAGCTTATCGACCCAACCACCTTTTGCTCTTTCGAGTTGCTTTTTGATGGTTGACTTGATGATTTTATTCACTGCTTCCACTTGCCCATTTGCTTGCGGATGAGCCACTGCTGAGAAGCTTTTCCAAATTCTGAACCGTTTGCAAAAATCCTGGAATTCTTCACTTTCAAACTGAGTACCGTTGTCTGTGATTATCTTCTGTGGCACACCATACCTGCAAATGATATTCTTCGTTACAAAATTTATCATCTTTTTAGAAGTAATGGTGGCCAAAGGTTCAGCTTCAGCCCATTTGGTGAAATAATCGACAGCAACAATAACATATTTGATTCCTGATTTGGCAACTGGTAATGGTCCGATTAGACCTATCCCCCAAATAGCGAATGGCCACGGACTGACCATTTGTGTTAGTTCAGTGGAAGGTGCCCTTGGAATCTTTGCAAATCTTTGGCACTTGTTGCATTTTCGGGAGTGGATAGCTGCATCTCGATTAATATCGGGCCAGAAGTACCCATATCGGAGGACTTTCTTGGCGAGAGTTTGACCGGCTGAATGATCTCCACATTCTCCTCCGTGTATCTCGGCTAGAATTGTCTTGGCTTCTTCCTTAGTTACACATCGGAGCAGTGGCATTGAAAATCCCCGTCTATATAATCGGCCATCTTGAATTACATATCTTGACGCTTTCCTCAATAGTTTTCGACATTCCCTAGAACTTTCTGGCAGGGAACCATTGAGTAGGTGTAACGACCCTAAATTTCAACCCAATTTAAAATTTTAAATTCATCGTTTCAATAAAAATTTTGAAATTTTAAACGATCTAAATTTACATCCAAACTTTATTTGTGACATACGTCTAGTTAGATATGGACATAGAAAAAGTTTCGTTGGAAAATATTACAGTAAAGTCCGTGCGCGTTTTACTGTATATCAGTCCATATAAAGCTGCGAAAAATTTATCTTCCAAATCCAAATATTTTTACACAGTCCGCTTGTAAAAATTATTCTGATCAAGATTTTATGATTCGTTTCGTCTAAAACAGTCATCGCCTGCTCCGTTTATCTTATTTTGCAAAACGCACAATTTAAGCGGCGTAAATGCAAATTTTATAAAATCATCGTATCGCAATAATCTGTATACCGTTGGAAGCGTACCGTCGCGCTGATCAAAATGGTATATTCGTTTGCATCATTCGGAGTTCGGAGTTGAGAGTTACAAATTGTTAACGGTTTGAACCTGTCCGTTACAATATTAAACCTGTGTCCATTAGGCTTCCCTAGGGAGTGGAATTCGAGGCATCTCCTGATCAGTAATTACTCCTTGAAACTCCAACAGTCTTTTAGTGTACCTATACAATCAATTAAAGACTTTTCAATTCTGTACTATTGCGTATAAACCAGGCTCCAATTCATAATTCACTGTTTAGCACTTCATTTTCTGGTTCGTTCTTCCTCCTCTCATATTTTGTTCCTCTTCTTCTCTGTTGTATTTCTTTCTTCCACCAACTAATGAAACTCCAGCCTCTGCCTCAGCAGCCCGCCAACCCAGTTCCCCACCTGACCCGCCTCCCCTACCCGCCAGACCCGCGCCTGACTGCCCTCCGCCTCCGCCAGACCTTCGCCCACACCCGCCTTCACCCGAACCGCCAGTCCCTGTCACCCCAGACCCCGCCCGAACCCCGCCACCCGAACCGCCAGCCCCAGTCGCCTTCGCCCGCCGTCCCAGTCCCTGCCACCCCAGCCTCCCGTGCCCAGCCTCCCACCCAGACCCCCTAGCCCTCCGCCTACCGCCACCCAGACCCACCTGGCCCGACTGCCCTCCGCCTGCCAGACCCGCACCAGTTCCGTCCAGACCTGCACCCGCCACCCCAGCCTCCCGTGCCAGACCCGCCTTCGACCTCTGTGCCCAGACCCCGAGCCACGCCCTCCGCCCAGACAGCACCCTGACCCCACCCCGCCTCCCCTTGCCTGCCCAGACCCCACCCAGACCCATTTCGCCTCCCCTACCCTGCCCAGTTCTACCACTGCCCCACTCGCCTTCACCAGCTCCGCCGCCAACCAGCACCATCGCTTTCATCCACTTCGACTTGGCCATAACTGATTTTGTTTTTATTTTATACGAGTTTATATGGAAACTGTATATTACATAGCAATGAAATTCTTAGCATTCTAGTTGCTCACGTTGTTGCTATGTTTTATTTCCAGCTACTGCTTCGGAGTCCTAAGTTACCTTCAGCTTATCAGATCTGTCTTGCTTCATCGTTGTTGCATTCATTTTGCATTAAGCTTGTTAGTGTCTCGTATCTATCCGTCTTCGTGCTTCGTCGTCAAATCTCTAACCACGCAAGGTGAATATTTTCTATTCACGACTCAAAATCTATTATACTAGGATAATTAGATGTTGGATGTTATGAATGTAATTTGAACGTTAAATTGATTGATGTAAAAATTTGAATTGAAGTTAGTATGTTAAATAGTTATGACACCAATTTACTATGTGATATTAAATTTGTTGTTATTGTAATTAATAATAAATTTGAAACTGAATTTGATATAGAATAGATATAAAATTCCGAATGACATATGTTAAACTTGACCTCTTATATGATGAATATTGAATAGTTAAATTGACCCTTTAAATTGCTTGACTTGTGGAATTGATAAGTGTCACTTTAGACTACTGAACGTATTGAATTAACCGTTGTAATTGAAATTGAACGACCAAGTGAAACTGAAATGTTTTAATCTTTAATCTACATGAAATGATAGTGTAGATTCTAGAAATAGTTATATTAATTGGCGTAAATAACAAACGCGAATTAATACGATTATTTCGGGATTATTTGAAATTGTTGAATTGTTACAAATGAATGCTATTGCTTGTTTATTTACTTTGACACCATCCCAGCTATCACACTGCAAGTTCCCTTTGTATGTTTGATTTTGAATTTAAATAGAATGGGGTTGAAATGTTAAATACCCAAATTGAATGAATTGGCCTAGGATAGATAATTAAAATAAGAAACCGAACGGTCAACAAAGAACGTTTTGAAATTGAGACTTATTTGAAATCATGGAATGAACTTAGAAAATGGTATTGAAATTTGGTAACGTAAATATAAATAAATTTGTTGAAAAAAAAAATAAAATGATTTTATTAAATTGAATAAATGAATTGTTTTGAAATAAATAAAATGATTTTATTAAAATTGAATAAATGAATTGTTTTGAAATAAATAAAATGATTTTATTTAATTGAATAAATGAATTGTTTTGAAATAAAAAAAAAATGATTTTTTTTAAATTGAATAAATGATTTGTTTTGAAATAAATAAATGATTTTATTAAATGAATTAATGAACTTGTTGAAATAAATAAAATAAATTTTATCGAATTAAATGAATTAGATTTGTTGGAATAAAGAATTTAATTGAAATAAATGAGAACGAATTAATGTAATGAATTGAAACGGATTTGTGAATTTATTTGGTTAAACAAAGTGTTTTGACAAAGTTAATCGAAATGAGATTTAAGAAGTAAATAGGTTAGAAGATAAAGTGATTAAATTTCGAGTTTTGATAAATGAATAAACGAAGTTTTGACAAAGTGAAGGTAGTAAATGAAATTGATATAGAAATGAACCTAGGAATGTAAATACGAATTTAAAGAATAAAACTTGATTTAATGAGTTGAACTAAGATTTACTATTACGGGTAATCCTTGAATTTGAATTTGATTTAATAAGTGAGATGTTGATTAAATGTGAATACTAAAATTTTGGTAACTAAAGGGCTTGAACTAGAATTTCTTTTCGAAATAAGATTTTATAAATAAAATGAACCGAATCATGAAATATCAAATTTGGAAGTCAAATTTGCAACTTGACCTTTGGACTTGATTTGTTTTAACTTTAATAAAAGTTGACTGTTGGGTAATTAATACGTAGTTATTAAAGAGTCCGGGATCGGATTATGGACATACTCTCTGTCGATACCGAAAACCACTTTAATAACTAATATACGCGAAGTGTTGATCCAGAACGAAGTGGATGGTTTTGATGAACGCGTTGACTGAAGAAAGAGAACGATTTTGGATGACCCCTGACATGACTAAAACAGGAGCCGCGCCGGGCCATTGAGGTTCGCTACCTCTAGCGGACACACTTCTTCGATACCTTATCTATTACTTATGTGATTCGATTTGGGTGCACCCCTTGATTTGGGAGTGTTGTTTCGCGGTGTTGGGATAGTAGCTGCTATGCCCAACATCAGTCCGGATCACGCAACTACTAGTATCCTAGTTGGTATCGCCTCATGTACCTTGTCATACTGATTATCCTATTCGCGACCACTACGATTTTGATTTGTACCTTTAGTATATGGATTGCCCTCTGGTGACTTCCGGTTTTGGGGAAACTACGGTCTTGTATATGCTTTTGGGAATAAACAGGTTAAGAGGTGTATGGGCCCTGCTTAACCCTATTTTGATATCTTACTTTATGGATTAGACATTATCTATTTAGCGTATTCTGTAAGTAGTTTATCGATCCCTTAATGATGTTTATATTCACCTTTGAGTTATGGACTTTATTATATGCATTTGATTATCCTGTATAAGATTTTGAGTCCTGACTCGAGTGTTTCTCTTGCATATGCTCGGGTCAGTCTGAAGATATTCCGTTGCTGGTCAAGGTTGGTCGAAGATGCTGAAGGCTTAGCTTTTATCTATATCATTTTATTTCAGTATTTGATGTACTTTTGTATTGGACATCTTGTATCTCTTCAGTCGCTTTATGTTGAGACATTGTTGTATTCTCTGTAGTAGCTTCATGAACTACTATTATGACGATGTATTTTCCGCTGCATTATTCTGTGACTGTTCTGAGTCTGTGATGTTGTATTGATTCTCATTTACATTTATGTACTTATAATCCCATAATGTTCTGTGTTTTGTATTATTTAAGTTGACAAGGGTGGATTTTGTCAATTTAAATGGTCCAAATATACGGGATGTTACAGTAGGTATTCTTTGATTGGAGTCATCCATGATTCATGCTCTTGAGACGTAGCCATAATCCAATCAACATCCATTTCATCAATGCTTGGAGCTGACAGAACTTCTACAGGAACTAACCCCAGTAATTGAGCTTCTTCGGAACTTGAGTACTTTGCTAGAGAATCTGCCTTCATATTTTCCTCTCGAGGTATGTGGCTTATTGAACAGTGATCGAAATCATTGAGGAGTTCGGAAGTTTTTGTCAAATATGCAGGAAAATTTCCTCCTTTGGCTTGAAATTCTTTCTTCACTTGGCAAACAATAAGCTGAGAATCGCTGAAAATCTGTAACACTTTGATGTTTAGTTCCTTGGCGATTTTTAAACCGGCAATAAGTGCTTCATATTCTGCTTCATTGTTTGTTGAAGGAAATTCCAGTCTCAATGCATAACATAACGATCGTCCTTCGGGGGTTTCAAGTACAACCCCTGCCCCAAAACAATAATCATTTCTTGAGCCGTCAACATATAACTTCCACTGTATTGGAATGCAGTCAGTTGTTTCTTCCTTATTGTCACCTTTGTCAGTAGACTCCGCAATGAAATCTGCTAAAGCTTGTCCGTTGATTGCTCTTCGGGGGTTGTAAGTGATGTCATACTGGCTAAGTTCAATGTTCCATTTCAAAAGACGACACTAAGTTTCAGGATGAAACAGGACTTGCTTTAGAGGTTGATCAGTAAGAACCTTGATAGGATGAGCTTGGAAGTATGGTCTCAATTTCCTGGAAGCAATTAGCAAACAATAGGCGAGCTTTTCTATCTTCGAATAATTCATCGCTGCCCAGTGAACCATTTACTGATGTAATAGACTGGACGCTGTACTTTCATATCTTCCCGTACAAGTGCTGCACTGAGGGCGTGGGATGAAATTTCCAAATAGATGAAAAGGTCTTCACCGTCAGTAGGCTTGGAAAGAACCGGAGGTGTTTCCATATGACGAATTAGTTCATCGAAAGCATTCTGGCATTCGGGAGTCCATTCAAAAAATTTCTTTCCTTTCTTTAGAGCGTCAAAGAAGGGAATGCATTTGTCTGTGGCTTTGGAAATGAAGCGACTCAGAGCAGCGACTTTTCCATTGAGACTTTGCATTTCTTTCTTTGTTTTAGGGGCTTTGACCTCCCTTAGAGCTGTGATTTGAGTAGGATTGGCTTCAATGCCCCTGGCGCTCACAATGAAACCCAAGAATTTCCCGGACTCTACTCCGAACGAACATTTCAACGGATTGAGCTTCATTCCGTACTTTCGAAGAATTGCGAACATTTCCTCCAAGTGACCCATGTGATCTACAGCTTTCTTTGACTTTACCAACATATCGTCGACATAAACTTCCATGGTTCTTCTAATCTGAGGCTTGAACATTGCATTGACGAGCCTTTGGTAGGTTGCCCCAGCATTCTTCAATCCGAAAGGCATAACTTTGTAGCAGTAGAGACCCACATCTGTAATAAAGCTCGTGTCTTCTTGATCCGGCTCATGCATCATAATCTGATTGTATCCGGAGTAAGCATCCATAAACGATAACAACTCATGCCCAGCTGTCCCATCCACCAATTGATCAATTCTGGGCAGCGGGAAGCAATCTTTGGGGCATGCTTTGTTTAGATCTGAGAAATCTATGCATACTCTCCACTTTCCATTTGCCTTCTTGACCAATAATGGATTTGAAACCCAATTTGGATAAGTGGAGTTTCTGATAAAGCCGTTTTCCATGAGCCAGTCGACTTCTTCCTTTAGTGATTTCGACCTTTCTGGGCCTTGAGTTCTTCTTTTCTGTTTCACTGGTGCGAATTTTGGATCAATGTTAAAAGTATATACGGCAATTTCCGGGGAGATCCCACACATATCAGCATGACACCAGGCGAACACATCCAGGTTGGCTTTTAAGAATGATATCAGTGTGTTTTGAACTGCTATGCTCAGCTGTGAACCCACATTGAGTACTTTGTTCCGGTCTTTTGAATCAACAGATATTGGTACCGTTACTTCCACAGGTACCACCCTATTCTCCCCTGTACTGGCTTTTCTGGGGTCCATTTCTTTCCTTAAATTGCTGTGTTCGCCAGTACAGGGGCCACTCCGTAGCTGCTACAAGGTTGGTTCTTTGATGCGGAGCGGAGCTGCCGCATCTTTTCCCATCTCTCATTTTCGGGCCTCACGGAGCTCTACAAGATAACATTCTCGCCCCGCGTTCTTATCTCCCTTAATGACAGCAACCCCATTATCAGTGGGGAATTTCATTGTTAAGCACCACGGAGCGAGGACGACCCTGAAAGCAGCGAGACTAGGCCGACCCAAGAAAGCATTATAGGCAGAGAATCCATCAACAATTACAAAGGTTTGCTTTCGAACCAACTTCTTATGCCCTTCGCCCATTTCAACAAACAAATCCACCGTTCCAATCGGCTGTTTCAGCTCTCCTGTAAATCTGGCAATCTTGTGCGAAGAGGCTTGTACGTCTGTCATTGGAATTTTCATTTGGTCAAATGTCTTTTTAAAGAGTATGTTGCACGAAGCACCACTATCAACCAGAACTCTTCTGACAATAGCCGGTCCAATACCGACAGAAACAACCAAAGGGTCCTCAGTAGGAGCTTCCACATCAATAGAATCCCTGGTTCTGAACATAATATCATCATGAAAAGTCTTCCGCTGCTTTGGAGGTGCAGCATCTTCCATGACCAAGACACTTTCTTCAGTTGGAGCATACTTCAAAGCTCTAGCGTACCGTTCCATCTCACCCCAACTCCTGCCAACTGGATGAGGTCCTCCTGTGATCACATTGATAACATGTCTTTCTTTTTCAGCAGGCCTCTCTCCTGAACCAGATGAATGAGCTGGGGGTAGTTGCCCTTGGTTAGATGAAGACGGGTCTTTTCTATTTCTTTTCACATACTGCTGCAACTTATTCTCTCTCAACAATTCTTCAATTAGGCTTTTCAAGTGGCGGCATTCGTTGGTATCGTGGCCTGGTTGATTATGAAATTTGCAAAATCTTCCGCTTTGAACAACATTTTTCCCAACTTTTACTGCTGATGGTTTTGGAAAATCAACAGCATCCTTAGTGGCGATGAAAATATTCTCCGGGGTATCAGTCGGAGGAGTAAAATCCGAAGGTTTGAGGAAGCGGTGCTTTTTGAGATCTTTCTGCTTCTTTCCACCATTATTCTCCCTTTTCTGATTTGTGGGTTCTTTCTTGTTCTGAACTGTAGCATTATTTTCCACCACTGTTGTCACAACTTTAGCTGACGCGGAGAGATTCTCTAAGCGCATGAACTCATCAGCCTTTTTGTAGAATCTTTCGAGCGAATTTGGTTCTTTCATTTTTAACCATTTTCCAAACTCGCTAGACTTGTCAATAGCCCGCATCAAGTAGGTTAAGATCATTCGCGGTTCCGCGTTATCAACTTCTGCTAGGGCTAAGTTAAAGCGATTCAAGAAGGATTTAATGGGCTCTCCAGGATTCTGTTCAAGACTTGAGAGAGACATTATATCCTTTGCCCTTGAGATGTATAATCTGAATTGTTCCTTGAATTTTCGGGTCAGATCAGAAAATTGGTCGACAGATCGCACGGGAAGCTTGGTGAACCAAAGTAACGCCACTCCTTCTAAGTATACCGGGAAATACCGGCATTTAATCTCATCAGTCGCTCTGGCACCAGTCATGTGCCAATCATATTTGTATAGGAATTGATTTGGATCACTCGTTCCTCAATATGAAGGAATGGTGGGGGGAACGAATTTTCTCGGAAACTCAGCTTTTAAGATCCTTTCAGTGAATGGAGTTTTACTCGGGGCGAATCCCCAATCATTCTCATCCTCGTTTCTTTGCATGCTTTCCTTCATTATCTGCCGAACCATGCTAGAGAGATATTCCTCATTGTTTAGAGATTTCGCAGAATAGACCTCGGCCATCTTTTCGGAGGTTTGTCCAGGTAAATGCTCACGGAGAACTGGTGACGGCCTGGATCCTTCAGCCTGGAGGGATTCCCCTTCAGCAGCACCTGATCCCCCTTGAGGAATATTTCTCCCTTCGGAATTGGGAGCAGCATTAGCAAAGTTTTCCTCATTACTTACTGGTTTTTGATTAGCCCCAAATAGAGCATTCAGCTTTTCCATCATCAGATTATTCTAAGTTTCAATCTGCTGGTACAGTCCGGATATAGCAGCATCTAACTCTTGTCGCGTCACACCGACGCTTGGAGCTGCCTGATTTGGAGAAAGAGAAGTGGCAGTATTATCACGGTCATCATTAGTTCTGACAGACTTTCGTTTCGTTCCAGGAGCCATTATGTCTGATAGACTTCTGGTTTTGTAGGAAATTCTTTCAGCAAACTTCTGTGAAGCAATGGTGAGCAGTAGCCTGAGTTGGATTCTCAGTGAAAGCACCAAAATGTTAACGCTAAAAAAGTGAACGCTAACACCCGGTGTGTGTGGTTGAGTCGTGAAAGCACCACCCGCGTGACGGGAACAGAATTTAAGCAGGAAAATAGCAGAAAAAGCAATAAAAGACAGCAATTTATAGTGGTTCGGCTTGAGATTAAGCCTACGTCCACTTTGAATCTCTTTATTACTGAATCCGGTTACAAATCGATGCAAATCTCTTAGGAAAACAATACAATTTGATCACAATAAACAATCTTGACTACTAGCTCAATCTTCGACGATGAAACTCGATGAATCCGTGTTGGATGTAAGGAATTCCTCTCGAAGCTTGTTGTAGCGTCTCGAATGTTTGAAGATCTTTGATTGCTGAATGAGTGGAGAGTTCGACAGAGTAACGGCGCTTGAAGAAATGAATGGCAAAAAGTCCTCTTCTCGTTGGAGTTGGAGCCATATTTATAGGATTGGTTCTGGGTGAGATTCTGTTCGTCAAGTCCTAGGTCGGAGCCGACTTATAGCAAGTCATAGGTCGGAACCGACTTATAGCAAGTCGTAGTCTTAGGTCGGCGATGAGGTAGGAGTTCTTGTCTTTTAGTTACTCCTGAATACGAGCGACTTAACATAAGTTATAAGTCATAGGTCGGCAGCGACTTAACATAAGTCGTAGGTCTTAGGTCCTTAAGTCATCAAGTTGGCAACAACCTTAAGTTGGTGAGCTTTTAGGTCGGTGCAAAGTTAGCCCGTTACTCCTTAGGTCGTTGACCTGTTATCTTCTTAAGTCGGTAGGCTCCTAGGTCGGCACATATCTTAAGTCGGCAGCTCTTCTCAGTAGTTAGATCGGCAACTATTAAGTCGGAGCTTTCTTAGGTCGTAGCCTGTTAAGTCGGTCTTCTTCTTAGATCGGTCACTGCTTCTAAGTCGGTATGTGTTTAGGTCGGAGGCTACTTTAGCTTGTACACTGTTAGGTCGGACTGTTCCTTAAGTCGTCTCCTGTTAAGTCGCGAATAAGAGGATTAACAATGTGTTTCTCTCGTTTTTCATTCCAGCTCAAAAGGATGGGCAACTTTTAATATGAAAAAGATGGTTAGCGATCCGGTTTGGAATTTCCGTTATTCTTCTCTTCCTTTCAACTTAATTTCCTCCATGTTTATGTTTTGATTTCCTTATTTCTTGTTATTATTTTCCATATTTTAATCGATTATACCGTAGTTTTAATGATCGAACTGTATAAATTGTATGTAGAAAAGTTACATGTTGATTATGTATTTAACATGATTAAATTTAGTTGACATAAGAATTAGTGCTATCAAACATAAAGTAAAAATAACAAAGCATGACAGTATGACTGTATCTTCAAAGGTCCGAAGCAGACTCTTGCAATACGGTTATTTTCTTGTAATAGCAAGTCCCACATCAGTTAGAGATGAGGAAATGATTTCATGTTTTAACTATAAATAAGTGATCGTTCAATCACGGTATGATTAGTAGAATTTGAGTTTTTCCTCAGCCCATTGTAGTGGGTCAATATTACTCGAGGCTTTATAAAATCAAGTATTCTTTTGATTTAGTTTGAAAGGTTAAGCTGGTTTCTTAATTGGTTTTACGGTCTGTTGTAGATCATTGTTTGTTTGGCTTATGAACCAGTACGGTTGACCATCGGCAGTTTTAATGGTTGAACTGTTTGTTTTTATCAATTTTTTGGATGAGTATATCAAAATTATTAGATTGTTACTGTTGAGGATCAAAAAATTTGTTTGGTTCCAAAGTATTTGAGTTGATAGTGCATAAAAATTGTTCAACAAAATGCATTACAGGGTCGAAAAAAATATATTCAAAATTGTTGTGAAAATATAGATTTACCTTCAAAATACCGAAAGGTCTAGTTTGTCGGTTAATTATCAACAAAAAATTCAATGAACAACAATCACCAAATCAAAATAATAATATTGTTAACTCAAAAATGTATCAAAACCCAATGATATTATGTGAAAACACCAGCCCTGTTAGGATATGACAAAGATAATAGAAAACGATAATAAAATAAAGAAATAAGAGAGACTTAGTGGTTCGGCTGTTAACTAAGTTTACATCCATTTTATAACTTTACTTATTGATTTGATCTCGTTTGTATGAGATTACAAGGGGTTTGAGAGAGAAAGAATTAGTCAGACAAGTTTTAAGTCCTTGAATTGGCTACAAGAGCTGTCCTCGTTACTGTTGTAAAGAGGAAAGAGTTGAAGAAGAGATAGAATTTCTATTTAGTGATAGCATAATCCATATCCCCCTTCTTGGTTGCCCTATGATTTGTATTTATAGGAATAACAGTCATATCGGATCAAAAGTCCATTTAGAAAAGTCCAAGGATTGGCTCAAGATAGTATAAAAAATATCATGACGACCCGAGTCATCAATTAGACTGGTACCGAGACAAGCCCTTGACTCAAGGCCGAGTCTAATGCTTAGCTGCAACTCGACCAAATTATTTTGCTTTGAGTTTATTGCTTCATCCATATGTCCTCCATGTAATTTGGTAGGTTATTGACGAGTTTTGATTAATGATTATCTTTTCACGACTTGGGTTATCCCACAATTTGGACTATCAAGTCTTCATTTCTTACTATTGGTTCTCTGGAACTCTATGAAACATCATGAACACGCATAGGAAGACTCGTGGATCACTTGCCATAGGACGCTCGAAAGTCGACATTAATACGTCCACTATATCAAATGCCGCGCAATCGAATGCCGGAAAACCGAACCATTAGGGTTAAAAGAAGAGGTAGAAGAAGACAGAAGAAAAGAAAGAACAGAAAAACAGAAACAGAAACAATATCAGATTCTCACATTCGCAGCGGAACAATATATAATAAATAATCACTAGTCTTTTAAACAAAGAACTATATCAGTTTATACATACATCAATCAAAGTCAATATACAACTCAATACAACAATGGACAGTTCTATAAACTTGTCCACATATAGAATACACAGCGGAATAAATGAACAAGTACGAAAGTACGTCTCGCCATCCAGCTTGTCTCCAAAACTCTAGAATATCCAGAATATCCTGATAACATAACTCTAGGCTGCCCGTGTGGAAAATTATGGGCACCCAGAGTTTAGAAAGGAAACAATAAACTCCGAGTCAGTCATGGTGACTGGTGTGAGATCGTAAAACAGTTATTTTCACAAAGAAAATAAAATTA
Source organism: Allium fistulosum (assembly GCA_030737815.1). Lineage (NCBI taxonomy): Eukaryota > Viridiplantae > Streptophyta > Magnoliopsida > Asparagales > Amaryllidaceae > Allium > Allium fistulosum. Next base: position 1,249,903,346 of record CM060904.1, on the reverse strand, counting down.
ATTCGCAATGCTTTTGGAAAATGAAACTACCATAAGACCTCCCGCCACACACACAATGCAAACGCAGAATTAGAGGAGATTTCTTCTTATGATAGTCAAAGATGCTTACTACGAAAGATCAGTTGATATTATTATTAATGTCTAGTGTGGAAAACATTTCGAAAGTATAATATTAATCTTAGCCAGCATACAACAATTATTGTATGCGTACTATAGCTACTATGTTCAATAGCAGGTTACCACCACATTCCATAGCAGGTTATACAACTAACACCGTCCAAGGTTCGTATTGTTTCTTTGGATTTCCAACAAATGGTTAGGCTAAGGAACTTCCTATGCCACATGGGTACGCCTCTGGATGGACGTCCCGAGAGATAACTGCTCTCTGCCAACACAAGGCCGGGTTACCTCTGTAACTAGTTAACTCACGAATATGCCACCCCCCGGTCCTTTGGGACCTTTATCCGAGGCGCCTCGATCACAAAGCAACAACCACAAAGAAATGAGATTGGAGCAACCACATAGGTTAAATACCAGGGCTCCATACCTGATACCACCTTTTTCCAAAAGGAAATGACATACCCTAAAGAGCGCGACCCTCATAACCTTGATGCATCTTTCCTGTTTCGACCATTTCCGGGTTGTGAGGTCTGACGAAGTCTCGTCCACAAAGCTACGCTTTTTCACAAAGCCATGCTTTGATCACAATTGATCAATAAATGATCAACACACAACAACACTCAACATGCCACATTACCAAATTGGGAATATATCGCTGATAACCTTCAACTACATAACCTCTGAGCTCGTACGTCTTAGAGAAGGGTGTTAAGCTAAGAGAATAAATTCTCCGCCACCAACAGAAATGTATTTGAAAGAAATCAGCTTTACATCTCAAAATGTAATGTCAGACATGTAACCATACAAGTCTGTTCCGGGTTCGAACAGAACCGAAGGCACTTCCAAAGAAGCCCTTGCAATCCGGGTATTCACAATCCCGATCGGACTTCCCATCACAAAAAGAGTGATATAAATCTCTATACCGGAGCAACTCGGTGCAGAGACATTCGATAGGTTGTCCTTTCATTTTCGAAAATACCCGGTCTTCACATCGGTCTTCAATTTCAATTCATACACGTTGTATCATTATTCGGAATGGGTTATCTGACACAAAGGTCTTTTCCCGGCTAACCCGAATAATGTGCGTTTGTTTTAAAAAACAAATTCAAGTGCCATTTCAAAGGCAATATTGATAGTCAGTGATTTAACTATCAATAACATTCACAACAATCATTAGATTTAAATAATTTCCTCAAATTATTTATTTTCAAAATATCTTCACAAGATATATATTTCCACACTTCAACACTTTGGAAACAAATTTCAAATCACTTTTCATCTTTCAACTTTTGAAAATAAATTTCAAATCAATTCCCTTACGCGGAATATATCCCCAAATATTACTTTTAAAAACCAACTTTAGAACTTTTAATTTATATTTTTAAAAGCTACTTTGGAAATATACTCGGCTTTATAGTGAGAATACACTTCCACTTCAAAATGGTCCATTTAAACCAATTAAATAAATCCTTATCGATTTATTTTAAATTTACATTCCAAATCCGTAAATTTATTTCCACACTTTAAAATAAATCAGTGTTTATTTTTAAAACAAATTTCCCCTTTCCTTTATAAATTTCAATTTGAATTTACATTTTCAAATATTTACTTTTAACCCCAAAATCAAATTCCAAATTGATTTCTAATTTTATTTCAATACCAAATCAATTACAAATTGATTTCTAAGTTTAATTTCAATAGAACAAAACATTGCAAATTTATTTCTAAGTTTATTTCCAAATAACAAACCATTTGCAAATCGATTTCCAAATTTATTTTTCAAACACTAAATCAATTTCAATTTTAGTTTCCAATGATTTATTTTCCATCACCAAATTAATTACAAATTTGATTTCTAAATTTATTTCAACTCCAAATAAATTCCCATATTGATTTCTCAAAGATTCATTTTCAAATACCAAATCAATTACAAATTGATTTCTAGAAATTTATCACTTTTAAATAAATTCCTTTATTCTTTCAAAATTATTTAAAATTCCATTTTTAAATGAATTGTTCAACTTTTAAACAATATTATTCAAAACTCATTTATTAATATCTTTTCCCATATTTTGGAATTTACTCGGTAAGATTTCAAAAATCAATTTTAATACTTTAAAATTCCTTCTTTCAAATTAATTCAATTCTTAAAAATAAACTCACTTAAAGTTTTCCACTTTAATTTCAAAATCCAATTTATTTTTCATTTCTGGTATCCAACGATACCAAAAATACATTCGGCTAAATTTTAGCCTTCAATAGTTCCAATCGCATATATAATCACTCACAGATTATAAACAATCAACACATAATATATGAAACAAATTCATATAATTTGAGGAATCCAGTTGGATCCTTCCAACCTGTTTCCCTGCATCCACAGATGTTAGCACAATACCAATTCCACTTCGAGGTGGAATATCGCGGTATATGGGATTTATAAAATATCATCCGCTATTATGCGACACAATAGGGTCTCATCCGCTATATAATGCGGGAAATCAACAATTCCAATATATATATATATTCCAATATACATATATTGCTATATACTACTATATATACTATATCACATCCAAACAGCAATCAATCAATAACTGCAAATCCAACTTTAAATTTGAGTGAGAAGATCTCACCTTTGCTTTTTATTTTGCAATCCATTTTCATTTCAGTTTGTTTTTCCATTTTTAACCTTGTATAAAAAATTCAAGATTTATTACTATTTAAATTGATTGAACAATTAATTGCTGTTTAATAACTTAATTAGCTGATCGTTTTATTTAAACCAATTTTTTTTCTTTAATAATTTATTTAACTAAAATTTAACTTTCAAAACTAAATTTAATAAAATAACCATTGCTAAAAATAATTAAATAAGTTTTATTAAATAAAACTACCTTTATAATATATCAATTATCTATTTTATTTTCACAAAAATATATATATGTATATTCACTGTTTTAGTAAAAATAAAAACTGGATTTAAATTTCTATATATAAAATTCCACATATATATATATATATATCATTGTAACATATCTTCCTTTTCTGATTTCATAAATACATAAAAAATCGTTTGGTTCAAACATATATATCTGATAATAATAATCATTATTATTTCTACTCAACAAATTATTTCGAAAATAAAAACCTAAAATTTATACCTTACTAAGAAAATCGAACGAACTGTGAAGCTACCAGTTCAACGCCACAGTCTTCGTTCGAAATCGTCGACCACTCTTGAACAGCCTGCCACTTCGTAACAGCCTCACTCTCCACCAACACTGCTTTCCTTTCCCCAAATCGAAGAAATCCTACCCACGCATGAGAAGGAATGGCCGCCATTGCTTGACCTACGACCGCCGCTCTTAACCAATATCCCAGTCTGCTCGAGCGAACCCATCCCACACACGAAGAAGAGTGGATGAACACGCGAGTTTGATCATGCGTACCCATTCAACTTCGCGAGTGACCTACCCTCGCGAGCTCGAAGTTTGCCGATACGACCACCCTCGCGATTTAGTTACGATCGAGATTCGTTTCGATTTGAAAGAGGGGAATTGCTAACTCGGTCGCCATTGATTTTGAAGATAAAACGAAATGCTGGGTTTCTTTTCTGTTTGATTTTAAAGGGAATCAGCCATTTTTCTATTTCCTTCGTTCTATTTTTGATTTAAAAGAATGATGCTCAACTGAGAATTCTAAAGGGAGATGCCTTGCGTGAGAATGAAGGCCGTAGTGCTTCTGAAAAAGCTGAGGAGAAAACGTTACGATGGAGAAAGAAAACAGGCTGGGGAAAGAATCTCTGCTGGGTTGACTAAGTATATAAATATATTATTTAATTTAAATTTTAAATTCAAATTATCTCAAAAATTCAACTCAAAATCTCGATATCCTATCGAGGCATGCCGCTAGGCATTTATAATGCTATACACCTATTCCGAACGCAACGGAAAAGGTTCCGAGTCCAAATTCGGTCGTATGGAGAAGATAGCTTTTTGGACCAATTATTAAATTGAAATTTCGATTTAATTTCAGCACGTTTGCTTATCATACGCTCACACAACAACTCCAATCACTATGAAAATTGAAATCTGATAATAATACAATATTACAGATCCAATGGAACTGGTTTCGTCAAATTCCGAGACTACGCCCCGGAACGCTATTTTTAAATATCGATTAACCGATAAAATTCAAATTTTTACCCAGTTCAAATAATTAAATTCAATAATTTAATTACCAAATTCGTTCTAATATCTGAATTTCAAATTAAACAATCATTCGAATATTTAAACTCAATTAAATTTTCACATTTCAAATTTCAAAAATTCAGGGTCGTTACACTTGGCATTTAAACTTGGTATCAACTCAAATCCAGCTTGTCAGAATCCTTAACCCTTAACGTGGTACCAACACAAATTCTAAACTTGGTACCGAGCTAAGGATTTAGTCCCATTTTCGGTGAAACTTCTCCAAGTTGTTTTCTAGCTTCCTCTAAGTGAGCTTACTAAGTTAGAGTCATTTCGTCTTCATCTTGATGTTGCAGAGGCAATGCAACGCCTCTCGGTGTTGTCGGGGTTACACCGGTAACTAGAAAATAGAAGGGTTTCCCAGTGTTGCCGGGTCAACACTGGTACTTAAGGAGTTAGAATCGTTTTTCATTGTCGATCCAACGTTTCGGAAGTCTATGCTTCTTATCCAAAGATTTTGGAAGCACTTTCTCGATTACATGGGGCATGTGCACATCGTGTAACATCCCCTATCTAGAGGCCCAAAACTAAGCGCTATAGATGTTGTAGTCATCCATAGTATTAGCTTCCAGTGACTAGAACGGCTATGTTAATGGTATCTATAATATCCGAAGCACTTGAATACGAAACAAAACACAGATATCAAAACAATATTTTCACATTAAATTTCAAAATAGATGTTCCATATTCATAATACATAATCTCAAATAGATTCCTAGGCACATATAAAATATACTTCTTACAAAATACGCCAAGAGTGGTATATGAAGATACCCCCTTGGATGATCAGAGTCATATAGTCATAATTGACTTAATACAAACACAACGAAATTAACAACAAAACCAAAAAATGCACTCCTAAATATCTATCCGTTAGCCTTATTTGTCATCCTACTAAAACCTGAAAAACCTTAATCCCTCAGCCTACTAAAACAATTTTGAGCACCCGAGAGTTTAAGGAGAAAACATATACTTCGAGTGAGACATAAAGCCTGGTGTGAATAATACTATACATCCCGGTTAAATAGGTTAAGTGAGACCACGCCGCTTAGCGCAACGGGTTTCCCCTCACTAACATATTTTTAAAACATATCTTCTGCAAATCATTTCCTACAGCCAAAGCTGGTTAAATACTGTAAAGCATCATTATGTAAACATACATAAATATCAGGTAACAAATGGACTATCTATCCGAACACTATAGTTTTGTTTGGCTTACTATTAACCTTTGACTAACTCGGGCCTACCAGACAATATAAACAAAATAAATCTGACACCTGTTAGACACTCATCTTCTGGACGGTCTGTGCCTAACTTAGTCATCTTCCAGGTCTATCAGATCCTAATGGTTTTTCAGGCTCACCAATAACCTATCTGTATACAACATATATTTCTTTCGGTGTGTAATCATGATTTTAGTCTTACCTGTGACCAAGCCTTACACACTGGAATTTTGGACAACAATTAGCTGGGGCCAATAGCTAATGTATAGGGAGCGACCCTATACCAGTCTCATCTGGTATTCTAATATCTGAGTCATTTTCACTTAGGGATCCCCTCCCATAATTTTCCTTGAAAACCTTTTTCAAAATGATTTAAAACCTTTAAATAAAACTCACACAAGGAAAATATTCAATCTCTTCTGATTTACTCAAAATCCCCTTGCCATGTTATATATATACACTTTACTCAAACCTTAGCTGATGTAAAACATTTAAACACATGAAAGTGCCTCTTTCGGTTCCATTGAAAGTACCCCTTTTTAAACCTTTGAAAACATCTCTTTTGAAACCAAGTAAAACCCTTTATTTTATCCAGGCCAAAAGGCCAAAGCCTTCCTTTCGAAACCATACATAAAAACCTTTTCGAAACCTTTAAAATCTTTCCTTTCGAAAGCCTTAAAACCATAAACATCATCTCTTAAAATTCTTCAAAACATTGCCTTTAGAAACCTTGGAAAAACCTTCCATTTCAATCCTTTCGAAACCATCAAAAATTAACACCTTTCGACTCCATCGAAACCATTTGGGAAACCACCCCTTCGAAACAATTTTAAATACCTTTCGAAAGCATCAAACTTTAGAAACTTAAACTTTTCGAAAGCTCTATGGGTTCAATTTAAAACATGTGGAAAACCTCTTTCAAAACCTTTGGGTTATACTTCAAACAGAATAAAAAGGGTCAATTAAATCATCTTAGTCGAAATCATCCTTTCCAAACCTTTTCCTAAGTAAAGAACTGATGGTGTCGGAACCATCCCTTCGAAAGTATGTGAGAAGTGGCTAATTTTAAAAGTTAAGTATACCTTCTAAAACCATTGACTTCGAAAGGTAGAAGTGCGGCAGCTAGGGGTTTGAACCCCTTCGAAAGCTTTATTTAAAACAAAAGAGTGCAACCAAGTAAAAACCTTCCCTTTAAAATTATTTAACCCAGCCGAAAGCAACTGAGTCAAAACCTATCTCATTCGAAAGTAAAGCAGGCGCTGCCTTTGGTTTTTAAAACAAACATACTCCAACCCCTTCAGAACATAAGGTTTCGACCAAGTACCCCTTCACCTTTGTCCAAAATGCTACGAACCAAGTAGCTTCATAACATGCACTTTGGTTTCGAAACCATTGGTGGCGAAAGATCTGGGTCGAAACCCCCTGTGCCGAAAGTGGCCGAACATGCTAAAATCATGTTATTTTTGTTTTTAACTTAAAAGAGAAAACTTTTCAACTACCTGCCTTTATTTGTCAAATTTTCATTGGTTGCTAAATACTTTTTAGTAAAGTGCTACCAATAATTTCAGAAATAACAATGATTTTATTTTTCAAAATACCCCTTCTCCTTAATTAAATATATAAAATATTTAAGTCCCATACCTTTAATAATTTTATATATTCATCAAAACACTCAGGAAAACATCTAGAAAAATTCCAAAAAATCTATTTTAATATGTTTTCTAACATATAAAAATTTCGGACCTAAATAATTATGTTTTTGCCGTAAATAATTTAACCCAATAAGTCATTTTCTTCACTAGAAAATTAATATAAAATCCACCATAATTCAAAAAATTATGAAAATTGAAACCCATCTCTACAGTATCATTTCTGATCTACACTTAAATTTCTAGTCATTTAGATGTCATTTAATAGGGTTTTCATATCAAACATATCATAAAAACTTATATGAATATGCATAAATCATCAACAAGTATATATAAACTTTCAATCATTCAAAACATGGAATAATCAGGCAAAATCATTTCGGATTCACTTTAAAACAGAAAATTTATAAGAAAATGGGATGTAGTAATCATTCACCTTAGCTTTGTTATTAAAGACATGAGATTTGATGTTGAACAAGTTGATTTACTTCTTCCTCTTGAAATCCTAGCTTTATCTTCCCTTGAGATTAAAAATGGTGGCCGGCCTCTCTTTTAAATTTTAATTTTTACAAATGAATTCAAGTGAGGACTCACGGCTAGGGTTTTGGGTATTAGAATATTCATTTTCCTATTTTACCCTTACTTATTTCCTAACACTTTTACTCATGGTATCTTATTTTGATTTACATATTAACATGGCACGGCTACCCTTGATTACAATCAAATCTCAATCTATTAATCATCACATTATTTTATTTTATTTAGCTAATTAAATATCCTAAATAATGTTACTAAAAATATGGGGTCTTACACATCGACTACGAGAACATGGTTCCATCGATTCAAGGAGCGATGCGCGAATTTCAGTATATGGGAATACCGCGTACTTGAATGCGGCTCCACTGGTTCAAGCAGCGAGGAAGTGGAGTGTACATGAAAATAGTTCCAGTGGTTCAAGTAGTGAAGAAGTGGAGCGTGCCTGAACATAGCTCCATCGGCTCAAGCAGCAAAGCAGTGGAGCGTACCTGAACACAGTTTCATCAGTTTTAGTAGCGAAGAAGTAGAGCGTACTTAAACACAGTTCCATTGGTTCAAGCAGTGAAGGAATGAAGCATATTTAAACATATTCCATTAGTTCAAGAAGCAAAGAAGTATAGCGTACCTGAACACAGTTCCATCGGTTTAAGAGAGAAGAAGTGGAGCATACTTGAACATAGTTCCATCTGTTCAAATAGCGATGTGCGGCTTATGGTTGTGCACAGAGGGAGATATCTTGCAAGAGCGCAGTCCCATCGGCTCAAGCAGCGATGTGCGGCTTACGGACGCGCACTGGATTTTGTGCTTGTAAGGACGCGGTTCCATTGGTCCAGGAAGCGATTTGTGGCTTATGGATGCGTACGGGAAGATTTGCTTGCAAGAGCACGGATCCATCGGCTCGAGAAGTGATGTGCGGCTGATGGATGTGCATTGGAGTTTGTGCTTGCAAAGAGGCGGTTCTATCGGTCCAAGAAGCGATGTGTGGCTTATGGATGCACACGGGAAGATTTTCTTGCAAGAGCACGGTTCCATTAGCTCAAGAAGCCCTTTAGTGATTCTTTAGGTCCTTGTGACAGGCTAGATAGAGACATCGTGTCCTTGGGACGTGTAGAATGGAGCCTGAATTGCTACAGAAACCTCTTTGCCGGTTCGTCAAAAGTGGAAATGGATTTCGGTTAAAGTCTCGTAAACCATATGGAAGAGGCTCCTTCCAAGAAGATATTGTTGTCTAAGATCTATTGCTCCGTCCTATGATGACACAGTCAACATGATGAACATCCGACGATATTCTTCTCTTAGAACATTTTCAGTGAATGGAGTTCGGCTTGGTGCATAACCGCACTCCTCGTTCTTCCTGCCCATACTTTCCCCCACCAACCGTTTGACCATGTTAGCGATGTAGTCTTCACTGGCACGATAATCTAAAGGTCGATTTTCAAGTGCTACGCTGAGTGTTTTACTTTGCAAAAGGTCTCGATTTGCCAACTGAAGCCTAGATTCTCCATTCTTTGGGAGAATCACTCTTGTAGTGTTCCATTGACGCGTGGCCGGCCTTATCATGACAGTTTGGACTTTATTTCTAGCATTTTGCCTATTTACATCAGCATTTTGTTCCAATCCATCACCATTAAGTTGCATGTCACCTTCAAAGTGATAAACAAGCATTACGTTGTTCACTTGAGGAGTAAGGAGTTTCACCCAAGATTTGGGTTAGCACTAGTTTGTCTTCCGGTAAGAGGAGCACTTCCATCGCCCCTATAACAATCCTTCCAGCTCCACCAGCTATCTCTTTTAGTTTTTGTTTGTCATTCCTCTCATTTAAGCCTAGGATAAAGGAATTCTCCTATTCCACAGCAGCTGCAGTTTCTTGCCTAGCTCTCAGAGCACTTAATGCCTGTAGTGCTGGAAAAGCATCAATCCACGTTGCTCAATAACCATTTGGTTGAGTTCTCCTCTTGTGACAACTTCTTGGTGAGAAGAAGAGCCTGAAGAAGGGTTTCCATTGTTAGCTTTAGTTTGGTCGGTGTTTGTTTCATCACCACCAATAGTTGTGTACGTGGATCTTTCGAATGCGGATTTCCTTTTAGGAGCCATTGGAGCATCAAATCTTTAATTTCTTCAAGTAAACTTTCTGGATGTAACTTTTGGATCTATTCAATCCAAAGTGGATAGCTAGATCTAAGCCTGGATTCAGTTTTCTCAATGGAAGCACCATAATGTTAATCCAAAAAATTGATTAACATCCAAGAGTCTTATGTCAAAGCACCAGCCCTGTTAGGATATGGCAAAGATAATAGAAATCAGTAATAAAGTTAAGAAATAAGAGACAGACACAGAGATTTTTATAGTCGTTCGGCTGTTAACTAAGCCAACGTCCACTTTATAACTTTGCTTATTGATTTGATCTTGTTTGTATGAGATTACAAGGGATTTGAGAGAGAAAGAATCACAAGTATAGGAGTTAGACAAGTTCTAAGTCCTAGAATTGCCTAGAAGAGCTGCCCTAGTGACTATTATGAAGAGGAAAGGGTTGAAGAAGAGATCGAATTCCTACATAGTGATAGCAGAATCCAGATCCCTCTTCTTGGTTGCCCTATGATTTGTATTTATAGGGATAACAATCATATCAGATTAGAAGCCCACTTCTAGAAATGTCCAGGGATTGGACCAAGATAGTATAAAAAAATCATGATGACCAGTCATCAATTAGACTTGGTACTGAGTTAAGCACTCGACTCGAGGCCGAGTCTAACGTTAAGTGGCAACTCGACTAAATCCTTTTGCTTTTAGTTCCTTGCTTCGTCTAGATGTCTTCCATGTAATTTTATAGGTCATCGATGAGATTTGATTATTATTCTTCCACTACTTGGGTTATCCCGCATTTTGGACCGTCAAGTCTTTATTTCTTATGATGGGTTCTCTCAGACTCTAAGAAACTTTGTGAACACGCATAGGAAGACTTGCGGATCACTTTCCAGAAATATCAAGATGCCAAGACTTGGCATTTAAACTCGGTATCAACTCAAAATCCTTATCTTGTCAAAATGCTTAACTCATAGAATCCTTAACTCGTCAAAATACTTAACTTGGTACCAACTCAAATCCTTTACTTGGTACCGAGTTGAGGACTTAGTCACATTTTTGTGAAACTTCTCCTAGTTGTTTTCTAGCTTTCACTAAGTGTGCGTACTAGGTTTGAATTCATTTCATCTTCATCTTAACGTTCTAACTTCCTTCGACTTGGTCAAAAACCCAGTTAACAAATATAAAACTAGAAAACACAAAGATTTGGTTCTTTTAAACTGATCACATTCACGGACTCAAAAACTATTCCTTATTTTATAATAGAAAAGTATTAGAGATAGATCACAAAAATCATAAATATAAAATAGAGAGACTAACTTATAATTGCAAATTGAATAATCAATTTCACAATAGACTTGACTACACTAAAACTCATATTTTGATTTGATTGCATAAAGTAGGTTTAAAAAAGGATAATGGTGGATGCTCACTTACTAATATGAATCTGAAATGCCTTCATTCAATTAGTCATAAGAATGAAGGCATTATTTAAAGACTAAGTAAATTATTTGCTAGAATGTCTTGAAACCTCCGCGAATTTCTAAGATTTTATTTCAATGCAAATAGATTGTTGGAAAATTGATGGATATGAACAATAAGGAGAAAGTGATGGGAGTTGTGTCGTGGATGGGGCTACTGTCTTAAAAGAGAAATTCGGCACGACTGTGGTGCAATCGTTAGTTGTCGTCAGCTTCCCAAGATTAACACAATGACCTTTCAAACCTATGAACTTAAGATTCAAGGTTTTGAAATTTTTTAGAAATCACCGCTCAAAAGTTTTACGTATATTTGAAAGATAGATTAATTTCAAAGGAAATTGCAGAGAGAATAGATAGAGAAGATAATTTTTGTTTATTGTAATTTTTATATTCTTTTTTCAAAGAAGAGAGAAAGAGAGAATAACGTAAATGTAAAAATTATCATTTTTTCCTTGAGCTCATCAATACAATAAATAAGCACCACTTAAATAGAAATGATTTTTCATTAATAAAGAATGCAAAAGGTATGCAATAAAAGTTTTGATTTTTTTCGTACTTATCCGACAACCTCCCACTAATTAAAACAAAAAACATAGAAGATGAATAAAAATAACCTCGGCAAGAAGAAAGTTTCATACGTAAGTACCAATGTCTCTTGATTGAATTGATGCATAAGGAAGTGAGTTTAAAACTTAATATAAGTCGTGAATTTCCTTTTGAACTACAAAGATTTGGTTGAGATCTCACAGGACTTATTATACTTTCAATTTTTACAAACTCCGCGATAAATATGCACTTTAAATGGTCATGCGCCTACATAGGGAACTCATTACTGCTCTAGAGAGCTCAAGTCTCTCACAGAAGGCGGCTCCACCTTCACACCAAAATAAGTGAGTCCATCAAGTGCTCCACTCTAGCACCAGCACTAATGGATATGGACTCATTAAGAGAAAAAGAATCAACCTCACAAAATAAATACTCTTAGTTCATTAAGTGCATCTCAAAAGCAACACCGGTATTATTTATGAATTATATATGAGTAATAAGGCATTACCTGAAATAAATTGATGAAATCCATCAAATGTATCTCTAAAGCACCACCAATGCTTATTACTGATTTGAAAAGAGCAAATATGCTCAAATTAAGATAATTTAGTATATCCATCAACTGCCTGTCAAAATCATCATCAATATATGGCTACGGAATATAAAAAATCAAAGAAGATCAAACTTATAACAAGTAGTAGGATCCATCAAGTGCATCTCAAAAGCACCACCAAAAACTAATTATGTATTATATAAAAACAAAATTGCTCAAACTCATATCAAACACTATAATCCATTAAGTGTATCTTAAAAGCACCACCAAAAACTGATTCTGAATTATATAAAAGCAAATAAGTTCAAACTCATATCAAACGGTAGAATCCATCAAGTGTGTATCAGCCTGCTCCTTCTTCAGCGAAGATATTATCCCTAATTTAGAGACCTGCGCCTCACAGGCCAAGTCAAGATGTGATGTTTTGTTCCTCAAAAGGACTCGTCGCAGTTCTAAGGAGAAGTATTTACTATAGAAGTACCTACTTCATAAGCATATTCCACAATGTGGGACTTAATTCCTTTCTAACTAAGGGGTGTTAAAGTGCATCTCAAAATCACCACCAAAAATTGATTATGGTCATATAAAAGCAAAGAAGCTTATAATCATATCGAATAGCAAAATCCATTAAATATGTCTCAAAAGCACAATCAAAATTGGTTATGAATTATACAAAAGCAAAGAAAATTAAGATCATATTAAATAGCAAAATCCGTTAAACGCGTTTCAAAAGCACCACCAAAAAACTGGTTATGGATAATGCAAACGCAATCAAACTCATAAATAAAAAAAATATGAAAGGAAAAAGTAATCATGTTGTGTTGATTGACCACTACTGGTATTCATTACATTTCTTTACTCTAGGCTCGATGCTCATTTCCCTTGAAAATTCAAGGAGTAATTTCCTTTGAAGATAATTTGAAAAGCGGATACATGAAGTTATATTTGATCTATTTCATTTTTGTGAGATCACTTGTTTTATAAATTTCTCAATCGCTTTAGCCCAAAATAGACATTTCTCTCTTTCCATTACATACTCTTGTAGAAATTCCAATGATCATCAATAGGGGTAAAACTGTGTCTCCATATATCATAACTAATAGTACTTTTATAATTCATAAGAAATATGATGCTTCCTCCAATTTTATCACATTTATCTTTGGCTACTTGTGTTATTTATTCTTATATATGCAAGAACCAAGGAGACATAATGTAGAAGCCATGTAAATACAATCAAATATTTCCATGTTTTTCTCAACGTTGCGAGATTAACTTAAAAAATAGTTTTCCGCACATTAGCCTTTTTTAAATTTGTTCTCTCATAATAGAACATGAAGGAACTCAAAATAAAATATGTAATCTCCTTTGTTGATTTTTCTAAACTACGGTAGAATTACTTTAGCTAGATACCTCCACATTTTTGAAATTCTAGTTTGGAACACATTTTCATATCTAAGAATAGCACTTTCTAATTTCTCATGAGAAACCATGTCAGCATGAAATAACCTAATAAATTGATGTCTTCATATACTATCTAACTTGCAAAGATCAATATATTCAATTTTATATCTTCATTTACATTCAATATTGTTTTAACATGCTTTGTATTTTCACACGTGCAAACATAAATCAATAAAGTACGTGTAAAAATAATGATAAAACAAAAGCAATCATGAATTAATGTGATGACCTGTACTCGACACCCTCTGAATCCGAAATCAAACCACACACGTCCGACCCAGAGTGCACCGATTGCAGATGATCATGAGAAAGAACAGAGAGGATGAGAAGAAAGAGAGAAGAAAGAAGAAGAGAAGAGAAGAAGAAGAGAGAAGCAGAACCAAAACAATAACAGAATCTCACATCGCAGCGGAATAACATATAATATAGATCAATAATCTTTACAAAGATAAACTGTAATATACATAAATCAATATCAGAGTACACAATAAGTAATCATCAGCTTGGACAGTTATAATAACCCGTCCTCACAAATGCTGATAATTTACAATAACAACAATGAAAAGCAACACAGCGCAATAATAAACAGATACGTGTATACGACATGAAGATCTCTAGCTCGCCTGCTGAAACTCCAAAAGCACTAAATCTGAACCTGTAAATATACTAGGTCTGACCCGAGCATTGAAAGGGAAGAACGTCCAGATCAGTATGGTAAACCAGCGTGAGAAAAACAAACCTCAACTGAATTTTATAAAGTTATCAAAACTTTTCCTTTATCCAAACAAAAGATATCTTGTAAGACCACGTCACAAATAAATACAGACAAGGTTTTTACCTTACGATAACCGAAACATGTCGTATCAAATTCTCTTATATCACAATAGTGTCTATTATACAAATAATATTAAAATAGCTGAAATTTTTACATTGTTAAATTCCAGCATACACCCTGTAATACAAGGCTTTCTACAATAGAAAATGGCAGGCGGGTATTGGATTTTGGATTTCCATAAAAATGACTAGGTGAAGGGAATACCTTTTCGAAAACTCGGTACACCTCTAGAGAGATGTACCTAGGGTCTAGATACTGGGTGCCTAAACCAACACAAGACCGGCCTACCCATCCCTGGATAGTACAGAATATGTCATCACTCCGATCGTTACCGACCTAAAATCCGTGGCCACAAGCATACATAACAATAATCAAATACACGACGTCATAGCGTGTAAAGATATATCTAGAAGAGTGATGACATCTACTAATGGGAGCGACCCATTTTAGCCTTGTTGCTTCTATCCCTGTTTCAGTCATTTTCCAGGGAGTGAGGCCAAAGGGATATCTATTACCTTTCACATATCACATATCACAAATCACATCTACTTTGATTGCCACATTGCCATTTCCATTGACTACTAATTGCCTTCCACAAAAATACAACACTTGAATTCATACGTCTCAAGGAAGGGTGTTAAGCTAAGAGAAGTTGCCTTCTCCGCCACCACATGATGAACGTTTGTAAAAACCAATGCACGTAATCTTAGAAATGAGATGCTAGACACTCGTGCATACACGTTGTCCAGGGACAGGACAAACCTATTGTACTTTCCTACCACATCCTGACGGGAAATCCCTAGGATTAGTAGCGAATAGTCTTTGCATTGGATATTCATAACGAAGAGACTACTGCTACTATATGTATATTGGGATTTTAACCACAAATGGTCAACAAGCAGTCCTTTACTATGAAAATCCTAATATCAATATCATCGACCAACCTGCACAATCGTCGTATTGTTGGTCCGAAGTGGTTTTCAAATAAATCTGATCCCGGTCTCTTCGCACCAACAATGCAAAAGAGTTTCTCAACCTCACACAGAAACTATGTCTTATAGACTTATCACATCTCCAACTTTCAACTTGCTATCCTTCGGCCAAGAAGGAAGCTAGATAGATTGGAGTAATCACTCCGCACTACACGAATCAACATTCCCAACACAAACGATAATCAAGCCTACACAGTCAGTTACGTACTAAGTGTACGATTAATTAGTTTCCCCATCAAGTTGAGGAACTAAAATGGCCAATTTTGATAGTATGTTATTTAACTATCAAACAAACAAACAAAATCCAACACATAAGTAGTCACTGGGCCTGATTTTTTGTAACGGTCCAATTTTTCGACGCCCGAAAGTCGACATTAATACGTCCACTGTATCAAATGCCGAACCATCGAATGCCGGAAAACCGAACCGTTAGAGTTAAAGAAGAAGAAGATAGAAGAAGAAATAGAAACAATAACAGAATCTCACATTCGCAGCGGAACAATATATAATAGATAAATGAATAATCTTTAAACAAAAGAACAATATCAGTTCATACAATACATCATCAGAGTTTACAACAACAACACTGGCAGTTATAATAACCTGCCCATATGATTGAATACACATTGGAATGATAATAATATACGTAAGTACTTATCGCCATCCAGTTCGTCTCTTGAGCTCCACATCAATCCATCCAGATCCTGCTGATAACCTGACTCTAGGCTGCCCGTGTGGAAAATTATGGGCACCCTGAGTTTAGAAAGGGAACAATAAAGTCCAGGTCAGTCATGGGACCGGTGTGATATCTTAAAACAGTTATTTGCACAAAGGAATAAAAAGAAATCCGTTATGCTTTTGGAAAATGAAACTACCATAAGTAAATGGCAGGTCATACAACTAAAACCGTACAGGGCCTGTATTGTTTCTTTGGATTTCCAACAAATGGTCAGGCTAAGTAACTTCCTTTCCGAATGGGTATGCCTCTTGAGGGATGCCCCGAGAACCTAACCGGATCTCTACCAACACAAGGCCGAGTTACCTCATTCTTCTGGTGCAATGAAGCTGTAACTAGATAACTCCACACACGAGTATGCCATTCCCGGTCGTTACCCACCTTTATCCGAGGATCCTCAACACCAACATCCATAAAGTAATAAATTTGCATCAACCACATAAGTTAAGTATCTGGGCTCCATACCATGATACCACCTTTTTCCAGAAGGAAATGGACATACCCTGATGGCGCTACCCACAAAACAACCTTGCAGCATCCTTCCTGTTTCGACCATTCCGGGTTGTGAGGACCGACGAAGTCTCGTCCACAAAGCTATGCTTTTCACAAAAGCCATGCTTCGATCAACAAATGATCAGCAACACTTAGGATGCCACATTACCAAATTGGGAATATATCACTAGTAACAATCAACTACATAACCTCTAAGCTCATACGTCTCAGAGAAGGGTGTTAAGCTAAGAGAATAAATTCTCCGCCACCAACAAAAATGTATTTGATAGAAACCAGCTTTACATCTCAAAGTGTAACGTCAGACATACATCCATACAAGTCCGTTTCGGGTTCGAATGGAACCGAAGGCACTTCAAAGAAGCCGTTGAAATCCGGGTATTCACTAATCACATCCGAACTCCCCATCACAAAGGGTGATAAAATCTCTATACCGGAGCAACTCGGTGCAGAGACATTCGACATGTAATCCTTTCGTTTTCGAAAATACCCAGTCTTCAACACCATCTTCAAATGCAATCCCATTTCGTCGTATCATTATTCGAAATGGGTTTTATGACATAAAGTCCTCTCCTGGCTTAACCGAATAATGAGCGCTTGTTTTGAAAAAAAAAATTCAAGTGCCGTTTCAAAGGCCAATATTGATAGTCAGTTATTTAACTATCAAACAACATTCACAACAAATCATCAAGCCTCAATAATTTCCTAAATTGTTTATACTGATAGTTGGTTATTTAACTATCAAACAATATTCACAACAATCATCAGATTTTAAATAATTTTTCCCCAATTATTTATTTTCAAAATATATTCGCAAGATATATTTTAACACTTCAACACTTTGAAAACCAATTTCAATCACTTTCCTCTCGCTGAATAAATTCCAAATATTGTTTATTTCCACTGAAAAATTTGCCAAGACTAAATGCTTTAGATTTTAAAATAATTTAAATCACTTTATCTAAAAATACATATGCTTTAAAATACTTAGAATAAAAACTTTTTAAAACACTATTTATTTTTAAAACAAATTACCCATTCCATTATAAATTCCCACCGTGAATTTATATTTCCAAATATCCACTGATATATATTATTTCTCTTTATAAACCCAGTATATAAATTCCATAGTCTTATCTTCCTTTTAAAACATAGTTTCAACCATTTAATTAGTTTTCAAATCGATTTCCCAAAACCAACTCCATTTTTAAAATAAATTCCTTTATTTCTCCCAAACCATTTAAAATCAAAATTTTTAATAAATTCTTTAACCTTTAAACAATAGTACTTAAGTTCTCAAAATCCCTTTATTTTCATTTATAAAAATCTTTTCCCCATACTTGAATTTATTCAATAGGATTTCAAAAATCAACTTTTATCCTTTTCCAAATTCCTTCTTTTAATTTATCCAATTGTCTAAAAATTATTTTACTTAAAATTCTCTACATTAATTTTCCTTCCAAAAATCCAATCTTTTATATTCTGGTATTTTAAGATACCAAAATATATTCGGCTAAACCATAGCCATTAATAATTTCAATTATCAATAAAATCAATCACAATTCATCAAAAAATCATATCGCAACATATGAAATAAATTCAAACAATTTGAGGAATCATGTTGGATCCCTCCAACCTGTTTCCCTACATCCACAAATTTTAGCACAATATAAAATACGAATTCCACTTCGAGGTGGAATATGGCGGTATATGGGTTCATATCATATCATCCGCTATTGTGTGGCACATAGGGTCTCATCCGCTATATAATGCGGGAAATCAATCACTCCAATATATATATATATATATATACATACTATCATATATACTATCATCCAATAGATAAATTATCAAATTCATCCAAGCACATCCAATAATTTAAATAAATTCATTTAAATTAACTAGGCAACAAATTTGAGTGAGAAGATCTCACCTTTGCCCTTTTTTATTTGCAATCCGAACCACCTTGTCTTGTTTCTTCACAGTTTTAGACCTTGTACAAACATTCGATGATTTAATTAATATTTGAATCAATTGAACAATTAAATTTCCATTTATAAATTTAATTAACCAATGATTTTATTTTAACTAAAATTTTTAGTAAACTAATTTTCCCTTTTATAAATTATTTTTAGTAAATAAAATAATTGAACAAGTTAATTAATGGGTTAATCACATAATTTATTACCTTAAATATAAACTGGTAAGTTTAAAATGTGTATATTTATTTCCTTTCGAAACTACATATACATATATATATATATATATATATATATATCTTAATTACTCAAATAAATATTTTAATTAACAATAAAGTTAACTGTTTTCATTTATATATTGTAAAATTACCTTACTGCTTTCGAACACTCCAGGAGCCGCCCCTTCGACCTAGTTGAAATACGCGACCCCCAATGCTCTCGTACGCACCGCAAATTTGTCGAGAATAGGTCAACATCCCTCCGAGCTCTGGCCTCCCTGTACCCGCGAGATCGCGACCATGACTTCGAAGCCAAACCCTAAATCGCGAAACCCTAAAAATGCCACACCCCAGAACAATGCGAACAACCAGGCCTCGCCAGACTCGGAATCGCTGCCACACCCAGATTGCGAAGCCGCCTTCCTTCACTAGTTCGCCTCAATCAAGATGCCCTAGCCAAGCTCCTCCTCAATAAAATTGAAACCTCGCGACTTGCTCTCACTCGAGTTCGAATTCGAATTCGTATTGGATGAGGGAATGAGGAAATTGGGAAAGGTCGCTTCGAACTGGGAGGAGTAAAAAGTTGAATTCGAAGAAGGGTAAAAAATAGATTTCGCCGGCCATGATTCGAATGAGAATGAATTTCGAAATGAGGGCAATAGTGAATTATACTGGAGATACAAAGCTCGGCCTTGATTTTTCTTTGTTTTTATTTTTTTCTTTAAAAACAAACGCATGTCAAAACAAATGCCAAGTGTTGAAGAAAGTAGAACGTGTTAAAATTTTCCCATTGAATGTGAATATATATATATATATATATATATATATATATATGTATATTCAATTTTAAATTCAAATTTAAATCGTCTCGATCATCGTAACTCACAATCTCGATCTCCTATCGAGACGTGCCGCTAGGTGTTCATAAGGTTATACCCCTATTTCGAACACAACGGAAAAGGTTTCAAGGCCAAATTCGATCGTATGGAGAAGATAGCTTTTTGGACCAGTTATAATATTATTTTTTCGATAAAGATTTTAGCGCGTTTACCATCCGTACGATCACACAACAACTCCGAACACTATGAAAATTGAAATCCGATAATAATACAATATTACGGTTCTAATGGAACTGGTTTCGTTGAATTCCGAGACTGTGCCTCGGAAGGCTATTTTTAAATATCGATTTAAACGATATAAATTCAAAACTGAACAAAACAGTTTCAAATTCAATTATGAAGCTTTTATTATCTTCAGTATTATCAATATAGAATTTACAGGACTTCAAATTATTTTTAACAAGCTCAAAACTGAAGATTAAATATTTTACCCAACTTCAAAAATTAAATTAAATAATTTAATTGCCAAATAAATCCTGATAATTGAATTTCAAGTTAAACTAACTTCCAAATATTTAAAATCAATTAAATATTTCAATTTCAAATAACCAAAAATTCCAGGTCGTCACATTCTTCCCACTTAAAAGAATTTCGTCCTAAAATTATTAGTTAAGAAGAATGATCCATAACCCGTTTATTAATTTCCCATAACCAAATAGTTTTATCAACTTGCCAAAATAAATCTTTTTATCAAAGGTCCATTATCCCTCTTATTAACTTTCCAAACTCAACCATAAGTTTCAAACAATATTATTTTCTCAATAATTTAAATTTCAATTCAAATTCAAATTTTTCTCAAAATTTTTCTAACTCTCTAAATTTTCGAAAAATTTCGCCGGCGTCTCCTTTGCGCGGCTAGCTCGGTACGACTACAAAATGCCACAAAGGGCCCCCAAATTTCAATGGAAAACAAAAGGCCAAGTGTCTTGATCAGAAAAGGATCAAATTTCATATTAAAATTTAAATACATACCTTTTTGTTGAGCAATTAAATTTTATCTTCGAAATCAAAAATCCAATTCCCTTTTCCTTTTAAAACACCTGTATATCTTACTAGCAGTAATGTCCAATTACAACATTCAAAATCATTTTGTTCAATTCAATTACAAACTTTTCAATATTTGTTGTACTTAACCCGTACGATGTACACATATCATTCGTACGCAATATCAAACTCGATCGCTCACTCGGTCACATAATTTCACTTTCGAACTAGTATCGTTCACCCGACTTTCTAGCGCGGACTCAGATCTGGTTTCTTGATCAGAAACCGTCATTTTCCTTGCATAGCCACAAACTATGATAGAGAATTTCCAGAATCAACCAAAAATCCATATCCATGGTACGCCGTAGAAAATCAAATGAAAAATCCCAACTCGGATCGATATAACTATCTCGAAATTCTGTGCTCGAATCTGGATCAAATCGTTATGCGAATAAAATAATATACGTACATCCTACGTATTTTATTCCAATTGATTATTAGCTATATCAATTTTCTTTTCTTTTATTCACATTTATTTTCATTTCTATCCACTTATTTACAATCACTATTTTACTACTTCCAGTTTAATTTTCATTCACTTATTAACTTAGAATATTTCCTCAATTCTAAATTTTAGTTAAGAATTTCACCATTTATTTCTTAAGTTCAATATAAATAATTCATATACTTCCTATATTTACTTCCAATTCACCACTTTGGTTTTTATCAACTTATGTTTAAATGGATTTCCGATTTCACATGAATTCAATTTACCTTTAATTCAATTCATTTCAAACCATATTAAATTTGTCATTCCTTCAATTAGTTTCACTTGCTAATTTTATTTCAAAACATTGCTTCATTTGATCTAACTTGACAAATTTTCCACTTCACTTTGTTTATCACAGATCAAATTCAATTTCCAATATTCAGCTTCAATTTCATTTACTTACAAATTCAAAACGAATTTCAACATTCAGTTTCAATTTAATTTATTTACAATTGTAAATTTATTTATTCGTTTACAATTTATTTTCCATCTTAATAAATTTTATTCCAATCCATTTTGTCTACTAGACTTACTTCTCAAATTTACCTTTATTTAAATTAACTCAAGTTAATTTCAGTTTAAATTTGAATTTTCTAAGTTTTCAAACTTATTTATTATTCCATAACTATTTTTAATAAGATTCCAGAGTCTTTCCAAAATCATCCTGAAATTAATTATATCTAAATTCAAACTCAATTTCGCAAACAACTTCAATTTTTAAAATGAATTGGGCCGTAATTCCTCTCTTGGAAACTCGAAAATGAACAACGATGATGCTGCAGTCATCACCGAAATTATTTTCCAGCGACTGAAAAGAGTTTAGTGCTTTTATCCCTTTAAAAAAACATATTCAAATATTCTTGATTTCAAACTCTACCAGATTTCAAATCCAATTCAAAATATTTTCCAAAACTTTTTGAAAAATCGTTTTCAAACTCATAAGGGATTTAGATTTTTCCAAATCTCAAAATTTCAAATCCTTTTAATTTATTTTCAAATATTACTCTGGAATTCTATTTCAAATTATAAATCACATTCACAATTTACATTTACAAATCCCATTTGTATATGAATTTCTTAACCTTTTTTTTCGATTTCAATTTTTTTTTCCATACAACAATGATAATAATTTAATATTATCACTTCCTAACAATCAAGCAACCATATACTATAATAATTTACGGAAAATGATTTATTTTCTATACAAAAATAGTTTGGGTAAAATTATTTCATTTACCCTATTTTTAAAACAATACTGTGTTGGTTTGCCTAGTTTAAGAGTTTAGAAATCCCTATCGATACAGTTGTCCAGACTGTACCGACCAGAATCTATAAACAATCAACTGATAAGTCAACACAATACAAAACAATTTTTATATTCACTAACAAATACGCGCTCATATCTATTATTGCACTCACACTCATTCTAGAGTACTACCGACTCTATCTCTAATGAGTAATCCTGACCAGAGCCAAGGTTGTCGCTTAACCAATTGCTCCGATACCACTTGTAACGGTCCAATTTTTCGACGCCCGAAAGTCGACATTAATACGTCCACTATATCAAATGCCGAACCATCGAATGCCGGAAAACCGAACCGTTAGAGTCAAAGAAGAAGAAGATAGAATAAGAAACAGAAACAATAACAGAATCTCACATTCGCAGCGGAACAATATATAATAGATAAATGAATAATCTTTAAACAAAAGAACTATATCAGTTCATACAATACATCATTAGAGTTTACAACAACACATAACACTGGCAGTTATAATAACCTGCTTTTGAACCATCGACAGCGGCCAATTTCGACTGGTAGGCTTTTAAACCATCCCAGCCCCGCCGTGGCATACAGTGGTACCCCGAATTTGCTTTTAAGGCCAGCCTCTCGACTCAATTCAACCAACCCCTCCCCGAGTACATGTAGGGGTAAGAGTCTCCGTCTCACCACCAAACCCGAAGCGAGAACCACCTATCATGCTGTAATGTAGCAAAGTCGGTTATTTAACTATCAAACAAGATTCACAACAAATCATCAAGCCTCAATAATTTCCCAAATTGTTTATACTGATAGTTGGTTATTTAACTATCAAACAATATTCACAACAATCATCAGATTTTAAATAATTTTTCCCCAATTATTTATTTTCAAAATATCTTCGGAAGATATATTTTAACACTTCAACACTTTGAAAACTAATTTCAATCACTTTCCTCTTGCTGAATAAATTCCAAATATTGTTTATTTCCACTGAAAAATTTGCCAAGACTAAATGATTTAGATTTTAAAATAATTTAAATCATTTTATCTAAAATACATATGCTTTAAAATACTTTGAATAAAAACTATTTAAAACACTATTTATTTTTAAAACAAATTACCCATTCCATTATAAATTCCCACCATGAATTTATATTTCCAAATATCCACTGATATATATTATTTCTCTTTATAAACCCAGTTTATAAATTCCATAGTCATATCTTCCTTTTAAAACATAGTTTCAACCATTTAATTAGTTTTCAAATCGATTTCCCAAAACCAACTCCATTTTAAAAATAAATTCCTTTATTTCTCCTAAACCATTTAAAATCCGAATTTTTAATAAATTCTTCAACTTTTAAACAATACTACTTAAGTTCTCAAAATCCCTTTATTTTCATTTATAAAAATCTTTTCCCCATACTTGAATTTATTCAATAGAATTTCAAACGTCAACTTTTATCCTTTTCCAAATTCCTTCTTTTAATTTATCAAATTCTCTAAAAATTATTTTACTTAAAATTCTCTACTTTAATTTTCCTTCCAAAAATCCAATATTTTGTATTCTGGTATTTTAAGATACCAAAATATATTCGGCTAAACCATAGCCTTCAATAATTTCAATTATTATTAAAATCAATCACAATTCATCAATAAATCATATCACAACATATGAAATAAATTCAAACAATTTGAGGAATCCAGTTGGATCCCTCCAACCTGTTTCCCTACATCCACAAATGTTAGCACAATATAAAATACCAATTCCACTTTGAGGTGGAATATCGTGGTATATGGGTTCATATCATATCATCCGCTATTATGCGGCGCATACGGTCTCATCCACTATATAATGCGGGAAATCATTCACTCCAATATATATATATATATATACACACACACTATCATATATACTATCATCCAACATATAAATTATCAAATTCATCCAAGCACATCCAATTATTTAAATCAATTCATTTAAATTAACCAGGCAACAAATTTGAGTGAGAAGATCTCACCTTTGCCCTTTTTTATTTGCAATCCGAACCACCTTGTCTTGTTTCTTCACAGTTTTAGACCTTGTACAGACATTTGATGATTTAATTAATATTTGAATCAATCGAACAATTTAATTTCCATTTATAAATTTAATTAACCAATAATTTTATTTTAACTAAAATTTTTAGTTTAAACTAATTTTCCCTTTTATAAATTATTTTTAGTAAATAAAATAATTGAACAAGTTAATTAACGGGTTAATCACCTAAGTTATTACCTTAAATATAAACTGGTAAGTTTAAAATGTGCATATTTATTTCCTTTCGAAACTATATATATATATCTTAGTTACTCAAATAAATATTTTAATTAACAATAAAGTTAACAGTTTTCATTTATATATTGTAAAATTACCTTACTGCTTTCGAACACTCCAAGCGCCGCCCCTTCGACCTTGCTGAACTACACGACCCCAATGCTCTCGTACGCACCGCAAATTTGTAGAGAATAGGTCGACATCCCTCCGAGCTCTGGCCTCCCTTTACCCACGAGATCACGACCACGACTTCGAAGCCAAACCCTAAATCGCAAAATCCTAAAAATGCCACACCCTAGAACAATGCGAACAACCGGGCCTCGCCTGACTCGGAATTGCTGCCACACCCCGATTGCGATGCCGCCTTCCTTCACGAGTTCGCCTCCATCACGATGCCCTAGCCAAGCTCCTCCTCAACAAAATTAAAACCTCGTGACTTGCTCTTACTCGTGTTCAAATTCGAATTCGTATTGGAGGAGGGAATGAGGAAATTGGGAAAGGTGGCTTCGAACTGGGAGGAGTAAAAAGTTGAATTCGAAGATGGGTGAAAAATAGATTTAGCCGGCCATGATTCGAATGAGAATGAATTTCGAAATGAGGGCAATAGTGAAGTATACTGGAGATTCAAAACTCGACCTTGATTTTTCTTTGTTTTTATTTTTTTGTTTAAAAACAAACGCGTGTCAAAACAAATGCCAAGTGTTGAAGAAAGAAGAACGTGTTAAATTTTTCCCATTGAATGTGAATATATATATATATATATGTATATGTATATGTATATTCAATTTTAAATTCAAATTTAAATCGTCTCGATTATCGCAACTCACAATCTCGATCTCCTATCGAGACGTGCCACTAGGCGTTCATAAGGTTATACCCCTATTTCGAACACAACAGAAAAGGTTTCAAGGCCAAATTTGATCGTATGGAGAAGATAACTTTTTGGACCAGTTATAATATTAATTTTTCGATACAGATTTTAGCACGTTTACAATCCGTATGATAACACGACAACTCTGAACACTACGAAAATTGAAATCCGATAATAATACAATATTACAGATCCAATGGAACTGGTTTTGTCGAATTCCGAGACTGTGCCTCGGAAGGCTATTTTTAAATATCGATTTAAACGATATAAACTCAAAACTGAACAAAACAGTTTCAAATTCAATTCTGAAGCTTTTATTATCTTCAGTATTATCAATATAGAATTTACAGGACTTTAAATTATTTTTAACAAGCTCAAAACTGAAGATTAAATATTTTACACAACTTCAAAAATTAAATTAAATAATTTAATTGCCAAATAAATCCTGATATTTGAATTTCAAGTTAAACTAACTTCCAAATATTTAAAATCGATTAAATATTTCAATTTCAAATAACCAAAAATTCTGGGTCGTCACATTTTTATTAATCATTTATAAATCAAATCGCTTTCCAATTTTTCACTACAAAATATCTTTAGAAATGTAATATTCAAAACCATTTCACTTGTTGCATATTAGGAAAACATTTCCATATACTTATTTTAATAATAAGTAAACTCATAACTTATTTTATAATCAAACCATTTAAACTCCATTTCATAATAATGCTTTCCAAACATTCATTTTATTTAAAAGGTTATTCACTGTCCAAAATCGTTAATATAATTCTCTTACCAAATTCATTAATTCTACATATTTAATTTAAAGGATTATTTATTATCCAAAATCGTGAATATAATAACTTTACCAAATTCATTACTTCTACACATTTAATTTAAAGGATTACTCACTGTCCAAAATCGTGATTGTAATTCCTTTAATAAACTTACATATTTAACTTATCAAATTAAATTGATTTCACATTTATAAAACATTGTTTATGAATTCTATTTATAATTTATAAACACTTCCATATATAAAATTCCTTTCTAACAAATTTCCATTTCTACCTCATTTATAAGTCCAAATCCAATTATAATTTAATTTGCTTATAAATCTCTTTTATTTGCAAATTCATTCTTTTTATAACTTCATAAATTTATAAACCTTATTCACTTATAAGATTCAACTATAACTCCATTTTAACACTTACAAAACTCGTTTATAATGCCATTACGTTTTCTTTATAAAATATCCATTTTATAAATCTTATAAATAAACCATTTATAATAAATTCAAAATTTTCAATTTAACTTAATTTTAACAAAATAGTTAACTTCATATTTGAAAAATCATATTTTGATTTTATTCATAAGAGCCATAATTTTTTTATAACATAAAAATTATAACTTTTTATTCTATTTAAAAAAATCCATTTCTTTAATCATTCAAAAATTATATATTTTCAAAATCACTTTGAAATCTTTTTTAGATTGAAATTAGCATTTTAATATTTTAAATTTCCAAAATATTGCCCAATGCTGCAAAAGCGCTAAATAAGGGAATTCACATCAATCATATCAATCATGGCATCCAAATATCATATATCACATGATAATAACCTATATAACAATATCTGCAAATAAAATCAATACTGGCGAGGATTCCAGTTGGATCCCTCTAACATGTCACTTGCAACAAATATATATATTAGAAAATATGTACAATGTCTGCTTCGAGGCAGACGTGCGTATAAAGGGTCATCCGCTCATTCACGGGAACGTATAGGGTCTTATCCGTTAAAATATGCGGGAATATATCCAAATCAATCAATATATATATATATATAATATCATATATCACCCAAACAATCATCAATCATCAATCATCATAAATAAATTTATTTTCACTTATATAAAATATAAGTGAGACAGAGAGAGTGAGTTGTACTCACTTTGCTTGCAGTCGTCGTAATAGCGATTTATTTCGATTAAAATTAAACGAGCGTTTAATTTTATCCAAAATTTTCATTACCTCAAATCAACTCCAATCTAGCTATAAAATGTAGTGCTCATCAATATGAACCCAATGCAATTCGTTTCGTCCAATTCCGACCTCGTATGACAAAGATATGAATTTTTAAAGTTTACACGAATTATAATATAATAATTTACTTTTTTTTTATTTTTTTATTTTACTTGCTAAATCAGGGCCGTTGCTTTTCAAAGATCCAGATCGCGTCTTCTTTTCTTCATCGTTCCAGTTCTAGGCATATACACATCAATGAACCAATAAACACACACGATTTTGCATATGCCGCTCCTCCTATAGTTGATTGGAGAACGATCCACCTATGCCAATGCGTGCTCCTACCCACCCTCGACCTTTGTGCCAAGTGCGGCCTCCTCCGATCAACCCTAGGCCATGAAATCGACCCTTGAACGTGTAACGACCCGTATTTTACGGATCGAAACATCGTAAAATAATTAACAATTGGTTGCATTGTTGATAAGTCGTTCAGAATTTTTCTAAGTCCTAGGTCGTGAATGACCTAAGTGATAGGTCGTGACCGACTTATAGGATTGGCGACCTAAGGGGTAGGTCGGCAGCGACTTAAGGAAGTTGGTGACCTAAGAGCTTTGGTGAGTTAAGTGTTAGGTCGGCAGGGCGAGTTAGCGACCTAGTGGTTACCGGGTTAGCGACTTAGTATCTTGGAGCGACCTATAGGTTAGCGACCTAAGAAGGTTAGCGTGTTAGCGACCTAAGAGTTAGGCGACTTAAGGAGTTAGAACATAACCCAGTTAGGTCGCGTGAGTAGTTTTGTAGTATGGGTTGTTAGGTCGCAGGGAATAGTTTAAGTGTTAGGTCGCGTGATTTCTAAGTCGTAGGTCGCGCGAGTTGTTAGGTTGCTGGGCTTTGGCTTAGTAGTTAGGTCGCAGTCCAGTTGTTTGCGACTTATGTTAGGTCGCGTGAGGACATAACAGATAGGTCGTTGAGGTGTTATATTGTTAGGTCGCTTCTCAGTTGGGTCATAGGCGCGCATGCTTTAGGTCGTGACCGACTTAGGAGATAACCGTTAAGTCGTAAGTCGTAGCCTATGTTTTAAGTCGCGAGCGACCTAGGAGTTAGCTGTTAAGTCGTAACCCAGTTATTTGTTAGGTCGTGTAAGGCTTAGCAGTTAGGTCGAAGATGTGCTTAAGCGCTAGGTCGCAACTGCGCGTTAGGTTAGGTCGTAGAGGCTGGGGGCTTTGTTAAGTCGTAGGTTGGTAAGTCTTTAGGTCGGTAGGTTTTAGGTCGTAGGTCGTGGACGACCTAACTCCGAGCGACTTAGGGAAATTTCGCCTATAAATAGAAGGGGGTTGGCTTCATTTTTTGGGATCCGGATTTCGAAGCGACGAAGTGCTGCCATTTTGAGAGCTCGACTTCTACACTTCTTCACTTCTTTTCTCCACTCTAATCTAGTGCTTCCTTTCACCCAAATCGAAGATCAAGATTGAAGATCCAAGAGCTAAAGTTGAAGATCTTCATCCTTTGAAGTGAGATTTCTTCGTTTGAAGTGGATTCGTGATAGATCAAGCTTGATCCTTCGCTGTCCAGATCTGAAGCGTGTTGATTTGAGTTTGTTTTGGTGATTTGGTGAGTGGTGATTATCTCTCACATGGATCCAAAGGAGTAGATCGGATTGTTGGCTTGATTTGGTGCTAAAATAGTGATTTCTATGCATGTTTGTAAACCTAAGTGTAGATCCATGTAGATCCATTGTTTATGATGATTTGAAAACCATTTTACTAAGTGTTAACCTATGTAAGTTCATTCATCAAGATTGTAGAGATATTTCTTATGATTTCATGCATGTTAGACTTTCAACTCTTTAATTACGAAAATGCCATTATTGTTATAATTATCTACTTAGATCATATTTGAATGCTTGATTGCTTGGATTAATGTTTGGTTTGATTGATTGTTATGAATTAGATGATTGATGATTTGATTTAGACCGAAGATGATTCAAAAGCTAGGAGAAAGGCTCTTGAATTGGGTAAGCTGCTCGTGGCATATGTAGCGGGATGATGAAGCTCTTATGCGTAGATTTGATGATGTGATGTTGAGGTGAGGCTTTGCGAGGATGTGATGAAGCGAGGAAATCATGTGATGAAGACTTGGTCTAATCCAGACGGGATCATTCCAAGCATGTTGATAACTCGGTGATATGATTCGAGTTGAGGATAATGAATGGATATGAGAATAGTCGTCGAGGAGGATGACTAGGAGGCTTGGATAGCATCGTTGTTGAAGGTTCTAGCATGCTCTAAGCAAGAGTACGTTTGGGCAGATTCAATAGTCCCAACGGCCAACTGTTGATGGTCGAGTACTCTGGGCAGATTCGATAGTCCTAGGCACGGGCTGCGACGACGTGCGGGAGTTATGTCTAGAACCGGGGTTTCCATTAGCCCTTGACGGACGACTGAAAGAATGTGCCGGTCATTCAATTAACGGTGATATCGAAGAAATGATAACAGTGATAGCCAGAGTCATGGATGTTTGGTTGTACCGTCATTCGGACTCAAGAGCGGTATTTTCTGGGTGCTTATCTGATTTAGGCCTTGGTACTTGGAAAACATCGCCCTTGACTCGAATGATTATTACCTTACTTTAAATTGTATACTCTGCTGTGTTGCTTCTGCTTAGTGTGTGTCTGGGTGCTATCACTGTAGAAAGAGGTGGAGTGGGAGGGTTGTATTCCTATTCCTTTTCCTTTATGCTCTTTTGGTATGCTGTTAGTTAATTTACTGCTCACTAAGACTGTTGTCTGACTCAAGGCTTTATGTTTTTAATTCTTATTGCCTTGGGCTGTTCGTCCATTTTTGGGACGGGCAGACTAGGTAGCAGGTGACAGGTGCTGTTTTCTTCTCACGATGCTGATATCGAAGACGAGCTGGAGGGTTGCATATTATCTTCTTATTATATGTACTGGATGTTCCGCTGTTTGTATTCTCTGAGTGATATGTAGTGAGGCTTGTTGTATTGACTATTTGGATGCTTGTATTCAACTATTATGGAGTTTTATATGATGTCATTTTGTCCTGTAAAGCTTCACTATACATATGTTCTATTGTATTTTGTCCATGCGCTGTGAGTAATACGATAGATTCTGTTGTTTTAATCTACCCTGACAATCGTCCATGGTCGCCTGGCACACTTTACAGCGCACTATCTCTAGATTCGGTGCAGGGGTCATGGGCGGTCGTCACATTTGGTATCAGAGCATTGGTTAATCGATTTTACCCAACGCTCACTGACGTAACTATGTATGAGAGACGTAATTGTATTTTGATGGATGAATACTATATATAATATAGTAGTTTAGCAGTAAGTTAGTCCTTTATGCAGTTGTTTCTCTAGATGTTCTAATCATTCCTTTTTATAGATATTGAGAATGAGTCAAAGAGGGAGACCAGCTGCTAGGGAAGGCCGTGCAACTGAGGGGGCTGCTGATTATGCAGCTATGTTCGAAGCTATGATGACTTTGATCATGAGAAGGATACCAGTTCCGGGGGCAGCAGTAGATGTTGGAGTTCAAGTCCAAACACCGAAACCAGTGGATTTTGCTAAGTTGTGCAAGGATTATACTGCTCTTGGAGGGAAGGTTTTCTTGGGAACAGAATCTACCATTGAGGTCCAGAGATGGATAGATGCTTGTAGAAGGATCTTTGGTGATTTGGGAATTGAGGATGCAACTAAGAGGAAGTTGGCATCAAGGCAGCTTCAAGGGAGAGCCTCTGATTGGTGGAACTCTATTACCATCAATACTGCGGAGGAAGAGATTACTTGGGAGCAATTCCAAGCTAGATTTGAAGCTAAGTTCATTTCTACAGCTCAGAAGTCTGTTCTGTTCAAGATGTTTGTGGAGCTCAAGCAAGGTGGAAGATCTGTTCTTGAGTATGTTTCTGAGTTTGAAGCTTTGTCCAAGTATGCTCGGTCATATATTGAATCTGCTTATCAGAAGAATGAGAAGTTTGTGACAGGCTTGGACATTTATCTTGGGAGGCAGTTGGTGGATCATTTGGATGATTCATTTGAGAAGCTTGTGGAGAAAGCTCTCAGGCATGAGAGTCTGTTTCCTAAGGAAGGATCTGTTGTTGCTGTGACCAGGGAAGAGTCTAAACCCCAGCAGGGTGGAAACAAGAAGAGGAAGCAGCAGCAGCAGAAGGGTAAGGATGGCCAGAAGAAGCCGAAAGGCGAGGTGACTTGCTACAATTGTCAGCAGAAGGGCCATTTCTCTAAGGATTGTAAGAATCCGAAGGTGCCAATGAAGTGTCACAACTGTGACAAGCCGGGGCATTTCAAGAAGAATTGTCCAGAACCGAGGAGGGACAAGCAGATTGTGCAAGCTTATGCTTTGGGAGCTGTTCCGTCGTCTTCGAAAGCTCCTACTGCTGAAGAGAAAGAAAAGAGTGTGGTTGTTCAAGGTACTCTTTTCCTATGTGGTGTTCCAGTTAGAGTTTTGTTTGATACTGGAGCGTCGCATTCGTTTGTTTGTAATGAACTCGTAGGCCGGTTAGATTTGAAGCCGGATATTGTCGATAGGCCATTGGTTGTGACTAATCCAGTTGGGGGTTCGTCTTGTTTGTGTATGTTATGTCGTGGTCTAGTTGTATCGAGTCATGGTTGCTCTTTTGTTTGTGATTGCTTTGTTCTGAACTTTGCGGGGTTCGGAATTATTTTGGGTATGGACTGGCTTAGGAAGTATGCGGCAAAGGTTGATTGCGAGAGGTTGGAAGTGGCAGTCGAGAATGTGGAGGGGCGAAAGGTTGTAATACGATGTAAGCATGACGAAGGCGTCTTCATGAGCTTCATGTATTCGCTGGTTGTTCCACGGAATGGACTGTCATCGGTGCCAATCGCTAATGGATTCGAAGATGTCTTTGACGAAGTCAAAGGGTTGCCGCCGCATAGAGAGATCGAGTTTCGGATAGATCTAGTTGAAGGAGCCAGACCTATTGTGATGCCTCTTAGGCGGATGGCGCCTAGGGAACAACAGGAGTTGAGGGTGCAAGTTGATGATCTTTTGCAGAAAGGATTCATTCGGCGTAGTGTGTCCGAGTGGGGTGCACCAGTTGTGTTTGCAACCAAGGCAGATGGGTCGCTGAGATTGTGTGTGGATTATCGTGAGCTGAATAAGGTGACTAAGACGAACAAGTATCCGTTGCCGAGAATAGATGACTTGTTTGATCAGCTTCACGAAGCCAAGGTGTTTTCTCAGATGGATTTGGCAACGGGATTTCACCAGTTGAGAGTGGCTAAGGATAGTGTGCCGAAGACTTCTTTTCGGACACTATCGGGTTTCTTTGAGTGGCTGGTAATGCCGTTTGGATTGACTAACGCGCCAGCATATTTTGTGGATCTTATGAATAGAGTGTTCAGAGATCAGTTGAACAAGTTCGTACTTGTGTTCGTGGATGATATTCTGATTTATTCCAGAACGGAAGAGGAGCACAAGACGCACTTGCGTATTGTTTTGGAAATCTTACGGAAACATCAGCTGAAGGCTAAGTTTTCGAAGTGTCACTTCTGGGAGAGTGAAGTGAGGTTCTTAGGCCATGTGATTTCTGGAAGTGGAATAGCGGTTGATCCCGCTAAGGTGGCAGCAATCCAGGATTGGGTTAGACCTAAGAATGCATCTGATGTGAGAAGTTTTCTTGGATTAGTAGGATATTATCGACGGTTTATCAAAGACTTCTCCAAGATAGCTGCACCATTAACAGGATTGACGAAAAAGAACCAAGTGTTCAGTTGGGATGCTAAGTGTGAGCAAGCTTTCGGAATCCTGAAAGAGAGATTGACAAGTGCTCTTGTTCTGACTATTCCTAGTGGGAATGATGAGATGGTGGTTTACACCGACGCATGTGGTACGGGACTTGGAGCAGTGCTGATGCAGAGAGATAAAGTTGTTGCGTATGCCAGTCGACAACTGAAGCCGCATGAAAGGAATTACCCGACTCATGATTTGGAGTTAGCGGCGATTGTATTTGCTCTGAAGATGTGGAGACATTATCTGTTGGGAGTTCGATTCGAGTTGTTTACGGATCATAAGTCGTTGAAGTATCTTTTCTCCCAAAAGGATTTGAATCTTCGGCAGCAACGTTGGCTAGAGTTTTTGGCATCATATGATTTTGGTATAGCTTATACTCCGGGAAAAGGTAACGCGGTGGCAGATGCGTTAAGTCGAAGACATGCAGGATTGGGAGCCATGTTTTCAGAATGGAAGAATCTCGAGTATTTAGCTGGATTTGACTTCAGGCCTAGATGTGAATTGGAACCTGAGATGTTGGCAAACTTATCGATAAGACCCACTCTTGTGGAAAAAATTGGCGAGAGCCAAAAGCGAGATGATAAGCTTGTCAAGATTATCCGTGATTTGGAATCTGGATTGGATCCAGAAAAGGATAAAGGATTCGAGGTCGATCAAGAGGGTTGGCTTCGGAAGCAAGGACGACTAGTTGTTCCCGATATAGATGAATTGAGGAGTGAAGTTCTGAAGGGGAGTCATTACTCGAAATTGACAATTCATCCAGGTGGAAATAAGATGTATTGGTATATGAAGAGAACCTACTACTGGGAAGGTATGAAGAAGGATG
Source organism: Allium fistulosum (assembly GCA_030737815.1). Taxonomy (NCBI): domain Eukaryota; kingdom Viridiplantae; phylum Streptophyta; class Magnoliopsida; order Asparagales; family Amaryllidaceae; genus Allium; species Allium fistulosum. The sequence continues at coordinate 1,249,868,648 of CM060904.1, read as the reverse complement.
TTGGAAATTTTATTTCCAAGTGTATGAACTGCCAGTTGGTAAAAGCCGAACAGAAGAAGCCAAGTGGATTACTTCAGCCATTGGGAGTTCCTACATGGAAGTGGGAGCAGGTATCGATGGATTTTATTGATGGATTACCTAGAACAAGAATGGGAAATGAAGGGATTTGGGTCATCGTTGATCGTTTGACCAACAGTGCAAGATTCATTCCTGTTCGATCAACTAGGACTGCATCAAAGTTGGCTGAGTTGTATGTTAAGTGGATAGTTCGATTCCATGGTATTCCGAAGAGTATAGTGAGCGATCGAGACCCATTGTTCACTAGTGGATTTTGGAAGAGCTTCCAGGAAGTTTTGGGAACCGAGTTGTGTTTGAGTATAGCTTATCACCCTCAAACAGATGGTCAGACCGAGAGAGTCAACCGAGTTTTGGAAGATCTTCTTAGAGCATGTGTTTTGGACTCTGGAGGATCATGGGAAGATCACCTTCATTTGGTGGAGTTTGCATACAACAATAGTTACCAGTCAAGCATTGGTATGGCACCGTATGAGGCATTGTATGGGAGACCGTGTAACTCCCCGACATGTTGGATAGAGGCAGGAGAAAAGCTGATACTTGGGCCAGAGATGATTCGACAGACTTCAGATTGTATAGAGATCATTCGGCAATGAATGAAGGCAGCCCAAGACCGTCAGAAGAGTTATGCTGATAAGCGTCGTAAGGATTTGGAGTTCGACGTAGGTGATATGGTATTTGTGAAGATTTCTCCACTGAAGAATGTTATTCGATTCGGGAAGAAAGAAAAACTGACCCCGAGATTTGTTGGACCATTCCCGATCATCGAGCGAATAGGAAAGCTCGCCTATAGATTGGAGTTACCGGAGAAGATGTCGAGTGTGTACAATGTTTTTCACATATCATATCTACGGAAGTATGTGCATGACTCGAGTACAGTGGTTTCTACTGATAGCTATGAAGATTTCGAAGTTGATCCAGTCGATCGAACACCTCGTAAGCCGCTTCGTGTTGTTGAAACCGACACGAAACAGCTTAGGAGGAAGGTAGTTAAGTTACTCAAGATACAATGGAGTGATGATGATAACGACTGCACGTGGGAGGTGGAAGAGAGGATGAAGGCAGCTCATCCTGAACTCTTCAAGGTATGGCCCTAAGGTGTCGTGTCATCTCGCGATATTGTAACTTGTTCCAGTTTTAGAATTCTGTACGCTAAGCTAGAATTGGATGCATGGTTTGTTGATTGTTATGGATGATAGGCGTACAGAATAGTCTTTGATTGCTTTGTTTGCTTGGAATTTCGGAGGAGAAATTCCTAAGGGGGAGAGAATGTAACGACCCGTATTTTACGGATCGAAACATCGTAAAATAATTAACAATTGGTTGCATTGTTGATAAGTCGTTCAGAATTTTTCTAAGTCCTAGGTCGTGAATGACCTAAGTGATAGGTCGTGACCGACTTATAGGATTGGCGACCTAAGGGGTAGGTCGGCAGCGACTTAAGGAAGTTGGTGACCTAAGAGCTTTGGTGAGTTAAGTGTTAGGTCGGCAGGGCGAGTTAGCGACCTAGTGGTTACCGGGTTAGCGACTTAGTATCTTGGAGCGACCTATAGGTTAGCGACCTAAGAAGGTTAGCGTGTTAGCGACCTAAGAGTTAGGCGACTTAAGGAGTTAGAACATAACCCAGTTAGGTCGCGTGAGTAGTTTTGTAGTACGGGTTGTTAGGTCGCAGGGAATAGTTTAAGTGTTAGGTCGCGTGATTTCTAAGTCGTAGGTCGTGCGAGTTGTTAGGTCGCTGGGCTTTGGCTTAGTAGTTAGGTCGCAGTCCAGTTGTTTGCGACTTATGTTAGGTCGCGTGAGGACATAACAGATAGGTCGTTGAGGTGTTATGTTGTTAGGTCGCTTCTCAGTTGGGTCATAGGCGCGCATGCTTTAGGTCGTGACCGACTTAGGAGATAACCGTTAAGTCGTAAGTCGTAGCCTATGTTTTAAGCCACGAGCGACCTAGGAGTTAGCTGTTAAGTCGTAACCCAGTTATTTGTTAGGTCGTGTAAGGCTTAGCAGTTAGGTCGAAGATGTGCTTAAGCGCTAGGTCGCAGCTGCGCGTTAGGTTAGGTCGTAGAGGCTGGGGGCTTTGTTAAGTCGTAGGTTGGTAAGTCTTTAGGTCGGTAGGTTTTAGGTCGTAGGTCGTGGACGACCTAACTCCGAGCGACTTAGGGAAATTTCGCCTATAAATAGAAGGGGGTTGGCTTCATTTTTTGGGATCCAGATTTCGAAGCGACGAAGTGCTGCCATTTTGAGAGCTCGACTTCTACACTTCTTCACTTCTTTTCTCCACTCTAATCTAGTGCTTCCTTTCACCCAAATCGAAGATCAAGATTGAAGATCCAAGAGCTAAAGTTGAAGATCTTCATCCTTTGAAGTGAGATTTCTTCGTTTGAAGCGGATTCGTGATAGATCAAGCTTGATCCTTCGCTGTCCAGATCTGAAGCGTGTTGATTTGAGTTTGTTTTGGTGATTTGGTGAGTGGTGATTATCTCTCACACGGATCCAAAGGAGTAGATCGGATTGTTGGCTTGATTTGGTGCTAAAATAGTGATTTCTATGCATTTTTGTAAACCTAAGTGTAGATCCATGTAGATCCATTGTTTATGATGATTTGACAACCATTTTACTAAGTGTTAACCTATGCAAGTTCATTCATCAAGATTGTAGAGATATTTCTTATGATTTCATGCATGTTAGACTTTCAACTCTTTAATTACGAAAATGCCATTATTGTTATAATTATCTACTTAGATCATATTTGAATGCTTGATTGCTTGGATTAATGTTTGGTTTGATTGATTGTTATGAATTAGATGATTGATGATTTGATTTAGACCGAAGATGATTCAAAAGCTAGGAGAAAGGCTCTTGAATTGGGTAAGCTGCTCGTGGCATATGTAGCGGGATGATGAAGCTCTTATGCGTAGATTTGATGATGTGATGTTGAGGTGAGGCTTTGCGAGGATGTGATGAAGCGAGGCAATCATGTGATGAAGACTTGGTCTAATCCAGACGGGATCATTCCAAGCATGTTGATAACTCGGTGATATGATTCGAGTTGAGGATAATGAATGGATATGAGAATAGTCGTCGAGGAGGATGACTAGGAGTCTTAGATAGCATCGTTGTTGAAGGTTCTAGCATGCTCTAAGCAAGAGTACGTTTGGGCAGATTCAATAGTCCCAACGGCCAACGGTTGATGGTCGAGTACTCTGGGCAGATTCGATAGTCCTAGGCACGGGCTGCGACGACGTGCGGGAGTTATGTCTAGAACCGGGGTTTCCATTAGCCCTTGACGGACGGCTGAAAGAATGTGCCGGTCATTCAATTAACGGTGATATCGAAGCAATGATAACAGTGATAGCCAGAGTCGTGGATGTTTGGTTGTACCGTCATTCGGACTCAAGAGCGGTATTTTCTGGGTGCTTATCTGATTTAGGCCTTGGTACTTGGAAAACATCGCCCTTGACTCGAATGATTATTACTTTACTTTAAATTGTATACTCTGCTGTGTTGCTTCTGCTTAGTGTGTGTCTGGGGGCTATCACTGTAGAAAGAGGTGGAGTGGGAGGGTTGTATTCCTATTCCTTTTCCTTTATGCTCTTTTGGTATGCTGTTAGTTAATTTACTGCTCACTAAGACTGTTGTCTGACTCAAGGCTTTATGTTTTTAATTCTTATTGCCTTGGGCTGTTCGTCCATTTTTGGGACGGGCAGACTAGGTAGCAGGTGACAGGTGCTGTTTTCTTCTCACGATGCTAATATCGAAGACGAGCTGGAGGGTTGCATATTATCTTCTTATTATATGTACTGGATGTTCCGTTGTTTGTATTCTCTGAGTGATATGTAGTGAGGCTTGTTGTATTGACTATTTGGATGCTTGTATTCAACTATTATGGAGTTATATATGATGTCATTTTGTCCTGTAAAGCTTCACTATACATATGTTCTATTGTATTTTGTCCATGCGCTGTGAGTAATACGATAGATTCTGTTATTTTAATCTACCCTGACAATCGTCCATGGTCGCCTGGCACACTTTACAGCGCACTATCTCTAGATTCGGTGCAGGGGTCATGGGCGGTCGTCACAGAACGCACGCGTTTGAACGAGGGTTGCCACTGATTTGCTTTGTTTTAGATGATTGTGCCCGTTGGATGTGTTCGTCTCATCGTGTTCTATAATATCGCAATAGGAAGTTTTCGATAATTGCTGATGGATTGCCCAGAAAATGAGGAGGAAAGTTGGACAATTCTGGCCGTTCGTGAAAATATGGTGGCTAGGGTTTTGTTTTAGGGTTTGGGGCAAAACGGAAGAGCAAAGGTCCTTTATAGAAAAATATCCAAACACTATTCACCCGAAAATATTTCGAACTCCAGACGAAGCGTGCCGCCTGGCATTTGTACTGTTTTACCCCTATTCCGAACACAATGGAATATATATTGGAGGCCAATTCCATCATATTTGGAAGATAGGTTTTCGAATCAAAATTTTTTAATTAAAAATTACTTAAATAAATTTCTACGCATTTCGGTTTCGCACGACCAAACCGTAAGTCCGATTGACACGAAATTTGAAATCCTACAATAATATTACATTACGGATCTAATGAAACTAGTTTCATCGAAATCCAAGACACTGTGAAAAATGACTATTTTTACACGTTAATTAAATATTAAAATTTCCAATTTCTATAAATTAACTTTTAATTCAATTTTAAAAGTTTACTAACTCCATTCTAACTCAAATAGAATTTAAAACAGCGTTAGAAATCATTTTCGTTCATATTAAATTCAAGTTTCAATTATTTACACAATTTCGAATATTAAATTAAACAATTTAATTATCCAAATAAATCACTATATTCGAAGTATAATTTATTTAACTTGTAAAATTTACTTTTCAATTTTTGAATTCAATTAAATATTCTAAATTTAAACGACCAAAAAACTGGGTCGTTACATTCTTCCGCCCTTAAAAGAATTTCGTCCCCGAAATTACTAAGTAAAATAGATACCCAAAATCACATCAATTTTTCCAAATCAACTAGCTAAAATAGATTACCAATTCTTTTAAGTGTTTAACTTTCACCAAATCAATTAGTTACAACCCTTTTTAAAACTTTTCTAAGTTTCAATTCATTCATGGTTATTAACTAATACCATTTCAAAATCAACTAATATCATTTTAACTTACAACTAAAAATCAAATTTTTTAGTTATCAACAATTTTCCAAAATTTCCAAAAAATTTCTAACGCCTTAAATTTTCAGAAAAAATCACCATCGTCTCCTTTGCACGGTTCGATTCGGAAAAAATAACAACATATATAATATCACAAATATACATCTCAACTCAGTGATGAGGCATTCTATAGGGAAAAAGTGTAAAAGTACGATACGTAATCCGAGATATATACCTTATATATTATTTAGCAAGCATATACGGCTAATATAGCGCAAAAGCGAGCTCCAAATGCGAAGCAATGCCTTCCGCACCTACTAAACACTCAACAACCAATAAGTAACATGTATAGAAAATAATATCACATATAACATAACTATACAACTATCATATGGAAATGAAACTTATGCAACAAAAGCAATCAGCAAACAACTAACATCCATCCAATATAACCAAACCAATATTGATTCCAAATTTTATTAACATTCACTTGATTTGGTTTTCAATTTATTCACATTCAGTTAGTTTACATTCACTAATTTACATCGAAGTTAGTTTACTTCCCATTCATTTATATTCAATTTCATTAACCATTTTAATTTGCATATTCAATGTTAAATTTAAATTTATTAACTTTCCTTCTTATTAGCATTTAATTAATTTGCTTTCAATTCATTCATATGCAACTAGTTTACATTGGCTTTAAATTCAATTTATGTTTAACAACATTCCATTCTATATTCAATTAATTTATATTCATTAAATCTCTTTATTAATAACGTTCCTATTCAACCAATTCAAAATTTATTTTCAAATTAACATCTCTCAAATCTATAAGTTATAAACTTATTAACTTGAGTTTTCATTAATATATACTTAAGTTTATTCACATTCCATTATTTCAATTCATGGTTATATAATCACTTTACTATCTTAAGTGTATATTCTTTTCAATAGCTTATCTAATTCAACTTTAAATCCAATTTAATTTTATTTAACTTTCTCTTAATTAAATTCCAGATCATATATTTTACTACACTAACTCAAATTTATTTAACATCACTTAAGTTAAATTTTAATTCCATATCTCAATTTAAATTTCCTATACCATTCTCAATTGATAAGCTCCAAAACTCATTTTCTAATATTTATCAATTTCAAGCTTGTATTTTAAATTCATAACTTGTTTTATCAAAACAAATCTAAACTTCATTAGTAAATTATTAAGGTAGCAATCCATCACATAGAAACTCGAAAATGATACTGATGATGCTGCAGTCATCACCCTTATTATTTTCCAGCAACGATAGTGAATTCAGTGCTTTTTATTCATTTAAAATCCTTTTTATATTTATAAATCACATTTATAAATTTATACTTATATAGTTTCACTATTTAACTTTTCTTATATAAGATTCATTCCAAATTTATTTATCTTATTTAGATTTATAATAATATAACCTCTTTAAAATTTAAAAAATAACTTTCAAAATCAATGGGATTTACATTTTCAAATTCCTAGTTTAAATCCATTTTTATTTACATCTCATATTTATAAATATACTCTTGTAGTTTCATTTCTTATATATAATATTATTTCACAATTGTAAATCATATTAATAATAATTCCATACTTTATAATTCATTTGCTAATATAATTTATTCTTTTACAATTGTTGTTTTTTTAGATTATTCAAACAGCTTTTATTAGCTTATATATAATTACATTTTCAAACAACCAAACAATCAGTTTATATATACTATAATAATTTCTGAAAAATTGTTTCTTTCATATATAAAATTTAATCAAGGTAAAATTATTTCATTTACCCAATTTAAAAACAATACTATGTCGACTTGCCTCGTTTAAGAGTTTAGAAACCCCTATCGATAACATGGCGTCCCACGCACCGACCATAATTTATAAATAACTCAATGGAAGTAAACACAATATAAAATATTTTTATAATCGCTAACAAATACGCGCTCATATATATAATACACTCAAACTCAATCTAGGGTGCTACTGACCCTATCTATACCGAGTACACATCAAAGCCTAGGAATATACTAAACCTAAGCTCTGATACCACGCTGTGACGACCCGCACTCGGCACCATCTGAATCCGACACCAAACCACACATGTCCGACCCATAGTGGACAAATTGCAGATGATCATGAGAAAGAAAAGAGAGGGTGAGAAGAGAGTGAGAAGAAAGAAGAAGAGAAGAGAAGAAGAAGAGAGAAGCACAACCAAAACAATACAGAATCTCACATCGTAGCGGAATAACATATAATATAGATCAATAATTGTTAACTCCTTTATTTCAGCGACCTAAAACTCTATGACCTAAGCTAAGGCTACGACTTAAGAAAAGCTGCGACCTAAGCTAAGGCTACGACTTAAGAAAAGCTGCGACCTAAGAACGTTGCGACCTAAGGAAAAGCTGCGACCTAAGCTAAGGCTATGACTTAAGAAAAGCTGCGACCTAAGCTAAGGCTACGACTTAAGAAAAGCTGCGACCTAAGAATGTTGCGATCTAAGGAAAAGCTGCGACCTAACTACATAGCGATCTAACTGAGAAAGTCCACGACTTATCAAGATAAGAAGTTAGCGACCTAACTTCTTCGCGACCTAAGATCCAGAAGACCTCGCGACCTAAGGGGGCAGGAAAGCTTCGCGACCTAAGGCTGCAGAAGACCTCGCGACCTAAGGAGGCAGAAAGGATTGCGACCTATGGAACTCAATGACCTAAGGTAGCTAGCGACCTAAAGGACTTAACAACCTAAGGTAGTTAGCGACCTAAGGAACTTGACGACTTAAATAGGTTAGCGACCTAAAGGAAGTTCAACGCCCTACGACCTAGAGCTCCCACAGCTATTCTGTAACTCGCGAGCGACCTATTACTTGATCAAATGAAGACAAGTACAGTAACTCCTGAAGCCACAAGGGGACAGCGACCTAGCTTAGGTCGCTCGCGACCTACGACCTAACTAAGGTCGTGCGCGACCTAAGACTTAGGCAAATTTCCTGCCCAGAAATCAGCTTCTATAAATAGGACATCACTTCCAACTTGAGGGGGACTTTTGGCAAATCATTTCTACAGTGCTGTTACTCCGTCGAACTCTTCATTCATTCAGTAATCAAGGATCCTTCAAGCATTCACGACACTACAACAAGCTTCGAGAGAAATTCCTTACATCCGAGATGGATTCATCGAGTTCCACCGTCGAAGATTGAGCTAGTAGTCTAGATTGTTTCTTGTGATCGAATTGTACTGTTTCTTGAAGAGATTTGTATCAAATTGTAACCGAATCAGCAATAAGAGACTATAAAGTGGACGTAGGCTCAATTACGGGCCGAACCACTATAAATCCGTTGTTCATTTACTGCATTTCTGCTATTTTCCTGCTTAATTTCTGTTCCCGTCACACGGGTGGTGCTTTCACGATCTTATTACACACACCGGATGTTATCGTTCATATTTTAACGTTAACATTTTGGTGCTTTCACTGAGAACCCAACTCAGGCTACCATCCATCATTGCTTCACACAAGTTTGTTGAAAAGATTTCCTACAGAACTAGAAGTCTATCAGACATAATGGCTCCTGGAAGGAAACGAAAGGTTGTCAGATCTGAAAATGTTCATGATGATACCGCCACCTCTGCTTCACCAAGTCAAGCAGCTCCAAGCGTTGGGGTGACGCGAGAGGAGCTAGACGCTGCTGTATCCGGACTATACCAGCAGATTGAGACTCAAAACAATCTGATGATGGAAAAACTGAACGCTCTGCTTGGTGCCAACCAAAGACCAGTGGGTAATGAAGAAAACACCGCTGATGCCCTTCGCAACTCCGAAGGGAGGAATATTCCTCAGGGGGTATCAGGTGCTGCTGAAGGGGCACCCCTCCGAGCTGAAGGATCTAGACCATCGCCAATTTTCCACGAAAATCTGCCCGGGCAAACATCTGAGAAAATGGCAGAAGTCTACTCCGCAAAATCTTTGAACAATGAGGAATATCTTTCTGGCATGATCAAGCAAATAATGAAAGAGAGCATGCAGAGAGGTGAAGATGAGAGTGAATGGGGATTCGCGCCAAGCAAGACTCCATTTACCGAGAAGATTCTAAAGGCTGAATTTCCTAGAAAATTTGTTCCCCCTACCATTCCTGCTTATCGGGGAACAAGTGATCCAAACCAATTCTTGTATAAGTATGATTGGCACATGACCGGTGCGAGAGCAACTGATGAAATCAAGTGCCGGTATTTCCCAGTATATTTGGAAGGAGTGGCACTTCTCTGGTTCACCAAACTTCCTGTCCGATCAGTAGATCAGTTTTCCGATCTGACTAGAAAGTTTAAAGAGCAATTCAGGCTATACGCTTCAAAGGCAAAGGACATAATGTCATTATCCAGTCTTGAACAGAATCCGGGAGAACCTATTAAATCATTCCTGAACCGTTTCAATATAGCTCTGGCGGAAGTTGATAACGCAGAGCCACGGATGATCTTGACCTATTTGATGCGTGCTATCGACAAATCGAGCGAATTTGGAAAATGGATTAAGATGAAAGAGCCAAATTCTCTCGAGAAATTCTACAAGAAAGCCGATGATTTCATACGCTTGGAAAATCTTCCAGCATCAATGAAGGTGGTGGCAACAAAGGTGGAAAATAATACTGCCGCTTCGGAAAAGAAAGATTCCGGAGGTCAGAAAAGGGAAAATCACGAGGGGAAGAAACAAAAGGATATAAAGAAACCTCGCTTCTTCAAACCCTCAGATTTCACTCCATTGACCGACACTCTGGAAAATATCTTCTTCGCCACCAAAGATGCTGTGGATTATCCCAAACCGGCTGAGATAAAACCAGGAAAGGGCGCTATGAGAAATGGAAAGTTCTGTCGTTTTCACAACCAACCTGGTCATGATACCAATGACTGTCGTCACTTAAAGAGCTTAATTGAAGAATTATTGAGAGAAAACAAGCTGCAACAATATGTCAAGAAAAACAGAAGTGATCCATCTTCGTCTACTCAGAGACAACAACCCTCCAATCAGCCGTCAGACTCAAGTAAAGGTGCTGCGGCACAAGAATCTGAGAGGCCCGTTATCAACGTCATTTCAGGGGGCCCACACCCAGCAGGCAAAAGCTGGGGTGAGATGGAACGATATGCTCACGCTTTGAAGTATATCCCCGCAGAAGAAGATGTTTTTGCTGTAGAAAACACAGTACCCCTAAAACAGCAAAAGATTTCAGATAATGATATTTCGTTCAAGGCTAGGGATTCTATTGGTATTGAAGCTCCGACCATAGACCCCTTAGTTATTTCTGCAGGAATTGGGCCAGCAATAGTAAGACGAGTACTCATTGATTGTGGTGCCTCCTGCAATATACTTTTCAAGAAAACATTTGACCAGATGAAGATCCCAATGACCGACGTTCAGGCTTCATCACAAAAGATCGTTGGTTTCACCGGGGAACCACAGCAACCAATCGGAACTGTCGATTTGTTCGTGGAACTTGGTGAAGGGCAGAAAAGGGTAGCTCGAAAACAAACCTTTGTGATTGTCGATGGATTTTCTGCCTACAATGCTTTCCTAGGTAGGCCAGCTCTAGCTGCATTCAAGGCCATTTTGGCCCCGTGGTGCTTAACTATGAAGTTTCCTACAGAAAATGGTGTTGGTGTCATCAAGGGAGATCAAAATGCTGGACGTGAATGTTATCTTATAGAGCTTCGAGAAGCCAGAAAGAGAGAGATGGGTAAAGATGCGGCAGCTCCCCTCCACATCCAAAATCCAACCTTATAGCAAATACAGGGTGGCCCCTGCACTGGAGAGCATAGTGGTGCAAGGCGGGAAATGGACCCCAGAAAATCCAGTGCAGAGGAAAATAGAGTGGTGCCTGTGGAAGTTACGGTACCAATATCTGTCGACTCCAAAGACCTAAATAAAGTGCTTAATGTGGGTTCGCAACTAAGTACAACAGTTCAAAATACACTGATATAATTTCTAAAAGCAAATCTGGACGTGTTCACTTGGTGTCATGCTGATATGTGCGGAATCTCTCCAACAATTGCTGTTCATACTCTGAATGTTGATCCGAAATTCGCACCGGTAAAACAGAAAAGAAGAACTCAAGGTCCAGAAAGATCAGCAGCTTTAAAGGAAGAAGTAGATCGCCTCTTAGAGAATAATTTCATCAAAGAATCAACTTATCCAAATTGGGTTTCGAATCCAGTACTGGTTAAGAAGGAAAATGGAAAGTGGAGAGTATGCATTGATTTCTCAGATCTGAACAAAGCTTGCCCCAAAGACTGCTTCCCGTTGCCTAGAATCGATCAACTAGTAGATGGGACGGTTGGACATGAGTTGTTATCTTTTATGGATGCCTATTCCGGATACAATCAGATTATGATGAATGAACCAGATCAGGAGGACACAAGCTTTATTACAGATGTGGGACTCTACTGTTACAAAGTCATGCCATTCGGGTTGAAGAATGCAGGGGCAACATACCAAAGACTTGTCAACGCTATGTTCAAGCCACAGATCGGCAAAACAATGGAAGTTTATGTTGATGATATGTTAGTAAAGTCAAAGAAAGCAGTAGACCACTTGGATCACTTGGCAGAGATGTTCTCAATTCTTCGGAAGTACGGAATGAAGCTCAATCCATTGAAATGTTCATTCGAGGTAGAGTCTGGGAAATTCCTGGGTTTCATTGTGAGCGCTAGGGGCATCGAGGCCAATCCTGCTCAAATCACAGCTCTAAGAGAGGTTAAAGCCCCTAGAACAAAGAAAGAACTGCAAAGTCTCAATGGGAAGGTTGCCGCTCTTAGTCGCTTCATTTCCAAGGCCACAGACAAATGCATTCCCTTCTTTGATGCTCTAAAGAAAGGAAAGAAAAATTTCGAATGGACTCCTGAATGTCAGAATGCTTTGATCAACTGATTCATCATATGAGAACTCCTCCGGTCCTCTCCAAGCCTAGTGATGGTGAAGACCTCTTCATCTATTTAGCAATTTCATCCCATGCTTTAAGTGCGGCACTTGTACGAGAAGATACGAAAATACAACGTCCAGTTTACTACATCAGCAAACGGTTCGCTGGAGCTGAAATGAATTATTCAAAGATAGAAAAACTTGCTTATTGTCTGCTAATCGCTTCCAGGAAGTTGAGACCTTATTTTCAATCTCATCCTATCAAGGTCCTGACTGATCAACCTTTGAAGCAAGTCCTGTATCGTCCTGAAACTTCAGGTCGTCTCTTGAAGTGGAACATAGAGCTCAGCCAATATGACATCACTTACCATCCCCGAAGAGCAATTAACGGACAAGCTTTAGCAGATTTCATTGCAGAATCCACTGACAAAGGTGACAGTAAGGAAGAAACAACTGACTGCATTCCGATAAAGTGGAAGTTGTATGTTGATGGCTCGAGAAATGACTATTGTTTTGGGGCAGGAGTTGTGCTCGAAACTCCCGAAGGACGATCACTGTGTTATGCATTGAGACTGGAATTTCCTTCGACAAACAATGAAGCAGAATATGAAGCCCTTATTGCCGGATTGAAAATCGCCAAGGAATTGAATATCAAAGTGATACAGATTTTCAGTGATTCTCAGCTTATTGTCTGCCAGGTGAAGAAGGAATTCCAAGCCAAAGGAGGGAATTTGCCTGCATATTTGACAAAAACTTCCGAACTCCTCAATGATTTAGATCACTACTCAATAAGCCACATAACCCGAGAGGAAAATATGAAGGCGGATTCTTTAGCAAAGTACTCAAGTTCCGGAGAAGCTCAATTGCTGGGATTAGTTCCTGTAGAAGTTTTGTCAGCTCCAAGCATTGATGAAATGGATATTGATTGGATAATGACTACGTCTCAAGAGCATGAATCATGGATGACTCCAATCAAAGAATACTTACTCAGTGGTTCTCTGCCAGAGAGTTCTAAGGAATGTCGAAAATTATTAAGAAAAGCATCGAGGTATATAATTCAAGATGGCCGATTATACAGGCGGGGATTTTCAACCCCACTACTCCGATGTGTAACTAAGGAAGAAGCCAAGACAATCTTAACAGAGGTGCACGGAGGAGAATGTGGAGACCATTCAGGCGGTCAAACACTTGCAAAGAAAATTCTCCGATATGGATACTTCTGGCCGGATATCAATCGAGATGCTGCAACTTTTTCCAGGAAATGTGACAAATGCCAACGATTTGCAAAAATCCCAAGAGCACCCTCCACTGAACTCACACAAATGGTCAGTCCATAGCCATTTGCCATCTGGGGGATAGACCTAATTGGACCATTACCGATCGCCAAATCAGGGATTAAATATGCTATTGTAGCCGTTGATTATTTCACTAAGTGGGCTGAAGCTGAACCTTTGGCCACCATCACTTCTAAAAAGATGATAAATTTTGTAACGAAGAATATCATTTGCAGATATGGGGTGCCACTGAAGATAATCACCGACAATGGCACTCAATTTGAAAGTGAAGAATTCCAAGATTTTTGCAAACGATTCAGAATTCGAAAAAGCTTCTCAGCAGTGGCTCATCCGCAGGCAAATGGGCAAGTGGAAGCAGTTAACAAGATCATCAAGTCAACTATCAAAAAACAACTTGAAAAAGCAAAAGGTGGTTGGGTTGATAAGCTTCCATTAGCACTATGGGCGTACAGAACTACTCACAAAACTGCGACTGGGCACACTCCATTTTCACTGGCATACGGATCTGAGGCAATGATTCCAGTAGAAGTAGAGGTTCCTTCACATAGAAGAGTTCATTTCAATGAGACCGAAAATGAGAAACTGCAACTTGAAGTACTTGATTTTCTTGATGAGAAAAGAGAGGAAGCTAGGCTCAGAGTTTCAGCTCATCAGCAGAGAATAGCCAGGCATTTCAATTCCAAAGTTCGCCAACGCAGCTTTGAAATCGGAGACTTGGTTTTGAAAAGGATCATGACAGCAACTGGTGTGTTTGGGCCAAACTGGGAAGGACCATATGTCATAGGCACTAAACTTCTTGATGGCACTTTCAAACTCATAACTGTTGAAGGAGATCCAATTCCAAGGGCCTGGAACAGCAACCATTTGCGTCCTTACTTTACTTGAAAAGAGCTCTGCTCAAAATTGTAAAATGATGATGAATGTATCAGTTGTATTGTGAAACATTGTAAATCAGTGTAAATGAATGAAAAGCTATAAAGTGGACGTAGGCCTGATTCTTGGCCGAACCACTATAAATCTTGTGTTCTTTACTATTTCATAATGCCTGTTTTATTTCGATATGTAAATACTTTAAATGTATCACTAAAATATCGATTCAAAATTGCAGGACATTATAACAAGGCTTGCTCATCACAAAGCTAAGCGACCTTTATAAATCAGCTATTGCACAAAAACCAAACAACAAAAATTCCAAACTCAAATCCTACGCAAGGAAAACTTCACATAAAGAGTTGGCAACTTCACTGGGACAAACCTTTGTTCACTAGTTGAGATTGTCGTTATAAACGGGCATCCAACTAGATAACTCGCGTTTGTCTCGTGAAGTCATTCAACAGTGAAGTTTACTTCTTCAGATAAAGCAATTTACTTGCAAAAGAAAGGAACACGCGCTTGGAAACGATGATAAAGGATCGCAGATTGGCGGATGATGATACAACATGAGCGGGCAAACAAAGAAGCAAACAAAGGGAGGTATGCCTCTCAACAGGAAGGCCGAGAGATCCACTAAAGGGACGCCTTCCCAACCGGAAGGAACAAGACCCTCGCTAACTGGTCGTGATGCATCCGACCAGATAGCGTATGTCCGCCCCGTGGATCCACTCGCCCCTGAGACGCAACCTACCTGGCACACCAACCAACCAAAGCCCTCTAACGAGGCACGCCAATAAATGGGAGTGCTTTACTCAATCAAAAAGATCGGTGGGACTACCAAAGGGGCACCTTGTTAGTTAATTGCGATCGTTTGTGCAAGCAAACATCCAATCAAGCAACTTGCGTTCGCCCCGTAGACCTCTGACCATGAGAAAGTAACTTCCAGGCAATCACAAGCCCTTTTCGGAGGCACAAGCCCTCTTCGGAGGCACAAGCCATCTTCGGAGGCAAAAGCCCTTTTCGGAGGCACAAGCCCTCTTCGGAGGCACAAGCCCTCTTCGGAGGCATAAGCCCTCTTCGGAGGCACAAGCCATCTTCGGAGGTAAAAGCCCTTTTCGGAGGCACATTTCACCAGGGTAAAAGTGCAAAATGCTTCTCTTCGGAGACCCACTTCACCCGAGTAGAAATACAAAAATTGCTTCTCTTCGGAGACCAACATTGCTTCTCTTCGGAGACCAAAATCAAGACTTCTTTGGAAGCACAAGACCTCTCCGAAGGCACAACAATAATCCACAAAGCATAATGCTACTCTTCGGAGTCCACATGCTACTCCTCAAAAAATACCAAAATAAAGCCCTCCTTAGAGGCACACTTCGATTCTTTCGCTTCACCGCGTAGGAGAATTCACTTCTCAAAAGCATGAAATAAACATTTCCGAAGGTTAAAGCGTGAAAGCTTATCCGAAAATGAGACACGCTCCGTTTAAGTAGAATAATCATTCCCTCAAAGACGGAATAGTTATTCTATGGAAAATAAGAGTACAGGTCTCGCTAAAAGCGAAAGATATTGTTATGCACTTGTGGTATAGGGGCAATATCATATGATACGGCTACAACAATAAAAAGCAGTATTCAAGCAACATACCACAAGCACATAACAATATCATGCGAAACAGATGTGGAATAAATGCATTCTCAAACGCAGACAAAAAGTTTGCACAAGTAAGAAGAATCGTTTGTTCTACACTTAAAATAAAAGATAGATCATTCTCACATACACAAGAGTTTGTACAAGTAAAATAATTGTTTTATTTAGTACTATGAAAATTCTTTACATGTGCAGATATCTCAAAAAGCAAAAGCGGGGACCGGTACCCGCACAATCCCCGGTCAATACATGCAAAGGGCAAAAATAACAAGTAGAAAGTCCAGCTTGATTATTCCTTCTTCTCACCACCTTTGGAGCCCTTTCCCGGCCTAATGACTAGCTTTTGAAGTCGTTGTGAACGGGCAGGGGCAGAAGGAGAAAGCGGTGCGGCTAGATCAACTACTGCTTCATCTTCAGTGGAAGTCTTCTTCTTCTTCCTTACAGCACACTTCCCCTTCCTCTTTGAAGAAGACTCGCTCCCCGGAGTGGCAAGCAATGTTGAAAGCTTCGTATCGTCATCAAGAGACCGCTCCGGGGTCTTCTCGATGTCTTCAAAATCCTCCGCCTTCTGTTCCTGAGAAGCAGCCGGATCATCCAAGCCTTGAAGAGCTTCGATTTTCTCTGCCTGTGATCCCGGTTGAGAAGCAGAAGGAGGAGTAATTTGGGAAGACGGAGGAACGGCAATCGAAGGAGTGAAAGCTTGTATAGTGCTTGGTGCCTCCGCTGTAGAAGAAAAGAAGTTAAAATCAGCATCCCCCGAAAATAAAGAAGGCATCGGTTCATCAAAGTTTAAGTAACAAGTAAGAAGGTCATCGAATTCGGCTAAGTCAAATGACTGGTTTATTAGGCCCGAAACGACACCAAGAGTACCTGGAGGAGTTGGCTTTGCAAGATCCACCTCAAACTTCTCGGCTTCAATATCATCCAGTGCCTCATCTTCAGTAGGAGTAGTTGCAGTTTCTTGGGCAACTTTAGCTAGATGTAAAGAATGAGAGCTGGAATCCATAATATTAACGTCGGCTGAAGTGGAAGTATGAACGGGGGCAGTTAAAGGAGCTGTTTCTTTTGGGGGCTCTTCTCCCGTTGTTTCAGCTCGTACTTTGGCAAGTTGCTCCCTCCCCTTAACAAGAGCGGCACGATCCTCATCATTGAGATAGCGCTCCTCAAGTTCCAACTCATTATAGCCGGCCCCGCCAAGCATATCCATTGCGACTTCCCACACTTCAGCCAATGTAATTTCATAATCAGGACCAAGAAAAGAGAGGCTTCCACGACCCAGAACGCTGTGTAAATAAAAGTCGAATAAGGTAGAGCTAATGTCTGCTTTCGTCGCCTCATGTGATTGCTCAGCCGCCTCCTTTTCGGCAACGGCAGCAACCCGGCCAGCGGTAGCCTCATCACGCTCTGCTTCAACTTTAGCAAGTCGAGACTTTAGCAACTCAATCTCTACGTTCTGAGAGGTGACTTTTTCCCGCAAATCGGTGTTTTCTGTGCGGTATTTCTCAGTAATATGCTGTTCAGCGGCAAGCTTCATTTCAACATCTCTCTGTGCAGCATGTGCATCCCGCACTTGTTTCTGAAAGACTTCTTCTTTTTGAGTATGAGATGCAGAAGAAGAGGCAAGATCGTCCTTAAGTTTTTTAACCTCGGACTCAAGTTTTGCATAACCATCAGCAATATTTGTCATCTCGAGATTATGCTGTTTGCAAATTTTGTCCCACTCCGCCTTGTCGTTTTCCATAGTCAGCATTGCCTCAAGGTTTGCACGATTAACCCTTTGGAGTTCATCGACCAGCTTCTGCCACTGCGACATCCTCTCGATATTAAGCCTGACTGCGTCAAGACTGCTAAGCATGTCTGATTTATCAATCGGAACTATGTCCAAGTCAAAGCGTACCCCTTTTAGGCACCAATTTGGAAAACGGCTCTGAAGTGTTGGGGGGCCGTCCTTGACTTGATATTGCGGTCTGTTAATGATAGTCTGAATGTCAGATTTCTTCAGAGGAGGAGAGCTAGCCAGAATATCAGAAGGAATGGGAGCGTCAGTCTTTTCAGAAATTTCAGACGTGTCAATCGGTTTAGATCGTTTGCTCGGTTCATCGGCAATCTGAGTTTTTCCCTTATCATCGTAAGACTTCTGCTTATGAGAGTAGTCACTCCTGTGCGAAGAGTCATATCGCTCGGCATCTTTCCTTCTTTGCCACTGATCGTAATCTCGCTTCTCCTGGGCTTTCCTTCGAGCCCTCTCTTCATCTGTTTCTTTTGGAGTATCAAGGTACTTCCTAAAGTCATAGGTGCCGCGGCCTCCACGGTACTTGAATGAGTCATAATATGAACCTGTACGTCCCATTGGAGAACCTGAAAGCAAAAAAGGAGTAAAGCTTAGAAATTTCCAGGAAAAAGAGGATAAATGTTTATAAGTGCTGGAAAATCCTAAGTGTGTGTGGCGTGCAAGCTACATGCGTCAAACTACAGACTACGCTTTAGTGTGGAAACAGAGACGACTGGCGTAGTAGGCGTCTGGGTTTGTTTAAAGGTGGAAGTCGCCTCGACAACGGGAGAAGTTGCTTTTGGATTGTTATCCCCAAAAAGCTCTTGAGAAGTTATCATGATATCACTCAAGCCATCAAAGGCGTCATCACCCAGGAGTTCAGCAGACTTCTCTTTTTCAACCTCTGTATTAACGGATTTCTCAGGAACTTGAGGATTCTCTTCCTCTTCAGTAATTGGGGTAAGCGCCGACTTGCTGACTAACCCTACGACATCGATGGATGCGGAACATTTTACTAAAGCAGCCTCCATGACGGGTGCTTCTGATGTAGTTTCTTCTACAGAAGCTGGGGCATTCGAGGCCTCTACTTGGGAATCTGAAGCAATTAACGTTTCCGCATCAGAACTAGAAACTTCATGAATCTGAGTCGATCTAGAAGGATGTAAAAGGCCAAACTGGTGCAGAAATTCATCTTTCAGCAAGAATTTGGCACTCCTCTCTTCAGCGTCAACAGCACTCAAGGTATCTAAAATCGACTTACGGCTGGTATCTCGAAGAAGAGAAGGAAGTGCTGCACGAAGAAAGAATGGAATTAAGCATTTGATGGTTCGAATTATGAAAAAATTTAGAAAAATGAATTGGTAAGAGGTAATCTTACTTCCGACTCTCCAAATAGCATAAAATCCCGGAGGACAACGAACATAAAAGAATTGAGTCAAGAATCCGTGGGCACTTTCAGGCAAGTCCAGAATTAGTTTGTGATTCCTAGCACTCCTCACAAGTATGATAGAAGGATGGTCCTTGTTCTTTGCAAATGTGCACAAGAAGCGAATTTCATCAAAAGAGGGAAAACGGTTCAACGTTCTCCTGAAAAGCACACACAATCCCAGCAGGATGAGTATCCGTTAGGGTGTAGTTGAAAGGGAGAAATAGTTAGCCGAAGGAGGAGTTCCCGAAGACAATCATTGAATGGAGGAATGGCTCCACTTGAACACATCTGCCGGTTCACAGCAACGAAGCCAAGAGGCGGCCTATCAGCAGTGTCGCTTGGCCTAGGAAGTAAAGCATCTGCTTCGGCAATGCCGAATTGGATGCACAATTGTCGGAAGACTTTATGACTTAAAGTAGTAGAAGTCCTTTCCGGAGGATCGATTAGTGGAGTAGCAATTGGAAAAGCTTCTCCGGCTATTTCCAAGTCTTCTTGTTGAGATTCCATTCTACACAAGGAACTGGACGATCAAATGTTAAGGTGCGCGTTTCCTAAAAAGAGTGAAGTGTTGTGCAAAACTAATACAATAATGAGCAAATGTAAATGAAATTAAACTAATTGATACTTGTCAATTATAAAGTTTCGGGGCTTAATATTTTAAGTCCAGGAATAGTGTTGTGTTAATGCAAATAAATCAGCTTTAGTTGATCACTTCAATTTTGCTTTAATACTTCACTTAGATTTGTTAGTTCACAACATTTCATTCACGAAGTTCATTTAAGTTTGATTTTCTTTGACAACTAATCTGCTGTTTGATGTGGGCAATCAATAGCAGTACATTCGTCCCATTTTTTCTGTGAATGTTGCTTCTAAACAGGTTATTAGCATTAAAGTTGAGGCAATCCGAGAAGAAGTGCAAAACCCAAAATAATTCAAGTCCAGAAAATCAGTCAAAAGCTGTTCAAAGTTCTAAGTGTTAGGTCGCTTACGACCTAACACAGGCTGCAATGTTCTTATGCTATGTTGTTCAGATTGAAAGTTCAAGACTGTGAAAAATTGCCTAAGTCTTAGGTCGTTCAGCGACCTATCATAAGTCAGGATTTCTGTAGGTCGCGTGTTGCAGCTGAATGGATTAAGGTGGGGCAATTCTCTTAAGTCCTAGGTCGAGCACAATTGTTTTTAGGTTGGAGATACTCTAGGTCGCAAATGTCGTCAGGTCGCAAAGGCTAAGGTCGTTAAGCATTCCCACGCGACCTAACTCTTAGGGCGTTCGAATCTGATAGGTTGTTGACTTCTTCTCCAAGCAACATCATATTGGGTCCAATAACCCAATACCACCAGTTCAAAAAAGGAATCATCATCCCCTTCATCCTACCTCAACCTATCACCGATTGACTAGAGAATCAATGGCAAACCCTACAGATCCGTAGCAAAACCTTCTGTATGATCGTAAATCATCCCAACACGTCAAATGACGAACGAAAGTCGATTGAGACTACCGTACAAAAAAGCGTGATGCATGGAATTGGGCTTAGGTTGAGCGACAACGATTTATGTTCAAAGCAGTGACCATGGGCAAGTATAAGCTGATCCACTTACGAATTATGATCGGCGAGGGAGAATCGTTGGCTGATTAAGTCAAATTTGTCTCTGGAAGATCGAAAAAACTGTTAATGGCGATGGAGGCTCAGGACAGTAGGGTAAGGAAGAAGGTGCGACCTAACTAATTTATATGGGACTGAAGGAGGGAGGTGAACAGGCGTGCAAGTTTTAAGTCGATTCGCGACCTAGCAAAGTTGAGTCGAAGCATACGACCTAGAGTATAGTCATATACTTCGAGGGGCAAATGTTAACTCCTTTATTTCAGCGACCTAAAACTCTATGACCTAAGCTAAGGCTACGACTTAAGAAAAGCTGCGACCTAAGCTAAGGCTACGACTTAAGAAAAGCTGCGACCTAAGAACGTTGCGACCTAAGGAAAAGCTGCGACCTAAGCTAAGGCTACGACTTAAGAAAAGATGCGACCTAAGCTAAGGCTACGACTTAAGAAAAGCTGCGACCTAAGAATGTTGCGATCTAAGGAAAAGCTGCGACCTAACTACATAGCGATCTAACTGAGAAAGTCCACGACTTATCAAGATAAGAAGTTAGCGACCTAACTTCTTCGCGACCTAAGATCCAGAAGACCTCGCGACCTAAGGGGGCAGGAAAGCTTCGCGACCTAAGGCTGTAGAAGACCTCGCGACCTAAGGAGGCAGAAAGGATTGCGACCTATGGAACTCAACGACCTAAGGTAGCTAGCGACCTAAAGGACTTAACAACCTAAGGTAGTTAGCGACCTAAGGAACTTGACGACTTAAATAGGTTAGCGACCTAAAGGAAGTTCAGCGCCCTACGACCTAGAGCTCCCACAGCTATTCTGTAACTCGCGAGCGACCTATTACTTGATCAAATGAAGACAAGTACAGTAACTCCTGAAGCCACAAGGGGACAGCGACCTAGCTTAGGTCGCTCGCGACCTACGACCTAACTAAGGTCGTGTGCGACCTAAGACTTAGGCAAATTTCCTGCCCAGAAATCAGCTTCTATAAATAGGACATCACTTCCAACTTGAGGGGGACTTTTGGCAAATCATTTCTACAGTGCTGTTACTCCGTCGAACTCTTCATTCATTCAGTAATCAAGGATCCTTCAAGCATTCACGACACTACAACAAGCTTCGAGAGAAATTCCTTACATCCGAGATGGATTCATCGAGTTCCACCGTCGAAGATTGAGCTAGTAGTCTAGATTGTTTCTTGTGATCGAATTGTACTGTTTCTTGAAGAGATTTGTATCAAATTGTAACCGAATCAGCAATAAGAGACTATAAAGTGGACGTAGGCTCAATTACGGGCCGAACCACTATAAATCCGTTGTTCATTTACTGCATTTCTGCTATTTTCCTGCTTAATTTCTGTTCCCGTCGCACGGGTGGTGCTTTCACGATCTTATTACACACACCGGATGTTATCGTTCATATTTTAACGTTAACAATAATCTTTACAAAGAGAAAGTGTAATATACATAAATCAATATCAGAGTACACAATAAGTAGTCATCATCTTGGACAGTTACAATAACCCGTCCTCACAAATGCTGATAATTTACAACAACAACAATGCAAAGCAATACAACGGAATAATAAACAGATACATGTATATGACATGAAGATCTCCAGCTCGCCTACTCAAGATCCAAAAGCACCAAATCTGAACCTGTAAATATCCTCGGTCTGACTCGAGCATTGAATGGGAAGAACGCCCAGATCAGCTACTATACCAACGTGAGAAAAACACACCTTAACTGAATTTTATAAAGTTATCAAAACTTTTCCTTTATCAAAAAAAGGTATCTCGTAAGACCACGTCACAAATAAATTCCGACAAGGTTTTTACCTTACGATAACCAAAACATCTCGTATCAAATTCACTTATATTATAATAGTGTCTATTAGACAAATAATATTAAAATAGCTGAAATTGTTACATTATTAAATTCCAGCATACACCTTGTAATACAAGGCTTTCTATAATAGAAAATGGCAGGCACGTATTGGATTTTGGATTTCCATACAAATGACTAGGTGAAGGGACTACCTTTCCGAAAACTCGGTACACCTCTAGAGGGATGTACCTAGGGTCTAGATACTGGGCGCCTAAACCAACACAAGACCGGCCTACCCATCCCTAGATAGTACTGAATATGTCATCACTCCGGTCGTTACCGACCTAAAATCCATGGCCACAAGCATACACAACAATAATCAGATACACGACGTCATATCGTGTAAAGATATATCTAGAAAAGTGATGACATCTCCTAATGGGAGCGACCCATTTTAGTCTTGCTGCTTCTATCCCTGTTTCAGTCATTTTCCGGGGAGTGAGGCCAAAGAGGTATCGATTACCTTTCACATATCACGTATCACAAATCACATCAACTTTTAATGCCACATTGCCATTTCCGTTGACTACTAATTTCCTTCCACAAAAATACAACCCTTTAGCTCATACGTCTCAAGGAAGGGTATTAAGCTAAGAGAAGTTGCCTTCTCCACCACCACATGATGAACGTTTGTAAAACCAATGTACGTAATCTTAGAAATGCAATGTCAGACGCTCGTCCATACAAATTTTCTAGAAACAGAACAAACCGAAGGTACTTTCCTACCACATCCTGTCAGGAAATCCCTAGGAATAGTTGCGAATAATCCTTATATTGGATATTTCATAACGAAGAGACTACTGCTACTATACGTATATTGGAATTTTAACCTCAAATGATCAACAAGCAGTCCTTCACTATGAAATTCCTAAATATCAATATCATCGACCAACCTGCACAATCGTCGTATAGATGTTGGTCCGAAGTGATTTTCAGATAAATCTGATCCCGGTCTCTTTGCACCAACAACACAAAAGCGTTTCTCAACCTCACACAAAAACTAAGTCTCATAGACTTATCACATCTCCAACTTTCAACTTGCTATCCTTCGGCCAAGAAGGAAGCTTGATAGATTGGAGTAATCACTCCGCACTACACGAATCAACATTCTCAACACAAACGATAATCAAGCCTACACAGTCAGTTACGTACTAAGTGTATGACTAATTAGTTTCCCCATCAAGTCGAGGAACTAAAATGGCCAATTTTGATAGTCGGTTATTTAACTATCAAAGCAAACAAACAAAATCCAGCACATAAGTAGTCATTGGGCCTGATTTTTATTAATCGTTTATAAATCAAATCACTTTCCAATTTTTCACTTCAAAATATCTTTAAAAAGATAATATTCAGAACCATTTCACTTGTTGGATATTTGGAAAACATTTCCATATACTTATTTTAATAATAAGTAAACTCATAACTTATTTTATAATCAAACCATTTAAACTCCATTTTATAATATCGCTTTCCAAACATTCATTTTATTTAAAATATTATTCACTGTCCAAAATCATGAATGTAATTCTCTTACCAAATTCATTACTTCTACATATTTAATTTAAAGGATTATTCACTATCCAAAATCGTGAATATAATTCCTTTACCAAATTCATTACTTCTACACATTTAATTTAAAGGATTATTTACTATCCAAAATCATGAATGTAATTCTTTTAAAAACTTACATAGTTAACTTATCAAATTAAATTGATTTCACATTTATAAAACAGTGTTTACGAATTCTATTTATAATCTATAAACACTTCCATATATATAATTCCTTTTTAACAAATTTTCATTTCTATCTCATTATAAGTCAAAATCCAATTATAAGTTAATTTACTTATAAATCTCTTTTATTTGCAAATTCATTCTTTTTATAACTTCATAAATTTATAAATCTTATTTACTTATAAGATACCACTATAACTCCATTTTAACACTTACAAAACTCGTTTATAATGCCATTACTTTTTCTTTATAAAATATCCATTTTATAAATCTTATAAATAAACCATTTTTAACAAATTCAAAATTCTCAATTTAACTTATTTTTATCAAAATATTTAACTTCATATTTCAAAAATCATATTCTGATTTTATTTCATAAGAGCCATAATTTTTTTATAACATAAAAGTTATAACTTTTTATTTTTTCAAAATAAATCCATTTCTTTAATCATTCAAAAATTATATAGTTTCAAAATCAGTTTTAATGCTTTTTAAATTGAAATCAGCATTTTAATATTTTAAATTTCCAAAATATGGTCCATTGCTGCAAAAGCGCTAAATAAGGGAATTCACATCAATCATATCAATCATGGTGTCCAAATATCATATATCACATGATAACAACATATATAACAATATTTTTAAATAAAATCAATACTAGCGAGGAATCCAGTTGGATCCCTCCAACCTGTTCCCTGCAACAAATATATATATATTAGAAAATATGTACAATGTCCGCTTCGAGTCAGACGCGCGTACAAAGGGTCTTCTGCTCATACACGAGAACGTATAGGGTCTCATTCGCTAAAATATGCGGGAGTATATCCAAACCAATCAAAATATATATAATATATCATATATCACCCAAACAATCATCAATCATCATAAATAAATTTATTCTCACTTATATAAAAATATAAACAAGATAGGGAGAGTGAGTTGTATTCACTTTGCTTGCAGTCATCGTAATAGCGATTTATTTCGATTAAAATTAACCGAGCGTTTAATTTTAACCAAAATTTTCACTAGCTCAAATCAACTCCAATCCAGATCTTAAATGTAGTGCTCGTCAATACAAACCCAATGCAATTTGTTTCGTCCAATTTCGACCTCATATGACAATGATATGAATTTTTAAAGTTTACATGAATTATAATATAATAATTTACTTTTTATTTATTTATTTTACTTGCTAAATCTGTGCCGTTACTTTCCAAAGATCCAGATCACGTCTTCTTTTCTTCATTATTCCAGTTCCAGGCACATACGTGTGAATGAACCCATAAACATGCACGATTTTCCACGTGCCGCTCCTCTTATAGTTGATTGGAGAACAATCCACTTATGCTAAACGCGTGCCCTTACCCACCCTCGACCTTTGTGCCAAGTGCGGCCTCCTCCAATCAACCCTAGGCCATGAAATCGAGCCTTGAACGCATGCGTTTGAACGAGAATTGCCGCCGATTTTCTTTTTTTAGATGCGTGACCGTTGGATGTGTTCGTCTCATCGTGTTCTACAATATCGCAGTAGGAAGTTTTCGATAATTGCTAATGGATTGGCCGAAAAATGAAGAGGAAGGTTGGAGGATTCTGGCCATTCGTGAAAATATGGCGGCTTGGGTTTTGTTTTAGGGTTTGGGGCAAAAGTGAAGAGAAAAGGTCCTTTTATAGAAAAATATCCAAACACTATTCACCCGAAAATATTTCGATCTCCAAACGAAGCGTGCCGCCTGGCATTTATAATGTTTACCCCTATTCCGATCATAATGGAATATATATCGGAGGCCAATTCCATCATAGTTGAAAGATAGGTTTTCGAATCGAATTATTTTAATTAAAAATTACTTAAATAAATTTCTACGCATTTCGGCTTCGCCCGACCAAACCGTAAGTCTGATTGACACGAAATTTGAAATCCTACAATAATATAACATTATGGATCCAATGAAACTTGTTTCATCGAAATCCGGATAGTGTGAAAAATGACTATTTTTACACGTTAATTAAATATTAAAATTTCCAATTTCTGCAAATTAACTTTTAATTCAATTTTAAAAGTTTACTAACTCCATTCTAACTCAAATAGAATTTAAAACAACGTTAGAAATCTTTTTCATTCATATTAAATTCAAGTTTCAATTATTTACACAATTTCAAATATTAAATTAAATAATTTAATTGTCCAAATAAATCACTATATTTAAAGTATATTTATTTAACTTGTAAAATTTACTTTTCAATTTTTTATTTCAATTAAATATTCTAAATTTAAACGACCAAAAATCTGGGCCATTACAATTAATATATTACGTGATTCAACTTATGACATTCTTTATTTTCATGCAAAACTCATAAAGTACACACTTATTCTATGTGATATGTACACAGGGAAAAAGCATACAAACCATCATGTTTAACATATATTCAGCACAAATATTACCAGCACTTGTAATTAAAAATCCTATATCATACTGTATTTAAATTAATAATTTTCACATATTTATAATCCTTATATTAGTAAACTACATACATATTCATCCAACAAGAATTTTTCCTTAGGCTCATATATGGATCAAAATAACTATTTCCATATATTTAAAAATCATATGAACATGAGTGTTTAGAATTATAAATATCTCATTTTGAAATAATTTATGGTATATTTAAACAGAACTTATTCCCTTTGATTTATAAATATTCTTCATAAATATATCTCTTCTTACTTTTAGTATCAGTCATTTTATTTTATTTCAAAGATAAACTAATCACATAGCTTGCTACTATATAAGTTTTTTGCGCATCGTGTGGGTTGCATAATTATGGATCTTAAGGCTAATTTAGCACTACAAGGGAGTGAACAGTATTTGCTAACTTATGTAAATCTTTTAATTTTCTTTCAAGATTAATATTAAATCATAGATTATCAACATATAATTATACTAACAATCAGTCACGAATGCAATCATAGATGAAAATAAAAGCAGTAAAATAAAGTAAAGAGTGAGAGAGATAATACCGAAGATTTTAACTGGTTTGGATTTCTTCTACATCTAGTCCCGTATAATCGCTTGTACATATTTCTTTTCAAATGGCAATCTTTAACCGGGCAGATGGCAAACCCAAAAATAATTTCGTTTTAGAGGCTACGAGACACACCCTACAACAACCTGCACTTTATTGAACCCAAATTTCAACAAAAATCGAAACCCAAGTCCATCAAAGCATAGATCGTTGGATTTGGTACCTGCAAATAAGCATGAGCATTATCAAAGATTTATAAAAATCTAAGCTCACAATGGAAATAATAATAGGATATAAATACTGACTATGGCTACTACCTTGGAATTAATGGTATTCCTCGGATATCAAATCGCCATGTTAGTACCATGCATGAGAGGTAAGAAGACTTCTCCAACAACCAATCACATCTAGCTCCAATGACATGTTCCTTTAAAATTATCCAGTAGGTTGTAATGAGGAAGTGGTTAGAACAATGTTCTGGTGATTGGAAAATCTATACAGTATCCATAATATAAATTTATACCGATTGATTTCCATTTAATTGTTATGTCTACTATTTTATGTTTAACCAAATTAACCGAATATTGCACACACGATATGCCTACATAGCATGATTTACCAACCTACCCTTCCCAAGGTATAAAATACCGATATAAGTTTATCAGCCACTTAATACTTCCAAATATAAAGCGGACCCCTAGCATCGGCATCATTGATCTATTGGTCCTAACTACAGAGACAGATGACTACTATTTATGGCTTTATAATACATAATAACCATACTACTAACACATCTATCATCATTAAAGTCTTTGCCATCAGAAAGAGTGTACACAAGCCACTTAATATCTTATTAATAAGGACTATGCAGACCTTTGACCATTTAATACCTATATTCTAGGCAAGCCTTTGTCATTGGATACCTAACCCCAAAGGCGGACTCCTCACTATTACTATCTAGTGGGCATCGCTTGGAATCTCACTAGGACACTTAATACTTCTTTATATAAGAGAGGCAGACTCTATATCAGCCACTTAATACCGCAAACCCGAAGCAGACCCTTCTCAAGATATCCACTATCGCTCCTAATCGTTAATCTAGAGCATTTACTTTTTGATTAGGAAAGAGGCGAGCCCTTAAACAACCACTTAATACTCTAATCCCAAAGCTAATCCTATTATTCCTATAGTCGTTTCCCATGGGTCCTGTAATTGGTGATCTCCAACATCTGTGGCAAGTGTACACAACTGTTGGTAGCCTCTATGTGAAGGGCAGACTTCCATTATGTCACTTTATTGACCTTGCATCCCAATCTTCTAAGCCCAATTAATTATTCTATGGATCCTATAGTTAAAGATGTCTCACATCAATAGAAAGTGTACACAACTGCTGGTAGCCTCAAAGTGAAGGGCAGAATTCCATTGTCTAACTCTACCGACTTCACATCCCAACCTACCATGTCCAATTAATTATTCTAAGCATTAGTAAATTAAGCCATATTATCCTAGGCTTTATTATTACTAAGTTTTATCATCCTAAGCTGGATATTGGACTTAGCTTACTGATCATCTTTTATTTATTTAAGGCTATATAATTTACATTAAATATTCAATTACACCTAAATCCCCTTTATTTGCTTCTTTCATAAATATTAATTTGTCCATGATAAAAGAGTATCATCCTAACGAACATTTCCTAACACATTTATGTATACTTACTAATTTCCAATTAGTAATATTTTCTAACTATTCCATAGTTATTAACCTAACAACTTTATTTATCAGTCCTATTAATCCATTTACCCTATTAATTACTTGTAACTCTCAAATCCATTTAACATTATTTACCAGTTAATTAGAGTTACAACCTTCCCAAACTTTCCTCCTATTTCCTATTCGTTATTCAACCCTATTTCTATGTATAACTAATATTCTAAGCGAACGTTAAGCATAAATCATCATATTAGTTAAGTATTTATTAGCGTGTATAAATATGTATAAATACCTATCCCTACCAAATATATTCTAGTCACAAATCTTTAACTGGAATATTCTTATTCATATTTAATTTGTTGAAATTACATTTCTTAGGATTATTCTCCGATGTGATTTCCATAAATCAGTTTAAAACAAAAGATCAAGAATAAAGGAAAGCTTTGCCTCGTTTGAAATTACAACGGATAATTATTTCTTTTTATTGGAGTGGATAGTGTAAACTACGGAGAATAAATCTATACTTTACACATCTCTTCCTTTTCATTTGCACATATTTCTTGTTTAATCAAACGCTGCATTTGATATGCAACTTGGAAACATAAACAAATTTATAAAAGTCAAACATATATTCTTCCCATAAATTAAACTATGAAAAATCTCTAATTTAACATAATTAGAGTAATAATCAAAATCATACTAATAGCCTACAACCCAATTTCAGATCTGAAATAAATTTATTCATATCTAAAATTTTTGGGACTGATTTCTAGATCAGGGTGTAACACTATTTCTAATCAGATCACTTAAGAATACGTAGGCGATGTTTAATACATTCAATTTTATCCTATTATTCAAATATATTTATCCACCTAGGCATAAAAATCAAATCCAAGCCAACGGAATAGATTCAATATCATAAACAATTTATAAATTTCCCACTCACCTTCTTAAAGCATTCCAAATCTCAAGATTTGAAGTAAAGCCTTTAATTCAACTCCATTTCCTTCTTATTGCAATATATATGTATAAAAAGAGTATATACATATATTAGGATTACAGATTTGAGAAAAGATTTAGGGTTGAAGGGAAATATAATAGAAATACAAATACATACACACACACACACAAATATCATTATCACGTAGTGTTGATTTGCTTCTCTTCTTCTCTTATTTGATTTATATTCTTCTCCAATTTGTATATATACAAATATAAATATTTTGTTTTATAATTTAGAAAATAGTAGAGAATAGAAGATGGCAGAGCTTCGCTCCTGCTTTTAAAAAAATATGAGAAGAGAAGAGAGGGTTAGGCCTGAATTTATAGGCGCTCGAATTAACCACATCGATTAGATTTAATTATATAAAATCTAGACTGTTTGGCTAAGGCGAACCCTGGCCGCCTGTGGTCGACCGGTTGAACACTCCTCTTAAGGTGTTCAACCGCTACTGGTCGACCTGCCCAATAAAAGGGTTGATCGGTGGGTCTCGGTTAACGTTAACTTTTCTAATTTAATTATTTCCGATTCGAATTCATTTTTCATCCTTAACATCTTCGTTTGGACTTCGATCGCAAAACTCCAAATACGAAAGTTGCTTCAAATATCGCCGCAAATGCAATGGTGCAAGTTTCGTAGTCAAATTCCATTCTTGACACAAATTCCATTTTTGGAGCCTAATTAACTAATTAATTAATCAAATAGCTAATCATAAAATTTACAAGGTTTCGGACACCCTCCTGAATTCCCGAGCTTAGGGTAGACTCACTTGATTTAACCAGGCTATAAGCATACCCACTAGGTTTGAATGGGTTACTAAGCACACCCACTTGAGTTGAACAGGCTACAAGCACACCCAAGCAAATATAAATAGAGTTGATAGTTTTTCCAAAGACAATTTCTTGTACTTTGGATACAATGGATCCTATGACCTCTTAGATAACACTTTCATCTTTGAAAGGAGAGAGAGATGTTTCCAAAACAGTAAGAAAGTAGCATTGACTCAATACAATGAAGCATGAATTGATTCTATGTGATTTTGAAGAGGCATAGAGTATATTTTTCAAGAGAGCAAGAGGAGGGAAGAAAGTAAATAATTAGTTATCAAAAAATTCATTTGCACTCCCCTTTATAATGCAAATGAACATATGTGTCTGTTCGTGAAGGGTTGCGATGAATAGACACTTCCTTTCAAAATTTAAAAAAACCAATTGGCGGCATGTATGTCGACATGTATTGTCTAGATATGTCGTTATAGCTTAGTTGAAAATGAAAATTATTTTCTTACAAATAATTTGAAAATTATATACTTTGTAAAATACTTTGATACTTTGAAAAATAGTTTGAACATAGTTTATAAACATTTTAAACTTCGAAAAAAATTTGTAAAGTATTTTGAAATAGAGATCAAAGATTGCTATCAAGGAATTTAACAATATATGTTATGACTCTGTACACTAAATTTTAATCCTGAGATCTTCATATCTTGGTCTTTGAACTCATGAGTCTTCGTATCATCTTTATCTTGAGTTTTTATGCTGTATAGTCTTCGAATCAATATTTATGTAATATTCTTCACCATATGCTATATAACTTAACAAAATATTAGTATCTAAATTTTATATGATTGTATATAGTTGTTGTCATGAAAATCAAAAAATGAGGTATCAACAATCTCTTTTTTTTATGATGACAACCATTAAATATTCGTTTATATAAAATATGATATAACTCTCCCTGAGTTGCATAACTCCCCCTGAATAAATGCATGTTTATTTTATATTTTTCACCCCTTTGTCATCAACAAAAATGAATGAAGAAATAAAAAAACCTCCTAAAATGAAATATTTATAAACTATAGAGTCCAAATCAATATTCAAATTTTAAGTAATATGCTAGTCAATATGGGTTTAACTATATATTTGGACTAAATTAATTAGAGTATATATTTAAATGACATATAGATTCAATATGATATAATTATGACATATAAATGATAGTTTAATCATCCAAGCATTCAATTCAAACCAAATGAAATCAATGTCATACTTATTTATTTTACAATCAAACTTAGTGTAATCAATCCAAACCAAATTATTTACATATTACTATTTAAACAAAACAAGTTTAATATACAAACATACAAATTTATAATAAGTAGTAATCTAGACACTCCTAGAAACTTCAACCCAACCTTCAGATTCAAAGATCGGATTTGCTTTGATGACATTCCAATCTTCATTGTCTTTTGAGCATTTTAGGTTGTTGGTTTGATCATCTTTGATTAGGGAAGAGATTAACCATCGAAGAGCATCAAACTGCTTCTCTTTCTCTTTTATCATTTGCATTTGGCTTAATTCTAAATGTCTTTGATTTCTTAGAATAAAAGAGAGAATATCTTTAAATGATTGTAAAGTTTCTTCAAGGTTTTCATAGAGATATTGGTGCGTTAAAGACATTTTTATTAAAAAAATGTTTGAAAATGAAAAGTCAAAGGAGAATGAAATAATGAGTGAACTTTTTTGGAAGAAATAGGCTTATGTAGGAATGAAAAGTCATTTGGAAAGTTTTAATAGATGGTAGTTATAATATTTTAAAAATTCAAAATTGTGCCAAACGGCTAGGATATGTCGACATATACTATAAATATATGTCAACATATATACCTAAAAATGCGATATTTAAGTTTCTGTTATAGTTTTTTTTTTATTTAATACCATTATAGTTTCATAATTTCCAGAGACTAATAGAACTATATAGAACAACAAGAAACAGATTTCATTACTAAAGATAGAAAAATACATGGATTTCAAACAAAAACAAAAGAAAAACATGAAAACAACATGACATAAAATTAGATAAATGCACAACAAAAGTACAAAGGTAGAATAACTAGATCAAAAAGGATAATAATGAAGATGAAGAGTTCCCAACAAGTTTCATAATGATTTTACCAAAGTAATTGTCCATTTTGTTGGAGAGAGAGATGAACCTTTTATTAAAGGAATGTTTATGCTTCTTTTGGTTTTTGAAAGCTTCTCTTGGTTCTTTAGAATCTCTTTGTTGACGGTTGTGAATGTTTGTCGAAGCTTTCTAGAGAAGTATCCATTTCCTCTTCTTCCTCTTCTAGATTACCCTCTTCTTCAATTTTCATTTCACTTTCTTCTTCTTCTTCTTGAATTTCTTGCTCCTCTTCCCATGCCAATCTTTTTTTCTTTCTCAGCAATAGTTTCATAGAGTTTGAAATAAGGAGGAGTATGCATGAGAGAGATGTTGGCCTTGTCGAAATATTTTCGAGGCAAAGTGGATTCACCTCTTAAATCAACACCAAAATATTAGACACTTTAGTAAGATACACCATGGTAAAGTGTGTTCTCATATCTAGAAATATTCTTTTGAACAAAATCATCTAAAATGACTTGTACACAATTGATGTCGCAGTTTCCATAGATGTTAAGAAGATCTTTAAAAACATTTCGAGTCGGGTTATTGTAATTTCCCGTTCTCAGAGTAGTGCTTTATAGTAAAATGAGACTCATAAGTCTCGATTTTGGTCTAAGATTTTTATATTGAAAATCAAATTTTTCGTCACTTTCGAATATATTATGAAAAACTTCATGATTTTGTTCATCAATTTTAAATGTGGAGAAGTCAATTCCACTAAATTTATTACTAAAACTTTGACACAAAATTTCACGATCTAAAACAGTAGTAGTGCCTTTCATACTACTCCAAACTTGTCCCTCTTCTCCTTGAAAAAACTTTCTGTTTAAATTTGAAAAAAACATTTTAACTAAATTCTGATAACAAACAAAATCATTACGAGAAGAGTCGACTAAACAAAGAAATTCATTTTGTAAACAAAGATCTTAAAGACCATAAGAACAGAAACCATCAAACTTTGCAAATCTTCTGGGAAAAACTTTTAAGGAAGTAGCATATTCAATATAAGTAGCTATGGCTTCTTTGACATTGAAAAGAAAGCCTTTGATTTCCTTTGAGAGCCTTATGGTTTTCGTGGTTGGCTTGACAAGGTCATTTTTGAATTTTTAAGGAGATAAGATAATGAATAGATAATTTGAATTTTGAAATATAGTGAATGAATGGATAGTGCAACGACCACCTTTCTTACTCCGAAAGACGAGCCATTAAGGGTAGAAGAAAAAGAAAGATAAGAAGAAACTATACAATCACAAAATCTCACCATGAATCAGAACAACATATAATAGATAACATAGGATATTTCATTGTAATTTCCATAATAATAACACATCGGAATCATTACATTACAACTTCAACTGGATAGTTATAACTACCTGCCGATCACGAAATACATAGATCATACATAAATACATAATGAAAATAGAATATAATTAGCTAACTGTGAATCCACCTGCTCCAGCTCCTTCAAATTGCTTCCGTAAGAAACTTGGATCACTTGAGAACTTATATAAATTTGAGTACTCTAGAGTTTTAGGAAAGAAAATAAAACTTCGGGTCAGTCATAGGTCTGGCGTGAGTAAACTCAAGACAACTTAAATTTTACTTTTATAAAACACTTTGAAAATCAAAGTTATCATGTATGACAATGCCGAACATAAACACGGACATATTTTTACCTTTTCATAATCAAAAACACTTTGTATAGAAATCCAATGATATTATAATTATGTCTAGGGTTTTCAAGTAAAATAGAACACAGCTGAAATGCTTTCATCTCACATTTCAACATATTTGGGTACAACTAAATCCGTATGATATTTATTGGAGAATAGATTCCATACAATGACTGGGCTACTAAGGTACCACCCATCACGATGCATCTCTAGACCAAATAACACCGAGGACCACGCTAGGATCCATTGTCAACATAAGACCGACCTACCCTTTATTGGATAGTACCCAATAACATCACCCCTCGGTTGGGATCAGCAACCGTACCGAAGCATACATGAGTTGATAGTAGGGACTCTACATAGGGATGGCTTACCCTAATGGGAGAAAGCCACTTAGCCTTGCTGGATCTCCCCTATTTTAGTCGTTCCTTATTGATGAGGCCCGAGGCTATGTTTACCTGTACTAAAGTACCACCACTTAGAATGCTACATCGCCTTCTAGATGTTGACACAATGTCAATATTCATCCATACAAGTGGTTCAGGAGATGAACGAACCGAAGCCACTATTTCCACTACACCCATTTTTGAATCATCATTGCGCTTCAAAGTCTTCATCTTGGAACTTGACTTCATAATTTCAAATTCGAACGCTTACGTTGGTTCGAAGTGGTTTTCGAATAACAACGGCCACTCGATCCTGGTCTCTCCAAACAAACGTTCGATAATTTTAAAGTGCCAAGTTCTTTATAGTGGACCATCCTACTATTAGGTGTAAGATTTACATATGAACATACGTTCCATATGCTTAGATTATCATGACCCGCTTATCGAAATTAACTCCCTGTATCCATCACGTTCCTGAAGCGCGGTATTTGTGATAAGTACAAGTCAACTTACTTTCAATAAAACGTGTCAACATTTTATTATAATTACTTTAATTCATTTGGTTATTTAATAGCATGGACAAGAGATCCTTTGGTTTAAACAATTTACTTGGACAAGAAGGTTGGTTAAAAATAAATAACCAATAGAGTTTTGAAAGAACTTTAAAATAAATAAACCTTAAGTAAATCATAAGTTTTAAACATAATTAATATTTATTAATCTTAATTAAATCAAAAATCATATTTTTAACTTTAATTAATTAAAAATTATTTATAATTGAATTATAATTAAATAACATTCCTTTAAGAAATTAAACCCTAATTAAGTGGATAATTAACCTTTAATTAAATAATAATTAATTAATAATTAACTCTAATTAAATAATTAATTAAAGTAAATAAACTTGATTAAATAAAAATTAATTTCCTTTTATCTTGATTAATCATTATTTAAAACTTCCCTAATGAAAATAATTAACTTGGTTATAATTTCTTAAACTCTATTTTCTTAACCTAATTACTTAATTAATCAATTAAATAATAATTACCCTAATTAGTAAGTTAAATAAATAAATTATTTAATAATTAAAACTTTAACTTTTGAACTGATTCATTTGAAATGAGTTTTCAAAGACAATTCAAAAGAAAGCACTTTTAAACTTGAAATCATGAATTTTCCTGAACAGCATCCATAGCGATTATCGCTATGAGCGCAGTTCGCTGGAATTGATTTCTAGGTGGAAAATTTACTTTAACTCGAGCTACTACATATTTTGAAACACAAATGGAAGAGTTTTTAAAACTTTAAACAAATGTGAAAGCTTGAAAAAAACATTTTCAAAATCCAAAAGTAGAAACAAGCTTTCGTTTTCAAATCGGATGTCAAGTCCTTGCAACTTTTCAAGGTGCCAACTTCACTGCATTTACATCACATACACTTGTTTTGTTTCATAAACACACCATCATCATATCCTAATCAACCATTCACATATCCATACCCAAACATCTCATTTAACAACAAAATCACAAATCCAAGCTCAACCACAAACTTATTATCATATACCATCAAAACAACATGATATTTCAACACAACAACCACTATATTTTCACAACATATAGTTCATCAAAATCAAGTTATTTTCCTTTCTAAAAACAAGAGTTTACTCACTAAAACTTTTCTAACTCAAGGTGAACTTTTTCTAAAACTAGAAAACAACTTAGGAACTTGCAAAAATTGAAACGTTGGATATTCAAACACCTTAAATGGGCTCGGCCATGTGGTGTTTGGACTCAGCCATGTGGACTATGGGGTTTTGGGTGCTTGAATTTTGAAAGAGGAGGTGCATAATGGCTTGTAGAAGTGTTTTAGTGAACTAAAGAGGAGATTTTAGCAAAAAGAATCATTTTTTTTTCTTACTTTAAATTTTATGAAAGGAAGCCATGGATGTTTATTCAAGCTCTGTAAAATGAGAAACATGAAATGGAAAGGGTATATATAGGCTTAGGAAAATAATTAAAATTTATATGTGCATATATTAAATATATATGTATGCATGCACCTCCACTCCTCCTCACTCATCATTTCCATCCACCATGTACTCCGCCCTTTATCATGCAGTATTCATGCCATAAACCTTGTACTTTATGTTGAAAATGTTAGTTTTATATGTGTGTGTATATACACTTTTCTTTATAAATTACTTTCTCTTATTCTTATATATATACACTTTGAAAGAGAGGTATATACATGCATATGCACATGTATTTATCATGCTAAAATAGTTTGTAATCTGTATATAAGTGTTTACAATAGTGCTATGACATTTTAAATAACTTTTGACCAATGAAAAATCAATATTAAAGAAAATAATTTTCGGTCACATTTTCTATTTCTTTATGAACTATATATATTGGTAAATAAATTTTGAAAATGATTTTATCATCACCAGTTATTATTTAAAATACTTTTATGTATTAATAAAAACTCATTGATTAATCATTTAAAAATATAATTAAATATCTATTTAAATAGCGATTAAATTCTGGGTCGTTACATTGTCCCCTCTTAAAAGAATTTCGTCCTGAAATTGGCAAACAAGGAGATAATTCAAGCTACACAAAAAGCTATATATTCATATCATAAAACACATACAAAGTCATGCACTAAGCATCCATAGCAAACAAACATACACTATGCATACAAACTATGACTAACTATCCTAATATCAATTCAGGATAGGCTTCTTTCATACGATCCATAGTCTTCCAAGTGTAGTCTCTTGGATCCTCACTCCACTGAACATTGTTATGCAATCTGTTTTCATCCTAATCCACAACATAAAATAGATGTCTAACCACTGTCATGTCCAGTTCTATCTCCAATTCCTCTTGAACCGATGGCTCCACAATCAAAGATGGGTCATGAACATATTTTCTCAAATGAGACACGTGGAATACATTATGAACACCCACCAATCTCTCTGGCAACTCGATCCTATAAGTAAGCGGTCCGATTCTCTCAAGAATACCTAAAGGCCCAACATACCTTGGAGCTAACTTCCCAGCTTTTCCAAATCTAACAGTTCAACTTATTGGTGAAATCTTTATGAACACCAAGTATCCAACTAAAAATTCCAAATCCCTTCGCCTCTTATCAGCATAACTCTTTTGACGATGTTGGGCTTCCTTCATTCTTTTCTTAATCACCATAACTTTTTAGTAGCTTCTCGGATCAGGTCCGATCCAAGTACTAGTCTATCTCCCATCTCAATCCAACATGCTGGTGACTTGCACGGTCTTCCGTATAGGTCTTTATAAGATGCCATTTCAATGCTCGCTAGGAAATTATTGTTATAGGAGAACTAAACTAAATGTAAATAATCCTCCTATGATCCACCAAAATCTAGAATACAGGCTCTCAATAGATCCTCTAGAATCCGATTCACTCGCTCCGTCTATCCTTCTGTTTGGGGATGGTATGCTGTACTTAGACTCAACTTTGTTCCTAGAGTTATTTGTAATGCTTCCCAAAATTACTAGTAAATATGGGGTATCGATCACTTACTATACTCACAGGAACTCCATGCAACCTGAATATCTCTCTCATAAAACTTTCAGTTGAAGAAGCAACGGTCCTTGTTTATTTCACTGGAATAAAATGTGCGCTCTTCGTTAGCCGATCCACGATAACCTATGCTCCTTTATTTTCTTTTCTTGTTTAGGGTATACCATCGATAAAATCCATTGATATCATTTCCCATTTCCAATTAGGTATTTACAAGAGTGGTAACAATCTAGCTGCCTTCTGATGATCACCTTTGATTTGTTGACAACACAAAAACCTATTAACATAGACTAAAATGTTTTTCTTCATTCCCGGTCACCAAAATACTCTTTTCATGTCTTTATACATCTTATGAACTCCTGGATGAATACTTAACCTAGATTTGTGGCATTCTGACAAAACTTCCCGCCTCAGCCCATCCACATCTGAAACACACAATTGTCCATTCATCCTTAAAGCACCTCGACTATCCATCTCAAAATCCGAACATTTACCTACTTTGACTCATTGAATTAATCCTTCTAGTATTTCAACCTTCCTCTGATTTCTCATAATCCTTTCCTGAAGTGTCGAGGTAACTTCCAGCGAAGTCAAAACATCATTCGTGCTTAAGGAATCAACCACCGCATTAGTCTTTCCTAGCGCATAAAGAATATCCAAGTCATAAGCCAATAGAAACTCTAACCTCCTTTGTTGTCTCAGGTTCAGATCCTTTTGAGTAAAAAGATACTTCACAGATTTATGATCCATGAAGAGCTCGAATTTTTCACCTAATTAAAGAAAGAAAGCTTACTCCTAAAATCTCTTAAGATTAGAAAGAAACTAAGAGGAATAAAATATCTTTACCCAGCAGGTAGTGTCTCCGCATTTTTAATGCAAAGACAACAACCAGCAACTCCAGGTCATGCGTAGCATAGTTCTTCTCATGAGGCTTCAACTATCTACTTGCATACGCAATCACTTTACCATGCTGCATAAAAAATGCACCTAGTACCACTCCACAAGCATCTATGTAAACCTTGAATCCACTATTTCCATCTGGAACAACTTAAACCGGTGCGCTGGTCAATCTTTACTTCAATTTCAGAAATGGTTCTTCACACTTTGGAGTCTATACAAACTTCTTCCCCTTCTTAGTCAGCTTAGTCAAATGGAAGGAAACCTTAGAATAATCTTGAAAAACCTCCAATAGTTTCCACCCAATCCTAAGAAACTGTGAATCTCGGTAGGAGTCGCTGGTCGTTTCCACTCCCGAACAGCCTCCACCTTCACTGGGTCAATTGAAATACCTTTTCCTAACACAATATGTCCTAAAAATCTTACTTTTGATTGCCAAAAATGGCACTTATAAAATTTCGCTTTCAGCACGTGTCGCCTTAATATTTCCAACACCACTTCCAAATGATGTTTATGCTCCTCCTCAGATTTGGAGTAGATAAGGATGTCAACGATGAAAACGAACAAAAACTGGCTAAGAACATCTCGAAAAACAAGTTCGTGAGATCTACAATATATGTAGGTGCATTGGTTCACCTGAAAGGCATAACCAACCACTCAAAGAAACAGTCAGGGCCTCTAAACGCAGTTAAGGGTGTACTATCTTCAAAAAACCTTAATTGATGAAATCCAGTAGCTAGATCCATCTGAGAAAATATCGTAATCCCATGAAGTAGGTCAAAAAGATCATCGATGCATGGTAGTGGATACTTGTTCCTAATTGTTAGCTTATTCAACTCACTATAATCCTCATACAACCTTACAAATTCATGAGACCTGGCTGCAAAAAGCACAACAAACCCCCAATTCAAACCACTGGGTCTAATCAATCTTCTTAATAGGTCCTGGGTTTGACTTACCAACTCCTCTCTCTCTCCCTCCCTCATAGTCATCCTTCGCTTCGGCTGAACCACAGGCCTTGCACCGGGGACCAAATCAATGCAGAACTCTATCTCTCGATGTAGGGGTAAATTTTTAACCTCTTCGAATACATCGGGAAAATTCTTAACAACTTCAAAAGACCCTAATTTTCTTGGGACAGCTCCAGGGCATACAAGAAACTACACATATGAATATCGGGTTCCTCACATGGTACTTTAGCAATTCTTCCCAAATTGGTTACTAACGATACAGTCCTTTCATTACAATCTAAAATAGCACCATATTTCGATAACTAATCCATACCAAGAATATGTCAAATCCTGTAAATTCCAAGATATACGGATTGTAAGAAAAGTGATGAGAAAGGTAGGAAATTGGCACATTCTCACAAAACACATTCAAATGGATTACCCCGCTTATGGGGTTAGACACAAACATAGGGTTTTTCTATAATACTAGGAATAAGATGAAATTTATCTACCGATTCTAAAGATATAAAACTATGAGAGGCACCAATATCAAATAACGCTCGAATAAAAATACCATTAATTAGTAAGGTACCTTCAAGGACGCCTTTCCTCTACACATCAGTTGAAGTCGACAGTTCATTCTTAATGGCGTACACCTTGGGCTATTGCACCTTCTTCATGAGTAGGCAGTCCTTTACCATATGCCCAAGCTGATGGCAATTATAACAGAGTGTCCTTTGGAACATCGAAGAGATGGGTCCACTTTGCTGCTTTGGAGCTTCACAAACAATTATAACAACCACTATCTTTAAGCTTGCCTCCTTGACCTTTTCCCTGTTTCCCTTTTCCTTGCTTCTTCCAATTAGGATTGAAATTCCTCTTGTTAGAACCGCTTCCACTGGTGTTTCCACTAGGTGCTACAGGAGTATGCTTCTTCTTTCCAAGGCCTTGTACCTTAGAGCCATGTCAGCTAAATCCACAAAAGTACCCTTAACGTGAGTCGTCATTCTCTCATGGTACTCTTCTCTCATACTTAAAACAAGCATCTCATTTTTCTTTAACGTGGTGTTGATCAATTCCGGTCCAAAACAAGATAGCTCATTGAACTTCGTCTCATATTCTGCTATATATAGATCCCCTTTCTTAAAGTCCATGAAGTTCTTGTACATCCTGGTCCTTCCTGCTGTTATCAATAATTGGTCCTTCAAAACTTCTTAAAATCGAGCCAACAAAAACTCTTCCTTAGGAACATTTGCAGTAAGGGAGTCCCACCAAGCTACTGCTCCCTCTTGTAGTAGCCATGCTGCTAAGAACCTTTTT
Source organism: Allium fistulosum (assembly GCA_030737815.1). Classification (NCBI taxonomy): domain Eukaryota; kingdom Viridiplantae; phylum Streptophyta; class Magnoliopsida; order Asparagales; family Amaryllidaceae; genus Allium; species Allium fistulosum. Next base: position 1,249,826,755 of record CM060904.1, on the reverse strand, counting down.
TGTTCATCAGATAAAAAATACCTTTAAAAAACTTTCCACTAGATCACAACTAAGCTTGCACTTCCATGATAGACTCGGTTCCTTTAAATTGTTTCCCTCCGAGGTTGGAGTAATCCTTGCATAAGGTTGCGAAATTCACTATTGGCTGCTCAAGCGCTGCCTCTTTCGCAATCCGAACTCCTCTAAGATTTGGGGTTCGACCATTTGTAGTCGGAGTGCTACCTACTCCCCTGCCTTATCTGTCTCTATTACTCATGTCTTACTACTTGGACTTAGTAAGATAATTCTTAGAATACTTGGACGAGACAAAACTTTAAAGAAGGCTACTAATCAAACCTATCAAGCTGATCTATCCGTCATATATATATATATATATATATATATATATATATATATATCCCGCCTATTGGCAAGGCTGTGACACCAAGAACTTAACTAGAAACCAAGGGCAGTCCATCCCAAAGATCGGTTATACACATTCACTATGGATACTAGTGAATTCTGTCCAAGTCCGGATCAAGCTACAGTCGATATGGTACGACAAGCAAAGCTATGAAAGCCAACGTTCCAAATTTCAAGTCAATCGGAGTTCATATGCATTAGATATTGATCGATCAAGTTCAAAGGAATCATCACCATTCGTATCCACGCGAATTCGTATCCATCCCTTCAGAAAGCCTCCTTCGTATCTATCCAGCATCCATCGGTTCGTATCCATCAAACCTATTCCATTTGTATCCATCAGGGGCCTTCACTTCATGTCCATTCATGTCATAACTGAAGCCAGGCCACAATCTCGTTCGTACCCATGGGAAGCGCTACATTCGTATCCATCCAGGAGTCACCATTCTTCGTATCCATCGGGTTCACCTCTTTCGTATCCCACAATGACCATTGTTTCGTATCGATTTAACTTCTACGTACTTCGTATCGACCTACCACACATCGATATGAAGTCCACCATTCGGTACCGATATGAAGCAAACTGCTCGATACGAAAGGTGATGTACGAGATCGATACGAATAGGCGTGATTAACTAAAAGACTCAGTCGCTCGACACCAAAAGAGGACCGATCCTACAAGATATCGCCACGTCACCTAGCCAACACGTGCATGCTATCGATACGAATGAGATCGACACGAATAGAAGTGATACGAGTTCGGTAGCCCATCGAAATCCAAACTTGCATCGATCATAACTCGAGATCTAAAAGTCCAAATGCCACCAAATTTTCACAGGAGCTTGCCTACCACATCTAGAATGTACCTGATCAATTTCAGCCCGAAAAGACTAATTCTTGATCGATACGAACTCGGTACGTATCGCCCTTTGATCGAGTTGAGATCATCAGGGATCAATCCAGTGGGCCCACCCACGTGAGAGAAGAAGTCCTCCGAGATCAGGGTGAGATATTTGCTGCATACACCTATAAATAGTGACCCTGGACCTACAGAAAACGGACTTCTGGCTTCTCTACGCTCATACTTTGCTGAAATCATTATCAAACTTCAGTTGTACTGTTGTAATCTCTTTTAAACAACGAGTGAAATTCAATAAACACCAGTCATTTCATAGTGGACGTAAGCCGAAACACTCTAAATCTATGTGTTTCTGTGCATTTTCTTATCTGTTGATTGGTGTGTTTGTTAGATCTGCCCCATTTTATATTTATTTTCTTCATTTTATCTCTTCAAACACATCCGAAGAGTGTTATGCCCAATTTTGGTACAAACACTTTGGTGCTTTCACCGAGAAAACCCAGCTTTTCTCTTACCCATTGGATCTACTGCCGTTACTGGATTACGAGAATCTAAGGAGAAGATCCAAATCTCAAGCCTAGAAGTTATTCCATCCTATTCAAATTTGCACCAAGTCTACGAAAGAACTTCACTATTCACCATGGTCGCTACCAGAACTACCTCAACCTCTGTAGATCCAAAAGGACGGGATAGGAAGAACCCCGCACAACTTCCCTCTGCAGACCAGAATGTTGCCGGACCTTCGAATCCACAAGGCCCTGTCACCAAGGAGGAATTCCAACCACTGATGCAAGAGCTAACTCAAAGCCGCCGGCAGCTTACCCAACAGCTCCGTGCCAACGTGGAGTTAACCAATCGGCTGAACCATGGAAGGCGAAGGAGATCCAGAAGGGATCGGGCTTCCTACTCATCCACCGAGAGTTCGGCTTCTTCTGATTACAATCACAGATCCACGCGCCCACGGCTGGATGGAAGCTATACACAGGCTTCCGGACATCAGTGCACTTTGATTATTGGACAACCGAGAGTTGGTCCTCAGCCAGCAACCAGACCGGACACTCCTCTCGAGGATGGACGGTTCCTTAACACACTACTAATAACCGCGCCGCTGCCACCGAGTTGGAGGCTGACACTTAGAATCAAACAGATCCGAACCTTCGCCAATATGATTATACTCCCGAACCTTATGTTCTCAAAGACCTAGAGCCAAGGAGGCGAGGTATGGACCGTCGACCGCGCTCGGCCCATCCTCGCATTGTGGAGCCCGACCACACCTTGGCCCAGCATGCTCAAAATATCCAGATGCCAGACATCCCGACAATGATGACTGGGGAATCTCCTGAAGTCATACCCCATTCACTGATGACATCCTCTACGCTGAACCGCCTCGACGATTCAAAATGCCAACTCTACATGTTTATGAAGGGAGTTTCGACCCTATCCAACACATTTTAAAGTATGAATGGTTGATGAACGGTGCATGGGCTGATGATGCAGTCAAATGCCGAAGTTTCCCAATCTCCCTAGGTGGCATTGCAACTATGTGGTTTACTCGCTTAGCACCTCGATCTATTTCATGATTCGACCAGTTGGCTACGAAGTTTGTTGAACAGTTTCGCATGCATGTCACAAGACCTAAAGATGTTTATACCATGTCCAGTGTCACTCAAGCCCCCGGAGAGACACTCCGACGTTACCTAGAGAGGTTCCACGCTGCATGCGCCGAGATTAGTAACCATAATGATAATTCCATTCTGATGGCGTTGACTAAGGGAATTGATCCCGATTCTGAATTTGGCAACTGGTTGGCCGGAAAACCCCATGCGACATTGGACCATTTCTATTCCAAGGCAGCATAGTTATTGAGAAGGGAGTATGCGAAACAGTCTAGGAAAAAGGATGACTCGGGAGCCAGTATGGAAGGCATCCAAAGCAATGTTGCTATGAAAAAAACCGGGGAGAGTTCCGGAAAGGTGCAGTTAAACATACAGAATAAGTAGACTCAACAGAAAGGCGATGGAAATCAGTGTAGGAAGCGAGATTAGAATCGCGGATCGCGACGTAGAGCCCCCATGTTTGACACATATACTCCTTTAAATACGTCACTGGAAAATGTATACTTGCAAACTTGTAATACTATCCAAAATGAAAAACCTACTCCAAAGAAATCATCGGAGAAACAGATTCAAACTGGGAAGTATTGTAGATTTCACGATATTTATGGCCACAACATGAACGAATGTCATCATTTACAAGATATTATCGAGAAGTTGATCCGAGAAAGAAAGTTGGAACAGTTTGTTCGGGAGCCGCAGGCTGGAGGTGCGGGCCCTTCAAATCAAAATCAAGTACAAAATCAGGTTAGACCGGAGGAACCCGTTCGTACCGGCGCGAGGTTAGTGGTTAACACTGTTAGTGGTGGTCCTCATCCAGCGGATCAGAGTTGGAGGGAAATGGAGTCATATGCCAGCTCTATTAGGCATGCGAGCTTCGAATGTTTTAGTAATTTGAAGACGGGGCTCCGGCCAAGGAATAGAAAACGATGACGGACGACATCGTATTTCGAAACAGAGATGTCGACAGAGTCGAAGCCCCAACCATTGATCCACTAGTCATTTCAGCTCAGATAGGTCCTGCTTGGATGAAGAGGATCTTAGTAGACAGTGGAAGTTCGGTGAAAATACTCTTTAAGCGAGCCTATAATCAAATGAAAATGGAAGCGAAAGATTTGAAGCCTTGTTAGTCTCGTGTTCATGGCTTCAATGGTAGTGCGACTATACCCAATGGGATGGTGGAACTACCGGTGGAGTTGGGAGTTGGAGAGCACCGGAGAGTCCAGATATTGCAATTTATTGTATTGGATATTACACCACATAACACTTTCTAGGGCCGACTGGACCTTGTTGAGTTCAGGGCCGCTATCGCCCCTTAGTGTCTAACTTTGAAATTCCCTACCGATAATGGAGTCGGAGTCGTTCAGGGAGACCAAGCTGCTGGACGAGCCTATTATGTTGCTGAGCTGCGGGAGGCACATTGAAAAGAGAAGGGCAAGGGCGTAGAGAAATTTCTCTGCGTCCGCTTTGCTTATAATTGACAGTTAACGCCTGGGCCAAGGCTCGGACACCACAACCAATTCCTAAGAAATCTTGACTCGAGAGATATCGAGAGCGAAGACGAAGTCAAAGATAGTCAGGCTTCTTCGGCAGAGCTAACGATCGATGTTCCAATCGATAATGATGACAATTCTAAAATGATAAAGATTGGATCTTAGCTAAGCCGACAGATGAAAGAGGAATTGGTTGAAGTTCTCTGGGCAAACCTCGACGTGTTTTCCTGGACGTACTCCGACATGTGTGGGATATCGCCGGACATCGCGAGCCACACATTGAATATTGACCCGTTGCATGTCCCGGTCAAGCAGAAAAGGCGTGTTATGGATCCAGAGAGATATGCCGCCTTTAAGGAAGAGGTGGATAAACTCAGGTCGAACGGGTTTATCCGAGCTGCGTTATATCCAGAATGGGTGTCCAACCCTGTACTTGTCAGGAAACCTAATGGGAAGTAGAGAACTTGTGTTGACTACTCAAAATTGAATAAAACTTGCCCTCTAAAGACAGTTTTCCACTCTCCCGGATTAATCAGCTCGTAGACTCAAAGGCCGGACATGAACTCTTATCCTTCATGGATGTGTATTCTGGCTACAATCAGATACCGACGCACCTGCCTGACCAAGAGCATACCAGCTTTGTCACCGATTTGGGACTCTATTGTTATAAAGTGATGCCGTTCGGGCTTAAGAACGCCGGGGCAACCTATCAGCGACTCGTCAACCGAATGTTCGCTAACCAGATCGGAAATACCATGGAGGTCTATGTGGACGACATGCTTGTGAAGTCACGATTCTCCACCAATCATATCAAAGACCTGGAAACGATGTTCAACATCCTCTGAGAGTACAGAATGAAACTCAACCCGTTGAAATGTCACTTTGGAGTCGCGTCCGGAAAATTCCTTGGATTCATCGTTAATGCTCAGGGAATTGAAGCCAATCCCGAAAAAATCTGGGCAATTAGAAATCTTGAGACTCCAAGGACTATAAAGCAAGTTCAGAGCCTCAACGGGAAGGTAGCAGCACTGAGCAGGTTCATTTAAAAATCCACCGACAAGTGCATTCCCTTCTTCGACCTAATCAGAAAAAGGGAAACTGAACTTTAAATGCACTACATAGTGTGAGGGCGCATTCCGAGCACTGGTTCAACACCTGTCCACACCACCCATTCTGTCACCACCCATTCCGAGCACTGGTTCAACATCTACTTGGCGGTGTTAGAAAATGCAATCAGTGCTGCTTTAGTTCGGGAGAAGAACCGGATATAATAGCCAGTCTATTAAATCCGCAAAAGGCTAACCGGAGCAAAAAGAAATTATCCGAAATTGGAGAAGTTAGCTTACTGTCTTACATTTGCCTCAAGAAAGCTTTGCCCATATTTTCAGGCTCATCCTATCACTATCTACACCGACCAGCCGTTACGACAGGTCCTTATGCGGCCTGAGACGTCTGGTAGGTTACTCAAGTGGAATATCGAGCTGAGTCAGTTCAACATCACTTACACACCAAGATGAGCTATTCAATGTCAAGTCCTGGCAGACTTCATCGCTGAATTCACTCTCTCGGAGGACTTGCCCGAAACCACTTAATCCCCCAAATATGTCTGGAGGCTACATACTGATGGTGCATCGAATGACCGCTGCTCAGGCGCTGGGGTTGTAATTAAGACTCCCGAAGGCTGATCTATATGATATGCTTTAAAGTTCGATTTCTGTGTGTCTAACAATAAGGCCGAATACGAAGCCCTTCTCGTCGGACTAAGGCTTGCCATAGATTTAAGGATCATTGCTGTAGAGATTTACTGCGATTCACAACTGTTCGTGTGTCAAGTTTGGGGGGAATACCAGGCCAAAGACCTGAGACTGGCCGCTTATCTCGCTCGGGTCTCGAAAATATTGAATCAGTTCGATTGTTATGCCATCTATTACATACCCCGAGAACACAATCAGAAGGCCGATTCCTTGGCAAAGTTAGCCAGTACCGGCGAGGCACAGTAAATGGGACTCATTCCTATTGAGACATTATCTTCCCCGAGTATTGATCAAATGGAGACCGACTGGACACATGAAGTCATACCCGATAAGGAGTCATGGATGACTCCGTTCAAAAACTATCTCGAGCATGGGACCCTGCCAGAGTGCAAGAGTGAAAAAGACAAGTTCTTCGGAAGGCTTCGCGGTTCACTATTCAGAATGGAGTCATGTATAGAAGAGGGTACTCTGTTCCTCTATTCCGATGTATCGCCCACGATGAAATCAATCGAGTATTCCATGATGTACGCGAAGGAAAATGTGGCGATCATACCGGGGGGCAAGCTCTTGCTAAGAAAGTACTCCGATATGGTTATTATTGGTCGACTGTAAATCGCGACGCATCGGATTATGCCAGGAAATGTGATAGATGTCAGAAACATGCTTGGATTCCGAGAGCCCCACCTACCAAAATAACTCAGATGGTCAGTCCATGGCCGTTCGCAATATGTGGCATCGACATCATTGGGTCTCTACCTCTAGCCAAAGGTGGCGCGAATTATGCCATCATCGCAGCTGATTACTTTACCAAATGGGCAGAAGCTGAGCCCCTTGCTACTATCAAAATGAAGAAAGTGATCAACTTTGCTGTATGCAACATTATCTATCGATTTGGTCTCCGACATACTATCATCACTGACAACGGAACCCAGTTTGATAGTGTCAAATTAAAAATTTTATGTCAACAATTCCACATCCTGAAGAAGTTCTCTGTAGTTACGTACCCTCAAGTAACTGGACAGGTCGAGGCTGTTAATAAAGTTATAAGGTCCATTCTGAAGAAACGATTGGAAAAAGCCAGGGGCAAGTGGTATGATGAACTTCCTATGGTCCTATGGGCATATCGAACAACCCACAAGTCCGCAACTGGCCATACTCCATTTTCACTTTCCTACGGTTCCGAACCCGTTATTCCAGTTGAGTTGGAAGTACCTTCTCATCGTGTGATATATTATGACCCGATGACAAACGCTATATTACTTGCCGAATGTCTGGACTTATTAGATGAGAAGTGTGAAGAGGCTGATTTGAGGGTAGCCGCGTACAGAAGTTGAGTCGCCCGATAGTACAACGCCAAGATCCGTCCCTGAACCTTTGAACTCGGCGATCTCGTCCTTAAGAGAATTTACCTGGTCCCTTCGCATGTGAAACCAATGTGGGAAGGACCATATGTTATCGAACAAAGATTCGGAGACGACACCTTTAAATTATCAACCATTGACGACCTTATTTTGCTGAGGGCCTAGAACATCGAGAGTCTTCGTCGCTACTACACATAATAGGCTTAATTTATTCATTCAGTCTTCTTTTCATTTACAATTCGTTTATGCATTTTGAATTTTGAATTTGTAATAAGGCAACTGTCTTTGCCATACTTTCTTATTTCAACAATAAAATGCAACCTCTTCGAGCCAGAGCAGTGATTTTTAAAATGCGTCATGCGACCATCACAATGCACAGAGAGTTAAGTTCCATCCTACGGTGGAACTTACTCAAATAGGAGTGATTGTGATACGACCAGTCACTCGCTAAGTGAAACCTTAGCTCGGGGGCAAGCCATCACACTAAAACCAAAAAAGGATTGATACACGACAATCCTCCAACTAACTCTGGCTCCCAATGTGCGTGCTAGAGTATAAACTTACAAATGCGGGCTCGAAGAGGGTGGATCCGTCCACCTAACGACTTCGCCCGTACTTAAACCAAGTCCGAGGAGGATGGATTCGTCCATCTAATGACCTTGCTTGTTGATGTGCACCTAAATGTGCATATATTTACATCCATATTTTATCTCTTTTTATTTAAATAAACATCATATTTGGGCATTTTAACATGTTTAAAACCAAAATTCAATTATTTTCAAACCATCATATTTTCATCTTCATTCAAGGGCAAAATGGTCATTTTTGTGCTTGTGTCAATTTAAGAATTTTTACTTGGACATTTTTTGATAATTTTTATAGGAATTTGGATGCATATGGAAGAGACTTATATGAAGATACATGCATGCACAAATGAAATACAAAGGAATAAAGAGGAAATAATTCAAGTTCAAGATCATGGAGGACCCCAGCCACTTACCTAAATGTACAATTATAAGCTAATGGACAACTAAGTGAAGGTTAAAGCTTAATGCACAACAAATGATGGATTAATTAGTGGCTAATGGTTACTTGGTGGCCACACTTCCTAAAGGGCATTTTAGGAAGCCCCCTAAAAATAGAATTAGGGTTTTATGCATGCATATATAGCCCTCTTATGTACATGAAACTATCATCTACTCTTTCATTTTACTTAGGAAATTAAGAGATCAAATTGTAAGCTCAATGTTCTATGAAATAAAAATGGCTTCCAAGCCTCTTTCTTCTCTTTTTTCTACATGCTTTTCTTCGTTTTTATGTTAATGCTTTTATTTATGTTCTTTTCTTTTCTTTGTTAGTAGAATAATTTTACATTCACGCAAGTAGTGTAGCTTAATTTCTTTTGTTGTAAGTAGTTTAATTACATTCTCTTCTTTGCTTATTCTCTATTTTCTTCTCTTTTTAATGTAGAAAGTTACTTGTGTTGCTTCAATGCCACAAATGAGTAGCTAAACCCCTTCAATTTAGGGGTAATTAAGCTCTCAAATGTTATGTAATTTCAAAATTTGTTATGATTTTTGATCTCTTTGTTTGTGCTTTATGAAAGTGAATTTTGATGCAAGTTTATACAAGTGGGTTTGATAGCTCATATTGCTTATGCAAATGAACTATTCTTATTCAACATAAACACAATTTGCATCATCATTTGCTAATCCATTTTTGATTGTGAAATTAAAGTTAAAATGAAATTTGATGAGCTATATTACTAGTTACAATAGTAAATAGATCATACTTAAAATAGCTTTTGCTTTGGCTTCATTTTCATGAGAATTATAAGTGGTTTAGTTGTTGTATTATAGTTTGATGGTTTGAGTTATGTTAATTAATAACACAAACAAATCATACTTATGATAAATACAACAATATTTGACTTAATATCAAAAGCTATATATCACAAATTGTTTGTTTGTTGATTTACAAAAATATGAGAGTGGATTTTCCTCTAAATTGTTCTCTAGTTCAATAGTTTTTAAATCAAATTTCAATTCTAGTTTTAGCTTCATTTTACTTCTAGTTAACAATTTCTCCTCCATTTGGTCTAGTTTGATTGAATAGATTTTTAAAAAATCATCAATTCCCTACGGATCGACCTGTATTCGCCACGTACTATAAGTGTACGTCGTGCGCTTGCGGTAAATTTATTTCGAAATTTTTCGACGGTTTTCTAACCTGATAGAATTTACGTCGATTAACACTTGTTAACTCAGGGTGGATGTGATCCGACCATCCACGATCCTGGTACATCTATCGTTCCCAGAGTGCGAACAAAATCCTAAAACTCAAAACAGATGTGATCGACCGTCTCTTAACCGAATCTAGATTCCCAAAGTGTGAACTAGAGTATAAACATTAAAATGGGCGTGACTGACCATCCATCAACTAACTCTAAGTCCCGAGAGCGCGGGCTGGAGTGTAACGCAAACCGGGTGCGAACCGACCACCCACGAGACAACTCCGAGTCACCAGAGTGCGGACCGGAGTATAAACACAAATTGCGTGTGATCGACCACCCGTAAAATAACTTAAGTCCCTGGAGTATGGACATATCTTTAAACATTAAATGGGCATGATCGACCGCTAACGTACAAGTGTAATCCCCAGAGTGTGGATGCAATTACCAACAGATGAGCGAGTGTGATTCGACCACCCGAACTCATCTCGTTTCAGCTTCATTTCAACAAAGTCAAGCTCGATGTATTAAAGGCGAAAATTTACTGCCGATTGACCATTTCAATTAATCCTGGGGACTGAAGGCAAAACTTAAGTACCGGCTAGTGATCGAGATAGTGCAGTATTGGAACTCGACTTGACGTTCGATTATGACTCGAACCATAACTTCGGGACATAACAACCGAACCCAGGTCCGATTCAGAGACTAAAGTTTCACAAGTATATTGAATGGATGTTCAAGCGCAAACACACTTAAGCAAATAAACACAAAGTTATTGCTGGACACAAAATGGAATTTTATTTTAACTATTCTTTGAAAAAAGGATAAGTACAAAAATCTTTCCAAGGATTCCTACTAGCAGGGGCCGAACCCGCATCTATACACGACCTACAAGAAGCAAAAAGAACTTCCTATCTATCTACCAAAAATGGGAGCGAGAAGATACGTCTATTCCCTCGGTTTCTTCTTCCCCGGCGTCGACCCACTGGAGCTACCACTCGGATGCCTCTTCGAGCTTTTGCCTTTTGGTGGTTGGTCTCCAGTTGGGGGAATTATGGTAATCTCTTCCTCCGAACTCTTGGAAATCGAAACGCTTCCTGAATGAGAAGTTGGAGGAATAGGAACACTATCGACCTTAGAAAACGAGGGAGGCACACCGATGTTGACAATTGGGCCGCCGGGAGAAATCATTCGAAGAGGAGCCAGACCAGGACCCTCCATACCACCTCCGATACCACTAGCCCGTGCGGCTGCTTCCATCTCGGCATTAATTTCTTCTATTATCTCTTCTTCATGGATAGTTTGAGCGTCCGCGAGGATGCTTCCATTTGGGCCCGAAGAGCTGGCCGTGAATGCGCCTTCGCCCACGATGAATGGCAGGTCAGTAAGTGGGTCACTTTGGTGACCAAGGAGTTCCTCCATCATCTGCTCGTCAAAAGTAAAGGCGCTCCCCTGCACTCCGTCAGTTGATGCGGCGGCCGTTGTTGTGGTTGCCTCTGTCATAAGGGCTTTGTGCTCACGATGTGACTCTTGGGTTGCAGAGGGCATGGCCGGTGCGGCTCCTATCGCTGAATAAAGATAAGAGAAAAGGTGTTAGTGACTACTTCAAACAACGCTCCCAACTTTGAATAAATGCGATATGTGCTCAGAATACCTTCCTCAGATTGGCACACGGGTGGCCAAGCAGCTTCAGGGACATGCTTGCGAGCTGGTGACAACTGTGGTCGATCAGGATTGTAAGCAAGAACAGATAGAGGATCAACCGCAGGAGTAGATTCGAGCTGGGTTGGCATAGGAATTTCAGAACCCGCATCATGATACTCAACGCCAGAACCCTCTCCAGCTTCTGGGTGCTGAATACTGAGCCTCTCCTTCTCGAATGTGATAGGGATGTCGTGGAGAACTCTTCTTTCAACCTCATTCAGCACCCAATTCTCCAAATCAAACCCGTCGATGGATTCAGTATGGTGCTCCTCTTTTTCATCTTCAACCAAGCGGCACCAAGCATTGTATAGATGTGATGGATAGCCTTTGAGCCAGCTTAGATTTCGATGCTTCAGAATGTTGGCATTATATGTAATGAGGAGTTCTTCAATGTCACCCTCCAACCTGGCCTCTACCGTTCTCACTTCACCCTCAACCCTGGCTTCGGCTTCCTGAACCTTCAGCATTGCCGCATCCCTCTCATCCCCGGGCGCCACAGCCTGCTCGTATGCCTCCTGAGCAGCTTTATTTGCGTCATCTTTCTCTTTGACGACTTCAGCAAGTTTAGCTTTAAGCTCCTCAAGATCTTTTAGCGCTCCATCCCTTTCGGCCATTACTGTGGTGGTCTGATGCCCCATTTCCTCAACCAGGGCTAAGTTTGTTCGCCTCATCTCCTCCATCCTCTGGGTTGCATCATTGGCTCTTTTACTGGCCTCCGCTTCTGAATTTCTCGCAGAATCATTTTCGTCATTAAGCACCTAGATTATGCGGTCCTACTAAGCGAGATCGGTCCCTAACTTCTCGATTTTCTTCGCCCGCTCAAAGGCCACCACTGATACTTTATCCGTGGTCTTCATCCATTCTCGATACTGGCTGTAAACATCATGTATATAGTCATGCATCGTATGTTCTGCCTCGATGGGAATTCGCTTTAAGTGCGGGGGAAAGACGAAGCCGTCAAAGCAAATATTTGGAAAATCTTTTTTCAGCTTATCGATTCTAATCGCTCCTTCCCCGATGGGCTCTGTGATGGCTTGTTCAGTAATGACAGGAGTTTCGATCTCGGTCCTCCAACGCTATTGGTCGGGCCTTGGTGCTTGGGAAGGTGGTATTTGATGCGAAGATTCATGGGTTTGTTTGCCAGAACCAAAAGGTTGTGTTGGACCTTTAGGTGGTGGAGAGCGTGATCGAGAACAACGCCTATACTCTTTCCCCCTCTCTTTATCCCTTTCCCTCTCATAGCGCTCCCTCTCTTGACTAGAGTAGCTGCGATCATGGTCTCTATCGGCCTCACGTCTACGAGACTCATAATATGAACTAGATGAATGACGTGCATAACGGAGGCTGCCGAGCATAGATCCTCGCTTCGACATCGTAACTGTAAAATGAAAAGAGAAACAGAGTTGGTATTTCCCAGAGATAAATTGCTTGTGATAAGAAATTGTGTGGTGCCGTGAAGTGTGTGTATGCATGTGCAAACCCCCCGACCAACCCGGTTATATTTGCCATACTCGAAGGAATTGACTCGCCTAGATCTAAAGCGCTTTGAAGCCCTTCCAATCCGTTATCTTGTTGGAGTGACACATAGTATGGAATTGGAATGTCTGCAAGTCCTTAGAAAGAATTCTCCATATGTGGGGTAGGAGCCTCCGAGATTATAACACCGGCGGTTGGCAGATACACGACCACATATTTCCATCTCGTAGGCTTGCGAAGCTTATGAGCAATCGCCTTGCCTTTCCTTTTTCCCTCTGAATGTCGAGGACTATCTGTGGGTCCTGCTACAGATTCATCTTCAGTGGGCGTATCCTCTTCACCACCCTGCTCAGCGATTACAATTCCCAACATTCTACGCCTAGCTCGTCTTGCCGGAGCAGCCCTAAGAGATCCTTCAAGCCCTATTCTCTGGTCTCTGTCAATTAGCCCAATGGCCCTCAAATTTTCATCCGTGAGTACCGCTACAATCTCTCTAATCTCGCCCAACACTTCTTGAAGAATTCATACTATTTCTTTAAATTGAGCACCTTTAGGTTGTGGAATTGAAGCTGTAAAAGAAAGAAAATATTAGACCCGACATCGATTACAACTATCCCATTAGTCGCTAGAGAAATTGCGGCACTTACATTTGACTAACCATCGTCCAGCAAATCTTGGCGGGCACCGAACATAGAACCACTCGCTTTAGAAGTTGCTAAGTTTGGTCCAAGTTCCAATCACAATTTGACAGTTTCTGGCTCCCTCTAAGAATGTGAAAGAGGGGTTATCTCCCAGACTCTTTACATTGAATAAGAATCTGACTTCCTATGGAGTTGGGGGTTGGAAAAGATGCTCCATGAAGATGATGAATAGGCTGTTTAGCAAAGCGTACCCGTTCAGATGCAACTGTGATGGGGCAATCTCCAAATAAGATAGCACCTCCCGGATATACTGATTGAATGGTGGGAGCATCCCGGCTATGCAAGAAAATCGATTAAAAGCGGTGTACCCTTCCGGAGGAGTGTGTGGCCTGTCGTTCGGCCCTGGTAGCAGGCATCATCCAACGATAGCCCGTGCCTCAAACAAATTCTCCCCAACATATCTTCGGAAACATTGGATGGTACTAAATCTTGTGGATTCCCAACGAAGGTCGCTCCTGGTAGCTCGTCCAGAGCTAGACTTATGACTTCGGCCACGATGGCCAGCATCTCTATTATCGAGAGAGGTAGACTTTGAGCCTCCCGTTGCTGTGAATTCCCGGGGTCCATAACTAATCAACTCATCAAAAACCATCGTTAGGCGACAATAATCCCATGCGTCCCCCAGTGTGAAATGCATGAATGTATTGTGCAGTGCAGTACTGTACATTATCTATGAAATACTACGAGATTTAAAGAGTATTTGAACAACAAGACTTTGAAATTCTATTAGAGTGACCGTCATTGCTGACCATCACAACCGTGCCATCCAGGCTTCGTAAACCGATCCAAGTTAAAGATCGTTAAATTTGGTAAAGTTACAGTTCCATCGATGAGCTTCGAAAGGCAGTCAAATATGTAGTGAAACGGTTAAGTCCAATTATGCAAGGCAGAAGCTCGTCGGAGTCAAGTATTCAAGTGTGCAAGAATTTCGTATCCATCAGAGTGCATGTTCGATTGATCACCATAAGTACCATTTGTATCGATCAGAGAAGACAACATTTCGTATCAAGCGCCGAAAGTTCAGTTCATATCGATCACAATCCCTCGACTTCATATCAATTACCTATAGCGTCTTCGTATAGATTCCCAGATTCAAGGCTCCGTATCGATCGCTTTGGATCGATACGAACTCTCACTATTGATCGATTCGAAGCTTCCCACTCCATTAGTAAGAAGTTCCATTGCTCAGATCGATACGAACTCCAACCCTCAGATCGATACGAATGTTGTCTTCGTGTCCTCACACTCCCGCAAATTCGTTCAGGCGTCATCTCCTCCTTCTCTAAACCCATTTTGACCATCCATGGCCTCCACATCCCCAGAATCTACCATGAACGCAGATGGATTGGCAATCAAATTCGAGTCTCATCAATCTTGACATAATTTCCCTAATTAATTACCTAAATCAAAGTGCATAATCAAGGGATTAAGGAGTTATGTTAATTTGGGGACGAAAGCGAGTCCTATTTTTTAATCTTTTAATCGACACGAAACAAGGCAGGAAGAATTAAAAGCAGATAAAAATTTTCTATGTCCAAACAGTATTATATGGACATGAGGTAAAGGTGAGAAACGATTCGTCTCCCAGTTAAAATGACCGGTTAGAATGGTCTCCAATATCATCGATACGAGAGCCCTGTTCGTATCCATCCATCCATATCAGTCCCGAGCAGAACTGTTCATATCTATTTGCTATCGATCCAAAATGCTGCCGTTCGTATCCGTCAGTGACCTACCGATACGAACGATACACAGGAACTTGTTCGAGTCATTCGGACCCATCAGAGATTTATCGATACAAAATGACAATTTTTTATCCATTGCTTTGAAGCCCACAAGAGTTTGTATCCATCGATACGAAGAGATTTTAAAGAATGAATTGTTTCGTATCGATAGTTATCGATACGAAATACATATCCCAACTTCTCAAATTGATCCAGGAGAGGATCGATACGAAGGGATACTCTAAAACGACCAATAAAGCGTTGTTTCAACTCGACTTTCACATTGATCCAGGAGAGGATCGATATGAAACTCGAAGAAAAAAAATGACAACGACTCGTGAACATGCAAATGTTAACGGGAGTCAGGTTAACATACATGCATGTCTGACGATCTAACATTCAATTTTAAAAATTGACAAGAATTGAATGCTTACCAGATGACAATTACAACAATGAATAACAAATTGCTAACATTCAATGCTCAGTTACAATAATGCACTATACACTCATTGGCAGTCAGCAATCCAGTATTTATATTATTGGAAATCAATCATAGGTTGCATCTTTTGACAAAAAGCAATAACAGTCAGCGAATCGGAAAGAACTTTTTCAGAATAGATATTGCATATTTTCGAAGCACGTCATGTTCTCACAAGACTTACTTTGGGGGGCAAATGTTATCCTGCCTTTTGGCAAGGCCGTGACACCAAGAACTTAATTGGAAACCAAGGACAGTCCGTCCCAAAGATCAGTTATACACATGTTCACTATGGATACTAGTGAATTCTATCCGAGTCTGGATCAAGCTACAACAGATATGGTACGACAAGAAAAGCTATGAAAGCCAACGTTCCAAATTTTAAGTCAATCGGGGTTCGTATGCATGAGATATTGATCGATCAATTTCAAAGGAATCATCACCATTCGTATCCACGCGAATTCGTATCCATCCCTTCAGAAAGCCTCCTTCGTATCCATCCAGCATCCATCGGTTCGTATCCATCAAATCTATTCCATTCGTATGCATCAGGGGCATGTACTTCATGTTCATTCATGTCATAACCGAAGCCAGGTCACAATCTCGTTCGTACCCAAAGGAAGTGCTACATTCGTAACCATCCAGGAGTCACCATTCTTCGTATCCATCGGGTTCACCTCTTTCGTATCCCACAACGATCATTGTTTCATATCGGTTTAACTTCTACGTACTTCGTATCGACCTACCACACATTGATACGAAGTCCACCATCGGGTACCGAAATGAAGCAAACTGCACTCCCTCGATACGAAAGGCGATGTACGAGATTGATACGAAAAGGCATGATTTACTAAAAGACTCGGTCACTCGGCACAAAATGAGGACCGATCGTACAAGACAGCGCCACATCACCTAGCCAACACGTGCATTCTATCGATACGAACGAGATCGACATGAATGGAAGTGATACAAGTTCGGCAGCCCATCGAAAATCCAAACTTGCATCGATCATAACTCGAGATCTACAAGTCCAAATGCCACCAAATTTTCACCGGAGCTTGCTAATTCTTGATCGATACGAACTCGGTACGTATCGCTCTTGGATCGAATTTCAGTTGTACAAGTCCACCACGGTACCTGATCAATTTCAGCCTGAAAAGACTAATTCTTGATCGATACGAACTCGGTACGTATCGCTCTTGGATCGAATTGAGATCATCAGGGACCGATCCCATTAGCCCACCCACGTGAGAGAAGAAGCCCTTCGAGATCTGGGCAAGATATTTGCTTCATACGCCTATAAATAGTGACCCTGGACCTATAGAAAAGGGACTTTTGGCTTCTCTACGCTGATACTCTGCCGAAATTGTTATCAAACTTCAGTTGTACTATTGTAATCTCTTGTAAATAGCGAGTGAAATTCATTAAACATCAGTCATTTCATAGTGGACGTAGGAAATACGCCGAACCACTCTAAATCCGTGTGTTTCTGTGCATTTTCTTATCTATTGATTTGTGTGTTTGTTAGATCTGCCTCATTTTACATTTATTTTCTTCATTTTATCTCTTCAAACACATCCGAAGAGTGTTGTGCCCAATTTTGGTACAAACACACACACACACACACACACACACACATATATATATATATATGAATAGAAATTACAAGTACGCACTCTCGAAGTTGACCTAAATTCAAAGCCTAGGTGGTTGCTTAACCTAAGCTCTGATACCAAAATGTAACAACCGCCTTTCTTACTCCGAAAGATGAATCGTTAAGAGTAGAAAATAAAGAAGGATAACAAGGAACTACATGTAACGACCCACAAATTTATCGCTTTGATAAATTATATTTATTTTTAAATAAAAGGTTGATAATACAAATAATATTGATTTGAGTGATAATAAAAATAGTAATCTTATTTTGAATAAATATTTAGAAAAAAATTTTCCCTCGTAAATTTAAATCGATAAAATGGCCGAAAACTGTTTTATCGATAACCAGCTCTATAATCGTAAAATGTCACGCACGGAGCTGGATACATACACTTATTTATAATTAAACAAGAATTTGAAATAAAATTAATTATTTTATTTTTGGAAATTAAATGTATTTATGTCATCACCAATAATGGCATCATATTTAAATATAGATTTATGAATTTAAATTGAGATTTAATGATTTAATAATTATTAAAATAATTATTTTAAATGATAATAATTCATTTTGAATAGTTATAAAGTGATAATAAATCATTTATAATAGTTTTATAAAGTTATAAATGTAATTTGAAAATATAAGGAAAATTGATATCGCTTTATCGGTATAATAGCAATTACTGTAAATAATTGTTAATATTAATGTATATGGTTTTATAATTCAAATATGATCATTTTAATTCATCAAAAATGATAAGAAAATACTTTTCAAATTTTGTTTACAAATATATGTACGTTAACTAAGAAGTGAAAATGCGACTGGTAATCGGTTTCTCGGTTTTCAACGGTTTGACGAACGAAAGTTGTTTTAAATCATTGCAACCTTGTTTTTGTGTCATGTGCACATATACAACATACATATACATATCCTAACATGCACATAAACATACATATATAAATATATTTAAGTATATAAATCTAATATAAAAATATATAAGATATTTTAAGTTTCCTTACTTCTTAAGCATACAAAAGTACACATATATATGCATACCCTAAAGTGATGGAAGTGATGGGAACATGGGAGAGAGGGGTGTAGCCGTGCATTAAGGGGGTGGGAAGTGATGATGATGGTGCATGTGATGGTGACAAAGATGATGATGTATGCATAGATATTTTCTCTCTCTTCTTTGCCTATGAATACACTACCACTACAAGAGAAAAAGAGATTTCCGACGGCTTGCAACCGTCGGCGGCCATCGTGAGCCGTCGGAAATGCCGTCGGAATACGGTCCACGAATTTCTTCCATTTTCGACGGTTTCAACAAAGTAATTGCGATTGACACCGATGGCTTTTTCGACGGCGACGACGTCTACGTGGCATGGAAATTTCCTAATAAACCATCGCACACCATCGAAAGTCTCGTCCATACAGCCGTCGAAAATTTTGGGATGTAAGCCTCTGGGAGCCATCGGAAATCTGGGTACATTTTTTTTCCTGCAGCCGGGCATCACTTCCATAACAATATAATACAACTCATCAAAATCAATATATAAATCAGATATATAAGCTAAAATCAATATCAATATCAATATAAAACTCAAACATCATCATATCAAACACAATCATATTCAATCAATTCAAAACAAACCTTCCATCATCAGTCTTACCCATCCGACTACAATATTTATATCCAACATCAATGCACAATATATACGTCCAACATCCAACATCAAGCTCCACAAATTAACTCCACTAATTAACCCTACAATTCAACCAAACAAATCAATGTCAAATACCACATGTCCCTAAATTAACCTCTCACCATCACTCAACCTTTATATACACCGGTTTAAAAAAAATATTACAAATCGTACCTTATGACTCATCATTGGTTCCAAAACCACCAGACGAAGGGAATGCTCCATAACACTCCATAGACTCGACCAAACGCTGGTTCAGTTGCTCCATTTGTGCTGTTTGGAGACCGTCCTTCTCCTACAGCCGTGCAATCTGCTGTTGAAACTCATTAATCTGCGCGGTGCCCTAAGCCCTTTGGTAAGCCCTTTGTGATGCTCGAGCCTACAAAATAAGTCAAATTTTTTTTAATTTATTATGTAAATTTTATAAAAATTAAGCAAATTTTACAACTGAGTTAATTTTTATAAATTATCGATTGATTGCCTTAGCCGTAGCCCCTATTTCTCTATGTCGGGTCTACAACAGAGGTGAAGATCGCGTCCTCCTCATTAGTGGTCAACTGCTCCCGTCCCGAATGCTCAAGCATCTACGCATGTGCTTGCACAAATGTTTCCTACAATGCAAAACTAAATACAAATAAATATTAGATGACGTTATTATAATATTTTGTAACCAATTAATTAAAATAATCATTATTATAACTTATAACTTAAAATATACTTAAATGTGCGGCGTATGCTTTATCATCCTCATGCCAGGCATACGCCACTGATCCCTCGTTGTTTGTTTGGCTGATGGCATTAGTATGCTCAAACACGTCCATATATGAGACGGGACCCACAAGCGCTCTTTCCTAAAAATAATTGGTGTACATTATTGTTGTTCGCACAAATATGTAATAAAAATGTAATAACTGTTCATAATTGCAATTAATCAATTTACCAGCTCCTCACGGTGATGCTGAAATGATTTTTAACCACCACGGTGTGTGATTGGAATTTTTTGCCTGTTCGTAGAGTTTCTATCCGACTCCGCCTGCAAATTAAAATTAAGATTATATTTTACAGGTATAAATTATGTATTCTGTACTGAATAAATTAAGGTGATATCTGATAGACTTACCCTGAATTCGTTGCTACACCACCATGCGACCCAAGCATCCCAGACGCTGGCGCCCATCCAACTCCTCACGGTGATGCTGAAATGATTTTTAACCACCACGGTGTGTGATTGGAATTTTCTGCCTGTTCGTAGAGTTTCTATCCGACTCCGCCTGCAAATTAAAATTAAGATTATATTTTACAGGTATAAATTATGTATTATGTACTGAATAAATTAAGGTGATATCTGATAGACTTACCCTGAATTCGTTGCTACACCACCATGCGACCCAAGCATCCCAGACGCTGGCGCCCATCCAGCTTGGCTTCTTCCCACTTTTTCATATAGTAGACATCGTATCCCTATAATTCTTTGCCACTTTAGAGTTCCAGTGGCCCTTGCAAAGAGACACGTCCTCCTCTTGTAAGTCTACCGCCCCATGTATATATGTTGAACAAATAAACTTCTTCCGTAGCTCTGGTGAAATATTTTAATTGCAAAACTTGAGTTAACACGCCGTAAAAATTCTTTATGTGATCATTTTGACCTTCACTACCTTTAACATATATACCAGTATTGTTAGTTAATTTTTCAGCCACATATTCTTTAGTGTTGAATTTGTATCCATTGACAAAGAATATTGGATATGTCTTGACTTTTCTCTTTGGTCCCATCGCAAGATGTTTCAACCATTCATTGACCACACAATATACCGGATCATATACGTGGTTCAAAAACCAAGAAGCAATTTTTTTGCTGATATCCCCGCTTGGATGCTGTGATTCCTAAATACTACATATATAAGTAATATATTGCATTATAATTAATAAATACATGTATTATTCAAGTAAATAATTTTAGATGTGTTATTCATTAGTACCTAAAAAATAGGACAACTTCTGCATAGTAAGAAGAATATATGTATGGGCTACATGGTAATCTCTATAGTCTAACCATATTTCCACACATTTTCTAGTAGGGCGTCCCTACTGTTTAAAAATAAATAGCACTGATTCAGAAGAATCTTGTTCAATGCCCTCATCATTTCGCGTAGCACTTTCAAAAGATAAGTTCACATGGTCACTGAAATAATGAGAGAAAAAGAATGAAGCTTCTTCTTTGATATATGATTTGCATATTGAACCTTCAACTCGTGCTTTTTGTCTCACTTTTTTCTTTAGATTATTTAAGCACCTGTTAAGAATAATTATAATTAAATTATATTACACGTGGTTAAACTAAAATTTAACATACTCAATAATGATACCTTTCAAACGGATACATCGATCCATATTGCACAGGACCTCGAAGATGTGCTTCAAACGGTAGATGAACGGGTAAATTCTCCATTACATTAAAGAAACCAGGAGGAAATATTTTCTCTAGTTTGCATAGCATTATAGGAATTTCTTCCTCAAGTTTACGTAGGCGATCAACTTTTAACATAGTTGAACAAAGCTCCTTATAAAACAAACTAAGTTCTGTTACAACAATCTAAACTTTTGTGGGCAACAGTTCTCTAAAAGTGATGGGTAACAAATGTTCCATCATTACATGACAATCATGACTTTTCAACCCACTCAGTTTACCGTTCTTATAGTCGACACATCTATGAAGATTATAGGAAATCCCATCAAGAAACCTTAATCTTTCAACCCACTTTAACAGTACTTTAACTTGGTTACCCTCTAGCTCATAGCATGCTTTTGGTTTTTTGTGTCATTTGGCTTTATATGAAGCTCAAGACAATTGCATATTACTCGTATATCACGTCTTGATTTCAAATCGTCTTGATTTCAAATCTTCTTTGCCTATAAATACACTACACTTTTTCATAAATTCCTAACCAATTTTCTACTTCTTCTTCCTCTTCTTTTCAAGCTCTATTGGCCACTCTAATGGCTTCTTATTCATTGAAAAAAAAATATAAAATTTAGGTAAAAATGTTGAGAATAAAAGAGAAAAATATACACAATAGTTTATAATATCAATCCACTTCAAAACTAGTTCAAATCACTTCCTTATCACCACTCAAACCCATGGACACAACCCACTATCACCGTGGCCGAGCCCTTCCACCTTTTCCAAGCTTGGTCTGCACATCTAGGGATCTTAGGATCGATTCCATAAGCTTTAATGCGAAGGTAGTGGAGCTATAGCCGATTTAAAGTTAGATCGTTCAAATCCAAGGTGAGAAACTCTTACTTATAGTATATTCTTGGATGATGATATGATGTTTGTAATGGATGTTTAATATGCTTTGATCATCAAGTTTGGTCGTTTAATGTTATTGTTGAATATATATGCAAGTCATAAAAATACACGTCGATAAGCACAAAGGAAATCACTTTCCTTTACTTAATGAATCGGTGTATATCGGATGTTAAACCTCTTTAAAATGGTTTAAAAATGAGTTTCAAATGTTTTATAAACATTTGAAAATGTTTTGGTGAAATTTGAAAACTAATTGAAAATTTAGTCAAAAATAAGCGCATCGCGTAATGGTAGTTCGCGATTTCAAGTCATAAAAGCAAAACAAGTATATAGAATGGAATTTAGCTAAGGTTTCTTCGAGATAAGAATTTTATGAACTATTATATCCATAGTTTTCAAACAAAGAAAGAAAATCAAGATTTTGATTAGTAAATTTTGAGATATGAGTAAAACAAGTTTTTGGAAAATCGCGGTTTTGCATTTCGGAATCCATGATAGGATTTCTTTGAAAATGATGTTTTGAAATTGTTTAAAAATATGAAACAAATTCTAAAAATCTTTTAAATGTTTTAAAAGTAATTTGAGTTATAAAAACAAATTTTCCAAATGATAAAAAGTCGTTTTGATCAATATAGCTTTACAAGCACTTTTTGCAGCACTTTCCGCAACACTTTTCTATAACCTTTGAAATATAGCTTTAAAACTTAACAATTCTTTTCCAAATCTTTTATAAATGATTTCAAATGAATAATTAAGTGTTTTAATGATGATTTGGAAGTTTTGTAGTTTATTTAAAAATAATTTAAATAAACGATTTAAAGAAAAGCTATTATAAATTAAGTAATTTAATCTTGGATCTAAAAGCTGACGAGTAGACTGGATTTTTCCATTCATTAGATCTGGATGTGAGGTGCTTAAACTAAGGAGATATTCAGGAGCAACCAGTGCCCTGGCTCACCTGGCCTCTTCCTTGGGCGAGGGATAGATAAGGTTGAAATGTCGGAAATGGGTTATTTATAAAAGGATTTAAATTTTCCAAATTTAAATTAAATACAACTTCAATTATATAGAGGTGATCCTCTTATTCTTAGTGTTAAAGACTGAAGAGGGAACTAGTACCATTTGTGGAATTTAAAAGGTGATTTCGCCATTATTCTGCCCATAGTATTTGTTGAATACGGTAATTGATATGGAGTAGAATTAGATGATTTCTATAGATTCTGCTCACTTAATATATACTAGTTTTAGCTTAACATCCTAGATAACATGGTTTTAACTCGATCAAAATAAAGAGTTTTGAATTAAGAAATCTTTGTTAAGATTTAAATGAAAAGATTTGGAATGTTTTCCTAAGTAAAAGGTGAAATGATTTGGAGTTATTCCAAGATTAAAAAGGTTTCAAGGAATCAAAGATTTTGATAAGAGAGGTTTAATGATTCCATATATACCAAAAAGAAGTTTTTTAAAGTTAATATATATCCAAAAGAGATTTTATTAAAAAGAAATTAATCAATTTAAGAATGATTCCCTATTCGCAGTACATCTTTTTATCGATGATAGGATCGAAGGAACTGGTGTCGAATTTGGGTAATTCCTATCCGAAGACCACTTCAAACCAATTTACGTATTCGAAGTGAAGATATGGATTTTATTTGGAAGATGAAATGTTGGGCTGCTAGTCACTGACCGTCGGGGGAAATTTCCCATATCACATTATGTGGCAGTAGTTCGTCATTTAAGATCTTCGATGCAAGGACTTCTCGCTACTAATCCTAAGGGTAACCCCTGACAGGATGTGGTAGGAGAGTGCCTTTTGTTTGTCCTATTCCTAGACAACTTGTATGGAAGAGTGTCTGACGTTGCATTTCTAGTTATATAAGTGATCTCTTTGAACTTATCATCTACTTGGTGGTAGAGAAGGCAACTTCTCTTAGCTTAACACCCTTTCATGAGACGTACGAGCTCAGGAGTTATACGTTTATAGAAATCAGTTGTGTGATTATGGAATGGCAATATGGCATTCAAAGAGGAAATATGATGTGCTATTTGAAAGGTAATCGTTACCTCAAGCCTCACACCCGAAAATGACCGAAATAGGGTAGATGCAGTATGGCTATGTGGTTCGCAACCATTAGGGTATGATCATCCCTTTCTTGATATATTAATTCCCGCTACGACGTCGGGTATTAAATTATTGTGGTGTATGCGAAGAGAGCTCTCGCATAGGTCGGTAACGACCGAGGTGATGTCATATTCGGTACTATCAAGGAAGAGGTAGGCCGGTCTTGTGTTGGTAGAGGACCATCAGTTGGGCCTCTATACATTCCTCTAGAGATGTGCTGCCGAAAGGTAGTCCCTTCACCTGGTCATTTGTATGGAAATCCATTCTCCAATAAGTGCCTGCCATTTTGTTTATAGAACCCGCGTTTGTGGCTAGTATGTTGGAATTTAATAATGTAAGAATTTCGACTAAGATTAATAAGTTTACTTGCAAATGTTTTCAAAGAAATGTCATTAAAAATAATATCCCTTATTTTTACGTAATAAAGATTTGGTTATCATAAGGTAAAACCCCGTTTCGTGTTTATGTGCAACGTGGTCTTATGAGATACCTTTTTGTTTTCAAAATGCATATTTTTTAATTCTCACACTAGTCCCATGACCGACCCGGAGTTTATTTTCCTTTCCCTTAAACTTTGAGCACCCTAATTTTCCCGGGTAGACTAGTAGTCTAGTTTAGTTTAGAAGAAATCTGGATGGAGCTCGAAGCATGGTGTCAAAAGATTTTTCTGAAGATTGTTATCTATTTCCACCACTCTCTTGTGCTATAGTATTCTGCATTTGTATCGACATAAATTTATAACCGTCAATTTTTAACTCTGATAAATATATTTTAATTTCCGCTATAAAGATTTTTTCGAGGAGAACGGTTGTGTAGTATGATACTACACAGTCGATTAATAATAATATATACAGATATAAGTAGTTCGATCAACAGGCCTTATCGATGGCGAATACAAAACATCATAATTAGAGTTAAGGTTACAAACAACACGCTATAAAGATTATATTGAAATAATATATATGTTATTCCATCCGTGTGAGATTATATTATGTCTATATTTTCTTTCTTACCCTGAATGATCCGCCTTTTCTTTCAATTCGAGTTAGACAATTGTGGTTTATTGTCAACTCAAAGGGTATGGAAAAACGGGTCATCACATTTGGTATCAGAGCTGAAGGTTAAACGAGAACCTTGGCTTTGGTGTGGTAAACTAACATCAGAGATAGGGTTAGTAATTGTATGATCGTTTTCACCCTAGAGAGGGGTTGAATAGGGTGATACTAATAATAATAAAAATTAATGCGGAAATAATAATAATAACAGAAAGTAAAGTAGAAGAGATCACACACAAATTTACCCAGCTTCGGCAAAACCCTGCCTATCGTGCTGCCCCTAAGTTTTCTACAAGAAATTAAGTAGTCAAACGCTTACAAACACACATAAACTTGCGACACCCGCTAATTGACTAACCTAACTCTACGCTCAAAACCCTGCCATAACTTAGCCACTGAGTTGCGAATTCTCAAACCATGCCCCGTAGTTTGTACCTAGTCACACGACTAGAAAGTTACACAATTTTAAAAAGAAAAATTACAAATGAAAATAAAAAACTAAACAATATCTAAACAAAACCCTATTTTTAACAATTTAAGCCCAAATAAAATTATAAAGGCCGACCCAAATTTAATAGAAGAAAATCCTTTTTCTTTTCACTTCGTAGCTCAGTAGCTCTGGCCGCCTTCTTTCTTCATTCCTTTTCAACAATTAGGGTTTTGTAAAATTGAGGCGCCGTTGATATCGATCGATTGAATTGAAGTATTCACTTTACTTTGCTTCGACAATCTTCTTTGGCTTTGATTGCTCATTCGGCCGCTTCAATTTGTCGAGTTCGACCAAATAGAAATTGGTATGTGATTTTTCTTTTCTTTCACTTTTGATTTGCTCAAACTCCAATGATTTTTGCCGATGATGTTAATGGGTAACTTATAGGGATTAAAACCTTAAATTTTAGTTCGAATATTTTTCATTTGAATACTTCATGATTTTATTCTCTGCGTTGATTTTTGATCGTATGATCTTGAGACATCTGACTGGTTCGTTCCTTGATTGTAGCTTGGATTTGAATTTGTTATATATATATATATTTGTTATTTGCTAACTTGTTCGAGTTACTCCATGAATTCAAATTAGCTCTGTTCCTTTTTGACTTGTTCATCGTATTCGTGTTACTGCATAAATTTGAATTTGCGCCGGCCTTTTCTCCTACGACTTTGATATTTTGAATTTATGGATAATCTGGAATTCGACTATGTTTCACCCCTGTTGATTATTATCTTGGCCTTGACTTGTTCATTTCGTTTACTTTCATCTCTGCTGGCAATATTAGATTTTTTTGAACTATTCAATGGCTTTTGTTTCTCTTTAAGTCTGCACTTGATTATGGTCAGTGTTTGCATATGAACTTGTGTGTTCTTCATTTTGATTTCACTGGCTTGTGTTTCATGTTGATGATGACTTGTTTTTTAGTGAAGTGTTCACTTGAGTCTGCACTGGGTTGTACATTGATGGTCTTGAAGTCTCTTCCACTGGTGTGTGAGTTCTTGTAATCTGGTGAATGTAGTTGCTTTATATGCATGTCTGCACTTGGTTTGATCTGGACTTGGAATCGGTCTTCATGTAAGTCTTGTGGTTTCATGAGTATGTTTTCATCCCTCAATGCTTGCATGAGAACTTGTACTTGAGTGCTCCAGTGTGTTCATGAGTATTTATATTCATCTATGTCTTGACTGTTTGTAGTCTGGTTCAAGTGTCCATTGTGTGGTGGTGTTCTGCATTTGAATTTGTGTGTTGCAGCCATTTGTGTTCATTTTGGTTTGCACTTTGAATGTTGATTGCTCGGACCATATGAGCATATGCATTCGTGTTACTTTGAGTTGTAGTCATATGGTCTGAAGCTTTTTGCATATGCACTTTGTATATTTGGAGTCTTGTTGCATTATAGTTGGTTTGAGTTCATGCCTTTGTCCTTTTTTTCAGAGCTGGTCTTGTTCTTCTTGTGCCATTTGAAGTGATCTGGTTCCTTATATTCATTGATATGCATTTGTGTGCCTGATCGTGTATCAGATGTAAAACTACTTTTTCTCACTTGTGTGTACATGTGCACCGGTCTGGTTCTTGTTGCATGTATGTGGTCTTGAGTTCTTGTTGTGGCTATTGACCTGGTTGTGTATTTTCAGTCTTGTTGATTCTGGTTGAACTCGAACTCCATTCTTTAGTATGGTTCAAAATTGGGGCCTTGTTTTATACTTGTAGTCATGTTGTCATGTGTGTTCATGTGGCCTAATCCAAGTCTTGACCCATGTAACAACTCGCATATTTTACGATTATATGTTTAAATGTTTTATATGAATATAGCATCGTTAGTTGGATTTTAGTTCGAAATGTCACTTTTTGCAAACCGTCGAATCTGGACTCGAGACCACTTCCATTGAGTCCAAAATGGCGTATGCGACCTTTTTGAGCATAAACATCGATATATTTGGAGTTGAGTGAAATTCTGATATTTTCATTTAGGGGTTTGGGTTTTAGCCCAATAGCCTAACACCCAACCCATCTAATACCATATCTCCCACTCCACTCCACTCCACTTCATTCCTTCATAACATTTCCTAACACTCAAGCTAAGGTAAAATGGAGGAAGAGAAAGGAAATTTGAATTCTAAGCCCTAGATTGATTAGGAAATACAAATTCTAGCTCCAACATCAAAGAGAAGCTTAGGTAAGCATCATCTTCTTCTTCTCCATCTCTATCTCTCTCCAATTTCAGAAATTTCCTATAACCTAACTTAGGAAAATATTGCTTATGATCTTTGGTTGGAGCTTTTAGAGTTGAAATTAAAGAGTAGTTGATCTTTTCTTTGCTTTAGAGCTTCTCGTTTGTGTTTTTAGGTTAAAAGGTGAGTTTTTGAACTCATATCTATGTCTATATCTTTGATAGTTGTTTGGTAGTAATTCCTAACATCTATTCCTTGTCCAATTTCTTTTGAATTGAATTGGTTTGATGAATATTCCAAATTTTGGTGTTTTGAAGTCAAATCTTTAAAAATCGTATCTTTGGTGTTTGAACAAGTTGTTGGGGTTTATCGAAGAGCCTATAAGGCTAGGTTGTCACTTGGCATAAATCCCTAGTCTCCGATGCTCGTCCGATCGCTCCCGTTTGGATTTTTGCCCCTTTTGGGGGCTAGGCTGGAAATACTGGAAATGGCAGTTCAGTCGACTGAACCAGGGACCAGAAATTCTCTGGCCATATATCAGTCGACTGACCTTCTGGTTCAGTCGACTGATACTGGGAAACGAATGTTTCCTGGCCTGTACAAGTCGACTAAACCAGAAGGTCAGTCGACTGAACCAGGGACCCGAGAGTTTCTGGCCTTGTATCAGTCGACTGACCTTCTGGTTCAGTCGACTGAATCTTGGAGATGTGCTTTTTGTCTATTTGAGGCAGTTTTGTGTGGATTTCTGGTTTTTAATCGATTTTTGATAATCCGAATTGTTGTTATCATTTATCGTCTTTGATGACTTCTTTTTCGGGATTTTTGGGAATATCCATTTTGATGGATTCGGTATCGATTTTTATGGTTTTAATTCACGTCGACGAATGTGGATTTTGGTGACTGTTTGTTTCTATGATTTGTCACTTTAAAATATAAATGTTTTTTTATAGGGTACTTTTGGCACAGGTCCTTATTAAGTTTCAAAATTCATGAAAAGTCCTTCACTAAATTTCAGTGTAAATTAGGTCCCTGTTTTTTATTCAAGATTATTGTAGAGCATGATGCAACATTTCATAAAAGTTGCTGACATTTCCGCAACATTTCTGTACACTGTGAACATAGTGTATGAAAGTTGCTGAACTATCAAAACTTATTTATAAAAGTTGCTGATATTTCAGCAACATTTATGTATACTGTGAACACAGTTTAGGAAAGTTGCTGAAATATCAGCACTTATTTATAAAAGTTGCTGACATTTCAGCAATAATTTTTCTTTGTTTTTACAATAAAACTTTGACATAGATAGTTGCTGAAATATCAGCACTTATTTATAAAAGTTGCTGACATTTCAGCAATAATTTTCTTCGTTTCAAGAAAATAGGGACCCGCTTTATAATGAAACTTTGACAGGGACCCGCTTTACAATATGAAAGTATGATAGGGATGCCTCCCTAATTTCCACTTTTTTATACTAGTAGTAAATACTCAAACTTTTTCATCAAAACGATTTCAACACTATTTTTAATACAAAGCTCGTTTTCAAAGCCGTTTTCCAATCTATTAGTATATACAAACCTTTACCTCATTCGTATGAGAAATCTAATTAAACGACTTAGTAAAACAAGTGGTATGAAACACTTGCGTTTACTTCGTCTGTTAATCCTTGGACTTGTTCGATTGAACTCCTGTGACAATTTTCGAGTGGAAATCTACAATCTGTTCATAAATATTTAAGTTAAGCTAGTGGTTATGGGACATGAAGCTAAAATCTTATATTTACTAGCTTAGTGTGATTCACACTTTTTATTGATTGATTATGATCATTTTGTGATTGAGACTAGAGATGTGCGATGTCTCTTTGTTTGTGTGGGGGTTAATCCCCGTTTTTCGAGTTTCAATTCAAAATTGGTGGGGTAGCGACCCATGGTCTTCGGGCTGTTTGTGGAGCTTCGGCTCAAAATTGATGGTTAGCGACCATGGAATAGTGTTCCGTTTGTGACACACGTGTTCGGGAGTTTTCGTGCTCCCGTTTGAGATAGGCCTCCCCCCTTTTGTTATTTCTGGATTTCTGGTTGATGATTTCTAGAATTTGTGTTTCACCGATTTTTGCGATTTGCATTGATATGTTTTGTCAATTTTTGTGTTCTGGTGAATAATTTAAAGAATGCGATTCTTTTTGGATGTTTGTGATGATTTGGGATATTGTATGATTTTTGTTGTTATTTTATGTATACTTGTCGTAGTATGGCATTATTGTTATCATAAGTTTTTGTCATATCTCTTATCCTATCTCATTTTATCTGATATTTATAGCTAGATTAATCCATTTATTATTTTCTTCTTAAATAATACTTGGGTCAGACCAAGGTATTTTAGGTGCTCCTGCTTGACTTCTTATCGGGGTCCGTCACCTGACTTTTGGCTAACTACTTTAGCATAGTAGTTTTTGTTAGTATACATTTGTGATGGAGACTCCTTGTTGTGTACTTATTCTTTTGTCTAGCGCTTGTATCTATTCTTTTGTGATGTAGTGGATCTAGTTTGACCCCTATTTTGATGTACACCTTTATGTGTTATATTCATATCTGTTTCCGCCTTTGTGATATGAATATCTGTGACTGATTTGTCTTATGTTTATTTCTATATTTGTTTCTGAAGTCTACATAGCCACTGTGTGGTAGCTTCGAGTTTGTATTCGATATGTCGGATTTCCACTTGTAATGAAATGTAAGTTATATTATCTGAAATATCGGTACTCGCACAAAGCAATTACACAGATGGTCGCTCCTCAACAGCCTTATTCTTCGTGCTAGTCGACGGCATTACTCAGTAATGTCCTTGGCTAGTGTGAGTATAGAGGTGGGACGCCACAGCTTGGTATTAGAGCCAAACTTCGGAATAATATAGAGTAATCTAGCAAGGATCATTGTCCTAAGTCTTTCTTAGGAATCGTGCCATAGGATTTAATTCGAGTCTTCGTACCGTTCTATCCTATTTCTTTTTATGATGCCTTGTTTTATCAATCAAGTTTGTTTGATATTCATTCTATTAATAACCTTTTTCCTCTTCTTTCTTTCTTAAAGAAGAGAAATGGTTAGATCTGGCAGGCCTAGCGACGGTCAATCCAGTACACCTTCTTTGGATGGAGTATTCATGTCTGCCCAACAACTTTTGGATCTTGTAAAGAATCAAAGGTTTATCTATGCTTTGAGTAAAAACCCCAAAAAGGTTTTACCTCTAAAATTAGAAGTGCCTTTCGACCAGTTTGTAGATATCACTCTTCGACTTGAAGAGGCCGATAAAGAAAGTGATGTTGAAGTTATGGATGTCAAACAAAACACCAACAATAAGAGACATACTAAGTTCAAAAGTCCTAATCCCAACAATAAAGGGAAGTAGGCAATTTCGGTAGCAAAGAATCCTACCACTAGTCATGGACGATGCTACAATTGTGGTTCTACGAACCACTATGCAAATAAGTGTCCGAAACCTTTTTTTTGTCGTTATTGCAAAAGTTTGAGCCATCTTATATCTACATGTCCTGTACTCCAAAGTAGGAGAGAGGGAGAGTTGAATGTTGTGCAAGCCCCTAGTAACACTTCTCGTGGTTAAGGTATTTTTTCATTCAGTCCTTGATGGCATTATTTTATTTCGTGATCTTCCTATTTGATTTCTTTTGATACGGGTGCATCCCACTCTTTTATATCAAAAAGAACTTGTTGATTCTTTTTCTTTAAATATTATGGGCTTGATGACTTCACTGAGAATTGCGAATCCGGTTGGTGGATCCGCAACACTCAGTTTGCTTTGTAAAAATGTCGATATTATTTTATGTGATTATTCTTTTCGAGCCGATTTGCATGTTGTGCATTACTTAGGCTTCGAAATTGATTTTTTTGGGAAAGGATTGGCTTGATCATTACGAAGCCCACATCCTATGTCCTGAGCGGACAATCTATCTTCGACATCCTCAATCTGTTATGTAGATTTCTATTTTTCTTAATGATTTCGATTCCAATTCGGTGGCATCATTTTATTCTTTAAACCTACATGATGAGGAGAATGTTATTTCTCTCATTGAAGTAGTTTGTGAGTTTTTCCGAAATATATTAGGGCTTGTCTTAGGATTATCACCTAAGCAATCTATTGTGTGGTGCTATGGTCTTTTCAGCTCGAACTTGCCTTTGGTTTTTATCAGCTACGAGTTGCGGAGGGTAGAATTCCACTTACCGCATTCCGCACTTGTTATGATTCTTGTGAGTGGTTCGTTATGTCATTCGGTTTGACGAACCTTCTACCTTATTTCATCCATCTTATGAATCGAGTATTCTACGAATATATTGATGAGACCATCCTTGTATTCAATGATTATGGATGAAAACAACAATTTAAAATTTGCAAATCTTTTTAATAAGATATTTATAAGTATGACTGGATTTTGTTCTTAAACGAGCAAAGATTATCATATAAAAGATTATTTTGTGTTGATTTGCCCATTGAGTGCTTTAAGAATTCTGGTCGATGCACTTTATCAACGTTATCGATAGGAATCTCCTAAACGCTATGATGAGACAGTCAGATACAGTAAATTGACTTGTAATAAGTAAACTTTTCTAAAAAGATGATTACATAAAGTTAATTATAATTTTGAATGTCTTAGCTTTCCGGGAAAGATGATCATTTAAAAGAACTCCTTTCCGATGCTCCTATTATTGTGATTCCCGATGGGAACCAAGACTTTATTGTTTAAACCGATGCTAGTTGTGTTGGTTTGGGTGCCATTCTCATGCAAATGGAATGTGTTATTGCTTATGCTTCTAGGCAAGTAAAGCCTGCCGAGACTAGATATGCCACTCATGATTTAGAGCTCGCGGCTATTGTTTTCGCCCTTAGAATTTGGCGTCATTATCTTTTGGGAGAGAAATGTTCTCTACACCAATCATAAATCTTTGAAGTATTTATTTTCCCAAAAGGAACTTAATTTGCGTCAACAACGTTGGCTCGAGTTCCTTGCATCTTATGATCTTTATATTCTTTATACTCCCGAAAAGGGAAATCGTGTTGCCGATGCCCTTAGCCGAAAGCAACAAGCGGTTATTTCCATGATGATATCCGACGCGACTTTTTCCACTTGTGAGGTTCGAGATCGTGAATCCAATTCATGTTCATCTCTTGTTTTGTGTAGCCTTGAGGCTCATCCTTCTCTTATAGACCGCATTCTTGAAGCTCAAAAGCATGATCCCGAATTGGTTCTTCTTAGCCAAAGCTGTATGGATAAAATTGGTATTGAAGGTTTTAAAGACTTTGATATTGATGCTCGTGGCGGTATTCGAAAATTTGGTAGACTTATTGTGCCAAATATTATTGATCTTCGTAAAGACATATTAGAAGATTCTCATCGTTCTAAATTTACCATTCATCCCAGTAGTAGTAAAATGTATGCGGACATGAAGCGACTTTATTATTGGGATGGACTGAAACCTGACATTGCTAACTTTATTAAGCGTTGCATGACTTGCCAACTCATAATGGCCGAGCATCAAAGGCCTGGTGGGTTATTGCAACCTTTGGAAATTCCAACATGGAAGTGGGATCAAATTTCCATGGACTTTATTGATGGTCTTCCCCATTCTCATTCGTGTCATGATAGCCTATGGATGATAGTAGATAGACTTACAAAATCCGCCCATTTTCTTCTTGTTCGATCCAATCAGACCGTACCTATTTTGGCTAAACTCTTTGTCAAGGAAATTGTTAAATTACATGGAGTTCCTACTTCTATCCTTAGTGATCGTGATCCATTATTTACTAGTGGATTTTGGAAAGGTCTTCAAAAAGCTTTGGGAACGAAGCTTAATTTTAGCACCGCTTATCGTCCTCGGTCGGATGGACAAACCGAGAGTGTGAATCAAACACTTGAAGATCTTCTTCGTGCATGTGTTCTTGATTTTAGTGGAAGTAGGGAAGATCATATTTCCCTTGTTGAGTTTTCCTATAATAATAGCTTCCAATCTAGTATTGGTATGGCTCCTTTCGAGGCACTCTACGGAAGGCCATGCTGATCTCCTTCGTGTTGGCTTGAAGCCGGTGAGAAGCTGGTTTTAGGTCCATATTTTATTCGTGATGCCACAAAAAAGATTGACCTTATTCGTCATAGGATGAAAGAAGCTCAAAGTCGACAAAAATCCTATGCCGATAACCGAAGAAGAAAATTAGAATTTTCTATGGGAGATTTTGTGTTTATTCGTGTTTCACCTATAAAGGGTGTTGTGCGTTTCCGTCGATCGGGAAAATTAGCACCTCTATATATTGGACCATTTCCCATCACCGAACGCATTGGTTCCGTGGCTTATCGCCTTTTATTACCGGCTCAGTTTTCTGCTATTCATGACGTATTCCACGTCTCTCAATTACGGAAATGCCTTCGAGATTCCGATTCTATTCTTGAGCCTGGTGTTATTGAAGAAATTGAAGTTTCGCCTAATTTGACTTATGAGCAACATCCTATTCGTATCATTTCTACGGAGGTTAAATAAAGATGTTCCTCTTATGAAAGTTCAATGGTCCTCAAATCCTAAGGATTGCTCTTGGGAATCCAGATAATTTATCGAGCGAACACATCTGGACTTACTCTCTCGCGCTCCTTAAGGTGAACTTCTCATTTCAAATTTTCTTTTTTTGTGTTGTTATGCCTTTGTATGGTTGTTACTTTTTATTTCTTTTTTCTTAAGTATTGCGAGGACGCAATTTCTTTAAGGAGGGAAGTCTGTAACAACCCGCATATTTTACGATTGTATATTTAAATGTTTTATTTAAATATAGCATCGTTAGTCGGATTTTAGTCCGAAATGTCACTTTTTGCAAACAGTCGAATTGGGACTTGGGACCACTTCCATTGAGTCCAAAAATGGCATTTGCGACTTTTTTGATTATAAACATCGATGTATTTGGAGATGAGTGAAATTTTGATATTTTCATTTAGGGCTTTGGGTTTGGGTTTCCGCCTAATAACCTAACACCCAACCCATCTAATACCCTAACTCCCACTCCACTCCACTTCATTCCTTCATAACATTTCCTAACACTCAAGCTAAGGTAAAAATGGGGTAAGAGAAAGGAAATTAGAATTCCAAGCCCTAGATTGATTAGGAAATACAAATTCTAGCTCCAACATCAAAGAGAAGCTTAGGTAAGCATCCTCTTCTTCTTCTCCATCTCAATCTCTCTCCAATTTCAGAAATTTCCTATAACCTAACTTAGGCAAATATTGCTTATGATCTTAGATTGGAGCTTTTAAAGTTGAAATTGAAGAGTAGTTGATCTTTTCTTTGCTTTAGAGCTTCTCGTTTGTGTTTTTGGGTTAAAAGGTGAGTTTTTGAACTCACATCTATGTCTATATCTTTGATAGTTGTTTGGTAGTAATTCCTAACATCTATTCCTTGTCCAATTTCTTTTGAATTGAATTGGTTTGATGAATATTCCAAATTTTGGTGTTTTGAAGTCAAATCTTTAAAAATCCTATCTTTGATGTTTGAACACGTTGTTGGGGTGTATCGAAGAGCCTATAAGGCTAGGTTGTCGCTTGGCATAAATCCCTAGTCTCCGATGCTCGTCCGATCACTCCCGTTTGGATTTTTGCCCCTTTTGGGGGCTAGGCTGGAAATACTGGAAATGGCAGTTCAGTCGACTGAACCAGAAGATCAGTCGACTGAACCAGGGACTAGAAAATTCTCTGGCCCTATATCAGTCGACTGACCTTCTGGTTCAGT
The DNA here is from genome assembly GCA_030737815.1 of Allium fistulosum. Classification (NCBI taxonomy): domain Eukaryota; kingdom Viridiplantae; phylum Streptophyta; class Magnoliopsida; order Asparagales; family Amaryllidaceae; genus Allium; species Allium fistulosum. The sequence continues at coordinate 1,249,790,677 of CM060904.1, read as the reverse complement.
CGACTAATACTGGGAAACGAATGTTTCCTGGCCTGTATCAGTCTACTGAACCAGAAGGTCAGTCTACTGAACCATGGACCCGAGAGTTTCTGGCCTTGAATCAGTCGACTTACCTTCTGGTTCAGTCGACTGAATCTTGGAGATGTGCTTTTTGCCTATTTAAGGAAGTTTTGTGTGGGTTTTCGGTTTTTAATTGATTTTTGATGATCCGAATTGTTGTTATCATTTATCGTCTTTGATGACTTGTTTTTCAGGATTTTTGGGAATATCCATTTTGATGGATTCGGTATTGATTTTTATGGTTTTAATTCACGTCGACGAATGTGGATTTTGGTGATTGACTGTTTCTACAATCATTTCTGTGATTTGTCACTTTAAAATATAAAGGTTCTTTTATACTAGTAGTAAATACTCAAACTTTTTCATCAAAACGATTTCAACACTATTTTTAATACAAAGCTCGTTTTCCAAGCCGTTTTCCAATCTATTAGTATACACAAACCTTTACCTCATTCGTATGAGAAATCTAATTAAACAGCTTAGTAAAACAAGTGGTATGAAACGCTTGCATTTACTTTGTCGTTTAGTTCTTGGACTTGTTCGATTGAACTCTTGTGACAATTTTCGAGTGGAAATCTACAATCTATTCGTAAATATTTAATTTAAGCTAGTGGTTATGGGACATAAAGCTAAACAATTATATTTACTAGCTTAGTGTGATTCACACTTTTATTGATCGATGATGATCATTTTGTGATTTAGACTAGCGATGTGCGCCGTCTCTTTGTTTGTGTGGGGGTTAATCCCCGTTTGTGGAGTTTCAACTCAAAATTGGTGGGGTAGCGACCCATGGTCTTCGGGCCGTTTGTGGAGCTTCGGCTCAAAATTGATGGTTAGCGACCATGGAATAGCGTTCCGTTTGTGACACATGTGTTGGGGAGTTTTCGTGCTCCCGTTTGTGATAGCCCTTCCCCATTTTGTGATTTATGGATTTCTAGTTGATGATTTCTAGAATTTGTGTTTCACCGATTTTTGTTATTTGCATTGATATGTTTTGTCAATATTTGTGTTTTGGTGAATAATTTAAACAATGCGATTCTTTTTGGATGTTTGAGATGATTTGGAATATTGTATGATTTTTGTTGCTATTTGATGTATACTTGTCGTAGTATGGCATTATTGTTATCATATTTTTTTGTCATATCTCTTATCCTATCTCATTTTATCTGATATTTATAGCTAGACTGATCAGTTTATTATTTTCTTCTTAAATAAGATTTGTGTCAGACCGAGGTATTTCAGGTGCTCCTGCTTGACTTCTTATCAGGGTCCGTCACCTGACTTTTGGCTAACTACTTTAGCATAGTAGTTTTTGTTAGTATACATTTGTGATGGAGACTCCTTGTTGTATACTTATTCTTTTTTCTAGCGCTTGTATCTATTCTTTTGTGATGTAGTGGATCTAGTTTGACCACTATTTTGATGTACACCTTTATGTGTTATATTCATATCTATTTCCGCCTTTGTGATATGAATATCTGTGACTGATTTGTCTTATGTTTATTTCTATATTTGTTTCCGAAGTCTACATAGCCACTGTGTGGTAGCTTTGAGTTTGTATTCGATATGTCGGATTTCCTCATGAAATTAAATGTAAGTTATATTATCTGACATATCGGTACTCGCACAAAGCAATTACACAGATGGTCGCTCCTGAACAGCCTTATTCTTTGTGCTAGTCGACGGCAATACTCAGTAGTGTCCTTGGCTAGTGTGAGCATAGAGGTGGGGCATCACAACCCATATTTGTTCACCACTTGAAGTCTGGTCTATTTTTGTTATTTTGTACCAGAGTTGAACCCAGCCTCGGCTTGGGTTTGACCTTGTGCTCACATGTCTCTGTAGCTTTAATAAGCCAGTGTATATCGGTGTGCATGGCCTTGTCGCATGTATAGTGATACACTGTGCATGTCACAAGTTGTTCGTGTAAAATAAATTCAAAAGAAAAATGATGACGAACAACCCAAATAACTGAGGCAAATAACATTTTCAAAACACACACTTCATTGTACACTGCAAAAATATTTCTTTATCAATATTACCGCGTCGGTGTTTATATTGCAGATAATTCAGATGCGGGATATAAGCTGGAATAGAGTTGAAGATCAAATACGAGAGATGAGTGAATGTGGTGAGGTGAAAATTGTATTATAATTGAAAATATGTAAATGTAGTGAGAGCTCAAATTTGTACTATTTGAATTTGTAATAAAATATTTGTTTGAATAAAATATTTGTTTAAATATGAATTTTGTGTTATTTTTTTTATTCAACAAATATTTATTTAATTATGTGAAAAATAACATTGTACAACAACAAATACATTTATATATATATATATATATTTATTATCATCAAACAAAAATCATAGGTTATTGTGTTCTACAATCTCTCCCTTTTGACGATAACAAACATATATTAAGATTTTGACTCTATTAAATGTATTTGGTTTTGATTAGTTCTATTAGCTCCGCCCATTTGAATGCTCCCCCTACAACTAGACACCCACTACACAGATGCGTGTAGTTAAAACTGAAAAATTAATTAAAAATAACTTTGAATAAAAACACTCTCGAATATTAGTAAGGATATCACTCAAAAATAAAAACCTTAATCTCTATCCCCTTTTGTTATCATCAAAAATAATAATAGTAATTGAAATAGCTATGATTTTGATTAAAAATATAAAATCAAATCAAGATGGAAATATTAATTTCAAATTCCAATTAATCAAACAAAAATCATAATATTTTATTAATTAGAAACAAACTCCACTTTAGAAAAATGGTTGGATTATGGAAAATTTTATATAGTGACAAGAGTTTGATATTTTCAATAAAGGAATAATTTGTGCATTTTCTCTTTTAAAATATTATACAAAAATATGTGAAGCACTTACTAACCATGCATAACCGTTAGGGCTTTTAAATTAGGTTAGTAGTTACCCTTTTTTTTAAAATATGTCAAGTATTTTCTAACCATGCATAACCATGAAGAATTTTAAATGAGATTAGAATATACTTGATATTTATCCCTTTCTTATATGTTTCCCATCCATGCATAACTGCGAGGACTTTTAAGTAAGAATGGAAGCCCATATATAGAAATTCAAGTAACTCACCCATGCATAACCGCGAGGATTTTTAAATGAGAGTGAATACTTTAGGATATAATTATTTTACAAAAAAATATTTCCTTCTTTTGAAATACCAAATTCTGTACACTATATTATGAAGTATGGATTGACAGAAAGGTGAAAGTGATAGAAATGATCATGGAATAAGTACTAATCCAAAAATATTATAAAATTTGTTTAATTTTCATGAAATTATAAAACTATACTTCCTGTTGTTATGAAATATATTTTAATCACTATCCATCACTTTTCAAGCACTATAATAATTTTGATAAGTTCCAAAAGATTCGATTAGTCAATGATTATCTTTTCTAGAGTAAATCTCTTACGAAAATAAACTAGAATATTTTTATCATGATGAAAACCCAAGTTTCAAAAATTAACATAAGTGAAAATTAATTTTCTGTAGGGGGGTTTTGTGAAAATAATTTCTAGTTGAAAATCAATATAAATAATTAAATAATTGCAAAAAAGATTTCAACATGAGATAATATCAGATACCACTTGTATTTAAGGTATTCATGGTGATATATAGTGGTATATAAGAAAAATGTGTACTCCTCAAAGCTTGAATTGTATTTTGAAATTTTCAGCACGTCTATTTATATCAAGCACAAGTAAAGTAATCTATATCGAGCAAAAACACACATTCAAAAAATTCGTCAAAGCAGTTTTTCATGACATTCCAAAGTGAATCAATAAAAACTAAAAATAGAAAAGTTGTAGCATTATCGGTTAGCTTTCCAGAACTTCAAGAATTTCAAAAATCAAAGTTGAGATGTTAAAGATATGGTATAAATACTTCAACAATGTCGATGAAAACATAATTAACAATATTTCAACATGAGATCATACCTCACTTTCCTTCGATGCCGTGATATCCGAAATACGATGATCTCCATCTAATCTTTGTAGGCTAAGGAACATTTAAATTTTAGTTTATCAATCACCCAGAACAACTCGAAATCTATCTCCATCAAATTTTTCCTTAGCCCACTTATGTGTCTAAATTTTGGAGAAGGCAAGTGGTCTAACTATGGATGTAGGATCACTATTATTATCTATTGAAATCTTTGGTACCCAAATTTGTCTATATAACAAACCGTTAGCATCTACAATTGTACCCTTGGGAATCCAAACTTGTTTAATTTTCAAACCATTTATATTCGTACCTTTTGGAATCCATATTTGTTTAACCGTTTTGTGTTTGTATATATTTTGACAATTATTCTTGCCATGTCCAATATTTCCACACTTTATGCATTTGGTTATCACACTTTTCCCCTTGACAGTGTTATTAGTCGTTTGTTCATATTTTGACACTTTCCCAAATCCAAATCTTTTCCTTTTATTCACGAAGAGTTGATTTTGTAAGAGCTATTAAATGATTTTTCTCTAGTGAAAAATTTCCGAGTAATCAACTCAAGTTTATTAACTTTGGATTTTAAAAGTTTATTTTCATTTATTAGCTTCGAACAACAACTAATGGTACTATCTCTCTTTTCGAAATTATTCATTTTCAAGCCCATATTTTCATTTTCAAGCTCTCTAATTTTAGTCTCAATTTCTAGCATCTCTGTTTCAAAGAGTTGCAGTTTTTTAAATTCAATTTTTTTAAAATTCTTGATTTTTTCAATCTTCTTTTAAAACTCGTGATTTAATCGAATAATTTCAGATTGGCTCAAAATCACATTTTCATTTTCAAGGGTTTTGAAATTTTCGTTGACCTCATTTAATCCCTTTTCAAAAATCGCACATTTAGAACTTTCCGACCTCTTAAAACTATCCAACTCTTTTTGCAAAATATTATTTTTACAAATCAACTTAGTTTTTTTTTCTCCCAAATTAAAATTTCGTTTTCTAACTTTTGAAAGTTTTCATGAAAACAGGCAAATTCTTTTTCATAGTCCAAACACCTTTTGCAATTAGAATTTTTATTTTTCTTAATATTTTTAAGCGTCGCAGTTTAGATTGTTCCATTTTCAACTTATTATTTTACATCTCAAGAGCTTCATTAATTTCAATTAATTTTCGGCACAAGAAATTTAATTATTGAATGAAAGATCACTTATCTCATCGGCTATTGAATCTTCAACACTACTGTCTTTTGCAAATCCTATCAAGTACGTTCCTTTAACTGAGTCGATTGTGGAGGATTTCTCACTATTGATGACTTTTGCACCATATATTGCATCAAAAGTATTCCAGATTTCCTATGCACTTCACAATGAGAGATATGGTTAAATTATCTTGATTAATATGAGAATATAGTATATGCATTACAAGAGCATTATTCGAAGTATTTTTCTTATCTACTATATCATTTCAATAATATCCCAACATTTAAAATTAACAGATTTTAAATAAAAATTGCATTTTTAATTTCTATTTTAAAAAGTCTGTTGCATCAAAAATAGGGGGAATAATACTAGATTGACTCTCACTAGATTTATAACTAGGGTTAGACATCTATGCTATTAACCTTGCTTTGATACCACTTGTAGGATCGTTTTCACCATAAAGGGGGGGGGGGTGAATAGGATGATACTAATAATAATAAAAATTAATGCGGAAATAAAAATAATAACAGAAAGTAAAGTAGAATAGATCACACAAATTTACCCAGCTTCGGCAAAACCCTGCCTACGTGCTGCCCCCAAGGTTTCTACTAGAAATTAAGTAGTCAGACGATTACAAACACACGTAAACTTGCAACACCCGCTAATTGACTAACCTAACTCTACGCTAAAACCCTGCCACAACTCAGCCACCGAGTTGCGAATTCTCAAACTACGACCCATAGTTTGTACCTAGTCACACGACTAGAGTTACATAATTTTAAAAAGAAAACTTTCAAATGAAAATAAAAAACTAAACAATAACTAAAAAAACCTTATTTTTAACAATTTAAGCCCAAACAAAATTATAAAGGCTGGCCTAAATTTTATAGAAGAAAATCCTTTTTCTTTTCACTTCGTAGCTCTTAGCTCTGGCCACCTTCTTTCTTTGTTCCTCTTCAACAATTAGGGTTTTGTAAAATTAAGGCGTCGCTTGATATTGATCGATTGAATTGAAGTATTCACTTCACTTTGCTTCGTCAATCTTATCCGGCTTTAATTGCTCACTCGGCTAATTCAATTTGTCGATTTCGACTGAATAGAAATTGGTATGTGATTTTTGCTATTCTTTCACTGTTGATTTGCTCGAACTCGATTTGCTTTCGAACTTGATTGGAGTTTTTTTGGTTTTTGTTCTAAGTATGCTCTCTGGATTTTTTGCTTCGAACTCCAATGCTTTTTGCCGATGATGTTAATGGGTGATTTATAGGGATTAAAACCCTAAATTTTAGTTCGTATATTTTCATTTGAATACTTCATGATTTTATTCTCTACATTGATTTTTGAACGTATGATCTTGAGACCTCTGACTGGTTTGTTCCTTGATTGTAGCTTGGTATTTGATTTGAGATTATATATATATATATATATTTGTTATTTGCTGACTTGTTCGAGTTACTCCTTGAGTTCAAATTAGCTCCGTTCCATTTTGACTTGTTCATCGTATTCGTGTTACTGCATAAATTTGAATTTGCTCCAGTTTTTTCTCCTACGACTTTGTTATTTTGAATTTGTGGATAATTTGGACTTCCACTATGTTTGACCCCTATTGATTATTATTTCAGCCTTGACTTGTTCATTTCATGTACTTTCATCTCAGCTGTCAATATTAGATTTTTTGAACAACTCAATGGTTTTTGTTTCTCTTGAAGTCTGCACTTGATTTTGGTCTGTGTTTGCATATGAACTTATGTGTTCTTCATTTTGATTTCACTGGCTTGTGTTTCATGTTGATGATGACTTGTTTTTTAGTGAAGTGTTCACTTGAGTCTGCACTGGGTTGTACATTAGTGGTCTTGAAGTCTTTTCCACTAGTGTGTGAATTCTTGTAATCTGGTGAATGTAGTTGCTATATATGCATGTCTGCACTTGGTTTAATCTGGACTTGGAATTGGTCTTCATGTAAGTGTTGTGGTTTCATGAGTATGTTTTCATCCCTCAATGCTTGCATGAGAACTTGTACACGAGTGCTCCAATGTGTTCATGAGTATTTGTGTATATCTATGTCTGGTCTGTTTGTAGTCTGGTTCAAGTGTCCATTGTGTGGTGGTGTTATGCATTTGAATTTTTGTGTTGTAGCCATTTGTGTTCATTTTGGTTTGGACTTTGAATGTTGATTGCTCGGACCATATGTGCATATGCATTCATGTCTCTTTGAGTTGTGTCATGCGGTCTGAAGCTTTTTGCATATGCACTTTGTATATTTGGAGTCTTTTTGCATTCAAGTTGCTTTGAGTTCATGCCTTTGTCCTTTGTTTCAGAGCTGGTCTTGTTCTTCTTGTGCCATTTGAAGTGATCTGGTTCCTTGTGTTCATTGATATGCATTTGTGTGCCTGACAATGCTTCAGATGTAAAACTGCTTTTGCTCAATTGTGTGTACATGTGCACTGGTCTGGTTCATGTTGCATGTATGTGGTCTTGAGTTCTTGTTGTGGTTGTTGACCTGGTTGTGTATATTTAGTCTTGTTGATTCTAGTTGAACTCGAACTCCATGATTTAGTCTGGTTGAAATTTGTGGCCTTGTTTTATACTTGTAGTCATGTTGTCATGTGTGTTGATGTGACCTGATCCAAGTCTTGACCCATCTGTGTTCACCACTTGAAGTCTGGTCAAGTTTTGTTATTTTGCACTCAAGTTGAATCCAGCCTCCGCTTGGGTTTGACCTTGTGCTCACCTGTCCCTGTAGTTTTAACAAGCAAGTGTATATCGGTGTGCATGGCCTTGTGGCATGTACATCGATACACTATGCATGTCACAAGTTGTTTGTGTAAAATAAATTCAAAAGAAAAATGATGACGAACAACCCAAATAACTAAGGTAAATAACATTTTCAAAACACACACTTCATTGTACACTACAAAAATATTTCTTTTCAATTTTACCACGTCAGTGTTTATATTGCAGATAATTATGATGCGGGATACAAGCTGGAATAGAGTTGAAGATCAAATACGAGTGTAAATGTAGTGAGAGCTCAAATTTGTACTATTTGAATTTGTAATAAAATATTTGTTTGAATAAAATATTTGTTTGAATAAAATATTTGTTTAAATATGAATTCTGTATTATTTATTTTATTCAACAAATATTTATTTAATTATGTGAAAAATAAAATAGTAGAATAACAAATACATTTAAACGAAAATATATATGTTTATTATCATCAAACAAAAATCATAGGCTATTGTATTCTACAATAACACCCTAGAATGAGTTTGAGAGTATTATATATGATTGCGTATTTGTTAATATTATATACAAATGATTTTGGTTTTGAAAATTGGTAAATGGAATAATTTTACCTAAGATTATATTTTGAATTTAAAGAATATTTTTTAAGTGATATTGTTATTTGTTTAAGAAAATGATAATAATCATTTATTATCATTAATTGATGTGTTGTTTTGAAGTACGAACACGTCATGAATTTAGTTTCACAATTTGACTATGGGGTATTCAATAAATAATAATGTTGGTTTAAGATTAAAATAATTTGTTTAAGATAAATAAATCTTATGAAAATGTTTTATATAAGTGATTTTATAAAATGGATTTATAAAACGTGCTTTATAAAGGAATTTTTGAGAATTTAAAATTCCAGTATTTTTGAAAGGAATTTCAAATGATTTTGGAAAAGGAATAATAATAAAATTATTTCTAAAATAGGATTTTGAAAGGAAAAACAATCTTATGATTAATTGGTTTTAGTGGCTTGAAAGTAACTAAAAATTGGCAGGAGATGTGTTCGGATGGTAAATGCTTCTCTTACGTATTTCCCTTCTTGTTAAGGAAATATGCAATACGATTGGTGGTACCCGGTTCCTTGATATTATTTTTGAGTTACTCGATCTATATAATTTTCTAAAGTTAAATTGAGAATGTGAATCATTGGTTGATAAATTAATTGATGACTGTCAATTTCTGTCAAAGTGTATCATCTTAATTGATAAGCATGGGTATGCTTTGATCTTTAAAATAAATATTTAAAGTTATTAATGAAAGGGTTTTAGGTTTATAGTAAATGATGTTTTAACAACATTTGTTTTTAAACCATTGAATGACACTTTGGAAGAAATCTTATGGGCATATTTAGATCTTTAATAATGAGATTTTAAAGATAATAACAAGTATTGGAGTCTTTTATAAAAAGGTAAAAAATATTATAATTAACATGTTATAAAAAGAGAAGTTCATTATTGTTAAGCCGCCTTTTGGCAAGGCCGTGATACCAAAGACTTGACTGGAAACCAAAGACAATTTGACTCGGAGATCGGTTATACACAGGTTCACTAGGGATACTGGCAAATTTTGTCCGAGTCCGGATCGAGCTACAATTAATATGACATGACAAGTGGAGCTATAAAAGCCAACCTTCCAAATTTCAAGTCAATCGGAGTTCGTATGCTCAAGTTATGGATCGATCAAGTTTTACGTGAAACACGTCTATTCCATATCCATCAAATAGCATTGGTTCGTATCCATCCATCAAGTAACTCCATTTCATGTCCATCCATCGAAGTCAACCTTATTCGTATCCATCGAACTCATCATTTCATATCGGTTTCATTTCTACGTGTTTCGTATGATCCTCCTAATCACACATTTCGTATTGATCAGCCATTGATCGATGCGAGGAACACATGACATATCGATACGAACATCATCGTCTTCAATCGATACGAAGCGGCCTCTAAATCATCGATACGAAAGAAGTTACTCCAGACCGATACGAAGAAGGTACAGTCAAGTGAAGGAAGTGGCCATGCGACATGAAAAGTGGATCTCTCCTGAACTGTCGCTCCTCGTCATCTGATCGATACGCAGAGGATCGACACAAAGACCCATCGATACGAAATGGGATTGATACGAATAGTTCATCCTACTACAAATGCAATCTTGGATTGATCATAACTCAGGATCTACAAGTCCAAATGCTACCAAATTTTCACAGGAGCTCACTGACCAATGCAACACTGTCTTTGATCGATCTCAGCTCAAACGGATGTCGTTTTGATCGATACGAACAAGGTAGTGATCGATCAGGGATTGATCCCAAATGACCTTGGATCGATCAGGTGGCCCGACCCACGTAGGAGAAGAGGTATTCCGAGATCTAAGCTAGATATTGTCAGACTACACTTATAAATAGCAGCCCTATGCCTTCAGAAAAGGGACTTTTGATGCCATTACGCCGTTACTCTTCCGAAGATCCATTGTAACTTGAGTGTTTGAGTTATTCTCTGTTGTAATCAGTTAATAAACATCAATAAAATAGCAAATCTTCCGAAATGGACGTAGGCTACAACGCCGAACCACTATAAACCTTTGTCTTTTTACATTTTTGTTTGTTTATTTTGGCGTGTTTGTTAGATTAGCCTCTGTTTACATTTAAAATTATTTATTTTAATCTCTTCAAATACGTTCGAAAAGTGTTGTGCCCAATTTTGGTACGAACACTTTGGTGCTTTCACCGAGGAAACCTAGTTTTTCCCCTGCTCATTGGATCTACTTCCATTGTTGGATTGCTGAAATCTAAGGAGAAGATCTAGATCTATCGTCCGGTAGTTCCTTCCATTCTATTCAGATTTCACCGGATCTAGGAAAGAGCTATATCACTAACCATGGTTACTACCAAAATCGCTTCAATTGCTGCAGATCCAGAAGGATAGGATAGGCATAATTCCACGCAGCTGAATACAACGGGTCAAGCATCTGCCGGAGCTCCAGATCCACAAGGCCCCGTGACTAGGGAAGAGTTCTAGATTCTAATCCAAGACGTGACTCAAAGTCGTCAGCAGCTCACCCAGTAGATCTGTGCCAACATGGAGCTTGTGAACCAATTGACTGAGGAAAGACGAAGGAGGTCCAAAAGGGATCGTGCTTCTTACTCATCAACAGAAAGCTCAGCTTCCTCTGACTTCCATAATAGATCTACGCGCCAATGGCTGGATGGAAGCTATACAGTGATGGTGCATCAAACGATCATTGCTCAGGCGCTGGAGTAGTACTTGAAACTCCAAAAGGTTAATCCATATGCTATGCTTTGAAGTTTGACTTCCACGCAACTAACAACGAGGCAGAGTATGAAGCTTTATTCACAGGACTCAGACTTGCCAGAGATTTGGGAATTATTGCTATGGAGATCTACTATGACTCACAATTGGTCATATGCTAGGTTCGGGGAGAATACCAAGCTAGAGACCGGAGGTTGGCTGCTTATCTTGCTCGGGTTCAGGAGGTGTTGAATTAGTTCGACAACTATGCCATCCTCTATATACCCCCGGAGCACAAGTAGAAGGCCGGTTCTTTGGCAGAACAGGCCAGCCTCGGTGAGGCATAGTAGATAGGGCTCGTCCCCATTGAGACACTTACCACTCCGAGTATCGATCAGATGGAGATGGACTGGGTGCATGAGACAACGCCCGAGAAGGAGTCATGAATGACCCCGTTCAGGAATTATCTTGAGCATGGAGCTTTGCCTGAGCGCCGAAGTGACAGAAGACAGGTTCTCCGAAAAGCTTCGCGATTCATTATCCCAAATGGAGTCATGTACAAGAGAGGATACTCTGTTCCTTTACACCGGCGTATCGCCCACAATGAAATCAAACGAGTGTTACATGATTTGCACGAGGGAGAATGTGGCGATCACACTAGAGGGCAAGCTCTTGCTAAGGAGATACTCCGATATAGATATTATTGGCCGACTATGAATCGAGACGCATCGGACTATGCCCAAAAATGTGATAGATGCATAAGCATGCCAGAATTCAAAGAGCCCTGCCTACCGAAATCACTCAGATGGTCAGCCCATGGCCGTTCGCCATATGGGGCATCGATATAATGGATCTTTACCTCTGGCTAAAGGTGGTGCGAAGTACGCCATCGTTGCAGTTGACTACTTTACTAAACGGGCGGAAGTCGAGCCCCTTGCTACCATCACGACGAAGAATGTAGTAAACTTTGTTGTAAGTAACATTATCTATTGTTTTGGCCTCCCGCATACAATCATCACTGACAACGGAGCCCAATTCGATAGTGTCGAGTTCAAGAATTTCTGTCAACGTTTTCACATCTAGAAGTAGTTCTCGGCAGTTTCTCACCCTCAAGAAAATGGACAAGTCGAAGCTGTTAACAAAGTTATTAAGTCCATTCTGAAGAAACGACTGGAGAAGGCCGGGGGTAGATGTGTCAATGAACTTCTCATGGCCCTATGGGCATATCGAACTACCCACAAGTCCACGACCGGCCACACTCCGTTTTCACTTTCCTATGGCTCTGAAGCCATCATTTCATTTGAATTAGAAGTACTTTCTCACCGTGTGACATATTATGATCCAAAGATGAACGTCATATTACTTGTCGAATCTTTGGATTTATTGGACAAGAAGTGTGAAGAGGCTGATTTGAGGGCATCGGCACACCGCAGTCAAGTCGCCCGATTTTACAATGCTAAGGTCGAACCATGAACCTTTGAGCTTGGCGATCTCGTACTCAAGAGAATCTATCCGGTCCCTTCACATACGAAACCGACATGGCAAGGACCGTGTTAACCGGCATCTTGGCCTGGTTACAAAACGATGGTTGAAGAAATTATCATTAGCACTAGACAAGATTCTGATCAAGGAGAGACTGGAGGTGGTAGCAAGTTGTCAGGCCCACAATAAAGCAAGAGTATTCGGCCTGCCTGGCCTGGTGCGCAGATTCACCCACTATGGGCAGAGGCACCTTGCTCCTAAGCCCATGAAGAAAGTCCAACCCATCTTCCTCTATAAATAGAAGGGCAGTGGCACAATGAAATGGACCTTTTTTGGGAGAACAATGGGGAGACTCTCCCATTTTTTATACTCTCCTCTTTTTAACTCAAACTTGTATTCAAGTCATTAATATATGGATTGTATCTATATTCAACTACTTATGAAAGAAATAAAGATCAAAACTCAAAGAGGATGTAGGCAGTTACGCTGAACCACTATAAATCCGGTGTTCTTACTTTCTGCATTTAAATTAGCATATTCTTCCTTGTTTAATTTAACTTCATCACTTACATCTTTACACAATCTTTTTCAACGAGGTTAGTGACCAATTTTGGTGCTAACAGACCGTATGTTATCGAGCGGAGACTTGGAGATGGCACATCCGAACTATAAACTGTTTATGGTCTCATTTTACTAAGAGCATGGAACAGTGAGAGTCTCCGTCGCTATTACACATAACAGGCTTTATTTACTCATTTAGTCTGCTTTCCCTTTGAAATTTGTTTATGCATTTTGAAATTTGAACTTGAAATAAGGCAACTGACTTTGCCATACTTTCTTATTTCAGTAATAAAATGCAAACTCATCAAGCCAGAGTAGCGATTCTTGAAATGCATCATGCGACCATCACGATACATAAAGAGATAAGTTCCATCTTACGGTGGGACTTATTCAAATAGGGAGTGACTGTGATCCGACCGGTCACTCGCTAAATGAAACCTTAAGCTCGAGGGCAAGCAACCACGGTAAAGCCAAAAGGATTGATACACGACAATCATCTAACGAACTCCGGCTCCCAAAAGTGTGACTCGGAGTACGAACTCCAAAACATGGGCTCGAGGAGGATGGAACCGTCCATCCACGACCTCACCTTCATTTTTTACAAGCTCAAGGAGGATGGATCCATCCATCTACAACTTCGCTTGCCTACTCGGGTTGGATGTGATCCGACCGCCCACAACCCCGATCAACTCCTCGTTCCCAGAGTGCGAACGGAATCCTAATACTTGAACAGATGTGACTGACCAACTGTCAACCAACTCCAGATTCTCGGAGCGTGAACTGAAGTATAAACATTAAAATGGTTGTGACTGACCACCCATCGACTAACTCTGGTCCCTAGAGCGAGAACCGGAGTATAAACATGAATTGGGTGTGAAGAACCCACCCGCAAGATAACTCTAAGTCTCCGGAGCATGGACTGGAGTATAAACATTAAAATGGGGGTGACTGAGCACCCATCGACTAACTCTGGTGCCCAGAGCGTGAACCGGAGTATAAATATGAATCGGGTGTGAACCGACCGCTCGTGAGATAACTTTATGTCCCCGGAGCGCGGACTGGAGTATAAACATAAAAGGGTGTGACTGACTACCCACAAATCAACCTAAGTCCCCAGAGTGCGGACATAATTCTAAGTATAAAACGAGGGTGACTGACCACCCATGAAATAACTTAAGTCCCCGTAGCGCGGATATGACTTCGAACATTAAGTAAGCATGACCGACCGCCGGCATGCAGATTTAATCCCCGGAGTGCGGGTGCTCTTACCAACAAATGAGCGAGTATGATTCGACCACTCAAACTCATTTTCACTTAACTATGTTCCAGCTAAGTTAAAGCAAATGAAATCCTATCCTATCTATCTACCAAAAGAACGAATAGAAGGACACGTTTACTCCTTCGACTTCTTCTTCCTCAGCGTGGACCTACTAGAACTGCCGCTCGGATGCCTCTTCGAGCCTTTGCCTTCCTGGCCTCCTTTTGCTGGTTAGTCTTCGGCCGAGGGAATTACAATTGTCTCTTCTTCCGAACTCACAGGGATCAGGATACTTCCTGAATGCGGAGCCGGAGGAATGATGGCACTTTCAGTGTAGGAAGACGAAGGATGCATGCCAGTATCGACGATTGTGCCACCAGTAGAAATCATAGGCATAAGGACCAGGCCGGGACCCGCCATACCACCTCCAACACTACTGGCTCGCTGGTCTTGCTCTATTTTGGCTGTGATTTCTGCCATTATCTCACCAACCCATTTTGCGCTAACGCCCGTTGGAATGCCAATAGTCGGACCCGAGGAGATAGTTGTAAATACATCTTCACCTATATCGAAAGGCAGATCAGTGATTGGGTTGCTTTGGTGGCCGAGGAGTTCTTCCATCATTTGTTTGTCAAGAAAGAAACTGCTCTCGTGAACCTCCCTGGTTTATGTAGTGGCCGTTGTAGTCGTTGCCTCTGTCATAATGGCCTCCTACTCATGATGCAATTCTTCGAATGCAGGAGGAACAGCTGGTGCAACATCTATAGTTGAATAAAGAGAAGAGAAGATATTAGTGACATCTTTCGATAATGCTCCTGCACTTAGGCAAACGGAAAAATTGTTCAGAGTACCTTCCTCAGATTGGCTCACATGTCGAGCCGAAGCGCCTTCAGAGACATGTTCGTGTACTGGAGATAGGCACGGTTGGTTAGGGTCGTACACCGTAACAGTCGGAGGATCAATTGTAGATGTAAGCTCAGGTTGGGTCGCTGTAGGCATCTCAGAGGTTACTTCATGATGCTCGATTTCGGACCCTTCTCCAATGTCCAGATACATGGCAGCAAGTTTTTTCTTTTCGAAAGTGACGATGTCGTCATGAAGAACCTTTGGCTCATCTCCAACTAATATCCAGTTTTCAAGCTCGAAGTCGTCGATAGTTGAAGTGACGCGGTCCGCCTTGTCGTCCTCTACCAAGCGGCGCCATGCATTGCATAGATGGAATGGGTAGTCTTCGAGCCAGCCCAGGTTGCGGTGTTTTAAGACATCGACATTATATTTGACCAGGAGATCCTCAGTATCCCTTTCCATCCTGGCCTCCGCCGCTTTTACCTAAGTTTCAATTCTGGCTTCAGCTTCTTGTGCCTTTAAGACTACCACATCCTTTTCGCTCCTAAGAGCCACTATCTGCTCACATGCTTCTTGGGCAGCTTTATTAGCGTCATCTTTTTCTTTAATCGCCTTAGCAAACTTTACCTTTTGCTCCTCAAGTTCTTTGAGCGCATCATCCCTTTCCACCACGATAGTGTTGGTCTTGTGGCCCATCTTTTCAACCAAGGCCAAGTGCTCCTGCCGCATCTTTTCCATAGACTTATTTGTCTCGTCGGCTCTCTTATTAGCCTCCATTTCCAAGTTCCTTAAAGTTTCATCTTCGTTGGTAAGCACTTGCACTATACGGTCCTTCTGGGAAAGATCTTTCTTTAGTTTCTCGATTGTTTTCGCCCGATCGAAGGCCACCGTTGAAGCTTTGTCTGCCGTCTTCACCCATTCTCGGTACTGATTGTAGACATCATATACATAATCATGTACCGTCTGCTCTACCTCATTAGGGATTCGCTTTAAGTTTGGGTGGAAATGGAAGCCATCGAAGCAGATGTTCGGAAAATCCATCTTTAACTTAGCTATTCTAATGGCCCCTTCTCCCGTGGGCTCTATAGCAGTCGATGTGGTGAAAATGGGAGTTTCTGCATCAGATCTATGGCATTGCTCGCAAGGCCTCGAAGTTTGGGGAGGCACTATGTGACGTGAAGTTTTAGCACTTTTTTTTCCGGAGCTAGAGGGTTGCAAGGGACCTCTGAGTAGTGGAGAACGTGACCGGGAACAACTCCTACTTACTACCTCTCCCTCTCCATTTCTCTTTCATAACGCTACCTATCTTGGCTGGAGCGGCTACGGTCACAATCTCTTTCAGATTCATGCCTGTAGGATTCGGAATATGAGCTAGAAGTATGGCTCATAGAACGAAGACTACCGAGCATAGATCCCCGCTTCGACATCGTATCTATAAAATGAAAGGAGAAACAGTGTTAGTTATCTTCGAAGATGAAGAAACGCGTGATTAGAAGTTGTATAGTGTCGTGAAGTGTGTGTATGCATGTGCAAACCCCCCAACCAACCGGTTGTAGCAGGCGTACTCGTAGGAGTTGGCTCCCCTATATCTAAAGCACTTTGAAGCCCTCTAGTACGATATCTTGATGTAAAGACAAGTCATCCAGAATGGGAATGTCTGCTAGTCCCTCAAAAGAACTCTCCATTGGCGGAGGAGAAGTCTCCGAGCTTACACCAGTTATAACGGGCGGAGATAGCATGACAGTTTTTGTCTCGTGGCTTTGTGGGCAATAGACTTGCCTCTTCTTTTCAACTCTAAAGATCGAAGACTTTGTGAGGGTCCAGCTGCAGGCTCGTCTCCAGTGAGCACTTTCTCATCATCGCCATGTTCTGTAATCATGACACCAGGAGCTCTTCTACTTCCATGCCTCGTAGGGGCCATTCTGAGAACTCCTGCCAATCCGATGCTCTGTTCTCTATATATTAGCCCCACGACAATCAAATTTTCATATGTGAGGACTTCGTCGATTTCTCTATGCGCGGCTAGCACCGCTTGAAGAAACCTTACTATTTCTTTAAATTCAGCCCCTTCGGGTCGCGGAATCGAAGCTGTATAAGAAGCAAAGTGTTAAACTAGGCACCAATTGATATTATCCTGTTAATCAACAAAGAGGTTGGAGCACTTACGTCTGACTAGCCACCGTCAGGCGAATCAGTCTTAAAGTAGCTTAGCTTGCTCCAAGCTCCCGCAACTACCTAGCAATTTCTAACCGCTTCCTGAAAAGTGAAAGAAGGGTTGTCCCAGCGACTTTTTATGTTGAATAGATATCCGATCTCTTCCATAATCGGAGGTCGGATGAGGTGCTCCATGAAGATAACAAACAGACTATTTAGCAAGGCATACCCGTTCGGGTGCAGCTGGGACGGAGCAATTCTCAAAAAGAGTAGCACTTCTCGAGTGAATTGATTAAATGGAGGCAGCGTTCCGACAACGCACATGAACCTGTTGCAAGCAGTATACCCTTCTGGGGGGATTATGGGCTCTGTCTTCTGTGCCCAGTACCAAGACATCTTCCATGGATAGCCCATGCCTAAAGCAAATCCTGCCTAGCACGTCTTCAAAGATTTTAGAACGGACAGAATCTTGCGGATTCATAATAAAAGCTGCACCCTGCATCTCATCCAGAGCAGGACTTATTACTTCAGCTGCAATCTCTGGCATTTGTATTGTTGGAAGGGGAGGACTTTGGATATCCTACGACTCACAGCTTCCTGGATCCATAGCTATTGAACTTAGTAAAAACCATTGTTAGATAGCAATAAACCCGTGTTCCCCTGTGATAGTGAAGTGCATGAATGTGTTGTGCGTTGCAGTGCTACATAATACTTAGGATTTCTACAAATTCGGAAGGCGTTAGAATGACAAGACTTCGAGATTCAACCAGAGTGACCATCATCGATGACCGTCACAACCACGCCAACCTAACTTCGAAGAAAGATCCATGTCCGAGTTTGTTAAGTTTGTCAAGTTATAGTTCCATCGACGAGCTCCGAAGGGCAGTCAAATATGCAGTTTAACAACTAAGTTCAGATATGCAAGACTGAAGCTCGTCGGAGTCAAGTGTTCGATTATGCAAGATTTCACATCCATCAAAGTTCGAACTTGGATCGATCACGAGAAGCACAATTCGTATCGATCATGGGAAGCAGCGTTTCGTATCGATCACTCAAAGGCCAGTTCATATCGATCCTAAACCCTCTGTTTCGTGTCGATCGACAGAAGCACCTTCGTATCGATCGCAAGGTCCAAGATTTAGTATCGATCGCTCTGGATCGATACGAAAGCCCATTATCAATCGATACAAACCAATTCCTTCCATCGATATGAACTTCATCTTCATCCACAATCGATATGAGTACGTCCTTTGTGTCCATCATCCCTTCTTCTTCTTCCCCAAGCAGATAGCACACCTTTTCTTCCTTCCTCGACCATGCTCCGACCCAACTCCGGCATTAACATCACCGAAATCGATCACAGATTTGTACGAATTGGCATAAAATCCGAGTCTAATCGTTCTAAGATGAATTATTTCAACTAATTACCTAGTTTGGTGGATCGGTTTAGGAAATTAATGAGTTAATTTGGTTTTGGAAACGAAGGCAGTTTTCTTCCTTCCAACGTGCTCTATCGATACGAAGGCGTGTGAAAGTGATGGCAAGTAGAAAATTCGGCTAAGTCCAAAAAGCATTTATACGAACTTGTGACTAGGCAAGAAACGTCGTCTCCCAGTAACCAAAACCGAATGGAGCGGTCACAAGTTCCATCGATACGAAGAAGCTTATTCGTATCCATCAATCCAAAATGTTCTGAAGTGTAGCTGTTCGTGTCCATCAGCTATCGATCTCATATGTCCCACCGATACGAATGGCCATTCCAAAATTACACATCGACCATTCCGTCTCATTGATATGAAATGCCAACTTCGTATCCATCACTTTGATGACTACAAGAACTAGTATCCATCGATACGAATCGTCTCCAAAACCACATGCATCGTATCGATTGCCATCGATACGAAAAACATACCCCAACTTCTCAAATCGATCCAGGAGAGGATCAATACGAAGAAAGGGCTTAAAACGATCGTCAAACTTTGTTACAACTCGAATTTCACATCGATCCAGGAGAGGATCAATACGAAACTCGATCCAAATAAAAAAACGAAAAAACTTGACAAAGACCCATGACCGTGCATACGTGAACAGAAGTAAGGTTGACATACGTGCATGTATGACAGACTAACATTCAATTTTCAAAATTGATAGGAATTGAATGCTCACCTAATGACAATCAAAATAGTAAACAACAAATTGCTAGCACTCAACACTCAGTTATAAAAAAACACTGCATGATCATTGGTAGTCAATAATTCATCATTTATACTACTGGAAATCAATCAAAGGTTACATCTCTTGATGAAAAGGCAATGACTATTCAACGAATCAGATAGAACTTTTTCAGAATAAAGAATGCAGCATTTCACAGCACGTCATGTTCACACAAGGCATACTTTGGGGGGCAAATGTTATCCTGCTTTTTGGCAAGGTTGTGATACCAAGGACTTGGTTGGAAACCAAAGACAATTTGACTCGGAGATCGGTTATGTACAGGTTCACCAAGGATACTGGAGAATTTTGTCTTAGTCCGGATTGAGCTACAATTAATATGACACGACAAGCAAAGCTATGAAAGCCAACGTTTCAAATTTCAAGTCAATCGGAATTCGTATGCTGAAGTTATGGATCAATCAAGTTTTACGTTAAACACGTCTGTTTCGTATCCATCAAATATCATCGGTTCATATCCATCCATCAAGTAACTCCATTTCGTGTCCATCCATCGAAGTCAACCTTATTCATATCCATCGAAGTCATCACTTTGTATCGGTTTCATTTCTACGCGTTTCATATCGATCCTCCTATTCACACATTTCGTATCGATAAGCCATTGATCGATACGAGGAACACATGATAGAGCGATACGAGCATCATCGTCTTCAATCGATACGAAGCGGCCTCTAAATCATCAATACGAAAGAAGTTACTCTAGACCGATACGAAGACGACGCAGTCAAGTAGAGGAAGCGGTCATGCGGCATGAAAAATGGATCTCTCCAGAACTATCGCTCCATGTCATCTTATCGATACGTAGAGGATCGACACAAAGACCCATCGATACAAAATGGGATGGATACGAACAGCTCATCCTAATGCAAATGCAACCTTGGATCGATCATAACTAAAGATCTACTAGTCCAAATGCTACCAAATTTTCACAGGAGCTCACTAACCACCTCAACATTTTCTTTGATCGATCTTAGCTCAAATGGATGTCGTTTTGATCGATACGAACAAGGTAGTGATCGATCAGGGATCGAACCCAAATGACCTTGGATCGATCAAGTGGGCCCACCCATAAATAGCAGCCCGATGCCTTCAGAAAAGGGAAGTTTGATGCCATTACGTCGTTACTCTGCCCGAGATCCATTGTAACTTGAATGTATGAGTTATTCTCTGTTGTAATTAGTTAGTAAACATCAATAAAACAGCAAATCTTCCAAAGTGGACGTAGGTTACAACGCCGAACCACTATAAATCTCTGTCTTTTTACATTTCTATTTGTTGATTTTGGCATGTTTGTTAGATTAGCCTCTGTTTACAATTAAATTCTTCATTTTAATCTTTTCAAATACATCCGAAGAGTGTTTTGCCCAATTTTGGTACAAACAATTATAACAATGTTTTGGTAGTAATTGTTTTAATCTCTTTGATTATATTTTAAAGGTAAGAAGAAGAAAAAACTTGTTAAATATACTCATAACATTTGAATAAGTATATAAGTAATTTTTAAGTATTAAAACTTGTATAAGTAAAGAGGATATATATATTAAGGAAGTTCTAATTAATAAAGTAGTGTTAATTGACAAAGAAAGTTTTAACTAAATAAAGAATGTTTCACATTTGATATTAGCTAAAGGAATTTTATGGTGATTTATCATTAACTGAATTATTTTGAAAATGAGTTTTTCAGAAACCATTAAGATATGTTTATTAATGTATTATAATAAAATGTTATTTATCTTTTGAAAAGAAATGTGTTTTTAAGTAGAAATATTTGGAAATAAAAATGTAGAATGGTTATGTATAAAGAATGAAAGTTTTATGAAATGTTTCGTTAAATTTTTTGAAAGATTATTAAATTCATATGAAGTATGTGGATTATTTCGTCGCACGGTTTAATCTAAGATTCGAGTGTAGAACTTTGACGAGTTTGGCACTTATCTGAAAATGGATTTATCACTCAATTCTTGATGACAAACATTGATGATGGTTTGTGGTCGTATACTTGAGTGTTCTATCATAGTTTAGAGCTATGCAAGGAAAAACAAAAGTTCTGATCAGAAAGCCTAGTCAAAGTCCACACTAAAGGATCGAGAGATCAATACTAGTTTGGAAGCAAAGTTGTGAACTCGAGTAGAAGATCGAATCAGATGAAATTCTTTTAAGAGGGGAAGTCTGTAATGACCCGCAAATTTATCGCTTTGATAAATTATATTTATTTTTAAACAAAAGGTTGATAATACAAATAATATTGATTTGAGTGGTAATAAATAATAGTAATCATATTTTTAATAAATATTTACAAAAATATTTTCCTTGGAAATTTAAATCGATAAAATGACCAAAAACTATTTTATCGATACCCAGCTCTATAATCGTAAAACGTCATGCATGGAGCTGGATACATACACTTATTTTTATAATTAAACAAGAATATGAAATAAAATTAATTATTTTATTTTTGGAAATTAAATGTATTTATGTCATCACCAATAATGGCATCGTATTTAAATATAGATTTATGAATTTAAATTGAGATTTAATGATTTAATAATTATTTTAATTATTCAAATAATTATTTTAAATGATGATAAGTCATTTTGAATAGTTATAGTGATAAGAAATCATTTATAATGGTTTTATAAAGTTATAAAAGTAATTTGAAAATATAAGGAAAATCGATATCGCTTTATCGGTATAATAGCAATTACTGTAAATAATTGTTAATATTAAATTATATGGTTTTATAATTCAAACATGATTATTTAAATTCATTTAAAATGAGAAGAAAATATTTTTCAAATTTTGTTTACAAATATATGTACGTTAACTAAGAAGTGAAAATGTGACCGGTAATCGGTTTCCCGGTTTTCAACGGGTTGACGAAAGAAAGTTGTTTTAAATCGTTGCAACTTTATTTTTGTGTGATGCGCATATATACAACATACACATACATATTCTAACATGCACATAAACATACATATATAAATATATTTAAGTATATAACTATAATATAAAAATATATAAGATATTTTATGTTTCCTTACTTCTTAAGCATACAAATGTCAACATATGCATACCCTTAAGTGATGGAAGTGATGTGCACATTGGAGAGAGGGGTGTAGCCGTTGATTAAGGGGGAGGATGTGATGATGACGGTGCATGTGATGGTGATGGAGATGATGATGTATGCATAGATATTTTTGCTCTCTTCTTTGCTTACAAATACACTACCCTCTTTCATAAATTCCTAATCCATTTTCTACTTCTTCTTCCTCTTATTTTGAAGCTCTAATGGCCTCTCTAATGGCTTCTTATTCATAGAAAAAAATATAGAAAAGTTAGGGAAAATGTTGAGAATAAAAAAGAAAAATATAAAAAATAGTTTATAATATCAATCCACTTCAAAACTAGTTCAAATCACCTTCTTATCATGTAACGACCAGCCTTTTTGGACGTTTTAAGCAGACACACGCGTCAGACTCAAGCCATTCAAAAGGGAAGATTGTTATGGGGTGGATAAGAAAAAGAGAAAGAAATAAAACACATACAAAATCTCGCAGCGGAATGACAAAATATAATAATCAAATAGCAGTTCATGAAACTGTTTTATAAATACATTTGATTATTCTCTACAACATAAACATCAGAGTTACAGAAATAGGAATAGATAAATAAATGCAGCGGAACAATATGATGTAGTGAAATACATATCATAAATAATAATAGTATAAATCTTCGTCTTTGTCCTCCAGAAATAAGGTCTTCAACCCTTAAATGCTCAGGCTGACCCGAGCGAATTGAAAAGACAAAACACTCAAGTTAGAACTAAAAGATCTTATGTAAGTTAAATCAACGGTAAATATGAGTGTAATGGTGTCATAGATGTTTGCGGGGTTTGACATCTCCTATCTAGTGTCTAACGTGAGTGCAGTAACTTAAGAGATGTTCGGGATTACCATCTCTGAAGGATCGGTTAAACTATTTACTATGTAGTACAATACGCTATTATAATATGTCTATAGTAAAGTAAAAGTATTAAAATAGCGTTAAGGCCTTACCCATATCCCCCTTAACAATGTCGTACGCTCCACCAAACCGATGGTTTACCCAGAGGACATCCCATAGGTATGGTACAAAACAAACTCGTAGAAGGCGCTTTAGGGCATGTGAACACGACACTCGAGGCAATGCCAGAGTAGATATACCAATTGCTTATCCGGACTGGTGGTAACGCATAACAGCTACTAAACGCTTATTTCATACCAGGTGGTTCTTTTACATTTCAAAAAGTCAATTCAAAAATTTATATCAAAATATCATATTCAATTTTCAAATCATATCTCTTTCGAAGTTATTTACACTTTCAAAAAAAATCATATTTTCAAAATAGTTCACAACCCTCATTTCAAAACTTCATATTAAACGAAATATGTAATTTAAATCCCAACTTAGGTTATAATATCATTTAACCTTATTCACTTTAAATCGAGGATCTAAAATATAAACACATCTAGTTAATTTAGTTTGAAATTTAGAAAGATAGTTTAGATAGTTATAAATAGCTTTACATAGTTGTAAATAGTTAAGATACTCTAAAATTGTTTAATTAAAGATTAAAGATATTATTAAATTAATTTAAGATAGTTAAATAGATTTAAAATAGATTAAATATAATTAAAATAGATTAAATAGCTTTAAAATAGATTAATAAGATTTAAAATAAGTTAAAATGGGTTAATTAGTTTTAAAATAAATTAAATGGTTTAAAATAGGTAAACTGATTTAATATAGTTATTATAGGTTAAAATAGTTTAATAATTTGAAAATCTTAATAATTAGAAATTTTAAAATAATATATTTTTGAACAGTTATATTAAAATATGAATTTGGAATTAATATCAATTTAAACTATTTATTTTATTTCAACACATATGAACCATTTCAATTTCCAAATTAAAAAAAACCCAATTTTGAATCCTTCAATTCAAATTTTAAATAAACTATTAAATTCTATAACAATTTTAATCCATGTTTGAAATATAAATTTAAATTATTCCAATTCCAATACATTTCAGTTATATTTCAAACAATTCAATAACTCAATTCCGATAAATTTCACTTATATTTCAAATTCAACTTTAAAATTTCAATTAAATTCCTTTAACATTTCTTTTAAAACAATTCCAAATTTAACATAAAACTCAAATTTCGATACTATTTCAATTTATATAAATCAAATTTATTCAAAATATCATTAACTAAATTCAAAAATTAAGGATTTAAAATCATTTAATTTAACCAATCTGGTGTCCGTATATAATTCTTTACCCTAGGGTCAAGTGATATAGATATTTATCATTTCAATTTGCAATTTACAATTTTAAAGTTATATATCATTTCAAACCGCAATCTCGAATTTTTAAATAAAATCCCATAAAACTGCTTGGGTCTATCATTTCAACCCATAACGATTTTCCCTATTCTATAGATCGTTTGGGTACGTATCATTTCAACCCATAGGGAACTTGTAGAGTGATAACAGTATATAAATCAAACATAACATCCTATCATCGAATATGAACAATCAAACATCCATCATAATCATCATCCAATTCGACCAATAAATTACAACAAATAACTAGTTATCATTTATAGGAAATTAACTGGCAATTTTAAATTTAATAATAAATTAAATTGCAATTTAATTCAAATAAATTCAACTTAACTAGAATGACGATATAAATATACTAAACAACCATAAATACATATCAAATCACATCATAACGTTAATTTAACTAACATAAGAAATTTTAGAAGTTGTGAGTGGGTTAAAACACTCACCTTTGATTTTAAATCGATTAAAAATCCAATTTAGGCCCAAAATTTAACTATCTCGGAATTCGTCCAAACTAGCGTCAAAATGTCCAGAATTCCGATACGATCCTAGCGGAGAAAACCGCACATGAATTGGACCTCGTATGTGAAAGATATTAAGATTAGAACATTTGAAATAAAAATTTAAATAAAATAAAAACAAAACAAAACAAAACGTTCACTCCACCTCGCCACTTCGGCACAGAACGCATGAAACGCAACCCTAACCATTACACTCACGATCTCGCGATTCCCAGTGGAAGCCGCCGCCATTTCCCCTCGTTTTTCCGCCGCCACGACCAATGATGGAGTGATCAGAGGCCATCACGGTGACGGTCAGGCCACATCGCCTTCCTTCTCCCCGAGCGCAACCCTCCAGCTCGCCTTAGCGACCACGACCGACGCCGATTAACCCCTCGATTTCAGGCGAAATCGATCATCAGAGATGAGATGCAAACCGCTAGATCACCTTGCCTCGACCTCCTCTACAACCCCATACAACCCGATCGAACCTAGGATGAAGATCTACCGTCCGATCCAACAACCGCAGAAGAACGCCCGAGACTTCTTCGACGTTTACTGATCAAATGATGAACCAAAATGAAAAACGAATTGCAGATCTGAGTTGCGCTTGTCGAGAGCTTCAAATCAATATATAATTCAATATATTTTGGGGAGTTTTATTTTTCGATTTGATTTTGAATTGCAATTGAATTTGGAATTTGTGTTGGTTTATCTACCATTGGAAAGAGAGAAGTAGATAAAATTGTATGTACAGAGAAATGAAATAGGGATAACTAGGATTTATAATAGGTTATTTGTAGGCAGACCAGAAATAGAAATGAATGGACAAGATTGATTCACAAGTCGAATGATAAATGACCTGAAAAGCCCATTCTATCTTCGGCACGAAAATGGGTCATCCCATATATCAAAATAGACGTTTTCGATAATTATAAGCTCAATGGAACATGTTTCAGGTCCACATTCCATTGTATGAAGAAGTTGCTTTAAAATCATCTTATTTCCATTTTATTTCTATTGATTTAATTAAATTAATTCCTGTGCGTTTCAAGCCCGTACGATCAAACGACAAGTCTGATCGCTACGAAACTTGAAACCTTACAATAATTAACCTTTACGGATCCGATGATACTGGTTTTGTCGAAATCCGAGACAGTGGGCCAAAATGGCTATTTTTACATTAGTTAAATAAATTAATATTAAATTAATTAAATCACTTTTTCAATTCAAATTTAATAATTTACAATTTCCATCACTTTAGATCACTTAGTAATTTATAATCCTTTAAAATAAATTTCTATATCAATTTAATATTGAACATTGCACAATTTACGGTGTTTAACTTGAATTTCAATAAATTCAGTAATTATAAATTAAATTTCCAGTAAATCCATTTATTTGACTTTCCATCTTATTATTTGAATTAACTACTATATTTAAATTTTATTGAATTTTCTTCACTTATACACATCAATTATTATTTAATATCCCAATTCATTATTAATCTTGGTTTCAATCCTTTATTAAATCAATTGTCACCTTATGCATATAATTAACATTTCTATTCTTTTTATTACCTTCACAATTTGGCAGTTATTGTCCTAAACCACATCAATGTAACATTTAATTCCATGCAATTATAATCGATTCAAATTTAACTTAACTGACTAAATAAATAGGTAACATATAATAGTATGGCCCCATTTTCTTTTAGTTGCATTAAAAAGTTTATTAATTTCAACCAAATGTTATAATTACTCACCTAACACTGATTTTATTCAATTTCCATTAATTATATATTGTTTCATTAATTAATTTAATATTTACACTTGTTTTCTTATATTAAATTTATAACCAAGTATAACATTGAATCATTTCAATTAATTGAACTTTCATTAAAATTGTTAATAATTAACCTAAATTAACATTGTTACATTTCATTCTATTTATTATTTCATTAGTATCACAAATTTTTATCTCTCCTAATATTAAATCACTAAAATCTTACTAAAATAACAAATTTTAATTGTCGAAAATTACGAGTTGTTAAACTCTCCCCCACTCAAAACTTTTCGTCCTAGAAAAGGAAAAGAAGGAAAAAGAAGGAATTAAGTAATCAATATATCTTATCCAAAATATAAATTTTATAACAAATAAATTTACAAAATTTAATAATTTAAATAAAATATATCAATTTATAACAATTAAATCCTTTTATATTCAAGTAAATAAGAGATGAAAACATTTCACAAAATTTTCTAAGTCTAAAATTTCCGAAAAATTTCGATAAAGTCTCCTTTGTACGGAGACGTCTGGGAGAAATAATAATATCAATAATAACAATATATATATTATTTTTCAAAATAAAATATCCTAAACCATGGGAAAACAATATAATATCGCTAGAAACCCGTAATCCGAGAACGTACCTATTAGTCGGGCAAATAACGCTTATTTTATGAAACCAAAAGCAGTAGCTATTGCTTCCATAAACCTGTATTTCACTTATATAATCCAAACGATGTTAATATTTTGAGTTGTTTCAACTAATAACAAGACAAATCAATGCAACATAACAACAGTCACTTGCAAACAAGCATACAATCATCACAAGGAATCAAAGTAATCAACTATTCACCCATATCAATCAAAACAATTGGTTTGTTTGGGTTTAGACACTTTTAATCGCATAGACTGACAAATTAACTACTAAGTATACCATCTACTCAACAGTCTTAGATAAAACTCAACAGATTATTCATACATCCAAACAATTAGAAGTATCCTCTCCCAAACAATTCATAAGCCAAAACAAACAATATTTCAACACATTTTTAAGTTTCCTCTATTTGTCTTTCACATCATTTATTGTTCAAATTTTTTCATTCATACGATGATTTATTTTATTTAATTTACATTTATTTCTTACAAAAATTCAATTTCTCATTCATTCGGTACTTAATTTCACTTATTTCCATTCATTGCTTACAAAATTCATTTTTTTCTCATTTTCATATAATGCAAATTTTCTTTCATTACTTTACATTCATTTTATAAGCTATTTCCATTCAATTGTTTATAATAATCAACGTGTCCATTATATAAGCATTACATACATTTTATTGCAGCTTAGTTCACGTTTATTAATTTATGTACTTGATTTCTATTAGATATTAATATTCATTAGTGCATAAGTTCATACCTAAGTTTCTTACTTTTAATTCACCTTCATTTCTTTACAAAGTGTCATTGAATATTAAATCTATTTTCTGAATCATATCAACCTTTCTGAAGTTATAGTCATTAACTTAATATGGTATTCAATTTAATTACAAAGTGCTTCATCATTGATTTAAGTTTATCATCATCTACTTACAAAATTATCCCTTTTTACTTATTTTAATTGTAATTAACTTCAAACATTTACTTAAGTTTATACACATTTATTTATAGTATTCATGTTCAATTCAATTACTTAGCATATCAATTCATTAACTTAAGTATATAATTATTAAAATATCAAAATTCTTACTTATAAAAGAAATTCCATTGAACACTTTCATTACTTAAGTTTTACTTGTATAATATTCCATTACATGTCCATATTAAACATTTCAACTTTTAATATTTGGTAAGTTATATATATATATATTAGAATGCAATAAAAGGTTACACAAGTTTTCATATTTATTTTAAACCGAAATGTTCAACAGTTACATTTCTTATTTTCATTTCCTTTTTATTTACAATTTCAAATTTTCAATTTCTTACCTATTTCATTAATCATTTTAACATCACATTTCTTATTTCATTTAGAAGTTTTAAATTATTAATATAGTCAAGATTCCATTCATTATAATAATTTCAACTTCTAATGTATAGAACTTAAAGAACTAAACAACCAGGTTTCATTTTAATTATTTTAAAATAATATATACAATCATAACTTACACATATATATATATATAAAGTCAAACTTTAGAATTTAAAAAATTTAGATTGGTTTATCAAAACAAATGTGCAGTATAACTACTACAGCAGTCTTCCCACTTCGAAACTCGAAAATGAACGTCGATGATGCGTGCACTCATCACCGAAATTATTTTCCAGTGATAGAGAGGGGAGTACAGAACTTATTTCATTCCAAAATTCCTTTGAAACATTTCTTTCAAATCGTCTTGAAATATTTACATCAGAAAATACTTCTAAATAATATTAATATTATATTCCAAAATCTTTCGAAAGAAATTTTCAAAAATCCCGAAACTTAAGTTCTCAAATTCCAGTTTATATTTATTTTATATGCAACTCTTATTTTTCAATCAGTATTATATAAATTTCACGAACTAACAAGCAAATATATAACAACCAACTATATCATTTATAAAATTTATTATTTTATATGCAAAATATATAATAGGAAAAATTATTTCATTCACCTATATTTCAAAACAAGATTATCTCGTTCTGTCCTATTAAGTGTTTAGAAATCCCTATTGATGTCATAGCATCCTATGCAACGACCAGAATTTATAAATACAAAACGGAACAAATTAACATAATACAAAACCCTTTTTATAACACTAACAAATACGCTCTCTCATATATATATATACACTTAGCGACTCATTCTATGGTATTGCTACCCTATTTAATATAAGTCAGACCCCACAAAGCTAAGGTTATCGCTAAACCAAAGCTCTGATACCAACTGTAACCACCAGCCTTTTTGGGCGTTTTAAGCAGACACATGCATCAGACTCAAACAATTCAAAAGGGCAGATTGTTATGGGGTGGATAAGAAAAGGATAAAGAAATAAAACACATACAGAATCTCGTAACGGAATGATAAAATGTAATAATCAAATAACAGTTCATGAAGCTGTTTTATAAATACATTTGATTATTCTCTACAACACAAACATCAAAGTTATAGAAATAGGAATAAATAAATAAATACAGCGGATCAACATGATGCAGTGGAATACATATCATAAATAATAATAGTACAAATCTTCGTCTTCGTCCTCCAAAAATAAGGTCTTCAACCCTGAAATGCTCATGCTGATCCGAGCGAATTGAAAAGATAAAACACTCGAGTCAGAAGTAAAAGATCTTATGTAAGTTAAATCAACGGTAAATATGAGTGTAACGACGTCAGAGATGTTTGCGGGGTTTGACATCTCCTATCCAGTTCTAACGTGAGTAAATCCATTTATTTGACTTTCCATCTTGTTATTTTCATTACTACTATATTTCAATTTTATTGAATTTTTTTCACTTATACACATTAATTATAATTTAATATCCCAATTCATTTATTTATCTTGGTTTCAATCCTTTATTAAATCAATTGTCACCTTATGCATATAATTAACATTTTTATTCTTTTTATTACCTTCACAATTTGGCAGTTATTGTCCTAAACCACATCAATGTAACATTTAATTCCATGCAATTATAACTGATTCAAATTTAACTTAACTGACTAAATAAATAGGTAACATATAATAGTATGCCCCCATTTTCTTTTAGTCACATTAATAAGTTTATTAATTTCAACCAAATGTTATAATTACTCACCGAACACTGATTTTATTTAATTTCCATTAATTATATATTATTTCATTAATTAATTCAATATTTACACTTGTTTTCTTATATTAAATTTATAACCAAGTATAACATTGAATCATTTCAATTAATTGAACTTTCATTAAAATTGTTAATAATTAACCTAAATTAACATTGTTACATTTCATTCTATTTAGTATTTCATTAGTATCACAATTTTTTATCTCTCATAATATTAAATCACTAAAATCTTACTAAAATAACAAATTTTAATTGTCGAAAATTATGGGTCCTTACATATCACCACTCAAACCCACGGCCATAACCCACCACCACTATGGCCGAGCCATTCCACCACTTCCAAACTTGGCTACGCGCATCTAGAGTTCTTAGGATCGATTCCATAAGCTCCGGTGCGATGGTAGCGGAGCTATAGCCGATTTAAAGTTCGATCGTTCGAATCCAAAGTAAGAAATTCTTACTTCTATTATATTTTTGGATGATGATATGATGTTTGCAATGGATGTTTAATACGCTTTGATCATCAAGTATGGTTGTTTAATATGAATGTTGAATATATATATATATATGCAAGTCACGAAAATACACGTCGATAAGCACAAAGGAAATCACTTTCCTTTACTTAATGAATTGGTGTATATAGGATGTTAAACCTCTTTAAAATGGTTTATAAATGAGTTTGAAATGTTTTATAAACAGTTGAAAGTGTTTTGGTGAAGTTTGAAAAGTAATTGAAAATTTAGTCAAAAATAAGCGCGTCGCGTAACGTCAGTTCGCGATTTGGCGCCATAAAAGTCAAACGAGTATATAGGCTGGAATTTATCTCAAAATTCTTCGAGATAAGAATTTTCCGAACTATTATATCCATAGTTTTCAAACAAAGAAAGAAAATCAAGATTCTGATAAGTAGATTTTGAGATATGAGTAAAACAAGTTTTTGGAAAAATCACGGTTTTGCAGTTCGGAATCCATAATAGGATTTCTTTAAAATGATGTTTTAAAATTGTTTAAAAATATGAAAAAAATTCTAAAAATCATTTAAAATGTTTTAAAAGTAATTTGAGTTATAGAAAAAAAATTTCCAAATGATAAAAGGTTGTTTTGATCAATATAGCTTTACAAGCACTTTTTGCAGTAACCTTTGAAATATAGCTTTAAAGCTTAACAATTCTTTTCCAAATCTTTTATAAATGTTTTCAAATGAATAATTAAGTGTTTTCACGATGATTTGGAATTTTTATAGTTTATTTAAAAAGAATTTCAATAAACGATTTAAAGAAAAGCTATTATAAATTAAGTGATTTAATCTTGGATCTAAAATCCGACGAGTAGGCTAGATTTTTCTATTCGTGAGATCTGGATGTGAGGTGCTTAAACTAAGGAGATGTTCAGGAGCAACCAATGCCCTGGCTCACTTGGCCTCTTCCCTGGTTGAGGGATAGATAAGGTCAAAATGTCGAAAATGAGTTAAGTATAAAAAGATTTAAATATTCCAAATTTGAATTAAATACAACTTTGATTGTATAGAGATGATCTTTTTATTCTTAGTGTTAAATCCCGAAGAGGGAACTCGTACTCTTCGTGGAATTTAAAAGGTGATTTCGCCGTTATTTCGTCTATAGTATTTGTTGAATACGGGAGGTGATATTGAGTAGAATTAGAAGATTTCTATAGATTCTTCTCACTTAATATTTACTGGTTTTAGATTAACATCCTAGATAACATGGTTTAAACTCGATTAAAATAAAGAGTTTTGAATTTAGAAATCTTTGTTAAGATTTAAATGAAATGATTTGGAAATGTTTTCCTAAGTAAAAAGTGAAACGATTTGGAGTTATTCCAATATTAAAAAGGTTTTAAGAAATCAAAGGATTTAATAAGAGAGGTTTAATGATTCTGTATATACTAGAAAGAAGTGGTTTAAAGTTTATATATCTCCAAAAGAGATTTTGATAAAAAGAACTTAATCAATTTAAGAATGATTACCTATTCACAAAAAATCTTTTTATCGATGATTAGATAGAAGGAACCGGGGTCGGATTTGGGTATTTCCTATCCAAAGACCACTTTGAACCAATTTACATATTCAAAGTGAAGACATAGATTTTATTTGGAAGATGGAATGTAGGGTTGCTAGTCACTGACTCTCGAGCAAAATTTCCCATATCATATTATGGCAGTAGTTCTTCATTTAAGATCTTCGATGTAAGGACTTCTCGCTACTAATCAAAGGGGTAACTCCCGACAAGATGTGGTAGGAAAGTGCCTTCGGTTTGTCCTATTCTTGGACAACTTGTATGGACGAGTGTCTGATGTTGCATTTCTAGTTACATATGTGATCTCTTTGAGCGTATCATTTGCTTGATGGCGGAGAAGGCAACTTCCTTTAGCTTAACACCCTTTTCTAAGACGTATGAGCTCAGGAGTTATACGTTTATAGAAATCAGTTGTGTGATTATGGAATGGAAATGTGGCATTCAAGAGGAAAGATGATCTGCTATGTGAAAGGTAATCGTTACCTCAAGCCTCACACTCGAAAATGACCAAAACAGGATAGATGCAGCAAGGCTATGTGGTTAGCAACCATTAGGGTATGATCATCCCCTTCTAGATATATTTATTCCCGTTATGACGTCGGGTATTAAATTAATGTGGTGTATGCGAAGAGAGCTCTCAAATAGGTTGGTAACGACCAAGGTGATGACATAATCGGTACTATCTATTAAGCGGTAGGCCGGTCTTGTGTTGGTATAGGACCATCAGTTGGGACTCGGTACATTCCTCTACTGATGTACTACCAGAAGGTAGTCCATGCACCTGGTCATTTGTATGGAAATCCATTCTCCAATAAGTGCCCGCCATTTTGTTTGTAGAACCCGTGTTTGTGGCTAGTATGCTGGAATTTAATGATGTAACAATTTCGGCTAAGATTAATAAGTTTACATGCAAATGTTTTCAAAGAAATTGCATTAAAATAATAATCCTTGTTTTTACGTAATAAAGATTTGGTTATCATAAGGTAAAAACCCGTTTCATGTTTATGTGCAGCGTGGTCTTATGAGATACCTTTTTGTTTTCAAAATGCGTATTTTTGAGTTCTCACACCAGTCTCATGACTGACCCTGATTTTATTTTCCTTTCCCTCAAACACTAAGTGCCTTAATTTTCCTGGGTAGCTTAGTAGTCAGGTTTAGTTTAGAAGAAATCTGGATGGAGCTCGAAGCATGGAGTTAGAAGATTTTTTTTAAGATTGTTATTTGTTTCCACCAAGTCTTATGCTATAGTTTTCCGTATTTATAAGGATAGAAATTTATAACTGTCCATGTTTAACTCTGATAAATGTATTTTAATTTCTGCTGTAAAGATTATGTTGAAATAATATATATGTTATTCCATTCGTGTGAGATTCTGTTCTGTCATTATTTTCTTTCTTACCCTTAATGATCCGCCTTTTCATTCAATTCGAGTTAGACATGTGTGGTTTATTGTCAACTCAAAGGGTACGGAAAAGCAGGTCATTACACTACACAATCACAGAATCTCACCATGAATCAGAACAGCAAATAATAGATGACACAAGATATACATTGTCATTTCCATAATAATAATACATCAAATTCATTACATTACAACTTCAACTGGACAGTTATAACTTCCTGCCCATCATGAAATACATAGATTATACATAAATACACAACAAAAATAGAATATAATTAGCTAATGGTGAAGCTACTTGCTCCAACTCCTTCAAATTTCTTCCGTAAGAAACTTGGATCACTTGATTACTTATATAAATTTGAGTACTCAAGAGTTTTAGGAAAAGAAAATAAACCTTTGGGTTAGTCATAGGTCGGGTGTGAGTAAACTCAAGACAACTTAAATTTTACTTTTATAAAACACTTTGGAAATCAATGGTATCCCGTATGACAATGCCGAACATAAACACAAACATATTTTTACCTTATGGTAATCAAAAACACTTTATATAGAAATCCACTGATATTATGATTATGTCTAGGGTTTTTAAGTAAAATAGAAAATTGCTGAAATGCTTGCATCTCACATTTCCACATATTTGGGTACAACTAAATCCATACGATATTTATTGGAGAATATATTCCATACAACGATTGGGCTACTGGGTACCGCCCATCACGGTGCATCTCTGGCTAAAATAACACCGAGGACCTCACCGGGATCCGCTGGCAACATAAGACCGGCCTACCCCTTACTGGATAGTACTGAATAAGATTACCCCTCGGTTGGGAGCAACAACCATACCGAAGCATACTATAGTTGATAGAAAGGAATCCAGATAGGGATGAACTTACCCGAATGGGAGCGATCCACTTAGCCTCGCTACATCTCCCCTGTTTTAGTCATTCCCAGTTGATTAGGCCTGAGGCTACGTTTATCTTTACTAGCCACGTAGAATGCTATATCGCCTTCCAGATGTTGACATAATGTTAGCACTCATCCATATAAGTCGTTCAGGAGATGAATGAATCATAGCCACCATTTCCACTACACCCGTTCTGGAATCACTCCCAGGGTTAGTAGAAAATAGCCCTTGCGCTTCAATGTCTTCATTTTGGATCTTGACATCATAATTTCAAATTTAAAGGCTTACGTTGGTTCGAAGAGGTTTTCGGATAACAATGGCTACCCAATCTCGGTCTGTCCAAACCAAGTTTGATAATTTTCAAGGGTTAAGTTCTTTATAGTGGACCATCCTACTATTAGGGTGAAAGATTTACATGTGAACATACGTTCCATATGTTTAGATTATCATGACCCACTTATCGAAATTAACTCCCTTGTATTCATCGCGTTCTCGAAGTGCTGTATTTGTGATAAGTACAAGTCGACTTACTTTTGATAAAACGTGTCATAGTTATATTACAATTACTTTAATTCATTTCACTATTTAATAGCATGGATAAGACATCCTTTGGTTTAAAAAATTTACTTAGACAAGAAGGTTGGTTAAAAATAAATAACTGATAGAGTTTTGAAAGAACTTTAAAATAAACAAACCTTAACTAAATCATAAGTTTAAAACTTAATTAATCTTTAGTAGTCTGAATTAAATCAAAAATCATACTTTGAACTTTAATTAATTGAAAATTATTTATAATTGAACTTTAATTAAAAAAAATTCTTTAAGAAATTAAACCCTAATTAAGTGGATAATTAACCTTTCATTAAATAATAATTAATTAAATAATAACTCTAATTAAGTAATTAATTAAATTAAATAAACAAGATTAAATAAAAATTAATTTCCTTTTATCTTGACTAATAATTATTTGAAACTTCCCTAATAAAAAAATTAACTTGGTTAATAATTTCTTAACTCTAATTTCTTAACCTAACTACTTAATTAATTAATTAAATAATAATTACCCTAATTAACAAGTTAAATAAATAAATTATTTTATAATTAGAACTTAAACTTTTGATTTACTTAATTAATTTGAAATGAGTTTTCAAAAACAATCCAAAAGAAAACACTTTTAAACTTGAAATCGTGAAAATTTCCGAACTACATCCATATGGATTATCGCTATGAGCACAGTTCACTAGAATTGATTTTTAGGTGGAAACTTCACTTTAACTCTAGATATTACATATTTTGAAATACAAATGGAAGAGTGTGAAAACTTTAAACAAAGGTAAAAGCTTGAAAAAAAAATTATTTTCAAAATCCCAAACTAGAAACAAGCTTTCGTTTTCAAATGAATCTCAAGTCCTTTGCGACTTTTCATAGTGCCAACTTCACAACATTTACATCACATACATTTGTTTTTGTGTCACAAACAGACCATCATCATATCATAATCAACCATTCATATATACATACCCAAACATATCATTTAGCAACTAAATCACAAATCCAAGCTCAACCACAAACATATAATCATATACCATTAAAACAACATGATATTTCAACTCAACAACCATTATATTTTCACAACACATAGTTCATCAAAATCAAGTTATTTTCTTTTCCAAAAACAAGAGTTTTACTTATCGAAACTTTACCAACTCAAGGCGAGCTTTTGCTAAAACTTGAAAACAACATAGGAACTTGCAAAAATTTAAACTTTGGATGTTCAAACACCTTAAATGGGCTCGGCGATGCAGTGTTTGGACTCGGTCATGTGGATAAGGAGTTTTGGGTGCTTGTATTTTGGAAGAGGTGGTGTAGAATGGCTTGTAGAAGTGTTTTAGTGAACTAAAGAGGAGATTTTAGCAAAAAGAGTGATTTTTTTCTTACTTTAAATTTTATGAAAGGAAGTCATGTGTGACGACCTACCGACTCATAACTCAACACACGCTGCCGACTCAACTACCTACCGACTCACAACTCAACACACACACTGCCGACCTAACACTTAACACCCAAACACTTAGGTCGCTCACAACATGTCCTTAGGTCGTTGCCGACCTAACTCTACTCCAGAATACTCAGGCTGCCTACTATTCTTCCTTAGGTCGCCCTAACCTCTTAAGTCGGTCACGACTTATCTCCTAGGTCGGTCACTACCTTAAGTCGGTCAACCCCACTCCCTTAACTCGGTGAGTTCCTTGAGTCGGCAACTCGACCCAGACTTGTTGCTTAACTCGTCCAAACTCCTAAGTCGGCTACGACTTAGGACTTAAGCAAAATTCTGCCAAAACCAGAAATGACTTAACAACCATACAACCAAAGGTCAATCATTTTAGAATGTTTTGATCCGTAAAAATACGGGTCGTTACATTCTCTCCCCCTTAGGAATTTCGCCCCCGAAATTGCAAACAAACAAGGCAATCAAAGCTATTCTGTACGCCTATCATCCATAACAATCAATAAACCATGCATCCAATTCTAGCTTAGCGTACAGAATTCTAAGACTTAGGACAAGTTACAATTTCGTTAGATGACACGACACCTTAGGGCCATACCTCGAAGAGTTCAGGATGAGCTGCTTTCATCCTCTCTTCCACCTCCCACGTACAGTCGTTATCATCGTCACTCCATTGTATCTTGAGCAACTTAACTATCTTCCTCCTAAGCTGTTTCGTGTCAGTTTCAACAACACGAAGCGGCTTACGAGGTCTTCTATCAACTGGATCAACTTCGAAATCTTCACAGCTATCAGCAGAAACTACTGTATTCGAGTCGTGCACATACTTCCGTAGATATGATACGTGAAAAACATTGTGCACACCCGACATCTTCTCTGGTAATTCCAATCTATAAGCGAGCTTTCCAATTCGCTCGATAATCGGGAATGGTCCAACAAATCTCGGAGTCAATTTCCCTTTCTTCCCGAATCGAATAACATTCTTCAGTGGAGAAATCTTCACAAAAACCATATCTCCTACGTCGAATTCCAAATCCTTACGACGCTTATCGGCATAACTCTTCTGACGATCTTGGGCTGCCTTCATTCGTTGCCGAATGATCTCTATACAATCTGAAGTCTGACGAATCATCTCTGGCCCAAGCATCAGCTTTTCTCCAGTTTCCAACCAACATGTTGGAGAGTTACACGGTCTTCCATACAATGCCTCATACGGTGCCATACCAATGCTTGACTGGTAACTGTTGTTGTACGCAAACTCCACCAAATGAAGGTGATCTTCCCATGATCCTCCGAAATCCAAAACACAAGCTCTGAGGAGATCTTCCAAAACTCAGTTGACTCTCTCGGTCTGACCATCTGTTTGAGGGTGATAAGCTGTACTCAAACACAACTCGGTTCCCAAAACTTCCTGGAAGCTCTTCCAAAATCCACTAGTGAACAATGGATCTCGATCGCTCACTATACTCTTCGGAATACCATGGAATCGAACTATCCACTTAACATACAACTCAGCCAACTTTGATGCAGTCCTAGTTGATCGAACAGGAATGAATCGTGCACTCTTAGTCAGACGATCCACAATGACCCAAATCCCTTCATTTCCCGTTCTGGTTCTAGGCAATCCATCAATAAAATCCATCGAAACTTGTTCCCACTTCCATGTAGGAACTTCTAATGGCTGAAGCAATCCACTTGGCTTCTTCTGTTCGGCTTTTACCAACTGGCAATTCATACATTTGGAAATAAAATTTCCAACATCCTTCTTCATGCCTTCCCAGTAGTAGGTTCTCTTCATATCCCGATACATCTTGTTTCCACCTGGATGAATTGTCAGCTTCGAGTGATGACTTTCCTTCAGAACTTCACTCCTCAATTCATCTATATCGGGAACAACTAGTCGTCCTTGCTTCCGAAGCCAACCCTCTCGATCGACCTCGAATCCTTTATCCTTTCCTGGATCCAATCCAGATTCCAATTCACGGATAATCTTGACAAGCTTATCATCTCGCTTTTGGCCCTCGCCAATCCTTTCCACAAGAGTGGGTCTTATCGATAAGTTTGCCAACATCTCATGTTCCAATTCACATCTAGGCCTGAAGTCAAATCCAGCTAAATACTCGAGACTCTTCCATTCTGAAAACATGGCTCCCAATCCTACATGTCTTCGACTTAACGCATCTGCCACTGCGTTACCTTTTCCCGGAGTATAAGCTATAACAAAATCATATGATGCCAAAAACTCTAGCCAACGTTGCTGCCGAAGATTCAAATCCTTTTGGGAGAAAAGATACTTCAACGACTTGTGATCCGTAAACAACTCGAATCGAACTCCCAACAGATAATGCCTCCACATCTTCAGAGCAAATACAATCGCCGCTAACTCCAAATCATGAGTTGGGTAATTCCTTTCATGCGGCTTTAGTTGTCGACTGGCATATGCAACAACTTTATCCTTCTGCATCAGTACTGCTCCAAGTCCAGTACCACATGCGTCGGTGTAAACCACCATCTCATCATTCCCACTAGGAATAGTCAAAACAGGAGCACTCGTCAATCTTTCTTTCAGGATTCCGAAAGCTTGCTCACACTTAGCATCCCAACTGAACACTTGGTTCTTCTTCGTAAATCCTGTTAATGGTGCAGCTATCTTGGAGAAGTCTTTGATAAACCGTCGATAATATCCTGCTAATCCAAGAAAACTTCTCACATCAGATGCATTCTTAGGTCTAACCCAATCCTGGATTGCTGCCACCTTAGCGGGATCAACCGCTATTCCATTTCCAGAAATCACATGGCCTAAGAACCTCACTTCATTCTTCCAGAAGTGACACTTCGAAAACTTAGCCTTCAGCTGATGTTTCCGTAAGATTTCCAAAACAATATGCAAGTGCGTCTTGTGTTCTTCTTCCGTTCTGGAATAAATCAGAATATCATCCACGAACACAAGTACGAACTTGTTCAACTGATCTCTGAACACTCTATTCATAAGATCCACAAAATATGCTGGCGCGTTAGTCAACCCAAACGGCATTACCAGCCACTCAAAGAAACCGGATGGTGTCCTAAAAGCAGTCTTCGGCACACTATCCTTAGCTACTCTCAACTGGTGAAATCCCGTTGCCAGATCCATCTGAGAAAACACCTTAGCTTCGTGAAGCTGATCAAACAAGTCATCTATTCTCGGCAATGGATACTTGTTCTTCTTAGTCACCTTATTCAGCTCACGATAATCCACACACAATCTCAACGACCCATCTGCCTTGGTTGCAAACATAACTGGTGCACCCCACTCGGATACACTACGCCGAATGAATCCTTTCTGTAAAAGGTCATCAACTTGCACCCTCAACTCTTGTTGTTCCCTAGGCGCCATCCGCCTAAGAGGCATCACAACAGGTCTGGCTCCTTCAACTAGATCTATACGAAACTCGATCTCTCTATGCGGCGGCAACCCTTTGACCTCGTCAAAGACATCCTCGAATCCATTTGTGATTGGCACTAAAGACAGTCCATCCCGTGGAACAACTAGCGAATACATGAAGATCATGAAGACGCCTTCCTCATGCTTACATCGTATCACAACCTTTCGCCCCTCCACATTCTCGACTGTCACCTCCAGCCTTTCGCAATCAACCTTTGCCGCATACTCCCTAAGCCAGTCCATACCCAAAATAATTCCGAACCCCGCAAAGTTCAGAAGAAAGCAATCACAAACAAAAGAGCAACCATGACTCGACACAACTAGACCACGGCATAACATACACAAACAAGACGAACCCCCAACTGGATTAGTCACAACCAATGGCCTATCAACAATATCCGGCTTCAAATCTAACCGGCCTACTAGTTCATTACAAACAAATGAATGCGACGCTCCAGTATCAAACAGAACTCTAACTGGAACACCACATAGGAAAAGAGTACCTTGAACAACCACACTCTTTCCTTTCTCTTCCGCAGTAGGAGCTTTCGAAGACGATGGAACAGCTCCCAAAGCATAAGCTTGCACAATCTGCCTGTCCTTCCTTGGTTCTGGACAATTCTTCCTGAAATGTCCTGGCTTGTCACAGTTGTGACACTTCATCGGTGCCTTCGGATTCTTACAATCCTTAGAGAAATG
The DNA here is from genome assembly GCA_030737815.1 of Allium fistulosum. NCBI lineage: Eukaryota > Viridiplantae > Streptophyta > Magnoliopsida > Asparagales > Amaryllidaceae > Allium > Allium fistulosum. The sequence continues at coordinate 1,249,748,876 of CM060904.1, read as the reverse complement.
GCCCTTCTGCTGACAATTGTAGCAAGTTACCTCGCCTTTCGGCTTCTTCTGGCCATCCTTACCCTTCTGCTGCTGCTGCTTCCTTTTCTGGTTTCCACCCTGCTGTGGTTTAGACTCTCCCTTGGTCACAGCAACAACAGATCCTTCCTTAGGAAACAGACTCTCATGCCTAAGAGCTTTCTCCACAAGCTTCTCAAATGAATCGTCCAAATGATCCACCAACTGTCTCCCAAGATAACTATCCAAGCCGGTCACAAACTTCTCATTCTTCTGATAAGCAGATTCAATATATGACCGGGCATACTTGGACAAAGCCTCAAACTCAGAAACATACTCAAGAACTGATCTTCCACCTTGCTTGAGCTCCACAAACTTCTTGAACAGAACAGACTTCTGAGCTGTAGAAATGAACTTAGCTTCAAATCTAGCTTGGAATTGCTCCCAAGTAATCTCTTCCTCCGCAGTATCGATGGTAATAGAGTTCCACCAATCAGAGGCTCTCCCTTGAAGCTGCCTTGATGCCAACTTCCTCTTAGTTGCATCATCAATTCCCAAATCACCAAAGATCCTTCTACAAGCATCTATCCATCTCTGGACTTCGATAGTTGATTCTGTTCCCAAGAAAACCTTCCCTCCAAGAGCAGTATAATCCTTGCACAGCTTAGCAAAATCCACTGGTTTCGGAGCTTGGACTTGAACTCCAACATCTATTGCTGCCCCCGGAACTGGTATCCTTCTCATGATCGAAATCATCATGGCTTCGAACATGGCTGCATAATCAGCAGTCTCTTCAGTAGCACGGCCTTCCCTAGCAGCTGGTCTCCCTCTTCGACTCATTCTCAATATCTATAAAAAGGAATGATTAGAACATCTAGAGAAACAACTGCATAAAGGACTCAAACCCTACTAAACTACTATATTATATATAGTAATCATCCATCAAAATACAATTACGTCTCTCATACGTAGTTACGACGGCGAGCGTTGGGTAAAATCGATTAACCAATGCTCTGATACCAAATGTGACGACCTACCGACTCATAACTCAACACACGCTGCCGACTCAACTACCTACCGACTCACAACTCAACACACACACTGCCGACCTAACACTTAACACCCAAACACTTAGGTCGCTCACAACATGTCCTTAGGTCGTTGCCGACCTAACTCTACTCCAGAATACTCAGGCTGCCTACTATTCTTCCTTAGGTCGCCCTAACCTCTTAAGTCGGTCACGACTTATCTCCTAGGTCGGTCACTACCTTAAGTCGGTCAACCCCACTCCCTTAACTCGGTGAGTTCCTTGAGTCGGCAACTCGACCCAGACTTGTTGCTTAACTCGTCCAAACTCCTAAGTCGGCTACGACTTAGGACTTAAGCAAAATTCTGCCAAAACCAGAAATGACTTAACAACCATACAACCAAAGGTCAATCATTTTAGAATGTTTTGATCCGTAAAAATACGGGTCGTTACATCATGGATGTTTATTCAAGCTCTTAGGAAGTTTTGAAATGAAGATGGATGTTGTAAAATGAGAAACATGAAATGGAAGGGGTATATATAGGCATTGGAAAATAATTAATAATTATATAAGTGCTTATATTAAATATATATGTATACATGCACCTCCATTACTCCCCCCTCATCATTTCCGTCCACCATGTGCTTCTCCCCTTATCATGCACTATTCATGCCATACACCTTGTACTTTGTGTTGAAAATGTTAGTTTTATATGTGTGTGCGCACACATATATATATATATATATATATATATGTACACTTTTCTTTAAAAATTACTTTCTCTCATTCTTATATATATTTATACTTTTAAAGAGAAGTATATACATGCATATATACTTGTATTCACCATGTTAAAATAGTTTTCAATGTGTATATAAGTGTTTACAATAGTGCTATGACATTTTAAATAACTTTTAACCAATGAAAAATCAATATTTTGGAAAATAATTTGCAGTCACGTTTTCTATTTCTTTATGAACTATATATATTGGTAAACAAATTTTGAAAACGATTTTATCATCATTTGTTATTTTTTAGAATAATTTAATTTATTAATAAAAATTCATTTATTAATTATTTAAAAATATAATTAAATATTTATTTAAATTGCGATTAAATTCTGGGTCATTACAAATAGAGATAGGATGAATTAAAAGATAGAGAACAGACATTTCGGTTTTGAAATTTTCTTTTCAGTTGTTGGAGTTAATGCAAAAGAGAGGAAAATTCATTTTGAATTTGAAATGAAATTTCAAAAATCTAGCCGATATGTCGATATTTGGGCTCTGTGTATGTCGACATATGGGCCGTAAAATCCCAGATTAAAACCAGTATGAAATTTTCCTATATATTTCTTTATACTTGTATGCATCCAATATTATTATTAATCATTATTTTATTCCTAAAAATAAAATGTAAAAAGTCCACTTTTTGCTCCTTTGCTTTGATCTGTTCTGATCAGTCTACTATTGTCGTAAAACACATGTTTGCATCCTTAGTATCCGGTTCATTATCACTTGAAGTAGTATATTAATCATCTAGTGTTGCTGTGTAAGCCCTTTTTCTTTTTCTAGATGAATCAGTAATTGGCGAGATCTTTAATTTCTTCTGATGTGGACAGTCTCTTTGCAAATGACCTTGTTCATCAAGTTTAAAACGTCTAATTGCAGTTTCAATTCCGGGAGTCTTGTTTTCAGGTCTTTGAAAGTTGTTCATCTTTCTATACTTTATGAACTTTCTAAATTTTTTGGTCATGAAAGCAATCTACTCATCATTGTCATCATCTGAATCCTGATAGTTAGTTATTGTGTTGAGTGCATTGAGTTTCTTTTCTGTTGCTTTGCTTTCTCTTCTGCCTTGCAATTGTGATTCATAGAACATTAAATTACCTATTAACTCTTCAATATTTAGAGCACTAATGTCATTAGCCTCTTCTATTGCTAATGTCTTTTCATCCCATTCTAAAGAGAGTAAATTGAGAATTTTTCTAACTTGGTCCTCTTCAGAGAATTTTTTACCTAATGCTACTAAAGATACACTATATCTTGAAATCTACAATACATGTCAGAAATAGACTCATTTGGATTCATTCTAAACAACTGAAACCGATTAGTTAACATGAAAATTTTGATCTGTTTAACTTTACTAGTGTCCTCATATGTAACTTGCAGTGTTCTCCAAATTTCATATGTAACTTAGAAATAGAGACTCTATTAAATTCATTTTTATCTAATGAGCAAAACAAAATATTTATGGCTTTAGAATTATTCTGTGCAAGTACCTTTTGGTCAGCAGTCCATTGTAAAAAGTTAGTATGGGGTTTGTGTACTCATTATGTGTAAATTTTCAAATATCTAAAACGTTAGACAGTAAATAAATATTCATCCTACATGATCAATAAGTATAATTACTGCAATTAAAAAGTGGGGGTTCAGCAGTAGATTGTCCTTCAACAAAGGTGTTAACAAGTGTACTAAAAGTGTTGCTAGTCATTCATACCATTTAAAAATCAAATTACGTGTTTTTTGGATACCAAGTGCTTTGATACCAAATGTGGGTTGCGTAATTATGGATCTTAAGACTAATTTAACACTAAGGAGGTATTATTATTTATTAACATATGTAAAGCTTTTTGATTTTCTCTCAAGATTAATATTAAATCACAAATTATCAACACAGAACTATACTAATAATCAATTACAGATGAAATCATAGATAAAAATAAAAGCAGTAAAGTAAACAGTTATAGAGATGACACTAGAGATTTTATACCGGTTCACATTTCTGCTACATCCAGTACCGTACAATTGCTTGTACGGACCTCTTTTCAGATGCCAACCTTTAATAGGGCAGAAGGCTAACCCAAATACAATCTCGATTTTGAGGCAACAAGACACACCCTCTTTAATTTCCAAGCTCAGTGTAGACTCGCTTGATTTGACCGGGCTACAAGCATACTCACAAGATTTGAACAGGCTACTAAGCACACCTACTTTATTTGAATGGGCTACAAGCACACCCAAGCAAATACAAATAGAGTTGATAGTTTTTCCAAAAATGAATTATTGTACTTTGGACAAAATGGATCCTATAGCTTCTTGGATATCATGTTCATCTTTGAAATGAGAGAGAGATGTTTTCAAAATAGTAAGAAAGTAGTATTGAATCGGTACAATGAAGTATGAATTGATTCTATGTTATTTTGTAGAGAATAGAGTATTTTTTTCAAGAGAGTAAGAGGAGGAAAGAAAGTAAGTAATTAGTTATAAAAAAATTTGTTTTCACTCCCCTTTAAATAGTAAATGAACAAATGTGTCTGCTCTAGAAGAGTTGCGATGAATAGACACTTCCTTTGAAAGTTTTAAAAAACCAATTATCGACATGTATGTTGGCATATATTATCTAAGTATGTCGACTATTACTACCAAATTCCGTTCGACCTTGTCAAAACTTAAATGAGTAGAAGACAAAGAAGAATATGAGATAATAGCTCCAGCAAGATCTTTCAAATGAGTCGAAGGGAAGTTACATCTAAAGTCTAGAAGTATTACAACCTTTTGAAGGGGTCGAAAGGGTCGAAAGCACCCTTCCACTTCAGTGGTTCCCTTTTGAAGCAGGTGCTTCCGCATGCATAAAGGCCTTTCGAAGGAGATGAAGAAACACCTTTCGAAGGAAATGGATAACAACCCTTCATATGTGCGCCAAACCATTCAAACCAAAGGTTTCGCCTTCATTCAAACTACTTAGACAGATGCCTTGGTCAGAATAGCACTTTCGAAAGAAGAATCAAAGTTTTCAAAACAGTCGAAGCCTTGGATATCCAGGGAAGGTTCCGCATCAATTCGCAAGCATGCATTTAGAAGCGACCTACCGTGTCGGAACCATCAACACTTCAACAACTTCAAAACCACATGAAACTACCTATCGACAGAGTTGAAATCTTGTACCTTTGCTTCTTATGACAACAAAGTAACATGAAGAGAAAAGGTGCAACCATCCCTTTCGATGTGAATTTAAAAATATGAAATAAATTCTATAAATATTTTGAAATGTTTTAAAATAGATTTGATTTATATAAACTAATTTCCAAAAGGTAGAAAAGTCGTTTGACCAATATTGCTTTTAAAACACTATTCGCAGCACTTTTTCACAGCCCTTTTTAATAACATTTGCAAACAATGGTTTTAACTAAATTATTTTTCTCGAATATTTTGTGAACCTTTTAAAATGAATAGTTAAGAAATTTAAATATGATTAAGAGGTTCTAAAATGGGTATGCGGAAATGACTAGTACGTTCGTTCCATTTGTGAGTGTCAAAGAAAATCCGACGAGGAATGGAACAGATCGAAGGAAAGCCCTGATGCTCTAAAATAAGTAAAATTTAGTTAATTATGTTAAAATACTTAGAGTCGAAAAAAAATTGATCACCTTATGGGTGACAGAGATGTAGTCTCTAGGCTTGGGTTTGGGAAACCAGTTGCCTGCCCTCCCTAGCTACTCTGACTGGCCCGACGGAGGGGATAGTAAATTTGATTTACTCGGATCAAAATTTCCCAAAGTATAAAAGATGTAAATTTCCAAATTAAAACAACTTGGATTGCATAGAAATGATCTTTTTATACTTGGTATTAAATTTCGAGGACGGAATCTGTACTATCCTTGTGAACTTAAAAGATGATTTCACCGTTATTCGACGAATAGTAAAGGTTGAATACAGAAATTGATATTGAGTAGAATAAGTATAATTTCCATGATCATTTTTACTCAATAATGTATTCCAATATAAGATTTAAATAAATGATTTGGAAATGTCTTCCTAAATAAAAGGTGAAACGATTTGGAATTATTCCAAGATTTAAAAAGGTTTAATTAACCAAAAGGATTTGATAAGTGAGGCTTAATTGTTCCATATACTATTAAGAAGATAAATGGAATAATTTAAAATAATATGTCTCTTTGAGATGTTTACGAATGAATAAAAGGATGAATTAAATTGAATGATGATTGATAATCACATATGAACTTAACATCTTTTTAATCGATGATTGGTTTAGAGGGACCGTGGTCAGAATTGGGTAACTCCTATCCAAAAACCACATCAAACCAATATATACGTTTGAAAGTGAAGACATGATGAAGATGATGATTTTTGAAGATGGGGATCTTCATAATCAAGGGTTACTTGTCACTAGTCCCTCGGGGTGAAATTTACCATATCATATATTTATGGTGGGTGTAGTGCTCTGTTGTGAAAATCTTCGATCCAAGGACTACGCACTATTACTGGTAGTAGGAGGAGTGCCTTCGGTTTCGTTCAGTCCCAGAATGAACTTGTATGGATGAATGTCGGACGTTGGATTTCTAATCATATTGATTGATCTTTATAAAATGTATCATATGTTCGGTGGCAGAGAAGACAACTTCTCTTAGCTTAACACCCTTCTCTGAGACGTACGAGCTCATAGTTTATACGTTTGTAGAAATCAATTGTGTGATGGTGGAATGGCAATGTGGCATTCAAAGTGGAACCTGTTATGATCAAAGCGTGGCTCCAGAAAAAGCATGGCTTTGTGGAATGTAACCTCACGGGCCTCACATCCTAGGAATGTTACGCGATACTATGTGGTCTAAAGGACATATTTTGGGCATTATTGGAGGAAGATAGCCCGTTTGACACTTGTTGCCTTATTGTATAAATGGACAGGTATTGGAGCCTGGCGGAGACCGTGTAAATCCTAGCCGAGTAATACTCTATTCCATAGTAGTATAACATAGTAGTTCAGAGGTTAACAGAAATCGTATAAATCCATGCGAAAACTATGTGTTATGCATGGATTTTTCAAGTCTGAATGGTCACTAGCTCCTTATCATGTTGGTAATCCAATTCCAATATGTTGCCTTTATGGTGTTGATTGTAGAATCCACTTCTAAAAAAGCTAGTAAGCCATCAAATTTAATCAATGTAACAATTTCGGCTATCTTGATATATTATTTGAAAAGTGTTTCCCAAGGAATGTCATTAAAGATAATATCAAATTATTTTGGTTTAAAAGTGTTTGGTTATCATAAGGTAAAAACCCATCTTTATTTATGTGTAGGTGTGGTATTATGAGATATCCTTCTTTTTAAAGGTTTTATTTACATCAGCATGATCTATATATTTAAAATTTTGAGTATCTCACGCTGGTTTATCAAGCCTAATCTACGTATTTTTAATACTCGGGTAAGGTCGAGTAGTTTTAGGTTTTGCTGAAGATGCTTGGAGTTTCCAGAGGAGAGCTTGAGATCTTCATGTACGTAATGGACATATTTTATTATCAACTATATCTATTGCATTTGTTTTTATTTTTTAGCATTTGTAAGGATAGAGGATTTATAACTGTCCAGGCTGAATTAAGGTTATACTCTAATATTGTATTTAATTTTTCCCACTGTAAAGATAATTGTTGAAATAATATATGTTATTCCATTCATCTGAGATTCTGTTCTATCTTTATTTTCTTTGTTCCCTAAACAATCGGGCTTTAGGGCACTTGGATTTGCGGCACGTGAATACCGAGGATGTATTAGTGTCGATTTTCGAGGGTCTAAAATCTTGGACGTTACAAAAGAATTAAATGCTCATAATTTGCTTCCATAAAGTCAAAAATAAAATATAATGTTAACAAGAAAACTTGTTAACACCCCAAAGTAGGTTAAAGGGAAAGGTTAGCCCTTTCTAGGTTGCTCTTAGTGAAGTGAAAGATGATTGGATGAGGGTATTCCTTTTGATCTACCATTTCGAATTTAATTCTATTATGAGACTTTTCCTTACTGTCCTTTTGGCCCAGTCGATACACTCAAACTTCCTTCTTTCTATTCTTTTGAGCTTACTGGAAGTATGAAATAAGTATTTGAGTCATCACCCGGGAACTCGAATATACAATTATACTTCTTGAGTCAAAACAGGTTAAGATTTGATAGTCGCTTATTTAACTATCAAATAAACAAACAACAACAATTCAGAGATTTAATTATCCATAACAACCACCAAGCCTCAAACTAATTCTTTCATTTATTATAAACCTCTTTCAAAAGTATTTATCCAAAACATCCATATACCTAACTCAATGACATAAGTATATTCACAAAACATTTGTGAAAGGTTTCTCATTTACAAATCACATCAAAAAGTATAAAATTACTCCAAACACCTTGAATAAAATAATTGCCTAATTATTCTTTAAATATTTTTAAATGTAATAAAATTTAAACCATTTTCAAAAGGGTAAAATGAAATATTGGATTTCACAAGTTTTGGAAAAAGGCTTAGTGACCACAATGGTTCTTATTTTAATCGAGTTTAACTCTCTAAGTTATAATATGGGTATTTACATAAAAGAAGATATGTAAAAGGAAACAACACATAACAACCAATCACATATAGGCAAATATCCAAGTTACTATAATAGCAGACGGGGTTTGTTATGCTAAACACATGTCTAAGTTAATATAATAGAAAAATGGTGTTTGGTTCTTCAAACAGATGTCATATATAACTTCATTAGGAGAATGGTGATTTATTCTGCTAAACAAATGTCATTGGTTTTATATTTAATGAAGTTACTTGAAGGTGATCGACAAAGAAATCTCTTAGATTTAAAATACTCTTTGAAAGCGAGTTGCTTAAAACAAAATATGATTTTTTGCAAATAAAATGGTTTTTAACCTTTAAAAATTTATTTAAAAATAATTAAATAACATTTAAATTCTTTATTAAATAACGATTGACCTTTAATAGTTAAACAATGATTAACTATTAAATAAATAATTAAATAATAATTATCCTTAAATAAATAATTAAATAATAGTTGCCTTTTAAATAGGTAATTAAACCATAAATAAATCTTTAATTAATTATTAAATAATAATTTAAACTTTTAAATAATAATTAAATATTAATAAACATGAATTAATTAATTAAATAATCCTTAATTAAAACTCAAATAATAAATGAACCTTAATTTAAAATAATTAAAACATAATTAAGTTTTAAATTAAAGCTTAACTTAAATTTAACTTGATTAGAAATTAATTAATAATAAAACACTTTCTTAAATAAATAATAAATAATTTAATTAATTTTAATTAAATAATAATTAACCTTTTATTATTTAACAAATTATAATTAACCTACTTAAAAATAATTAAGCACTGATTACCCTAACTTAATTAATGGTTAAGTAGTAATTACCTTAATTAATTAATTAATTAATCATTAAATTAATAAATAAATAACTAAATAAATAATAATTGCTTTTAAATAATTAAAATATGTTTGAAAGTACTTTCCAAAAAGATTTTTAAGTTAAAACATTTTAACTTAAAAAAGAGTTCGTTTTTCACGAACTACATTTATAGTGATTATCGCTATACGACCTAAAATTTTAAAATCTTCTTTTATTCTCAAATAGCTTTCAAAACTCTATCCTTTATGATTAACTTACATTCATAAACCTATAACAAAATGTAGAAAACAAAGATAAGATTTTTAAAATTTTATAAAACATTTCCATAAAATAAAGTTAGAAAACAAGCTTTTGAATCAAAGGATCTCGATGTCGAAAGTTAATAACTCAACAGACTAACTTTTCATGTTTCATGACTATAAGGGCATGAACACAACATATATATATGCCATCACAATGTACCACAAAAAGATCCTAACTTTCAACCCTCACTAACCCTTTTAACTTTAATTCCTATTTCAAATCTAAATCACAACATTTATAAGCACATGTATATCCATACAAAGCAACACCATATCAACCAATCAAGCAAGAAATTTACATCAAAGTATACATCATACTAACCCAAAAAATAACATATTTTTCAACCAATTATGAGCTATAAATTTTCATAAATTTTAAAGTTTTAAACTTAAGGTAGAAAGAGAATTTTCTCACCAAAAGTCGACTAAATCAAAGAACCTTCCTTTCAAACTTGAATATGACCTAGAACTATGCTTTGACTTTGGAAAATTGTGATTTTTGGAGTCATTTAAGGCTTATGGTGGTTCGGCCTTCTTGGTTTAAGGAGTTGAGGGTTTGGTTTTTGAGATAAAGAGGTGTAGTAGTGAAGGAGAATGGTTTAAACAAATGTTTTAAGTACTTGGAAGTAAAGAAAGTAAGGATTTTCTATCTTAACAAATAAGAGTGGAAGCCATGATAGAGTATAGGAAGAAGATGGAAGTTTTCATGAGAATGGAAATGAATAAAATGAAAAAGAAATTAAGAAATTTGGTTTTATATGAAATGTATAAAGAAAGTTACCAAAATATCCACGTACTTTGCCCTCCACTCCCCTTGCTCCATCTCACCATGTCCTTCCTCCACCCTAACTCACGTCTCCATCATGTCCCCCTCCTTGTACCTTACTCCAACATGTAATAAATGCAATCTTGTACTTGGTACATACATACATACATATATATATGCTATAAAATTCTAACTAAACATAAATGTATGTGTAAATTTATACCATAGAGCATAACTACTATTACAACATTTTCGATAACTTTTAATTGATGAAAAGTCGGAAATTCGAAAAACAAATTCCGATCACATTTTCGATTTTTCTTCGAACTAAATAATTTTGTAAAAAAATTTTGAAAACTATTTCACCATCATTATTTATTATTTAAAAGAGTTTTATTTTAATTATAAAATCTATTATTTGAATATTTAAAGTTAATTAAACATTCTCAAATTAAAGCGGTAATATTTCGGGTGGTTACACTCTCCCCCACTTAAAGAATTTCGTCCCCGAAATTTACCACAACCTTAACCAAGGAACAACACTTTCAAGCATAACTAACACTATACATCAGTCTGCATGATGCACATAGATCATTCCTATGCAAAATTTTATTTGATCACTTACTCAAATATATAGCTTTATTTCCGTACTATTATCTCCCACTGACTTCCTAGTGCGGATTCTGATCAGGATTCTTAATTAGAAATCCTCATTCTCCTTACATAGCCATATACTATGATAGAAAACTTTGGTTTCATATTAAAAACCCTCATTAAGTGTTTGCCATAAAAAATCGAGTGATAATTCCTTATTTTGAATGTTCTCAGACACCTCAGGTCATATACTCGAATCTTAGATCGAGAATTATATGAAAAAGAGGAAACCAACTTAGGGTACTACTTTCTAATACTAGCCTTAAACCTTCCTAGTGGTAAACCAACCTTTCCATAACTTCCTTTCCCTTTGTTGCCACCAAAGTGGATGGTGCTGAAATGAAAACAAAAGGCATAGCCTGCTCCCCTTTCCTGAGCGTAGGACAATCTTTGACAAAATGACCTTTCTGATGGCAATAATAACAATCCTTTGGTGCATTCTACGTCTGTAGCTTTGGTACCTTACTGAATTTTTCTTTCACCACTTTTCTTTTCTTACCCAACTTACATTCTTGAACAAAGTGATCATATTTCCCACACCTGAAGCAACCATGTTTAGGCATATTAGTCTTGAGCTTGCGCTTCTTATTCCCAACTGGTGTTGTATGCTACTTTGGAGATAAATCTTCAAATCATAGAGCATTCCTTATTACCTTCTCGAATGATCCCTGAATACAATTCATCATGTTTCTACGTAACTTGTCACACAATCCCAACCAAATATTAACCTTGATGAGAGACTCGATACCGTTGAACTTCCTTTTACTCAGAATCTCAAAGTCATGGCATAACGACGCAAAGTCCATTGGTGCTTGATCTTGCAGTCCTTCCTTAACAACATACAGCTTAGATTCAAAAATACCGGTATTCATAATTCTTTGCTGCCTAAATCCATATTAGATACCTTAGAATAATTCAAAGAATAAGGTTGTTCAAAAATTATTTAACCCCACCTTTCCGCTTTTCAAAGGAAAAAGACTTTAAAGTTTTACTAGCTATTCTCTAAGTTTAAAGAAGAATTTTAGAAAAACCAACAATAACTACAATCATTCAAAACATATTATACATAATTTCCTAAAAATACCATACATACTAAAGGTTCTTCCCAATGATCTTATCCAAACTATGGTCCTCCAGACCTACCCATGGGTACTTCCCACATCTTTTCCCTCTTGTAGGGGATGATTTCTTAATAATTCCCCCAGCCTGCTGTACCCTTTCTAAAATAGGGCAACTCTTCTTGATGTGCCCTGGCTGATGGTAGAAAAAGCAATGTTTTTTCAAAACTTTGGGAACCCCCGGCACCCCTACTCCTTTTGTACAATAATCCATGGTATGTCCTATCTTCTGACACCAGTAGCAAGTAATTTCTTTTCCTTTCGTAAAAAACTTCCTCTGAGGGGCACCTTCTTCCGATTTGTTCTTGTGATGCCCCACCTCTATACTCTAGCTAGCCAAGGACACTACAGGGTAATGCCGTCGACTAGCACGAAGAATAAGGCTATTGAGGAGTGACCATCTGTGTAATAGCTTTTTGCGAGCACCGATATGTCAGAAAATATATCTTACATCTCATCTCAAAAGGAAATCCGACATACCGATACAAACTCAAAGCTACCACACAGTGGCTATATATATCTTCGGAAACAAATATAGAAATAAACATAACACAAATCAGTCACAGACAATTCATATCACAAAGGCGGAAATATATATGAATATCACACATGAAAGTGTACATCAGAGTAGTGGTCAAATAAGATCCACAATATCACAAAAGAAAAGATACAAGTGCTAGACAACAAAATATGTATACATCAATGAGTCAATATATCGAATGTATACAACCAAAAACTACAATGCTAAGTAGTTAGCCAATAGTCAGATGATATTCCCAGATAAGAAGTCATGAGGAAGCACCTATAAAATCTCAGTCTGACCCGAGTATTATTTAAGAAGAAAATAATAAACGGATCAGTCTGGCTATAAATATTAGATAAAGTGATATAGAATATGAGATATGACAAAAACGTATGATAACCATAAAGCCATACTGGGATAAGTATCTAATCGAAAATCAATCCAGAGATTAATCAATATCACAAGAATCTTCTCAAAGATTAAAAAGAATGTCATATTCTTAATTTAATTCACCAAGCCACAATAAATGACATACATATCAATGCCAACTAAAAAAGGTGGTGAAACATAAATCCCAGAAATCAATAATTAGAAATCCAGAAATCACAAGAAAAGGATGGCCAATCCCAAGCGGGAGCATGAAAACTCACCAACACGTGTATCACAAACAATTCGGAACACCGACGCAGTACAAACGGTACGTCCAATGAATCGAAAACCCGAGACATCGATGTAGTACAAATGGTACATCCAATGAATCGAAACACAAAACAATTCGGAACATCGACGCAGTAAAAACGGTACGTCCAATGAATCGAAAAACCGAGACATCGATGTAGTACAAACGGTACATCCAAAGAATCGAAACACAAAACAATTTGGAACATCGACGCAGTACAAACAGTACGTCCAATGAATCGAAAAGCCGAGACATCGATGTAGTACAAACGGTACATCCAATGAATCGAAACACAAAACAATTCGGAACACCGACGTAGTACAAACGGTACGTCCAATGAATCGAAAAGCCGAGACATCGATGTAGTACAAACGGTACATCCAATGAATCGAAACAAAAAACAATTCGGAACACCGACGCAGTACAAACGGTACGTCCAATGAATCGAAAAGCCGAGACATCGATGTAGTACAAATGGTACATCCAATGAATCGAAACACATTAAAAGCACATCGGTCGCTAGACCACAAGGAAATGAGACGAAGCTCAATAAAATGAGGTACAATCCTCCGTGCGGACAAAGAGACATCGCACATTGCTAGTCTAAACCATAAAATGATCATCATCGATCATCAAGAAGTGTCAATTACACTAAGCTAGTAAATATAAGAATTTAGCTTCATGTCCCAAAATGATGCAGCGGATATTTCAAAACAATGTAGATCGATAACTGTAGTAATCGGTGGATTGGAAGATACTGAAATGCCCGAATTCGTTGATCCGAAGATACCGAACTCTAGCTATCCCGAACTCGTTGATCGCGCACGATACCAGGTTCAAAGATCTGCGATTCTTCACGCGTTGACCAAGCGCACTTGATTCCGCGAATCGGCTTCAACAGTCGAAGATTCGAGCGCACTCGAATGTCGAAAGTGGAGATAGGAGATACACTCGACTACCAATTGATATTGAAAGCACAAAGCTAACAAAAGAGAATTTTATTCAAAAATCAACAACCTTTACAAGTGTGACACTCGGCCTATTTATAGGCGTTCAACTTTACAACAGAAATTTCATCATCTCCTAAGTCGGCACCGACTTAACTCATCCGACTTATGACTTAAGAAAAGACGACTTAAGACAAAACAGTTACAACTCTTTACAAGCCTTCAGCGACTTACGACTTAACAAGACACACTCCTTAAAAACAGAAAAATACAAACATACGACTTAAAACAGTCGACATACGACTTAAAGATAGAAAAATACAAACAGACAACACTACTTAAGTCGTTGCCGACTTAACAACTCTACGCGACTCAACTTAGTAACGACTTAAGAAACATCGGTCTAGATTATCTCGGCATAAGGATCAATGGCAACAGTTTCAGCGACTTAAAACATGCGGCATCCTAGATCTACGGCTTAAGAAATCAACGGTAGAGATTAACTCGGTAGAGAATCAACGGCAACAGCTCCAGCGACTTAAAAGCATGCAGCGACCTAAAGAAATCAATGGTATAGATTAACCCGGCAGAGAATCAACGGTTTCCATCCTCAGCGACTTAACTCCTGACTCGTTAGGTCATTCACGAGACTTAACTAAGTCGTAACTCGGTGACGATTTATCATCTGTTCCGTTAAGTCGTACATCAACCAAAACACTTCCCTTAAGTCGTAACCCAGCACTTGCTCCTATAGTTTTAGGTCGTAACACGGCACCTCCTTTAGGTCCACAGTACTTAGGTCGTCTCCGACTCAACATTTCCACCCGACTTAACATTCCATTAGGTCGCAAAGCTGCTTCTTTAAGTCGGTTACGACTTATGCTTCCTTCCTTAAGTCGGTCACGACTTATATCTCCTTCCTTAAGTCGGTCACGACTTATGCCTTTGAAATATTCTATCATGTTAAGTCGGTCACGAATTATACCTTTGACAAATAAGGGCTGCTTTGCATCACATAACCACTTTCTTAACTCAAATATTTACGAACAGATTGTAGATTTCCACTCGAAAATTGTCACAAGAGTTTCAATCGAACAAGTCCATAAATTAACCGACGAAGCAAATGCAAGCGTTTCATACCACTTGTTTTGCTAAGCCGTTTAATTAGATTTTCTCATATGAATGAGGTAAAGGTTTGTATATACTAATAGATTGGAAAACGGTTTTATAAACGAGCTTTGTATTAAAAATAGAGTTGAAATCATCTTTGTGAAAGAGTTTGAATATTTACTATTAGTATAGAAACCTTTGTCTTTTAAAGTGACTAGTCATAGAAATGATTGTAGAAACAATCAACCATCAAAAATTCACATCCGAAGACGTGAATCAAGTCCAACGAAATCGATACCAAATCCATCAAAAATGGATAACCACAAAAATCTCGAAAAAGAAGTCATCACGGTAGATAATAAAAGATAACAACAAATCGAATAACCTTGAATCGATAAAGGCTGGAAATCAAAAAAAATAATTAGGTAGGTTGAGATGAGCAGGTCGGTCGACTGGACCAGGGGGTCGGTCGACCGATACAGACCGAGGCAATTTTCTGGTTTGGTAGACTGAACCCCTGGTTCGGTCGACCGAACCTGCTTCCGAGACATTCTGTTTTCCTTATCGGTCGGCTAAACCCCTGGTTCAGTCGACCGAACCTGTTCTAGAAGCATTTTCAGTCTAGCCCCCTTGTGGGGCGAACATCCAACAATCGCAATCGAACGAGTAACAGGCTCTAAGGGTTTACACCAATCGGCAACCCAGCCCTATAGGCTCTTCGATGCTTCACCGAAAACACGTTCAAACATCCATAAAAGGATTTTCCCCAAAATTGGACTTTAAAAACCAAAAATTGCAATATTCACAAAACCAATCCAAATCAAGGGAAAATGCACATGAAGAAGTATTAGGAATTCATACCCAACAACCAAAGATAATTATAGCCATAGATGTGAGATAAAAATCTCACCTTTAAACCCAAAACAAATGAAGAAGGAGCTATAGAGCAATGGCAAGAACAATCACTCTTCAATTCCAACCCAACAAGCTTGAATCTAAGCTTAAAAGAGAAACAATTCCTAAGTTAGGTTTAGGAATTTCTGAAATTGATAAGAGAATGAGTTGGAGAGGAAGAAGAGAAGGCTTTCCAAAGCTTCTTCTTAGAATTTGGAGCTAGAACTTGGATTTGCAAATGAAATTAGGGCTTAGGAATTTCCATTTCCCATCTCTCCCACCATTGTTGCTAAAGCTTGAGTATTAGGAATTGAAAGTGAAGTAATGAAGATGAGAGGGGGTGGAGTAATGATATAACCAGATTTGGGCAAGTGGGCTGAACCAAAACCCAAACCCAAAGTCCTAAGTGAAAAATGTCAAAATTCCACTTCTCATTTGCTTGCTCTAATCGTTCCTGAACGATTTTATGACATTCCGTCAACCCCTCAACAAAATCAGCAGCTTTCTTAATTGTCCCCTTCGAGTGTTGTATTACCGTTAAATCCAACGGCCCTTTTGGTAAGCTTGAATAAACAACCTGAAATGGACTGAAACCCGTACTACGATTCACTACATGATTATGAGCGAACTCTGCTTGGCATAACTTCGTATCCCAACTCCTAAGATTATCTTGTACAAGACACCTCAGTAAATTCCCCAATGATCTGTTCAAAACCTCGGTCTGTCCATCCGTTTGCGGATGATAAGCACTACTAAATTTCAGCTTCGTTCCCACCATTTTCCACAAACTCAACCAAAAGTGACTCAGAAATCGAGTATCTCTGTCCGACACAATAGATTCTGGTAATCCATGAAGTCGATAGATCTCCTTGAAAAACAATTAAGCAACATGAACATCATCCGCCGTCTTCTTACAAGCAATAAAATGTGCCATTTTCGAAAATCGGTCAACCACCACATTAATGGAATCATTACCACGCTGCGTTCTTGGCAACCCCAACACAAAATCCATACTCACATCGCTCCACAAACCTCTCCACTTCTTTCCTCATCGATGGCCAAAAGTAAGATTTTGAAATCAATTGTAAGGTACGGTCTCTCCCAACATGTCCTTCTTCATGTAGCTCTTTTACAATCTTCATTCTCTAACTACAATCAGGAATGCACAATCGATTTCCTTTGAACAGAAAACCCTCTACCATCATAAACTCATCCGTCACTCCATTCTTGACTTTATCAACAAACTTTGCAAAGTAAGGATCATCGACAAATAATTCTGGCAACACATCGAACCCTGTTACCTCAACTTTCAGTGTAGTCAACAAATGACTCCTCCTACTCAAAGCATAAGCTACTCGATTCGTCACCCCTGACTTGTGTTTAACAACAAAAGTAAACTGTTGCAGATATGCAATCCACGATGCATGTCTCGCTGAAATCTTGTCTTGCCCTTGTAAATGCTTTAACGCCTCATGATCAGTGTAAATAACAAACTCCTTGTGAAATAGATAGTGTCTCCAGTGTTTAATAGATTGCACAACCGCGTAAAATTCCACATCATATGTACTGTATCTCATCTTTGCTCCTGATAACTTCTCGCTAAAGTATGCAATCGGACGTCCCCTCTGACTCAACACTCCTCCAATTCGAACCTTGGATGCATCAGTATGTAGTTCAAACACTAGCTGAAAATCTAGTAATATTAGAATTGGTGCAGACGTCAAGAGTTCTTTGATTCGCTCAAAAGCAACCCCGGCTTCCTCCGTCCATGCAAATTGTTTACCCTTCATGCAATCTGTAACAGGTGCCATCACACTACTAAAGTGTGGAATAAACCTTCGATAATATGAAGCCAACCCGTGAAAACTACGAACTTCCGTTATCGTCTTGGGTTGCGGCCAATCTCTGATAGCTTCGATTTTACTTTGGTCAACCTGTATTCCTTCTTCCGACACAACATATCTCAAAAATAAAACACTCCTCGCCATAAAGACACACTTCTTTGTAGCGGCATAGAATTGTTCTTCACGAAGAATAAGTAACACTTTCTTCAAATGTTGAGCATGTTCTTCTGTACTCGCACTGTAGATCAGAATATCATCAAAGTAAACCACTACAAATTTCCCAATGTACGGTCTGAAAATTTGATTCATCACCCTCATGAATGTACTTGGTGCATTCGATAGACCAAACGGCATTACCAGCCATTCATACAATCCTTCCCTCGTCTTGAATGTTGTCTTCCATTCATCCCCTGGTCTAATGCGAATCTGATGATAACCGCTCTTCAAGTCAATCTTAGAAAAGATTACGGACCCACTGATCTGATCCAATAAATCATCAAGCCTCGGCATTGGAAATCTGTATCTGACTGTGATCTTATTCAATGCTCGACTGTCTGTGCACATCCTCCACGTTCCATCCTTTTTGGGTACCAATAAAGCTGATACAGCACAAGGACTTAAACTCTCCTGCACACGCCCCTGTTCAAGCAATTCTTCTACCTGCCTTCGCAACTCTTCATGTTCTTTCGGACTCATTCGATAATGTGGTCTGTGTGGCAACACAGCACCTGGAACAAGATCTATCTGATGTTGTATATCTCTCAACGGTGGCAACTCCGTTGGTAACTCCTCTGGAAATACATCCTCAAATTCTTTCAAAACTGGTTTAACTTCTTCTGGAATTTCAACTTCTTCACTGTTCTCACGCCTAATTAACAAGAATACTTCCGGCTCTTCTTCGACCTCCTTAACAAACTCCTTCAGAGATAACAAAGTTTTCAGCTCTTCAATCTCTTCTGACTTACTTTCTCCCGGTTGTCTCTTCTTTGGAACTAAAATAATTTTCGTGCCTTCAAACATAAAGCTGTAGCTGTTGGTCCGACCGTCATGTTGTACTGCTCGATCATACTGCCATGGTCTTCCCAATAGTAAATGACAAACATCCATCTCTACTTCATCACACCAGATTTCGTCTTTGTATTTCTTCCCAATAGAGAATGGAACACGAACTCGTCTATCCACTTTCACTTCTCCTCCTTTTCTCAACCATGCTAACTTATATGGATTAGGATGCTTCTCTGTCTTTAACTTCAACTTTGTCACAGCCTCGGTTGAAATGATATTGTCACAGCTTCCTGCGTCTATCACAAACTTGCACACCTTTCCCAGAATAGTACATGTCGACTGAAAGATATTACTCCTCAACCAACTAGCTTCTTCCTGCTTCGGTGTCAAACATGATCTCCTCAGCATTAGATTACAACCTTCATCTCCTGACGCAATATCCTGTTCATCCTCAAATGGACTAGAATATTCTCCATCACCATCCTCATCCTCAACTTCTGCAATCATGGTTCTCTTCTTTGGCTTTGGACACTCACTGCTTTTATGACCCAATTCCTGACAATTGTAACATTTGAAACCATTGTTAACTTTCGCCTTCTCAGCCTCCTTCACCACCGGTTTACTGAAAGGTTTAGACACATTAGAACTCCCACTAACACCCTTCACTTGATTGTTGGAATTAATAAACACACCACCTCCTCGTCTACCCTGCTTCTCCCAAGCCAACGCTTTCTGATGTGCTTCCGCTACAGTTCTAGGATCAAACATGTTAACCATATCCTGAATCTTCATTCTCAATCCCCCAATGAATCTAGATGTCAGCTGCTCTTCTGTTTCCATAATATCATTCCTTGCAATAAGTTGATAGAATTCATCAGCATAGTCATTCACAGATTTCGTCCCTTGTCTCAAGTTCTGCAAACGTTGATACATCAACGATTGATAATTGTAAGGTAAGAACGTTGCTTTCATCAATTTCTTCATCTTCTCCCAAGACTCAACTTTTGACTTTCCCATTCGTTCACGTGTAAGCTTGGTTTGCTGCCACCACGCCAAAGCTCTACCCCTCAACCTCGTAGTAACCAACTTCACTCTACGATGTTTTGGAACTTCTTTAAAGTCAAAAATTTCTTCGACATTAGCTACCCAATCTAGAAACTCCTCCGCTTGCATACCACCTTTGAATTCAGGAATTTCAGTCTTCATCCCCGACTCCCACTTGTGATCATACTCAAAGTGATTTCTTTCTTGGCCTCGTCCTTGTCCTCGAAAACTACCACCATCATACTCCTCTTCAAAATCAGATGTATATCGTTGTCTATCTCGTCCACCCACATCTCTACTACCTTCACGTCTACCACCATCATCCCTTCTATCTACATTCCTCCGTTCATGATCATTCACGTTCCTCCCACGCCTTTGATCATCTTCAACACTTCTGTCTCGATTGGATTGTGGTGAGACTCTACTTCCTCCATGGTTAGATTCAGGTGAAACCCTTCTCCGATTTTGATTCATCTCCAACATCATCTTCTCTAATCGTCCAATTCCTTCGTTAAGCTTTTCACTAAAATTTTCATTGATTCTTTGCTCCATCTCATCAGCTTCTTCTCTTCGATACAAAGCTTCTACGTTTTGGTGATGATTAGCCCTTCTTGGTGGCATACTTGAAACTTTACAAACTCTTCAAATTCAAACACAATTCGAACTTTGATCCAAAATGAAATGGATCGAAACTTCCACTTTTGTTGCAAATCGCGATGAACACGATGAACAAAATTCTCCAAATCACAAATCCGATCTCTAAACTTCAATACAAAGTCGAACAACTTCAACTTGCTCTCGGCCGTGATAAACAAAAACTCAAATCTTCACTTCGATTCAAACTTCTTAAAGATGATTGGCTCCAAGACTCGATTTAGCTATGATTGGCTAAAACAAGCTCTGATACCAAAAAACTGACGCAGCGGATATTTCAAAACAATGTAGATCGATAAATGTAGTAATCGGTGGATTGGAAGATACTGAAATGCTCGAATTCGTTGATCCGAAGATACCGAACTCTAGCTATCCCGAACTCGTTGATCGCGCACGATACCGGGTTCAAAGATCTGCGATTCTTCACGCGTTGACCAAGCGCACTTGATTCCGCGAATCGGCTTCAACAGTCGAAGATTCGAGCGCACTCGAATGTCGAAAGTGGAGATAGGAGATACACTCGACTACCAATTGAAATTGAAAGCACAAAGCTAACAAAAGAGAATTTTATTCAAAAATCAACAACCTTTACAAGTGTGACACTCGGCCTATTTATAGGCGTTCAACTTTACAACAGAAATTTCATCATCTCCTAAGTCGGCACCGACTTAACTCATCCGACTTATGACTTAAGAAATGACGACTTAAGACAAAACAGTTACAACTCTTTACAAGCCTTCAGCGACTTACGACTTAACAAGACACACTCCTTAAAAACAGAAAAATACAAACATATGACTTAAAACAGTCAACATACGACTTAAAGATAGAAAAATACAAACAGACAACACTACTTAAGTCGTTGCCGACTTAACAACTCTACGCGACTCAACTTAGTAACGACTTAAGAAACAGCGGTCTAGATTAACTCGGCATAAGGATCAACGGCAACAGTTTCAGCGACTTAAAACATGCGGCATCCCAGATCTACGACTTAAGAAATCAACGGTAGAGATTAACTCGGCAGAGAATCAACGGCAACAGCTCCAGCGACTTAAAATCATGCGGCGACCTAAAGAAATCAATGGTATAGATTAACTCGGCAGAGAATCAACGGTTTCCATCCTCAGCGACTTAACTCCTGACTCGTTAGGTCGTTCACGAGACTTAACTAAGTCGTAACTCGGTGACGATTTATCATCTGTTCCGTTAAGTCGTACATCAACCAAAACACTTCCCTTAAGTCGTAACCCAGCACTTGCTCCTATAGTTTTAGGTCGTAACCCGACACCTCCTTTAGGTCCATAGTACTTAGGTCATCTCCGACTCAACATTTCCACCCGACTTAACATTCCGTTAGGTCGCAAAGCTGCTTCTTTAAGTCGGTTACGACTTATGCTTCCTTCCTTAAGTCGGTCACGACTTATATCTCCTTCCTTAAGTTGGTCACGACTTATGCCTTTGAAATCTTCTATCATGTTAAGTCGGTCACGACTTATACCTTTGACAAATGAGTGCTGCTCTGCATCACATAACCACTTGCTTAACTCAAATATTTACGAATAGATTGTAGATTTCCACTCGAAAATTGTCACAAGAGTTTCAATCGAACAAGTCCATAAATTAACCGACGAAGCAAACGCAAGCGTTTCATACCACTTGTTTTGCTAAGCCGTTTAATTAGATTTTCTCATACGAATGAGGTAAAGGTTTGTATATACTAATAGATTGGAAAACGGTTTTATAAACGAGCTTTGTATTAAAAATAGAGTTGAAATCATCTTTGTGAAAGAGTTTGAATATTTACTATTAGTATAGAAACCTTTGTCTTTTTAAAGTGACTAGTCATAGAAATGATTGTAGAAACAATCAACCATCAAAAATTCACATCCGAAGACGTGAATCAAGTCCAATGAAATCGATACCAAATCCATCAAAAATGGATAACCACAAAAATCCCGAAAAAGAAGTCATCACGGTAGATAATAAAAGATAACAACAAATTGAATAACCTTGAATCGATAAAGGCTGGAAATCAAAACAAAATAATTAGGTAGGTTGAGATGAGCAGGTCGGTCGACTGGACCAGGGGGTCGGTCGACCGATACAGACCTAGGCAATTTTCTGGTTTGGTCGACTGAACCCCTGGTTCGGTCGACCGAACCTACTTCCGAGACATTCTGTTTTCCTTATCGGTCGGCTGAACCCCTGGTTTAGTCGACCGAACCTGTTCCAGAAGCATTTTCAGTCTAGCCCCCTTGTGGGGCGAACATCCAACAATCGCAATCGGACGAGTAACAGGCTCTAAGGGTTTACACCAATCGGCAACCCAGCCCTATAGGGTCTTCGATGCTTCACCGAAAACACGTTCAAACATCCATAAAAGGATTTTCCCCAAAATTGGACTTTAAAAACTAAAAATTGCAATATTCACAAAACCAATCCAAATCAAGGGAAAATGCACATGAAGAAGTATTAGAAATTCATACCCAACAACCAAAGATAATTATAGCCATAGATGTGAGATAAAAATCTCACCTTTAAACCCAAAACAAATGAAGAAGGAGCTATAGAGCAATGGCAAGAAGAATCACTCTTCAATTCCAACCCAACAAGCTTGAATCTAAGCTTAAAAGAGAAACAATTCCTAAGTTAGGTTTAGGAATTTCTGAAATTGATAAGAGAATGAGTTGGAGAAGAAGAAGAGAAGGCTTACCAAAGCTTCTTCTTTGAATTTGGAGCTAGAACTTGGATTTGCAAATGAAATTAGGGCTTAGGAATTTCCATTTCCCATCTCTCCCACCATTGTTGCTAAAGCTTGAGTATTAGGAATTGAAAGTGAAGTAATGAAGAGGAGAGGGGGTGGAGTAATGATATAACCAGATTTGGGCAAGTGGGCTGAACCAAAACCCAAACCCAAAGTCCTAAGTGAAAAATGTCAAAATTCCACTCAGCTCCAAACATATCGAAGTTTATACTCAAAAAGGTCGCAAACAGCATTTTAAACTCAATGGAAGAGGTCTCGAGTCCTAATTCGACTGTTTGCAAAAAGTAGCTTTTCGGAATAAAATCAGACGAACGATGAAATATTTAAATATAAAATCGATAAATATGCGGGTTGTTACAGACTCCCCTCCTTAAAGAAATTGCGTCCACGCAATCTTAAGAAATAACTAAGAAGTAACAACCACAAAAGCTTATCATCACAAAAGAAAGTTTGAAATAAGAAGTTCACCATAAAGAGCACGAAAGAGTCAGACCGGACGTGTTTGCTCGATGAATTCTCTGGATTCCCAAGAGAAATCCCTATGATTCGAGAACCATTGAACTCTCACAAGAAGAACATCTTTGTTTCAAAGGCGCTCAACCTCTGAAGCAATGATGCGAATAGGATGTTGCTCATAAGTCAAATTTGGTGAAACTTCAATTTCTTCAACATCATCGGACTCAAGAATAAAATCAGAATCCCTAAGGTATTTCCATAGTAAAGAGACGTGGAAAAGGTCATAATAGCAAAAGATTGAGCCGGTAATAAAAAGGCAATAAGCCACGGAACAAATACTTTCGGTGATGGGATAGGGACCAACATATCGAGGTGCTTACTTTCCCGATCGACTGAAAACGCACAACACCCATCTTAGGTGAAACACGAATGAACACCAATAAGATCTGGACCTGAAACCAGCTTCTCACCGGCTTCAAGCCAACACAAAGAGAATCGGCATGGCCTTCCGTAGAGTGGCTCGAAAGGTACCATACCAATACAAGATTAGAAGCTATTATAGGAAGAAAACTCAACAAGAGAAATATGATCTTCCCAACTTCCACAAAAATCGAGAATACATGAACGAAAGAGATCTTCAAGAGTTGATTCACACGCTCGGCTTGTCCATCGAACAAAGATGATAAGCGATGCTAAAATTTTAAGCTTTGTTCCTAAAGCTTTTGAAGACCTTACCAAAATCCACTAGTAAAATAATGGATCACGATTGCTACCAATAAAAGTAAGAACTCCATAAAATTTAACTTGACATAGAGTTTAGCTAAAAAAAGTACATTCCAAAAGAAGGATAAGCCTCCAGGCTACACAAAACAAGAGATGAACATAATTTGGATTCACGATCTCGAATCTCATAAGTGGATAAAGTCTCGAGATCATTCCATCCGGATATCATCATAGAAACAATTACTTGTTGCTTTCGGCTAAGGGCATCGGCAACACGATCACCCTTTCCTGGAGTATAAAGAATATCAAGATCATAAGATGCAAGGAACTCGAGCCAACACTGTTGACACAAATTATGTTTCTTTTGAGAAAATAAACATTTCAAAGATTTATGATCGGAGTGGAGAACAAATTTCTTCCCCAAAATAATGATGCCAAACTCTAAAAGTGAAAACAATAGCCGCGAGCACTAGATCATGAGTGGCATATCTAATCTCGATCGGCTTTAATGATTTAGAAACATAAATGATAGCACGTTCTCTTTTGCATGAGAACGACATAAAAACGAATACATTAGCATTGGTACAAAAGATAAAGTCTTGGTTCCCTACGGGAACAACAAGAATAGGAATATCGAAAAGAAAGAGTTCTTTTTAATTGATCCTCTTTTCTCAAAAGCTAAAACTTTCAAAGTTACAATTATCTTTATGTAATTATCCTTTCAGAAAAACTTTTATTTTACAAGTCAATTTACTATGTCTGATTATCTCATCATAGCATTTAGGAAATTCCTATCGATAACGTTGATCAAGCGCATCGACCAGAATTCTTAAAGCACTCAATGGGCAATACAATCACTAAATCATCTTCTATATGATAAACATGTTTCTTAACAACTTTTAAGAATATTCTTTGCTCGTTTAAGAGCAAAAAATCAAATTGTACTTATAAATAAATCTTATGAAAAAGATTTGCAAAATTTTAAATTGCTGTTTTCATCCAAAATCAATATATACAAGAATGGAGTCATCGAGATTGTAGAATACTCGATTCACAAAATGGATGAAATAAGCTGGACAAACTAAATGACACAATAAGTCATTCATAAGTTTCATAACGAGTGCGGAATGCAGTAAATGGAATGCTAACTCCCTCAACTCGTAGCAAATGAAAATCGGTGGCAAGGTCGAGCTAAAAAGACCTTAACACCGCTCAAAAGTTTGCTTAGGTGATAATCCTAAGACAAACTCAAAAATACCGGAAAATTCTCAAACTGTATGAATGAGAGAAATAATACTTTCCTCATCATGTGAGCTTAAAGACTAAATGATTCCATCAAATTGGAATCAAAGTCACAAACGAAAATCAGAAATCTGCTTAACAGATTGAAAATGTCGAAGATGAATAGTCCACATGGGACAAAAGATATGGCTTCATAATAATTAAGCCAATCTTTACAAAAGTCAATTCCGAAGCATAAGTAAAAATCAGCTCGGAAAGAAAAATCACATAAAATAATTTCGACATCAATAAAAAAACAAATTGAGTGTTGCGGATCCACCAATCCGGATTCGCAATCCTCAAAGAAGTCATCAAGCCCAGAAATGTTTAAAGAAAAAGAATCACAAGTTCTTTTGATATAAAAATAATGAGATGAAACCCATATCAAAGAGAACTCGAATAAGATAATTACAAAATAAATGTCATCAAGGATAGAATAAAGAATACCTTGACCAAGAGAAGAGTTGCTAGGGGCTTGTAGCTTTCCTTCTCCCTTGCTTGGAAGCTTAGGACACGAAGATAAAAGATGACCCGAACTTTTGCAATAATGACAAAAGAGGGGTTACAGACACTCATTTGCATAGTGGTCCGTAAGACCACAATTGTAGCATCGTCCACGACTAGAGGTAGGAGTCTTTGCTACCGAAGATTCTTGCTTCCATTTCTTGTTGGGATTGGGATTGGGGCCTTTGAATTTAATAGGCCTCTTCATGGTATTGTTGAAGTTCTGTTTGGCACGCACAACTTCAACATCATTTTCATTATCGGCCTCTTCAAGTCGAAGAGCGATATCGATAAGCTGATCGAAAGAAACTTCTAGTTTCAAAAGTAAAGTCTTCTTAAGGTTCTTATTCAACGCATAGACAAATCTCTGATTTTACTTCAATGGGGTATTAAACCGAGCTTGCATCTCTGAAGGCTCAAATCAATGAGAAAGGGAGCGAACTTAACCTCTTAAAAGTCCCCCGCTCATCGATGAGGAAGGAGAACTCCGACGTGAATAGATCTTTGTGATTCAATCGATTCGATTCTCGTTCTCACCCTCGAGTCAGGAGATACCTTGAGAACAGTGAACTCGACCCCATATTTAGATAGAGATTCAAAAGATGCAACAAAATCCGTCACAGAAGATTCACCTTGAACAAGGTCAATAAAGCGTCGAGCTAAAGTTACTTTTTCAGCCTCCGGCACAAACTTCAATTCGAACCTATCCCGGAATTGCTCCCAAGTAAGATCCGCTTCGATAATTTCAGAAATCAAAAGCTCATACCAATCTAATGCTCTTTCTTGGAGCATGCTAGAAGCCACTTGGACTCGAAGTGAATCAATAAGATCCATGTGGGAAAAGATGCGATCGCATGATCTAAGCCAAGCTTGGATTTCTATAACGGTTTCGGAACCCTTGAATGGCCTTCCACCCAAAGCGGTATAATCTCTGCACAAGCGTGCAAACCCGGATTTAGGGTGAGTAGGCGCAGGAGCGGGTCCGACAGCTTGGGCATTATTCACAAGATCTAAAAGTTGTTGAGCTGACATAAATACTCCATCCTAGGGAGTAGCACTAGATTGACCGGCGCTGGGACGGCCAGATCTAACCATTTCTCTTCTTTAATAAAGAAAGAAGAAGAAAAAGTTATTCTCAGAATGAATATCAAACAATCATGATTGATAAAATAAGGAATCATAAAAGAAAATAGGATAGAACGGTACGAAGACTCGAATTAAATCCTATGGCACGATTCCTAAGAAAGACTTAGGACAATGATCCTTGTTAGATTATTCTACATTGTTCCAAAGTTTGGCTCCGATAACAAGCTGTGATGCCCCATCTCTATACTCGCGCTAGCCAAGGACACTACAGGGTAATGCCGTCGACTAGCACGAAGAATAAGGCTGTTGAGGAGCGACCATCTGTGTAATTGCTTTGTGCAAGCACCGATATGTCAGAAAATATATCTTACATCTCATCTCAAAAGGAAATCCGACATACCGATACAAACTCAAAGCTACCACACAGTGGCTATATATATCTTCGGAAACAAATATAGAAATAAACATAACACAAATCAGTCACAGACAATTCATATCACAAAGGCGGAAATAGATATGAATATAACACATGAAAGTGTACATCAGAGTAGTGGTCAAATAAGATCCACAATATCACAAAAGAAAAGATACAAGTGCTAGACAACAAAATATGTATACATCAATGAGTCTATATATCGAATGTATACAACCAAAAACTACAATGCTAAGTAGTTAGCCAAAAGTCAGATGATAGTCCCAGATAAGAAGTCATGAGGAAGCACCTGTAAAATTTCAGTCTGACCCGAGTATTATTTAAGAAGAAAATAATAAACGGATCAGTCTAGCTATAAATATAAGATAAAGTGATATAGAATAAGAGATATGACAAAAACGTATGATAACCATAAAGCCATACTGTGATAAGTATCTAATCGAAAATCAATCCAGAGATTAATCAACATCACAAGAATCTTCTCAAAGATTAAAAAGAATGTCATATTCTTAATTTAATTCACCAAGCCACAATAAATGACATACATATAAATGCCAACTGAAAAAGGTGGTGAAACATAAATCCCAGAAATCAATAATTAGAAATCCAGAAATCACAAGAAAAGGATGGCCAATCCTAAGCGGGAGCATGAAAACTCACCAACACGTGTATCACAAACAATTCGGAACACCGACGCAGTACAAACGGTACGTCCAATTAATCAAAAAGCCGAGACATCGATGTAGTACAAACGGTACATCCAATGAATCGAAACAGAAAACAATTCGGAACATCGACGCAGTACAAACGGTACGTCCAATGAATCGAAAAGCCGAGACATCGATGTAGTACAAACGGTACATCCAATGAATCGAAACACAAAACAATTCGGAACACCGACGCAGTACAAACGGTACGTCCAATGAATCGAAAAGCCGAGACATCGATGTAGTACAAACGGTACATCCAATGAATCGAAACACAAAACAATTCGAAACACCGACGCAGTACAGACGGTACGTCCAATGAATCGAAAAGCTGAGACATCGATGTAGTACAAACGGTACATCCAATGAATCGAAACACATTAAAAGAACATGGCTCGCTAGCCTATAAGGAAATGAGACGAAGCTCAATAAAATGAGGTACAATCCTCCGTGCGGACAAAGAGATCGCACATTGCTAGTTTAAACCATAAAATGATCATCATCGATCATCAAGAAGTGTCAATTACACTAAGCTAGTAAATATAAGAGTTTAGCTTCATGTCCCATAACCACTTGCTTAACTCAAATATTTACGAACAGATTGTAGATTTCCACTCGAAAATTCTCACAAGAGTTTCAATCGAACAAGTCCATAAATTAACCGACGAAGTAAACGCAAGCATTTCATACCACTTGTTTTGCTAAGCCGTTTAATTAGATTTTCTCATACGAATGAGGTAAAGGTTTGTATATACTAATAGATTGGAAAACGGTTTTATAAACGAGCTTTGTATTAAAAATAGAGTTGAAATCATCTTTGTGAAAGAGTTTGAATATTTACTATTAGTATAGAAAACTTTGTCTTTTTAAAGTGACAAGTCATAGAAATGGTTGTAGAAACAATCAACCATCAAAAATTCACATCCGAAGACGTGAATCAATTCCAACGAAATCGATACCAAATCCATCAAAAATGGATAACCACAAAAATCCCGAAAAAGAAGTCATCACGGTAGATAATAAAAGATAACAACAAATCGGATAACCTTGAATCGATAAAGGATGGAAATCAAAACAAAATAATTAGGTAGGTTGAGATGAGCAGGTCGGTCGACTAGACCAGGGGGTCGGTCGACCGATTCAGACCCAGGAAATTTCCTGGGTCTAGTTCGGTCGACTGAACCCCTGGTTCGGTCGACCGAACCTGCTTCCAAGACATTCTGTTTTCCTGTTCGGTCGGCCGAACCACTGGTTCAGTCGACCGAACCTTCTCCAGAAGCATTTTCAGTCTAGCCCCTTTGTGGGGCGAACATCCAACAATCGCAATCGAACGAGCAACATGCGCTAAGGGTTTACACCAATCGGCAACCCAGCCCTATAGGCTCTTCGATGCTTCACCGAAAACACGTTCAAACATCCATTAAAGGATTTTCCCCAAAATTGGACTTTAAAAACCAAAAATTGCAATGTTCACAAAACCAATCCAAATCAAGGGCAAATGCACATGAAGAAGTATTAGGAATTCATACCCAACAACCAAAGATAATTATAGCCATAGATGTGAGATAAAAATCTCACCTTTAAACCCAAAACAAATGAAGAAGGAGCTATAGAGCAATGGCAAGAAGAATCACTCTTCAATTCCAACCCAACAAGCTTGAATCTAAGCTTAAAAGAGAAACAATTCCTAAGTTAGGTTTAGGAATTTCTGAAATTGATAAGAGAATGAGTTGGAGAAGAAGAAGAGAAGGCTTACCAAAGCTTCTTCTTTAAATTTGGAGCTAGAACTTGGATATGCAAATGAAATTAGGGCTTAGGAATTTCCATTTCCCATCTCTCCGACCATTGTTGCTAAAGCTTGAGTATTAGGAATTGAAAGTGAAGTAATGAAGAGGAGAGGGGGTGGAGTAATGATATAACCAGATTTGGGCAAGTGGGCTAACCCCAAACCCAAACCTAAAGCCCTAAGTGAAAAATGTCAAAATTCCACTCAGCTCCAAACATATCGAAGTTTATATTCAAAAAGGTCGCAAACGAAATTTTGAACTCAATGGAAGGGGTCTCGAGTCCTAATTCGACTGTTTGCAAAAAGTAGCTTTTTGGACTAAAATCCGACGAGCGATGAAATATTTAAATAAAATATTTAAATGTAAAATCGATAAATATGCGGGTTGTTACAGTTCTCCTAAGGCTTCTTCCAATGCGGTAGAAATTTCCCCTTTTTGCGATTGCTGATACTGCTTTCTGGAGAGGTTGTTGGCTTCTTCTGATCTTATAAAACTTCTACCTCTGGATCCACAACTGCTTTGACGACTTGACTATTAGCCTTACCATCCTTAGAGACTATCCTATTTGATTACTTTTCCCAACCATGTCATCCTTTTGTACTCATTTCTTACTACCTGAATATAGTGGGATATCCTTAGGATACACTTTCAAACGGGATTTATATTGGAAAAGGTATCGCCTACAAATGATAAACAAATATTATCATTTCCTAACAGTAATCACAACAAATAACTATTTTAGTTTTGAAATCTTTTTTTTAATATAATCCTAGGTAAAATTATTTCATTTACCAAATTTGAAACAATATTATGTCAGTTTGCCTTGTTAAAGTGTTTAGGAACCCCTATCGATATCGTGGCATCCCACGTCTCGACCAGAGTTCATAAACCATTAAACCAATAAATCAACACAATATAAAACATTTTGTAATCACACAAATACGAGCTCTTATATATAATACACTCATACTCATTTTACGGTCTCACTTACCCGATCTTAAATGAGTTTACCTTACCAGGGCAAGGTTCTTGCTTAACCTTGCGCTCTGATACCAAGTGTAAAGATTTGCCTTTCTTACACCTAAATATGACACTTAATACATCTTCAATATTCATTTGCCGACCATTTAAGTGTTCAAAAAATTGGTCATTTGGGGTGAAGGAAGAAAAGACAGAACATAATCTCACATCGTGACGAGTAATATATAATATGAACAAATCTTTACAAAAGAAATCATCTTTATTACACAACATCAGAGTACACTAATCTATTTTCTAACTGGATAGTTATAACACCCTTCCCTTACAATTTTTGATAAATACAGACCAAAACAAAGCGACAATAGCGGAAGAATATAAGATACGGTAATATGTCTTGGAGAATCCAGCTCGTCTCCTGAAAGCTCCAAAGGATCCAACTAAATCTGGAAAATATGCTCGTGCTGACCCGAGCATTATAAGAAAAAAATGCTCGGGTCAGTCTGGTAAAACCAGCTTGAGAAAAGCTCGAAACAAATCATATGAATTACTATATTTGAAAAACCTTTCAAAATAAAAAGTATCTCATAAGACCACGCCGCACATAAACATGGACGGGTTTTTACCTTACGATAACAAAAACATTTTATTATAAAATCCAATGATATTATAATAATGTCTAAGGGTTCAAAGTAAATATATAAATAGCTAAAATGCTTGCATCTCACATTCCAACATAGTTGGGCACAATCAAAATCGTAATTGCTCGTATTGGAGATTGGATTCCGTACTATGGCAAGGTAAGGGACTACCTTTCGATGATACACCTGTAGAAAATGTACCTGAGGGCTACAGAAGCATCTGCCCCTCTGCTACACAGAGCTGGCCTGCCCCATTAACATGACAAGCCGGATTACCTCACCCCTTTGACACCGAGGCCATCTACTACCAAGGTGCTTGGGCGCAAACCAACTTTAAAAGGGCCAACCTAGAACGGGATGATGGCTCCTAATGGTAGCTAACCGCATGGTTCTGCTGCATGCCCTGTTTTTGCGATTTCTCTGAGTTGTAAGGCTTGCGAGGTCACGCTTTTACCTCTTCTACTAGCATATCATCTTGGAATGCTAACACTGCCCTCCAAGCAGAGAGGCAATGCTAGCATTCATCCATACAAGTTGTTCCGGGATCGTACAAGCATTAAAAATTTTACTATCTTCAATTTTGGAATCACCCTCAGGAAGAATAGTATAGCTCCATGTCATACTTTATCACGAACGTTATTAGTTTGGAGTGGTTTGGATAAATCCGAAAATCGGTGTCTCCAAACTAAGCGCAAACTTCCGGCCGACTCAATTCTGGTTCTCTAGAAGTATGGAATAAGTATTTGTATCCTCACCAGGGAACTCGAATATACAATGATACTTCCTGAGTCAAAACAGGTCAAGATTTTATAGTCGGTTATTTAATTATCAAATAAATAAACAACAACAATTCAGAGATGTAATTATCCATAGCAACCATTAAGCCTCAACATAATTCTTTCATTTATTAAAAAACTCTTTCAAAAGTGTTTATCAAAAACATCCATATACCTATCTCACTATATAAGTACATTCACAAAAAAATAGTGAAAGGTTTCTAATTTACAAATCACATCAAAAAGTATCAAATTACCCTAAACGCCTTTAATAAAATAATTACCCAATTATTCTTTACATATTTTGAAATGTAATAAACTTTAAACCATTATCAAAGGGATAAAATTAAATATTGGGTTTCACAAGTTTTGGAAAAAGGCTTAGTAACCACAATGGTTCTTATTTTGATTGAGTTTAACTCTCCAAGTTATAATTTGGGTATTTACATAAAAGCGGATATGTAAAAGGAAAGAACACATAACAACCAATAACATATAAGCAAATATCCAAGTTACTATAATAGCAGACGGGGTTTGTTATGCTAAACACATGTCCAAGTTAATATAATAGCAGAATGGTGTTTGGTTCTGCTAACAGATGTCAAATATAACTTTACTGGCAGAATGGTGATTTATTATGCTAATCAAATGTCATTGGGTTTCATATTCAATGAAGTTACTTAAAGGTGATCGACAAAGAAATCCCTTAGATTTAAAATACTCTTTGAAAGCGAGTCGCTTAAAACAAAATCCGATTTTTTGAAAATAAAATGGTTTTAAACCTTTAAACATTTATTTAAAAATAATTAAACAACATTTAAATTATTTATTAAATAACGTTTGACCTTTAAATAATTAACTATTAAATAAATAAATAATTAAATAATAATTATCATTAAATAAATAAATAATTGTTGGTTTTTAAATAGGTAATTAAACCATAAATAAATATTTAATTAATTATTAAATAATAATTTAAAATTTTAAATAATAATTAAATATTAATCAACCTAAATTAATTAATTAAATAATCCTTAATTAAAATGCAAATAATAAATAAACCTTAATTTAAAATAATTAAAACATAATTAAGTTTTAAATTAAATCTTAACTTAAATTGAACTTGATTAGAAATTAATTAATAATCAAAAAATATTCTTAAGTAAATAAATTAATTAATTAATTTTAGTTAAATAGTAATTAACCTTTTATTATTTAACAAATTATAATTAACCTGCTTAAAAATAATTAAGTACTAATTACCCCAACTTAATTAATGATTAGGTACTAATTACCTTAATTAATTAATTAATCGTTAAAAAAATAAATAAATAACTAAATAAATAATAATTTCTTTTAAATATTTAAAATATGTTTGAAAATTCATTCCAAAAAGATTCTTAAGTTAAAACATTTTAACTTCAAAAAGAGTTCGTTTTTCACGAACACAATTATAACGATTATCGCTATACGACCTAAAATTTTAAAATCTTCTTTTATTCTCAAATAGCTTTCAAAACTCTATCCTTTATGATTAACTTACTTTTATAAACCTAGAACAAAGTGTAGAAAACAAAGATAAGATTTTTAAAATTTTATAAAACATTTCCATAAAATAAAGTTAGAAAACAAGCTTTTGAATCAAAGGATCTCGATGTCGAAATTTAATAACTCAACGTACTAACTTTTCATGTTTCATGACTATAAGGGCATGAACACAACATTCATATATATATATATATATATATATGCCATTACAATGTACCACAAAAAGATCCTAACTTTCAACCCTCACTAACCCTTTTAACTTTAATTCCTATTTCAAATCTAAATCACAACATTCATAAGCACATGTATATCCATACAAAGCAACGCCTTATCAAACAATCAAGCAAGGAATTTACATCAATGTATAAATCATATTACCCAAATAGTAACATATTTTTCAAACAATTATGAGCAATAAATTTTCATAAATTTTAAAGGTTTAAAATTAAGGTAGAAAGAGATTTTTCTCACCAAAAGTTGACTAAATCAAAGAAACTTCCTTTCAAACTTGAGTATGACCTAGAACTATGCTTTGACTTTGGAAAAATATGATTTTTGGAGGCCTTTAAGGCTTATGGTAGTTTGGCCTTCTTGGTTTAAGGAGTTGAGGGTTTGGTTTTTGAGATAAGGAGTGTGTATATATACTTGGTTTAGACATATTTTTCAGAAATATACCTGGTTTAGACATATTTTTCACCTTAAGTCTTTTCATGTTTCCATAAGCATCTTTTTTTACATACTTAAACATATATACATACATACATACATACATACATATATATACGTGAATGTTATAAAATTCTATCTAAACATAAATGTATGTGTAAATTTATATCATAGAGTACACACTAATGTTACAACTATTTCGACAACTTTTAGTTGATGAAAAGCCGGAAATTCGGAAAATTAATTCCGGTCACATTTTCGAGTTTTTTTCGAACTAAATATTTTTGTAAAAAAAGTTTGAAAACAATTTCACCATCATTATTTATTATTTAAAAGAGTTTTATTTTAATTATAAAATCTATTATTTGAATATTTAAAGTTAATTAAATATTCTCAAATTAAAGCGGTGAAATTCTGGGTCGTTACAACGAGTATTCTCATAGATGGATTTTGCCATGGAATTTCACCAGTTAAGACAGCAGAGGGTAGCATACCCTTAACAACATTTAGAGGGCTGGATTGTTATTACGAGTGATTGGTTATGCCTTTGGGCTAACTAATGCACCAGCCTATTTTGTAGATCTTATTTATTCCAGACCGAGGAGGATACAAACGTCATTTGGAAGTTGTAGTTGAAACGTTGAGGAAATACGTTTTAAGAGCTAAATTGTCTAAGTGTAATTTTGGCAATCAGAAGTAAGGTTCCTTGGACATGTTGTGTCTAGGATGGTATTTAAGTAGATTTAGAGAAAGTAGCGGCTGTACAAGATTGTAAGACACTGCAGACTCCAACAGAGGTCCGAAGCTTCTTAGGCTTGGGATGATATTATAGGAGACTCATTCAAGACTTCTCCAAGATTGTCTCACACCTAACAAAGTTGACAAAGAAGGATGTTTAGTTTATCTAGAATTTGAAGTGTTAAGAAGTTAAAGAAGAGGTTAACCAGCGCTCCAGTTTTACTATTCCAGATAGAGGTGAAGGGTTGATAGTGTATATGAATGCTTATGGCATAGGTTTAGGTGCGGTATTGATGCAACATGGAAGAATGATCGCTTATGCTAGTAGGCAATTAAAGACTCATAAGCATATTATGCAACTAACGACTTGGAATGATTAGTAGATATGTTTGCATTAAAGATGTGGAGGCATTACTTATTAGGTGAAAAGTTCGAGCCCTTCGCAGATCATAAGTCCTTGAAGTATCTTATCACGGAGAAGGATTTGAAATTGAGCCCGCAATGTTGGTTAGAATTTCTTACAGCATATGACCTAGATTTTTTATATACACCAAAAAAGCCAATATGGTAGTTGAAGCTCTAAGTAG
Source organism: Allium fistulosum (assembly GCA_030737815.1). Lineage (NCBI taxonomy): Eukaryota > Viridiplantae > Streptophyta > Magnoliopsida > Asparagales > Amaryllidaceae > Allium > Allium fistulosum. The sequence goes on along the minus strand of CM060904.1, from coordinate 1,249,712,404 downwards.
AAATGAAGTTTTAGCTCTTCTGGAAGTTACTTCGACTTTCCTCGAAAGAATTACAAGCAAGCAAAGAGAAGATAGTCATCTGTTAGAGTTTATGCAAGAAGTTGAAGAAGGACGATGTTCAAGCTTTAAGATAGATAGTTGTAGGGTAATGTGGATGAATGGAAGGATATGTGTTCCAGGTGTCGAGGGTCTTGGATAAGAAATTTTAGTAGAATGCCACAAATCCAAGCTAAGTATCCACCTTGGGGTTAGAAAGATGTACTGTGATATGAAAAGGTGTTTTGGTAGATAAGGATGAAGAGGGACATTTCAATTTTTGTTAGCAGATGTGTAAATTGACAGCAAATTAAAGATGATCACCAAAAGATTGTTGGGCTACTACATCCACTTAAGATTCTGAGTATGAAATGGGAGCAAGTATCCATGGACTTTATAGTTAGTTTTCCTAGATTAAGAAAGGATAATGAAGGAGTTTGGGTTATTATCGACTGACTAACAAAAAGCGCACATGTTATTACGGTAAAACCAACTATGACTGCAGCAAGTTCGGTAGATATTTCCATGAAGGAGATTGTCTGATTGCACGAACTTTTAAATAGCATTGTAAGTGATCGAGATCCAATTTTTACTAGTCAGTTTTGGGAAGCATTGCACATAGCTTTAGGAACGAAGCTGAGTTTGAGCACAACATATCATCCTCAAACTAATGTTCAGACATTGAAGGTGAACCGGTTTTGAAAGATCTTTGAAGAGCTTATATCTTGGATTTTGGAGGACCATACGAGGATCATCTTCATTTAGTTCTGTTTTTTATAATGATAGTTACCAGGAAAGTATTGGCGTGGCACCTTATGAAGATCTTTATGGACGATCATGCAAATCACTGTCATGTTAGGTGGAAATAGGAGATCGATTAGTTCCTGGTCCCGATATGATTCTTGAAGCCATAGAGAAGGTAGTTGTGGTTAGAAGGAAGATGAAGGAAGCTCAGATAGACAAAAGAGCTATGCCGGTTAGAGGCGTAGAGATTTATAGTACTCAATCGGGGACTTCATTTTTGTGGGTTTGGGAAAGTAGGATAGTTAGAATCTCGTTATGTTGGACCTTTTCAGATTCTTAAGAAGATTGTACCGCTTACCTACCGAGTTGAGTTACCCGAGAGATTGTCAGGCATACATAATGTTTTCCATTTCTTATTTAAGGAAATATATGCATGATCCATCACTTATTACTGAACCAACTACTCAGGAAGACTTGGTAGTGGAACCGAACTTGACCAAAATAAGGCATCATGCTCGCATTGTTGAACAAGATATAAAATAATTACGTAATAAGGTCATGAAGTTGGTTAAAGTATCTCTTTATATGTGTTTCATCGTATATGATATATATATATATATTCTTTTTGAATTATCTTCTTTGTTTGTTAAATTTGGGATAAAATTCCTTTAGGGAGAGAGAATGTAACGACCCTTAATTTAGTCTCTTTAAATGTAAATATTTAAAATATCTTTTTAATGACCTAATAATGGATTTTTTAACTCAAATAGAACTCCTTTATGAAATAACCAATGATAGTAAACTTGTTTTGAAATTTACTTTTTATAAAAATAAGTAGTTCGGAGAAAAATCGAAAATGTGACTGAAAATCGTTTTTCGAATTTTTGATTTTACGTCAACCAAAAGTTGTCGGAATATGTTGTGCACACTAGTTATATAGGAACACTTGTTCAAATAACATATGCTTTTGCTAATGGAATAGTTTATGCAAAAGAAATTTAAAAAATATACTTAAGTTAATAAAGTAAAGGTGGACTTTTCTTTTATAATTAAAAAAAAATAAAGCACAAAATATAAGAACAAAAGTACATTAAAAAGAGAGATGTGATGGCTTTGAGTGATAAGGAGGGGGGATGCAAATAACAAGAGACGTGTTGTCAGATTTTGAATAGAGTGTAGTCGCTTTTATTAAGGAGGGTTATTTTGATAAGTAGCCAATTCCCATTTTCTATAAAAAGAACGCACACTTTGTTTCACTTTCCATTTCTTAGTTTCTTCCTTTCCACTTTCTTCAATAATTTTTCACCTTTGTTCCTAAAGAAAATGAATTCATGTTCAGTTCTTTTCACTTTTAGTTTAAAAAAAAGTTGCTAAAACCATTTCTATTTCTCTCTACATCACTCATTTACTAAAATCAAACCCAAAATCCCACTTTTTAGGGATGGCCAAGCCTACCCTAGCCATGAATGAACCCAAACATGGTTTCAATGGTTTTAAAAAGAAAGTTTTGTAGAAGGAAACTAGGTCTTTATGTTATTTACAAGGTCGCGGTAGTTTGTGTGAAGTTCGTGTTTGTTTAAGTGAGTAAAGCTCACTTAAAAATAAGTTTTAAAATTCCTTATTTTGTTGTAATAATTTAGGTTGGTTGCTTATGTGTATAATTGTATGTAATTACTATTGTTTGAATTGATTCTTGCTTGAAAGCAGATGACACGTACGATTTAAACAAGGGACTTGAATTAAACTTGAAGTAGACATAGCGAATAGGTTGCAACGACCCACTACGAAGTGCATATCAAATGATTTGCATGGGACTTTGTAGAGGGACTCAAAAGAGTTCCTCGCCTTTGTGGTTTTTATTTATGTGCTTGTGTACGTAAATGTTGTGAATTTTGCTTAGTGTAATTAACATACTTGAGTTGATTTTTATTCGACATCGAAATCCCATGATTTATTTAAAGAAGTTTACTACCTTGTTTTCGAAGAAGGTTTTTAAAATGTTTTCTTTTCCGAACTCGATTCTTTTTTTCAAAACTATTCACAAAGAGGTTAGAAGTGGTTTGGAATTTATTAAAAAGGAGTTTACATTTTGTAGGAAAATGTTATTTTCTTTAAAATCAAGCTTCAGTTTTTAAATAAAGGATTTTAGGAAAGATTTAAATTACTAGTTTGAAACCAAAAATTGGAATTTAAGTTTCAAAGATGATTTTTCGATGATTTCTAAAGGTCTTTGTTTCTAAAACAAGGGATTTCTTTGTCAGTGCCATTAAGTAACACAAAACCAATGATATTAGTGCTAAAATTCTAACATGTTTTATGGAAAATAAGCTGCCTTATATTTAGCATTAAAAGCCGATGAGTAGACTTTCCTTTATCCATGAGATCTAAAATATGAGTGTTGTTACTAAGGCAAGGCGGGGTACAATCGTTACCCTAACTTACATGACTTCGATTCTGGGTGAAGGATAAAGAAGTCGAAATGTTGTAAACAAGATAAGTACAAGAGGGTTAATTTTTGATAAATGGGTCATGATTAATTAAGAATATAGATGGTACTTCATCTTATACTTGACACTAAATTTCGAGGTATGGAAGCCCATTTTCTATTTGTAAGATTTTAACAATATACGTTGAGGCAAGGGTAGTTCTATAACTTGTCCGACTTCATTGTTAATCGAGGGGTAGTACGAGATTTAAATTGAAAAGTGGTGTTAAGTATATAGTCCGATTTTCATATGTAAACTATATACTTACATCGGATAGAGGTTTGTCTACTATTAAGAACTTGACCTATTTTGACTTGGGAAGTATATAAAAGCTTCGCGATTTCATACGGTTTGAGATCCCATAGGGAGAACTCATTCTTGTGAAACATAGTTCACTTTTAAGAATGTATATGCGAGATTCCTAGATGAGGAATCTTATATTTTTTCACATACTTTAAAATGAACCAGAATGAAGTCAATTGGGAATTCATCGCTTTTGTTTGGAGGCACCGGTTTTGGATAAATATGGTTTATCCAAAACACTTCAAACTAACAGACGATTCATGATCCGAATTATCATGAAGTATGTTATGGAGTTGTACTACCTATCTTGAGGGTGACTCCAAAATGGAGTGTAGTAAGGTTTGTGTGTTTGTTCAATCCCGGAATAACTTGTATGGATGAATGCTGACATTACATTGTTGCCATGAGGTTAGTGTTAACATTCCAGGATTGGTTTGTTAAAAATGGCAATCGTTGCCTCGAACCTCACACCTGGGAATGACTAAAACAAGGGAGATGCGGCAGGGCTATATGGGTCGCACCCATTAGGGTTTGGTCATCCTCTATCTAGATCGATATTTCTTGGATGTATGCTTCGGGCCTAGTATGATTATTAATCGCAATCTTGGGATTATTTTATTCAATACTATCCAGGAAGGGGTAGGCCGGTTCTATCTTGGTAGGGGGTCAATGTGAGACCCTCGGTACATTTTCTACAAAGAAGAACTGTGACAGGCGGTACCCCAATACCCTTATCATTGTATAGAATCCAATATCCAATATGTGCTTTATGGACTTAGTTATATACCAAATAAGATAGAATGTGAGATGCAAGCATTTCAGCTATGTTTATAATTAATTATAATAATATCATTGGATTTTATATTAAAAAAGGTTTGGTTATCATAAGTTAAAAACCCATCCGTGTTTATGCGCGGTATGATCTTACGAGATACCTTTATTTTTGAAGAGTTTTACAAGTATAAAAATTCATATGTTTTGAGTTTACTCACACCCGACACATATCCAACCCAGAGTTTTGTTTCTTTCCCATAAAATCTTGGGTACTCTAATTTTTGAGTAGCCAAGTGGACCAGGTTCTTACGGATGCACTTTGGAGGAGCATGGAGTAGGAGGTTTCACCATTATCTAATGATCTATTTATTTCCAATGTGTGTGTAGTATGTGTCAGCTTTGTGTGGGCAGGTAGTTATAACTGTCCCTGGCTGGAGTTAGTACTTATTATAACTCTGGTATTTCATTTGGAAGTGACTGCATGTACCCACGCTAACCAAGAACACTACGGTGTAGTGTTGTCAATTAGCATGGAGGATAAGGCTGTTGAGGAGCGACCATCCGTGTAACTTCTTTGCGCGAGCACCGATATGTCAGATAGAATAGAATGCATATCTTTTAAGGAGGAAATCCGACATACCGATACAAACACAAAGCTATCACACAGTGGCTATATATGATCTTCGGAAACAAATATAGAAATAAACGTAACACAAATCAGTCATAGACAATTCATATCACAAAGGCGGAAAGAGATATGAATACAACACATGAAAGTGTACATCGGAGTGGTGGTCAAATAAGATCCACAATAACACAAGTTAATAGATACAAGTGCAAGATAATAGAATATGTATACAAACAAAAACTACTAAACTAGAGTATTTAGCCAAAAGTCAGAAGATGGCTCCAGATAAGAAGTCATGAGGAAGCACCTGTAAAATCTCAGTCTGACCCGAGTATTATTTAAGAAGAAAATAATAAACGGATCAGTCTAGCTATAATTATCAGATAAAGTGATATAGAACAAGAGATATGGCATAAACATATAAGATATCCATAAAAGCATACTACTACAAGTATGAAAATGATAATCAACAAGAGATTAATCAATATCACAAGAATCTTCTCAAAGATTAAAAGAATGTCATATTCTTAATTTAATTCACCAAACCCCAATAAAATGACATACTCATCAATGTCAATATTAAAAGCTGGTGAAACATAAAATCCAGAAATCTCAAGAAAAGAGGATGACCAATCCCGTAAACTGAACATCGACGCACCTAGAAAGATATGCCCCATGTAAAGTCTAGCATCGATACACCTAGAAAGATGCACCCCATGCAAAGTCGAACATCGACGCACCTAGAAAGATACGACCCATGTTCTAGCATTGACGCACCTAGAAAGATACGCCCCATGCATAAATAAACATCGACGCAACTAGAAAGATACGCCCCATGTAATGTCTAACATCGATGCACCTAGAAAGATACACCCCATGAAAAGTCTAACATCGATGCACCTAAAAAGATACACCCCATGAAAAGTCGAACATCGACGCACCTAGAAAGATACGACCCATGCATAGATGAACATCGACGCACCTAAATAGATACGACCCATGTGAGAAGTAAACATCGACGCACCTAAATAGATACGACCCATGCGAGAAGTAAACATCGACGCACCTAGAAAGATACGACCCATGCGAGAAGTAAACATCGACGCACCTAGAAAGATACGACCCATGCGAGAAGTAAACCATAAAATGATCGTCATCGATCATAAAGAGTTTCAATATGTGTGAATCGAAATCACACCAATGAGGCATAGACTAACCTTGAAGATAAAGAGATATGTGTGAATCGAAATCACACAAATGGTGTCTAGTCTAACCTCGCAAACAAAGAGACATAGCACAATCACTAGTCTAAATCACAAGAATGATCATCGTGATCATAAGGAAGTGTCGATTACACTAAGCTAGTAAATATAAGAGTTTAGCTTCATGTCCCATAACCACTTGCTTAACTCAAATATTTACGAACAGATTGTAGATCTGCACTAGGAAATTGTCACAAGAGTTTCAATCGAACAAGTCCATCAATTAACCGACGAAGTAAACGCAAGCGTTTCATACCACTTGTTTTGCTAAGCCGTTTAATTATATTTTCTCATACGAATGAGGTAAAGGTTTGTATATACTAATAAATTGGAAAACAGTCTTATAAACGAGTTTGATATTGAAAATCGAGTTGAAATCGTTTTAATGAAAGAGTTTTGATATTTAATACTAGTATAGGAAACCTTTATATTTTGAAGTGACAAATCATAGAAGTGATTGTAGAAACAATCAATCATAAAAACTCACGTTCGAAGACGTGAGTAAAGTTCAAAGAAATCAATTCCCAAAACCATCAAAGTAAGGAGTTCTGTTGAACGCTTTTCAGATAAGATTGCCTACGCAGAGTAATACGGGGTTCGACTTAGTGAAGGCAAGCAGGTCCAGCGACCTAAGGAAAAATAGGTCATACGACCTAAGGAAAATCGCGACCTAGCGAATCACAGGTCATTCGACCTAAGGGTAAGGTCGGGGGCGACCTACGACTTAACAAAGTCGAGCGACCTACGACTTAACAAAGTCAAGCGACCTACGACTTAAGGTCAAGCGACCTAGTGAAATAGCAGTGGGAATGTTAAGTCGGAGATGACCTACGACTTAAGGTCATACGACCTAACAGTTGCGAGCTAGCGGAGTTGGCATGGCCGAGCGACTTAGTAGGAGCAGCGACCTACGACTTAACGATTTAAAAGCCAACGACCTAGGACTTAAGAGCTAACGACCTAGGACTTAAGCTCAAATACGAGCTACGAGCTAAGGTCTTTACGACCTAACAGTCAAAAGGTCCTACGACCTAAGAAAATTAGGGTCATACGACCTAAAGAGGTTCGCGACATAAGGTTGTTCGCGACCTAAAAGTGCACGACCTAAGGTCTTACGACCTAAGCCTTGAACGACTTAGTGGAACGAACGACTTAACGACCTAAGCCTTGAATACGAGCTACGAGCTAAGGCAGGAACGACCTAGTGAAGTTAGGTCGAGGATGACCTACGACTTAAGCCAGGGCGAGCGAGCTAACTGCAAACGACTTAAGCCTTTAACTCGTGAACGACTTATGCCTTTAACTCGTGAACGACTTATGCCTTTAGCTCGTGAACGACTTAACATTTTGCCTGGAGATTATAGGTCGGCAACGACCTACGACTTAAGGGCCAGAACGAGCTAAAAATGGCCAGAACGACCTAGTAGCAGTTTTTCACCAAAATCACTAAATTTTGGAGTTTTTCGCCAATCCAATCCAAACCAAATGCAGATATTCATACAAATGCAATAGAGGATCATTCCCAACAGTCCAAGATAGATATAGGCAAGATGTGAGATCAAAAATCTCACCTTTTCACGGAATTTGATGAAGACGAAGCTCGGGGGCAAAGCAAAGATCAACCACAAGCTTGAATCAATGTCTTCACTTTGAATTTGGAGTTAGATGTTGAATTTGCTAAAGAACTTGAGCTTGGAATTTTAATTTCCTATTCCCTCCACCATTTTTGCTAAAGCTTCAAAGTTGATGAAGTGATGAAGAGAAGGAAGGGGTTGGGCTGAGTTAGAAGAGGTGCAGCCCAAACCAAAAGCCCAACACAAAAAGTGACGAAAATTTCACTATCTCCAAACATATCGAAGTTTACACTCAAAAAGATCGCAAACGTCATTTTGAACTCAATGGGGGTGGTCTCGAGTCCTAATTTTACCATATGCAAAAAGTAGCTTTTCGGACTAACATCCGACTAACAATAAAATATTTAAATAAAAAATTCGATAAATATGCGGGTTGTTACAAGTTAGTACTTATTATAACTCTGGTATTTCATTTGGAAGTGACTGCATGTACTATCTTATGTTAGGGTATATATGATTTTGATCCATTGTGAGATTATATGTTTCTTTATTCTTTTCTTTTCTTCTACCACAATGATCTATTTTTCGGACACCCAAATGATCATCACACAAATACCGTGGATGTATTAGGTGTCGTCTTCAGGGGAAAAAAGACGAATTGTTATATTACCCAACCTTGGACACTACTTTTCTATACATCCTACCAAATCGGTAGGATTTAACAAGTTAGCATTAATACTGTTTTGTAGACCACATTGGTTATTAGGTTCGGATACGATTGATGGAATTGGGCCAGCATTCAGGGGTTAAATGAGCGAGTGTCAAAAAAATAATTACATTTTTTGATCTTGTTGGGCCTACGAAGTCTAAATTAACTTAGATCCACTTTAAATAATTCTATATAAAATATTAATTTAATTTATTTATTTCATATATGTTGGAACTAGGCTAGCTTGTAGTGGAAGAAATGAGTGAATTTCAAAGAAAATTACCATTTTGGATCTTTATTGGGCTTATGTAGTCAAAATTCATTTAGAACTTTTCTAAATTTTATTTAAAATAAAATCTTCATTTTATTACAATTTCTTAAAAATAGTTTAATCTAATTTTAAATTATTTATATTGTAATGAATGTATCAAATACATTCATTTGTGTGAAGTGGTAAGAGCAGCCTATAAGTAGCACATATACATGTAAAAACATGTGAAATATTAGAGAAAGAAACCTTTCATTCCTTTCTCTTAACACAAATTTAATTAAGGAAAGATGACGCTATAAAGGCAGAGAGTGAAACCTTTCATTTCTCTCTATCTTTAATTAATTGACATATTAAATGACATTTACTACTGTATTTACATATGCCTTTGTTATCCAAGTATTTGACTAATAAAATATACATGTACATATATGTATATGCAAAATTTCTTACGCTTATACATAATATGTCATAATATGTACATATATGTAAGACAATCAATGAATTAAAGTAAGCATTTATAATGAAGAAAAGGTGGATGACTTTCCTCCTTCTTTTACTCATTCATTAAATGCTATTTCAAAATAGCAATTAAACTCTGAAAAATATATGTATATAAATTTATCTTGACCATTCTCATATTTTGAAATTTGTAATTAGCAAATACGAATCAAGTCCCAAAATAAAAAGAATTTTAAAGTTAAACTTGATTTTAAACAAAAGTATATTTTCTAAACTATGAACTAAAACAACATAGCCAATATATATAAATATATATACAATTAATTGCAAATCATGTTTTAAAATTAAAATAACAAATGCATACGTAAAGTTTGTGATTTAGCATATGTGTTAGAATTAAAGATAACGAACTAAAAGGTAATACTAAATTAGAAAGGATTTAAAAGTTAATGATATTTTACACAAAAGTCGACTTGTGGTTTTTTTCTAAACAACTTTTAAAAAATATATACTATAATAAAAAAAATAACAATCATATAAAACTTATATTAAATTTCCAAATGATTTCAAATAAACAACATATGTAATTTATTTGAGTTGAAATAAAATAAAATTATATCAATAAATTTAAAGTTATGTTTCAATCTAAATAGTTGTTTTTTTGCTATATAAATAATTTCTAAAACAAGAACAAAAGGAACAACTTAGATACATATAAATTCGTGGTAAAATTCCACATCTAAACTATATGAACCTCATAAACGACTAATTAAATAAAATATAACATGTTATGGCTCTAATGTTAGGAAGATGAAGATGTAATCCAAATGGGATATCACAAAATTGATCCAAATCAAATTAATGTTATGAACATACATTATTAAAGAAGATGTGGAAAAAAGGGATTTAGTTCATGTTAAATAGATAAATTTATATTCATATGTGATATGCAAAAGATCTAAATTATATGAATAAGATAAATATAAGAACAAATAAAACTATAATTTTACCTTAAGATTTCACCAAAGGAACACACCTTGAATAATGATACTGTAACGACCCACCTTTTCGAACCCCAGAAGCTGACACTAATACATCCACGGTATTCATGTGCCGAACAACTAAGTGCCAACAAGACAGATTGTTAGGGGAAAGAAAGGAGATAGAAGATAGAAGAAACTAAACAATTATAGAATCTCACAACGCAGCGAAATAACATATATTAATCAACATAATACTTTACAAAGTCATTTCAAAATTGATATATCAGAGTCATATATACAAATTCTACCCTAGGACAGTTTTATCAGCAGGTCCCTACCTAACTAATACAAGATACATATAATACAGTGAAAACAAGATAATAACCAGCTATCGATGAAGCCACCTACTTCAAGATTATCCAAGATGCATCTGGGGAAAACCTGAACTACTTGGCCGCCCATAAAATATTAAGCACCCAAGAGTTTAAGGGAAAGAAAATAAAACTCTGGATCTGACATGTGTCTGGTCTGAGTAAGCTCAAACAACTAAATTATTATGTTTAAAATCCTTTTAAATCAAAGGTATCCTATAAGACCATGCCGCACATAAACACGGACGGGTTTTTACCTCACAATAACCAAAACACTTTTTATAGAAAATATAGTAATATTATAATAATGTCTAAGCATTCAAAATAAATATATAAAAATAGCCGAAATTGTTACCATTATTAAATTCTAGCATACTAGGCTTTACAATCAAAACCGTAAAGGCACGTATTGGAGATTGGATTCCATACTATGAAATGGCACCGGGGTACCACCTATCACAGTACATGTCTAGAAATGTAATGCGGACCTCACCAGGATAACCTGCCAACACAAGACCGACCTACCCCTTACTGGGTAGTACCAAATATGTCATCACTCCAGTTGCTTGGCAACCCTTTTTATTGAGATCTTATGCACAACCAATCCAGAAATATGTAGATGTATCTAGAAAGGTGATGACACACCCTAATGGAAGTGACCCACTTAGCCTTACTATATCTCACCTGATTTAGTCATTCTTGGTTGATGAGGCTTGTGGCTATGCTTAACTTTTAAATAGAAATCCCACTTGGAATGCTAACACTGCCTTCAAGGCAGTAATGCAGTGCCAGCCTTCATCCATACAAGTTATCCAAGATAAGGACAAACTGAAGGCACTTCTTCTACTACATCCATCTTGGAATCACCATCAAGACTAGTAGCAAGCAACCCTTGCACTTCAATGCTCCATCTTCGACTCCATATTCTTCAAGATGTCTTTAGTTCAAAACGTTTGAGTTGGATCGGAGTGGTTTTTGGATAACATATCCGATCTAGATCTCTTCTAAACAACTTTCGATGGTTCCCGGTAATCTCAACTCTGGTACTTTAGGAAATAAACAGACAAAGATAAAAGCGGAGTTCACTTCCTAACCATTTATGGACGGATTTCCCTATCATTTATCCTAGAAGAACGAAATGAGATTTATACGCACAATACAACATCATTGGGATGACAGTGCCATACAACTCATGTGTTTCTCCTAGATATTTCCAAAGTTATGTTTTGGTCCAGATTTTGCTAGTCGGTTATTTAACTATCAAATAAACAATCATTCAACATTGAATTGATTCCATATGGGCACCACTAAGCCTTTATTATTTAATCTTTAATTTAAAATCGCTTTATAAACATTCGATCAAAAGATCTTTTCAAAACACTATTCCCAAACCCCTTACAATCAAACCATGTCCACATAATCAAACCATTTACGTAACTCATTCACAAGTGTTTGTCTACTTAGTGGTATCGACATTTGAATCCCTTATGTTCAAAGCCATCATTGGATAAGAAGTACCTTTAAAACAATTTGATTCTTGAAACAAAGGATTTAAAACTTAAAACTTCCTTTTAAAATGATTAATTATAAGTTAAACTCTTTATTTAATCATAATTAATCTTTATTAAATTTGATCTTAATTTAATTATAAATTAATAAATAATTATACCTTTAAAAAATTATTTATTTATAAATTAATCCCTTAATTAATCCTTTATTATTAATAAATAATAATTACAAATCTTTATTAATAATTAACGATTAATTAATTAAATAATTTTTTAATTAAAACTTAAATAGTAATTTAAACTTTGAATAAGTAATTGTTTAAATCAAAATCTTAGTTCATTTATCATTAAAAATAATTAACACTTGATTAATAATCAACTAACATTAACCCTATATTTAAATAACAATTAATTAAAAATTAATTATTTACTTAACTCATAATTAAATAAAAAAATTCTAGCTTAATAAATAATTTAAAGTTACCTTACTTTGAAATATGAATAATTTTAAGAACAAATTTCCACTTAATTATATTATTAAATATTTCTAAATACTTAGTTAATTATTAATTATTTAAAGAAAACTTAATTGATTATTTATTAAAGTCTTAATTAACTTTTTAAACACCATTATTGGGTTTATAAAACATTTACTAAACTTTCAAAGGAGAAAAACTCAAACTTTCAAAAATTGGATTTTTATCGAAACTGCATCCATAACGACTATCGCTATGGATGTCATTTCTTGGAATTGTTTCCTTAGTTCCTTCTTTGATAAACTATCCCTTGAAAGCTTTCTCAACTTTTGTAAACACAAACTAAGTGTTTTTGAAACTGAACAAAGTTTCTAACTTTAGCATAATGGTATTTGATCTTTAAAACCAAAGCTCGTATTCTCACACAAGGATTCATCTTTGATAAACCAATAAAAGTGCTAACTTTTCTTAGCAACTAACGCATAATCATTTCATAACAATGTACACATGAAACAAACCAAAAAACAAGCAAGATCACAACATATAACCAAAGTTTACAACTTTCCAAACAACGCCATATTTAACTTCAATCTCAAGTCTAACTTATCAACTCATAACAACAACCTATAAGCATATTCAACCACAACAGATCTAACCTATTCAAGTCACAAATCATACACAATTCATATAACACATAAAAGCTAAAAATTGTGTTTTTAAAAAGCTAAAGTTTACTCACCAAAAATCTTTGAAAACTTCAAATGTACTGGAATTTGGAAATCTTGGAAAACCACAAAAATCACTCGAAAATATGTCATCTTCCCCTCGATTTTTGACATTTTACTTGTGGAATTTGGACAAGTTGTAAAGACAAATTTTTGGAAATTTTTTCTCTACAATTTAAAAAAAAATAATCACTCGATTAGGACTTTTTGGGGGAGTTATAGTCAAAAGAAGGAGTGCTATTTTCGGCCTTGATCATATGGGTTCAAAAATGAGTTAGAAAGAAATGCAATTTCGACCTAAAATTATTTGAAATTTGGGAACGTAATTGTAAGAAAAGTTGTAGCCACTTGAATTCTATATGGTTTAAAAAAAATAAAACCTTGATTTGGTGTATTATAGAGGAAGTTATGGCAGAATGAAGTTGGAGGAAAATGGAGAAGAAAGAGTTTTAAAACAAGGTTTGAAAACATTTAAAACAAAATAAAATTTTGAATTTAAATTTTATAATTTTAAAATAGAAAGCCATTAACAAGATTTCATGAAGCTAAGAATAAGATGGAGGAGTTTTTAAAATGTGAGAAATGAAAGAAAAATAAGAAAAAAATTAGAAAAATCTCTTTTATATAAAAACATGTAGTAAATTACCAAAATACCCCTTGCAACACTACCCTCCACACCCATTGCACCACCTCATCATGTTTCCCTTCCTTTGTTCCCCCTATTCTTTGCAATCCACAAAATTTCCATGTTCTCCCGTCTTTCATGTGCTAAGAAACATATTTAAACATGCTTAAGTACTTCTTGTACTTAATATCTCCTAATGATGTGACATATATAATTATATTTTTATTTTCTAACTTATTTACTTAAGTATACATAAATATATAAACATGCATTCTTATGTCCAAAATATTTGTATATGTGTGTAGGTGTTTGTACAAAAGTGTTATGACGATTCTGACAACCTTTAACCGACGAATAGTAAAAAATTCCAAAAACGAATTCCGCTCACATTTTCGATTATCCTTTGAACTAAATATTTTTGTAAATAAATTTTTAAAACTGTTTCAGCATTATTATTCATTATTTAAAAGAGTTTTATTTCCATTATAAAACCAATCATTTGAATATTTAAAATTAATTAAATATTCGCAAATCAAAGTAGTGAAATTCTGGATCCTTACATTCTTCTCCCCCTTAAAAGAATTTTCCCAGAAATTACACCTCAACATATCCCAGAAAACATTTAACACTATACTTCAGTTCGTATGTTGTACATAGATCATTCTTATATAAAATCTGATTTGATCTCTACTCAAATACATAACTTCATTTCCAAACTAGTGTCGCTCACCCGAATTTCTAGTGCAGACTTTAATCGGGCTCCTTGATTTAGAACCTATGTTCCCCTTATATGGCTGTAACTATGATAGAAAACATTTCTCCCATATCAAAAACCCTTATCAAGTGTTCATCGTGAAAAGTCGAGTGATATATCCTTATTTGGACGGTGTGAATCACCTCAAAGTCATGTACTAAGAGTCTTAGATTAATACTATATGGAAGTAGAATGATGTACGTCTAACCTACACCCTTATTTAATTGGTTCTCACTAATACTAACTCTATTTCCAATAAATTATGAAAACATTTCATAATACTAAACTTAGGTTCAACTTGGATACTACTACAATACATCATAAGAGTATATACCGCTATTTGATTCAACTATTCCATTTTACAATTATTTTCCTAAGAAAACTCAAGAACCAAATACCCGGTCTTATTTCAAAAACTTTTTGAAATGAAACTGATATATATTAATCTAAGTATATATATATATATATAGCTCGAGTAACTCCAAAATGATACTAACGAACTGGGTACTACAAAATAGTATATACATTCCTTTACCAAAAATGGTAATACTCAAGAAAAGTTTTTACCATCCGAACACATATCTTTCCCAATTTTACGTTATTTCCGAGCCACTCGAACTAGTTAACTTAAAAACATTACTTTTATTTCAAAATCCTATTTTTGAAACAATACTTTTCATTTTACCAACAAAACATTTATCACCAACTCACTTTGGGTTTGTTCAGGGTTAGAACTTGTTTCGATTATATAATGATAAAGAGAATAATTTACTAAGTGCACCACAACGTTCGCCTAGGCAAACATCCGATCGTCACTTAGAAGATTATTTAGATCATCACAACACAATCAAGACTCATTCCCTCTAACCAATCAAAGGTAAACATTTCTTACTTAAAATTTTCACTCCAAAATTTTTATTCTTGAACCAAAATTGCTCTCAAATAATACTATTTATCTTTCAAAACCTTGAAACATTTTCCAAAAGCCTCGGGATTTAAGTTATCAAGTTTTCAACTTAAATTCTTTTTAATCCAAGACACATTCCTATAAATCCATTTTTATAAATCAAATTTTATAAAACATTTTCCAGATATTTATTTCAAATATTCTAGCTTTTAATAACATCTTTTATTTAATCAAATTTAACCCCACATTATCAATCGAATGCCTTATAGTCAAATTGTGAAACTTAACGCACAAGGTGTTCGCTTCAATGTTTTCCCTATTTCTACTTATCCAACACAAATATTAAAAAGGAAAGCTATCTATACACAGTAACAATAGTCATTGCTCAACTGGACAAGCATGACTAAATAAACCCTAAATGATAAAAATAGAATATTATTATCTCCTAACAACAATACCTCAAAATACTATACTTTTTTTGAAATCATTCTTTATATACAAAATATATTTCTAGGTAAAATTATTTCATTTACCCAATTTGAAAATAATTGTGACGCCCCACCTCTATGCTCACAATAACAAAGAGTATTAAAACTGTGACACCCTACCTCTATGCTCACAATAACAAAGAGTATTAAAAGAAATACTGTCTGTTATTACGAAGAATAAGGCTGGATAGGAGCGACCATCCGTAGTTAGGCCTTACACTAGTATTGGTTATCTCGATAGGAGTGGTATATATATTTTTCATCTCTTTGTTTATTTACTCCCATCGACATATCCAATTCAAGTATAAAACGAACTACGATGGTTCATAATAGTTTAAAACACTTATATAATAATAACACAGATAAACTAAATGCGAAACACAGATAATATAAAATCTCATATATATATAACTGAAGTCGGTTACAATACATGTGATACAATACATATGATACAACTACAACTGTCGACACTGGAAGTTACATATACAAGTACATTATTGTAAATAATATACATGAATACATATCATCCTATACTATGACAACGACTACTCCAAAAGATATGAAGAGACTTCATAGCCCAAGCAACAACCCAAAGCAAGATATCAACAACCTGAAATAACTCGGTCTGACCCGAGTATTAATTCAAAAGAAAATAATACACGGGTCAGTCTAATTCAAACTCAGTTATTAATGCACGGAAGCAATAATAATTAAATAATCAAATAGACGACAGTCACAATAAATCTTGTACATCCAACCCTACAATAAGAGAATCGGATAACGGTAGATATAACACAAAACAGCATAAAACAACAAATCAACAAATTCAAATCATCAACAAAGATAAACAAAAAGATTATCAATGAAGATAATTTGAAAACAACAGAATTGCCTAAACGGCATTTAACAACAAGTGGCCAAAGCAAAACTCAAGCCAGTGAAACAGCATAAACAACAAAATCTAATTATCGTTACGATAATTAGCAAACACATAATCTAATTATCCAGTAGATAATTAGATATCAACAAAATGATCAAATTAAAGAAAATCAAAATACATTTTCAAAATATATTGAATTGAACACACGAAACAATTCAAGCAATTGAAATATCAATTAAAAAGCCAATCCTGTTTGGCTGCAGTACACGCTCGCGTGCACTGCCTCGCCACTACACTGATGAAATACGCAAAAGATCAATGAATCAGAAGCAAATGGCACTAACTCAAATCAAAATGAACCAGTGGCTACAAACATAGTACATGAAACTACATGGCAACATGTATGCTACGGGTCTGAAACAGATGAAACTCATATGCAAGCACACTCAAGGCACAGTACACATCAAACCAGAAGTGTGCTCAAAGAAAATCCAAACCAAGTTCAAGTCACACATGAAAACAACTCAATGCAGCAACCAAAACAAATGCAACAATGGGTCAAATGAGCAAGGCTGCACAGAGAAAATTGTATGCAAACCAAGTGCACCAATACTAAACAGAGGAATACTTCAACTACAATTGCACATCAAGTATAGATGAAGGCCAGAGTGTGCAATATACATGATTACAAGAAACACTACATGTGAACTCAGGTGGAAACATATATATGAAATGCAACTGTGAAACTGGACAGTGCAATCAGGAATGAACACAAATGGACAGAGGGACTAATATGCCAGAGAAAAGAAGATCACATTTGAACATATCATCAAAAGTGAAGACTGCAATACTACGGCCGGAACAAGATAAACAGACAAATTCCAACAAATCATGGTTCAACAGTTTCAAACCAAAATAACAGCCGAAGTCAACACTGAAAGCAATTGCAAAGTCAAAGCAAATTCTCATCTAAAATATTTTCACAAAATAAAGTTTGCAGATTTCAAACCAAAGTCAGTGCCGAAGACAACAAGAACGAACGAAATCCACAACTTGTAATCAAGGAATCGAATTATACAAAATTGATAAAATCAGAGAAATCATCAACATCCAAACAAAATCAAACTGCCGAAGCACAGTATTGAATTAGAGGTGAGTGAAAATCACTCACCTATTTCGACGCAAATAGAAGCAGCTGAGCACTCAAGAAATCGAGCGAAGCCAAAACCAGGAATTATCGAATCGAACTCAATCATCGAAGCGGCTAAGAGCGAACGAATGAGAACGAAGATACACGCGAATAACCACTGTATCGATCAACAAAAGGTGCAGCTTTGATTGTAATTCGAAAGCCCAAAATTTGCAAAGAGGAACGAACGAGAATTAACAAAGCTGCCATTCTCAAGAAAAAGGAACGGGCCAGAATTAATGAAGAAAGGATAGGGGCCGGCCATGTTTAATTATCACAGCACCAACAAAAACGTGGGCCAAAATCATTTTAAAGCCCACACAATCCCTTAACAAATTTTTAAAAGAATTTCAACCGATTAAAACGCCCAACAGCAATTAGCTAGCAAAATTTAATCGTCTAATGACGATTATAAATTGGTGCAAAACCCTATGTTGTTACAATAATGCTATGTCAGCTCGCCTTGTTCAAGTGTTTAGGAACCCCTATCGACACTGTGGCATCCTACGTCTTGACTAGAGTTCTTAAGCAACTCAATAGATAAATCAACACAATATAAAACATTTGTATATCACTAACAAATACGCACTCTTATATAATATATACACTCATCCACATTTTAGGGTCTCACTTACCCGATCTCAACTTAGCTTACCCCACCATGGCCATGGTTATCGCTTAACCTTGCTCTTAATACCACATGTAACGACCCACCTTTTCGAACCCCAGAAGTCGACATTAATACATCCGTGGTATCCACGTGCTGAACAACTAAGTGCGGGAAAGTCGAATAGTTAGGGGAAAGAAAGGAGATAGAAGATAGAAGAAACTAAACTATTATAGAATCTCACAACACAACGGAATAACATATATTAATCAACATAATACTTCACAAAGTTATTTCAGAAATGATCGGAGTGATACTAATACAAATTCTATGCTAGGATAGTTATAACAGCCCATCCCTACCTAACTGATACAAGATACATATAATACAGCAGAAAAATATAATAACTAGCTATCGATGAAGCCTTCTTCTCCAAGCTTCTCTAAGATGCATCCAGGGAAAGCCTGAACTACTTGATTGCTCATAAAAATTTGAGCGCCCAAGAGTTTAAGGGAAAGAAATAAAACTCCGGTTCAGACATGGGTCTAGTGTGAGTATACTAAAACAACTGAATTATTATATTTAAATCCCTTTTAAAATCAAAGGTATCTCGTAAGACTATGCCGCATATAAACACAAACAGGTTTTTACCTTACGATAACCAAAACACTTTTTATAAAAAATCCAGTAATATTGTAATAATGTCTAAGAATTTAAAATAAATATATGAAAATAGCCGAAATTGTTACCATTATTAAATTCCAACATACTAGGCTCTATATTCAAAACCGTAAAGGGACATATTGGAGAGTGGATTCCATACTATGACAAGGGATTCGGGTACCACTTATCACGGTTCGTGTCTAGAAAATGTACCGAGGACCTCACCACGATCCCTTGCCAACACAAGACTGGCCTATCCCTTACTGGATAGTACCGACTATGTCATCATCCCGGTTGCTTTGCAAATATTTTTATTGAGATCTGATGCACAACCATTCCATAAATACGTAGACGTATCTAGAAAGGTGATGGCACACCTTAACGGGAGCGACCCACTTAGCCATGCAGCATCTCCCCTAATTTTAGTCATTCCTGGTTGATGAGGCTTGAGGCTACGCTTAACTTTTTAATAGCAATCCCACTTGGAATACTAACACTTCCTTCCAGGCAGTAATGTAGTGCCAACATTCATCCATACAAGTAGTCTAGGATAAGGACAAACCAAAGGTGCTACTTCTACTACATCCATTTTGGAATCACCCTCAGGACTAGTAGCAAGCAGCCCTTGCACTTTAATTCTTCGTCTTTAATTCCATTTTCTTTAATATATCTTCAGCTCAAAACGCTTGAGATGGATCGAAGTGGTTTTCGAACAACATATCCGATCCAGGTCTCCTCGAAACAACTTTCGGTAGTTCCCGGTAAACTCAACCCCGGTTCTTTAGGAAATAAACAGAAAAAAATAAGAGCGGAGTTCAATTCCTAACCGTTTGTGGACGAATTTCCTTATCATTTATCCTAAAAGAATGAAACGAGAATTATACACATAGTAAAACATCATTGGGGATGACTATGCCATACAACTCACGTGTTTCTCCTAAATATTTCCAAAGTTACATTTTGGTCTAGATTTTGATAGTCGGTTATTTAACTATCAAATAAACAATCATTCTACATTGATTTGATTCCATATGGGATCCACTAAGCCTTTTTTAATTAATCTTTAATTAATTAAATTCACTTTATAAACATTATATCAAAAGATCTTTTCAAAACACTATTCCCAAACCCCTTACATCCCTTTTATACTTGGAAAAGCATTTATATACTTATCTCAATGGTATAAGTATATTTACCAAACTTTGCAAAACTTTCCTTCTTTCAAATTTCATTTTGAAAACATTACTTACTATAAACCGATCAGTTATCCTTTATAAAAAGTTCCCTTTTAAAAGCTCACTTCACATTTAAATATCTTTATAAATTTCCAAAATCAATTTATAAAACACTTTTAATGTCGACAAGTCAATTTACCCAGCCTCTTTACAAACCTCTAAAATCATTTATAAAACATTTCTCCATTTAAAACTCTTTTGATAAATCTTCTGTAAGAAAATTCCTTCACAAAATATCCTTTGCAACTCATCCGTTTAGATCACTTTAAAACCTTTTTACTTAGTAAAACCCATTTTTATAAACATTTTATTATTTATAAATACCATTATAAAATAATAATATAACTTGAAAAATCATTTATAAACCTTAAAGCCCAAAATTTATTAAAGAATTGAAGCTAATTCAACACCATACTTTAATTTCAAAAAGAGCTTAGCAATCCCAATGGTAGTAATTTAAGTTACCATTTAACATCAATTTCACTTCCAAGTCACTAAACCATTTATACATAAGTCAACATATATGTGAATGCAATTCATATCCAAATTAGGGAATAACAAGTCAATACAACTCAACTAGCATATACATGTCGAAATAACATAATAGCAGGATGATGTTTTGTCGTGCTAAATAGATGTCTAATAAATTCACTACTTATAGGAAAATGGGAATTTATTATGCTAAACATATGTCCAAACAATAAACAATTACATTATAGCAGAATGGGGATTTATTCTACTATCAGATGTCCAAACAATCAATTTGTAGCAGAACCGAGATTTATTCTACTAACACATGTCCACACAATAAAACCATTTACATAACTTGCTCACAAATTGTTTGTCTACTTAATGGTATCGACATTTTAATCCCTTGTGTTCAAAAGAATTTTTGGAAAAGAAGTACCTTTAAAATAATTTGATTCTTGAAACAAAGGATTTAAAACTTAAAACTTCCTTTTAAAATGATTAATTACAAGTTAAACTCTTTATTTAATCATAATTAGTCTTTATTAAATTTGAAATTAGTTTAATTATAAATTAAAAAATATTTAATCCTTGATTAATTATTAAATAATAATTTAAAACCTTTATTATTAATTAACTATTAATTAATCTCAATTAATTAATTAAACAATCTTTTAATTTAAAACTTAAATAATAAATTAAACTTTTATAAGTAATTATTTAAATTAAAAACTTAATTAATTTATCATTAAAAATAATTAAACACTTGATTAATAATTAACTAATAATTAACCCTATATTTAAATAACAATTAATTAAAAATTAGTTATGTACTTAACTCATAAGTATATAAAATTTATCTAGCTTAATTACTAATTAATTTAAAATATCTTAATTTGAAATGTGATTAATTTTAAGAACTAATTTCCACTTAATTATGATAATTAAACCTTGCTTATACTTAATTAATCATTAATTATATATTTTTTGAAAGCTTAATTAATTATAAATTAATTACTAAGTTCTTAATTAACTTTTTAAAACATCATTATTGATTTATAAAATATTTACAAAACTTTCAACGGAGAAATATTCAAACTTTCAAAAATTAGATTTTTATCGAAACTACATCCATAACGATAATCGCTATGGATGCCATTTCTTGGAATTGTTTCCATAGTTCCTTCTTTGATAACCTATCACTTAAAAGCTTTCTCACCCTTTGGAAACACAAAGTAAGTGTTTTTGAAACTAAACAAAGTTTCTAACTTTAGCAAAATTGTAAAGACCCGTAATTTTTCAACTTTGAAAATGGGATATTTAATTATTTTAAATATTCAAATGTAGAATTTTCAAACTTAAACAATCAAGTTTTATGTGATAAATAAGAATGACAAACTTATTTTTGATATTGAATAAAGATTTTGGATTTCCATTGTAAAATTAACAAAAGTCGGATTCCAATAAAGTAGGATAAATATTCGAGAAATTTGTTTAAAGGATAATAATTCATTTTAAATATATATATATAATCGATATCAAACTCATTTAATAATAATAGTAACTTAATTTATAATGGTTTGATAAATATATAAAACCCGTTCTATAAAAGTTGTTAAATTTCGTCGCATATCGATAAATCGATGTAATATTTTTATAAATAGATTTGGATATTGTTTTATATTATTTTATAAGTCAAATATGTTTGTTTTAATTATTTAAATATAATAACAAAACAACTTTGTAGTTTGGTTTACATTAATAAATAGTTTAAGAATAACGTCAAAATGTGACCGAAAAACATTTTGTCGATTAAAAGTTGTCGCAATGTTGTCACACCTTTGTTAGCATGTTTTAATATATATTAC
Source organism: Allium fistulosum (assembly GCA_030737815.1). NCBI lineage: Eukaryota > Viridiplantae > Streptophyta > Magnoliopsida > Asparagales > Amaryllidaceae > Allium > Allium fistulosum. The sequence goes on along the minus strand of CM060904.1, from coordinate 1,249,689,411 downwards.
ACATTTTAATAACTATACACATTTACTTTTACTAATTATAATTAGGAAACTTCTGGAACATCATTAAGAAAAGTAAGTAAGTTTTAGAAAAATCAAAAGTAAACATCAAATCCAAATCATATCAAAATCCAACAAAATAATTACTTCTCTTTACTTAATCTCTAAGTGACTAAGGCATAAAGTAAGGATGTGAAAGATGATGTTAAGTATTGAAAAAGTGGAGATTTCTTTAGGTTGAAGTAAGGTTAGTTTGGTAATTTGGTAAGAGGTTATTTTGGTAAATTTACCACTTCTTTCTTTTTCTATAAATACCCACCTCCTTCTTCACTTTCATTCACATTTCTTCTTCTTCTTTTCTCAAGCTTCTTCACCTTCTTCCTCTCCTCTTTAATGGCTTCCAAGCCATATAAAAATATTATAAAGAAATAATGTCAAAATATTTACAAAATATTCAAATAAAATCGATATCCATTCTCTTCAAAATCAAACTCTTCTTTTCTCCATATTTTACCTCTTTTCTCTCGGCCCTAACTTCTTAAAAACTAAACCAAAATACAAATTTTTTTTTCATATCATGTATTTTTCTAGTGGTTACAACTTTCATGTTGACCACATTATCTTAATCAAAACTTAAATATAACAAAAATCCACTTCTTTTCCGTGCATTCTCTGGCCCAGTTTTTGAAATAGAGAATAACCCATTTTGTTTTCATAATAACTTGAACATAACTGATCCAAATTAAAAAATCATTTTCCTCAGATAATACAAAATTCTAGAGGCTACAACTTTCCTATTCAGGACTTTTACCAGTTTTGAGGATTGCTATACATGAAACTCAATTCTTTGAAGTGCATTTTCGGGCTTCATTTTTGTCAATCCGACAATACCTCTTCTTCATTCTATCATATCTCCCTCAAAACCACTTGGATTCAAATAATTATTTTTTCCAAATTCAAGAGAAAAGAATTTTAAACAACTTTTTAGTTAAAAACTTTTCTAAATTTTGAGATATAGAGGGCATAAAATTAGATACAAAATAACTAGATTTTCGGATCAAAATCTTGGGAATTCAAGGTCAAAGCTCCACCACTTCTTCTCTATACTTTCGGCCAACCTCCATCTCAAGCCTTGACCAAGCTATTGGAGGGAAGAGGATTTTATTTGCTAGTGTTTAAATGGAGTATGGATTGATTAGTGGTAGGAAGTTTATCGCTTTGGTTTATGGTGAAAAACTCTATTTAACACACACACACACACACACACACACATAGATATATATATCTATATATATATATATATATATATATTCGATGATGTGTTATGATTACTATGGATGCTCATAAATTCTTTGATCATCAAATATTGATTGTTTGACATGATTGTTAAATTTTTTTACCAAGTCACGTTAATACACGTTGATAAGCACAAAGGAAATCACTTTCCTTTTTAAAATGAAATGGTGTATATGGAATGTTTTGGAAATAGTTTTAAATGAGTTAGAAATGTTTTATAAACATTTCAATATGTTTGAAGAAATAAAGGAAGAAAATCAAGAATTCATCCTGTATATTTTAAATATGTCCAAAACAATTTTCTAGAAAAATCGTGCTTTTGCACTAAAGTGACCAAAATTTAAAATTGATGTTTTAAATATTTTAAAAATATGAAATAAATTCTAAAAATCTTTTAAAATGTTTTAAAACAGATTTAAGTTGAAAAGATATATTTTGAAATGATATAAAAGTCGTTTGGAAGAATATAGCTTTTAAAACGCTATTTGCAACACTTTTCGCAGCAGTTTTTAATAACTTTTGGAACATAGTTTTAAACTTAACAATTCTTTCCTAAATCTTTTGTGAATGATTTGAAAAGAATAATTAAGTAATTTAAAGATGGTTTGGAAGTTTTAATAAGAGATTTGAATTGGAAAATATGAATCTTCAAATATTAAAAAGCTGTTTAAATCAAATAAACTTATATAGCACTTTCCGCAGCACCTTTATGCTGCAAATTTTATAACTTTTTGAATATGAGTTTAACCGTAACGATTTTTCCTAGAATCAATTGTGAATGTTTATACAGGGATAATTTAGGGTTTAAAAGATAATTTATAATCTTTATAATCAATTTTAAAGTAAAGTTGATAACTGAGTATGCGGAAACGACTAGTACATTTGTCTCGCTTGTGAGATCTGGGAAGATAAAACAAGGTGTTTAACTAAGTTTAGGGATGGAGCAACTGGTGCCCTAAACTTACCAGGCCTTTGTTTTCTCTTCTTAGGCGAGGTGTGGAACAGATCGAAAGGAAAGCCCGGATGCTCTAAAATGATTATTGATTTTTCCAAAATAAAAGAAGATTGAGATATTATCCAAAGATAAAGAATGAATTACTTAGAATTACTCTAAGACAAAAGAACGAGCTTTTGTGGTAATCCGAAAAGAATTTAAAGTGAAAATATACTTAATAATTCTTATATACTCATATTCACTTTTTATCGATAATTGGATTTCGTAGGAACCAGGGTCGGATTTGGGTGATTCCTATCCGAAAACCACTTCGAACCAATTTACATGTTCGAAGATTGAAGATATTTTAAGACGGAGATATTGAGACGAATAATAACAAGGGACTACTTGTTGATTAATTGGGGATAAACTCCCGATTCACTATATTGTAGTGATGGTCTTTTTATTATGAAAAACCTCAAAACCACAAGGACTTCTCACCTAGTAATGGCCAAGGAAAGTACCTTCGGTTTCGTTCGATCCCAGAATGAACTTATTGGATGAGTGTCTAACCTTGCATTCTAAATCACAATGAGTGATCTCTATAAATGTATATCTGTTTGGTGGCAGAGAAGACACCTTCTCTTAGCTTAACACCCTTTCCTGACACGTATAAGCTCAGGAGTTATACGTTTGTAGAAATCAGTCATGTGGATATGGAATGGCAATGTGGCATTCAAAGTTAAAAAAGATGTGCTATGTGAAATGGTAATCATAGTCTCGAGCCTCATCAACCGGAAATGATCGAAATAGGGTTAGTTGCGGCAAGGCTAAGTGGGTCATTCCGAATTAGGGTATGATCATCCCCTTCTAGATATATTTCTTTCCGCTATGACGTTCGGGATGTAAATTAATGTGGTTTGTATGCTAGAGTGCGCTCGGTTAAAGGTCCGTAACGACCGAGGGATGATATATTCGGTACTATCTAGTTACAAGGATAGGCCGGTCTTGTGTTAGTAGAGGATCCTTTATGATGGTCCTTGGTACATTCCTCTAGAGATGTACTGCTAGAAGGTAGTCCCTTCACCTGGTCATTTTTATGGAAATCCATTCTCCTAAGAACCTGCGGTTTTGTTTGTATTGGCATAATGAATAGCCTCGAAATGCTATATGGGTAACCATTTCGGCTAAGATTAATAAGTTTATTTGCAAATGTTTTCAAAGAATGTCATTAGAAATAATATCAAATGTTTTGATATAAAAGTGTTTTGGTTATCATAAGGTAAAAACCCGTCTGTGTTTATATGTGGACGTGTTCTTATGAGGTACTCTTTATTTTCAAAGGATTTTATTTAAAGGCTGATATATGACACTGTCATTTATTATTGAGTTTTTCTCATGCTGGTTTATCAAGCCTGATCCGAGTATTTTCAATACCCGGGTCAGATTCGAGTAATTTCAGGTTTAGTCGAAGACGGTTGAAGTTTCCAGAGGAGAGCTGGAGATATTCATCTACGTATGGCATATTTTATTATCCGCTTTGCTTAGTGTGGTTCGTACATGATAGGGGGTTCCCGCTTCTTGTTAGGTAGCAAACGGATGACTCTTACTCCTACATGTTCCTGAGATCGAGTATTGAAGGGTTAGTTTGCCAGTTAGGCTTACAGTCGAGAGGCTGGCCGTAAAAGCAAAGTGTGAGGTACCAATATAAGCTACGGTGGAAAGTGGCTGTTGTCGATGGTTGAAAAGCCTAGATCTTTACATTTGGTATCAGAGCTGAAGGTTTAGCAAGAACCTTGGCTTTGGTAGGGTAAAGACTCATTAGAGATAGGGTTAGTAATACCCTAGGATGAGTAACTAATTATAGATAGGGTTAGTAACACCCTAGAATGAGTTGAGAGTATTATATATGAGCTCGTATTTGTTAATGTTATATATAAAGGTTTTGTTTTAAAAAATTGGTAAATGAAATAATTTTACCTAGGATTATAATTTGATTACAAAGTATATATTTTGAAAAAGTTATGTAGTTAAAAATCAAGATTAGTGAAATTTAAATATGAATATTTTGTGATTATAATTTCACAATTTGAGTATAATGTGTTTGATAATAAGATTAGTTTAAGAAATGAACATATAAGATAAAAATGTTAACAAATAGAAAATGATTATGTAAAAGGTAAATGTAAAAGGAACGAGAATTTAAATTCGAGTAATTTAAAAGAATTATGGAAATTTAAATGAAGTTAATTTATATAAGATGAATTTATACAAAGAATTTATAAAATAGGTTTTATAAACAAAAGTAATCTCTAAAGGATTTTAAAAAGGGTATTATTTCAAGTAAAAAGAGATAGTTTATGATAACTAGTTCGAATGGCTCGAAAATAAACTAAAAATGGGAAGGAGATCTGTTCAGATGGTAAACACTTCTCTTAAGTATTACTCTTCTTGTTAAGAGGATTTATAATACTATTGGTAGTACCCTGTTCCTTGGTGTTATTTTGGAGTTACTCGATCTACATAATTTTATTAAGTTAAAGAGATAATGTGAATCATTAATTGATAAATGGATTAGTAATATTTATAAAAGTGTTTAAACCAAAGATAAATTTGGAATCACTAATTGATAAGTTAAAGCAGGAATCTCGATGATTTTGGACAGTCGAAAATTTCTAAATCACACCAAACACAGAGCTAAGGAATTTATTAAAATTTTTGGTAAAAATAAACAATTATTAAATGTTTTGAGTAAATGAAATTAGATAAGTATAATTTATAAATGTGATTATAAATAAAAAGGATTTAAAAGTGGAGAAATTTATAACAGCATTAAATCGGAAAAAAAATATTTGTAATTATGAGTTTGAAATGATAACAACCTACAACAAACTGTAATTTACCCGGATATAAAACCGATCGGAAATTTGGGATGTGTATATATACTATTAGGATGTAAAAGGGTATTACAAAAATAGATTTAAGTCATGAACTATTTATACACTTAAGTAAAACCATGACTCTTTAAAATGTAATTATAACTTGGAAAATGTTTTATTAAAGAATTCTAGCATTAATTAAGGATTTGGACTTAGGTTTTCAAAAGTGATGGATTTACATAGTTGTGTTCATAAGATATAATGAACTTAAATAATAGTTTACAAAATAATTCATAAACAATATTAGTATTAAAGAAAATATATTAAAAAAATGAATGTGAAAAATAATGTGAATAAAGTGAATTTGTTATAACTGAGAAAAAACAATAGGAATAAATACGTAATTTATACGTAAATCATTCGTCACACAAATTTTGATCTAATATCCGAGTACGGAACTTTGAAGTGTTTACACCGATCCGGAAAAGGATTTATCACTCGATTTCTTGACGGCGAGCATTGATGGTGTTTTATGGTTAGTTATTCGAGTTTTCTATCATAGTTGAGAGCTATTCAAGAAAGCAAGCAAATATGATCTAGAAGCTTGATCAGAGTCCACAATAGAGAATCGGGGGATCGATACTAGTTCGGAAATAAAGTTGTGAATTCGAATAGAAGATCAAACCAGATATATTATATGGATGATTTCGGTACATCTTATGTGTTTAAGTTTGTGAAATAATGATTTAGGTAAAAATATTGTGGGTTTAGGTTCAGGGTAATTTCGGGGAAGAAATTCTTTTAAATAGGGGAGAATGTAACGACCCTTAATTTTTTCACTTTGAAAATGGGATATTTTATTATTTTAAATATTCAAATGTAGAATTTTCAAACTTAAACAATCAAGTTTTATGTGAAAAATAAGAATGACAAACTTATTTGATATTGAATAAAGATTTTGGATTTCCATTGTAAAATTAACAAAAGTCGGATTCCAATAAAGTAGGATAAATATTCGAGAATTTTTTTAAAGGATAATAACTCCATTTAAATATATATATAATCAATATCAAACTCATTTAATAATAATAGTAATTTAATTTATTATGGTTTGATAAGTATATAAAACCCGTTCTATAAAAGAGTATAAATTTCGTCGCATATGGATAAATTGATGTCATATTTTTATAAATAGATTTGGATATTGTTTTAAATTATTTTATAAGTCAAATATGCTTGTTTTAATTATTTAAATATAATAACAAATCAATTTTGATGTTTGGTTTACATGAATAAATAGTTTAACAAAAACGTCAAAATGTGACTGGAAAACATTTTGTCGATTAAAAGTTGCCGCAACGTTGGCACACCTTTGTTAACATGTTTTAATATATATGTTACACATTTTAATAACTAAATATGTTTACTTTTCCTAATTATGATTTGGAAACTTCTAGAACATCATTAAGAAAAGTATGTAAGTTTAAGAAAAGTCAAAAGTAAACATCAAATCCAAATCACATCAAAATCCAACAAAATAATTACTTTTCTTTACTTAATCTCTAAGTGAATAAGAAATAAAGTAATGATGTGAAAGATGACGTTAAGTATTGAAAAAGTGGAGATTGCTTTAGGTTGAAGTAAGGTTAGTTTGGTAATTTGGTAAGAGGTTATTTTGGTAAATTTACCACGTTTTCTTTTTCTATAAATGCCCACCTCTTTCTTCACTTTCATTCACATTTCCTCTTCTTATTTTCTCAAGCTTCTTCACCTTCTTCCTATCCTATTTAACGGCTTCCATTCCATATAAAAAAAATTATAAAGAAACAATATCAAAATATTTACAAAATATTCAAATAAAATCGATATCCATTCTCTTCAAAATCAAACTCTTCTTTTCTCCATATTTTACCTCTTCTTATCTCGGCCATAACTTCTTAAAAAAGAATAAAAATATAAATTTTTTTTTTCAAATCTTGTATTTTTCCAGTGGCTACACCTTTAGTGTTGACCACTTTGTCTTAATCTAAACTTAACTATATCCAAAATCCACTTCTTTTCAATACATTCTCTAGCCCAGTTTTTGAAACAGAGAATAACCCATTTTGTTTTGATCATAACTTGATCATAACTGATCCAAATTAATAATAACATTTCTTTCGATCATAGGAAATTCCAGTGGCTACAACTTTCACGTTGAGCACTTTTTTAGTTTTGAGGTTTGCTATACCTGAAAATCAATTCTTTGAAGTGCATTTTTGGGCTTCATTTTTGTCAATCCAACAATACCTCTTCTTCATCTCTCATATCTCCCTCAAAAATAACTTGGATTCACATAATTATTTTTTTCAAATTCAAGAGAAAATAATTTTCAACAACTTTTTAGTTAAAACTTTTCTATATTTTGAGATATAGAGGGCCTAAAATAAGATACAAGATAACTAGATTTTCGGATCAAAATCTTGGGAATTCAAGGTCAAAGCTCCACCACTTCTTCTGTATACTTTTGGCCAACCTCTATCTCTAGCCTTGACAAAGCTATTGGAAGAAAGAGGATGTTATTTGCTAGTGTTTAAATGGAGTATGGATTCATTAGTGAAGTGTTGGTTGATTAGAATGTTGGTAGGAAGTTTATCGCTTTGGTTTATGGTGAGAAACTCTATTTAACATCTATATTTATATATATACATGTTTGATGATGTGTTATGATTTTTATGGATTCTTATATATGCTTTGATCATCAAGTATTGGTGGTTTGACATGATTGTTAAATTGTTTACAAAGTCACGTTAATACACGTCGATAGCACAAAGGAAATCACTTTCCTTTTGAAAATGAAATGGTGTATATGGAATGCTTAAACCTTTTGGAAATAGTTTTAAAATGAGTTATAAATTTTTTATAAACATTTAAATATGTTTACATAAATAAAGAAATAAAGTAAATATTTCATCTTGTATATTTTAAATATGTCTAAAACAATTTTCTAGAAAAATCGTGCTTTTGCAATAAAGTGACCAAAGTTTAAAATTGATGTTTTAAATATTTTAAAAATATGAAATAAATTCTAAAAATATTTTAAAATGTTTAAAAGAGATTTAAGTTGAAAAGATAGATTTCTAAATGATATAAAAGTCGTTTTGAAGAATATAGCTTTTAAAACGCTATTTGCAACACTTTTCGCAACGCTTTTCACGGTAGTTTTTAATAACTTTTGAAACGTAGTTTTGAACTTAACAATTTGTAACGACCCGCCATTTTTGACCATTCAAGTCGACAAAGCTGACACCCATGCCGACTCAAACAATCCAAAATACAGATAGTTATTGGGGTTAAATAAAAAAAGGAAAGAAAGAACAGAAGCAAACTCAGAATCTTGCAGCGGAAGGAACAAGATATAATAATAAAATAATAGTTCATGAAGCTGTTAAATAAATAAATTTGATTATTATTATACATCATAAATCAAAGTTACATACATATAAGAGATAATACAATAATGCAGCGGAAAAATAATATGGTAGTAGAATACAAATGATGTAATACCAAACTCCGTCTTCGTCCTCCAAAATAGATCTTCAACCTTATCTGAAATGCCCAGGCTGACCCGAGCGTAATGAAAAGACAAAACACTCGAGTCAAGACTAAAATATCTCATGTAAGTCAAATCGAATAAGAAATATGAGTGTGACGGCGTCAGAGATGTTTACGGGGTTTGACATCTCCTATCCAATGTCAACGTGAGTGCAATAACTTAAGAGATGTTACGGGATTTTCCATCTCTCAAAGATCCGTTAAACTATCTACTATGTAGTACAATACGCTATTATAATATGTCTACATTAAAGTAAAAGTATTAAAATAGCATTAAGCCATGGCCCATTCCATCCTTAACACATTTTTATTCCCAAGAGCATATACAAGACCGTAGTTTCCCCAAAACCGGAAGTCACCAGAGGGCAATCCATATACTAAAGGTACAAACCAAAACGTAGTGGTCGCGAATAGGATAATCAGTATGACAAGGTACATGAGGCGATACCAACTAGGATACTAGTAGTTGCGTCATCCGGACTGATGTTGGGCATAGCAGCTACTACCCCAACACCGCGAAACAACACTCCCATAATCGAGGGGTGCACCCAAATCGAATCACAAAAGTAATAGATATGGCAACGAAGAAGTGTGTCCGCTAGAGGTGGCGAACCTCAATGGCCCGGCAGGGCTCCTGTTTTAGTCATGTCAGGGGTCATCCAAAATCGTTCTCTTTCTTCAGTCAACGCGTTCACCAAAACCATCCACTTCATTCTGGATCAACACTCCGCGTGTATTAGTTATTAAAGTGGTTTTCGGTATCGACAGAGAGTATGTCCATATCCGATCCCGGTCTCTTTAATAACTACGTATTATTACACCGGTGGCTCTTTTACATTTCAAATCGATTCATAATTGATATCAAAATATCATATTCGCTTCAAAATCAAATCCATTCAAATATCATCATATCTATTCAAGATGTAAGATTCCATTTCAAAATCATTTTTCGCCTCAATATCTCATTTCGATTTCAAAATCATTAATTTCAACTCGATTTAGCTTCTCAATAAACCATTTCAAATTATCAATTTCAAATACATATTTGAACCACAAAATAAACAATTTCACTTTCAATATATTTCGAAACTTTAAATATTTCACATTTCAAAACAGCTCGTATATTTATATAAGAATATAAGATTCACTTTAAAATCATTTCGTATTCAAATTAGAATATACTTCAAATTAAACATCCGTATTAAGTAGTTTACTTAATTTCTGGAACAATTCCAATTCAATAAACTTAGATTAACATTCGGATTTCAAGAATTCATTTAAGTATTACATTCCAAATCAATTTCAGTTCAAATCCTATTCAAATCAATTTTATCTTCAAATTTAATTCAATAGTTTCAATTTAGTCCAATTCGCAAATTTCTTTGAATTTCAATTAAATTCCAAATTAATTAAATCTCAATTTCAAATTAATTTTCAATTCCAAACTCAAACTTGAAATATCATTTCATATAAATTTTCTTAGAAATATTCAGAGTTCGATTAAAAGTCCAATCTTTTAAAACAAATCAACTTTCGAATATTTATGTCGTATTTCAACATTTTTCTTAAAAATCTAAACTTCGAATAATTAAACGATTTCATTTACCAAGTTTAAATTCCAACATCTCGAGCTTCAATTCAAAATAATTCAATTTCCATAAATTAGATTTTATTCTTAAAATCAATTCATTTAAATAATTTCAAAACAACTTTTAAAATCATTTAATTTAACTAACCCGGTGTCCGTATATAATTTTCTAACCTATGGCCAAGTGGATAATTATTTCAATTTTAATTTCAAGGATGGATATATATCATTTCAATCAAATAGATGTCATAGGTATATCATTTCAACCTATTCCTTAATTTATTCGAAATGATTCAGTTTACAGTTTTATATGCAATAAACAATATACATGATGATAGCATGATATATCAAAATAAATAAACAACCAATATCGACCAATAGCATCCATCACAACCAATCAACCATAAAGCCAACAACATTCACAACAATTTTATAATTATCAATATCGAATAATATATTACCAATTTAAATTTAAATTTATTTTAACGGTCAATTTAAATTCTATCAATTAATTCATATATCAAGACAGATGATAATTAAACCTACCAAACAACAGCCAATAAATTTCATATCACTTCAGAATATAAATTTAACTAACAAAAATTATTTTAGTCAATTGTGAGCATATAAACACTCACTTTGATTTTCTGTTGTCGCCGAGACGTTCCGGTTTGGAACTGAAACTGGACGGCGCCCAACTTTAGCCCAAATTTCCACCGTCTCCAAATCCATCCAAACCAGTTTCATTTCGAAGCACTCGTCATTACGATCACAACGCAAAAAGTTTCGTTCCAATCGGACCTCGTATGAAAAAGTTATGTTGTTTTAAACATTTGCGAATTTAAATATATATATAAATATATACACATATTTTTTTTTCAAACCCTACTTTCAATCTCAGCCCTCCATTTTCTATACTGCAGATCTGGGCCCTTCCTTCCATTTTCTCCAAAACGTGAAAAGCACGTACAATCTCAACCCATTCCTTCCAACCTTTGACCGACGATTTCTCCACCATCCCTCGACGAGAAGTTGATCAGAGACCCACGTTAGAAGCGCCTACGCAAGAGCTACCCATGGCCAAGAGGTGGTTGAACTAGGCTCCCCCCATCCCCTTGATTTGCGTGAAAAACGCAGTGACTTCGAGCTCGATTTCCCGTTGATTCGTTGCTCCGTTTTCGATCATCTCTGTATGGATCTGAAGCTCTCATCGTCCTCTACAACTTTGTAGTTGACGACTTTTGCTAATTGTTGATGGATTGAGAGGAAAATGAGGAAGAAGTTTCGAAATTTTCTGACCATTGAATTTGTTAGTGGCGGCTGGAGCTATTTGGATTAGGGTTTTGGGCTTTTGTTTGCAAATTGAAGATGTGAGGTCCTTATATAGAAAATTGGCAAAACACTATTCATCAAAAATTTTCTGAACTCCAAACGAAGCGTGCCGGCTGGCATTTCTAGGGTTTATCCCGCGTTCTGAACACAGTGGAACAGGTTTCGGGAGCTAATTCGATCATCTGTGCGAGTTACGACAATAAACGATCGATTTAAAATTAAATCGGTTAATCAAATTTCTGTGCGTTTGGGCTCGCCCCGGACAAACGGTAATTCCGATTGACACGAAATTTGAAATCCTACAATAATATGACATTACGGATCCGATGAAACTAGTTTCGTCGAAATCTAAGACTTTTTGAAAAATGACTATTTTCTCTCGCCGAATTAATATTAAGAACAATTCGATGTGTTTCGAGCTGCCACGGTCAAACGATAACTCCGACTGGTATGAAAATTGAAATCCGACAATAACAAACTATTATGGATCCAATGGAATGAGTTTCGTTCAATTCTGAGACTGTTCGAAAAATGGCTATTTTCAGTCAATATTTAAATATTAAAATATTCAATTTTCACAAATTAACTTTAAATTCAATTTTAAAAGTTCTATAACATTACTATAACTCCAATATGATAAGATAAAATTTTACAAATCATTTTCAATCATATTCAACTCGATTTTCAATTATTTTTGAAATTTAACTTATTAAATTATCGATTTAATTGTCTAATTAAATCCAATATTCGAAAAATAAATTATTCGGCTGTTTAATTTCAATATAAAATTCCCAATTTTAAATTATTAACTTTTAAATCAAATTTCAATTGTTCACAAATTCCATTTTTAATTTCACAGTAATTAACAATCTTTTACAATGCAATTTTCCATTATAAATCCAATATAAAAGATTATATTAGATTCCACGTTCAATTATATTGTAATTCAAATTCAAGTTATTTAATTCCAAATGAATTCTTTTATTTTGATTTACACTTTCATTATTGAATCAACCATCTACTTATACATTATTATCAATAGTTTATAATTCATTTACTTTCATTTTCTTCAGCTATCATCTTATTTAAATTCACAGTAATATTAAATTACATTCATTTACGTTGATTTCCATATTATACTTCAATATTAAATGTAACATTTTATTTATTTCGTTGTTTACAATCAAATTCAATTCATTATTTACATTCACTACAAGTTAACATCCATATTTAATTTATAAATAAGTTATTTCAGAATTCAGTTTTGTATTTTAACTTGTAATTCACATTTAACAACACAAAATTTTATTTCCTTCGGATTTTTATCCAAAATTTTCATTTTAATTCGTATTTTTAAAGTGTTAAAAATACGGGTCATTACATTCTCCCCCACTTAAAACTTTTCGTCCTCGAAAAGGAACGGAGAAGGGAAAACCATCATTTAGATATAATTCATTCAAAATATTCGACTTATTTGCAAAATTTTGTTATAGGATTTTTTTAATCTCAAAATTTTCTAACTCCCGGATTTTTGAAAAATTTCGACAGTACCTCCTTTGCGCGGCTAGGACCGAAAAATTTCACAGTGGTAATAATTGCATGATATACATCTCATTACAAGAATGAGGCATCCCAAAACATGGGGAACACAATAATATACCACAACATAAACCGTAATCTGAAAACGTACCTTTTATTAAGCGGTTATTAGCATTTTAACTTACATTTTGCTTTTAGCGCAGAAGCGAGCTCCACAAGCGAAGCGCAACACCTTTGCTACCTACTAAAATGCTCAATAACCAAGTTAGAACCATGCATATAAAGATAGATCGATATATTTAGCATAAACAACATACATATAACATGTTTAGCTTCAAAACTGAAATTCCAATTCCAGGACAGCAAACGAATCTCAGTTTTTGGTCACCTAAACTATAAAATTTGGCAATGGAATCTAAACAAAACTTGTTGCATTCGTTTCAGGCTTTCCGGAATGTCGAAAATCATTGAATTCGGACCTTCTGTTCAAAAGTTACGACCGTTTTACTAAATAGATACGCCTCAGCCTGGCAATGAATTGCGCAGGTCAACGACGTTTGGTCACATTTTTGACCTTCTAAACTATAGCAAAACACCAAATGCTTAAAACAAAAGTTTTAGCTTAAGTTCTAAGCTTTCCAGAAAGTGCAAGATCATCAAAATCCGATACACCAGTAAAAAGTTATGGCAAAAATACTAAGAGTATATGCTACCGATTTTGCTTCCCTTTTTACATAGGCCAGCGAGAAGATTCAAATTTTTAACTAAGTAAATGAAGGAATTTCTCAAGATAGTCTAAACAAAAGTCGTGCTACAGTTTCTAAGCTTTTCGAAAAGTCTAATATCGTTGAATTTCGTCTAGCCATTTAAAAGTTATGGTTGTTTTCGTTTCAGCATATATTGGACAATTTTGGATTTTTTTCCAAAATTTTGCTTTTATTATTTCAAAGTACAAACCATCAAACTTCAAATTTTCTAAGGAAACAATCATAAACACAAAGTTGTCTATTTTCTTATATATCCATGAAATAAGTTTACATTCATCTGTTTCCGATTTATTCAAGTTTGTTTCATTCATAATTTAAATTCAAGTCAATTTGCTTCAATTTAATTTGAATTCAATTATATTTAATTTCACTTTGCTTCAAATTTGAATTTAATTATTTTAAAATTTTATTCCGTTTATTCAATTCCATTAACACTAATGAATTATACTAAATCAATTACCATCCATCCAGAATCTCCACTAAATCAATTATACATTTCCAAGTCAATTTTTTTTTATTTCATACACTTCCAAGTTTATTGACATTTAGTTATATTCAACTTTAATTAGTTTCCATTTACAAATTTTATATTTCATTAATCTTAAATTTTATTCATATTTGCAAACCATTAATTAAATGCATATTTCATTATTCAAACCTATACTTGTATATTATCCAATTAACAATTTATATAACATTTTTGAACTTCTTAAATATTTTGGTAAGTTATATCTATGCTATAGAATGAAATTTAATACTATGCGAGTTTTACAGTTTCAATTTAATTTTAAATTCATAATTTCCTAATTCTAAGGATTTCTACTTCAATTGATATTTCACTTATCTCTTAGGTTCATTTCTCATTTCGCAATTCAGAAGTTCCGTAATGATTCAAGTATTAATTCATTTCAACCATTAAAAGAAAAATCATTAATTATTAAAGAACTCAAGAATTCCAATCTCGGTTTCATTTCAAATCAAGTTTTGAAATAATATATACTTATATAATTTATATATCAAATCATACTATAGAGAATACAAAATAAAATTCAATTTTAATCAAAATAGGGTTTGGAAAAACTATTAAGTGATCTCCCCCACTTGGACTCTCGAAAATAAAGTCGATGATGCATGCACTCATCACCGAAATCATTTTCTAGTGTCAAGAGGGGAGTATAACACTTACTTCATTAGAAAATCCTTTGAAAACAATTTCTAATCGAATATACTATCATATAATACTTATATTATACATTTCAAATTTTTGATAATAAATTTTCAAAACACCGGAAATTTAATTCTCAAATCCAAAATTATATTCATTTAATTTCATTATCAACTATATTCACAGAGTTTCATTTTTTTTTCATTCAGTAGTCAATAGTTTAGAAATATTGACTAATCAACCAATGGACGATGATAATCTAATATTATCATCTCCTAACAACCAATACAATCAAAATTTATAAATTTTCAAGATAAGTCTTTTATATATAGAATATAATCCAAAACAATATTATGTCAATCTGTCCTATTCGAGTGTTTAGAAATTCCTAGCGATGCCTTGGCGTCCCAAGTACCAACCAGAATTCATAAATACTCAACGGAACAAATTAACACAATATAAAATCATTTTTATATCAAAATTACAAATACGCTCTATCATATACACTCAACTCATTCATATAGTTTACCTCTATTTCAATGAGTTATTCCCCACTAGAGCCAAGGTTTATCGCTAAACCAAAGCTCTGATACCAACTGTAACGACCCGCCATTTTTGACCATTCAAGTCGACAAAGCTGACACCCATGCCGACTCAAACAATCCAAAATACAGATAGTTATTGGGGTTAAATAAAAAAAAGGAAAGAAAGAACAGAAGCAAACTCAGAATCTTGCAGCGGAAGGAACAAGATATAATAATAAAATAATAGTTCATGAAGCTGTTAAATAAATAAATTTGATTATTATTATACATCATAAATCAGAGTTACATACATATCAGAGATAATACAATAATGCAGCGGAAAAATAATATGGTAGTAGAATACAAATGATGTAATACCAAACTCGTCTTCGTCCTCCAAAATAGATCTTCAACCTTATCTGAAATGCCCAGGCTGACCCGAGCGTAATGAAAAGACAAAACACTCGAGTCAGGACTAAAATATCTCATGTAAGTCAAATCGAATAAGAAATATGAGTGCGACGGCGTCAGAGATGTTTACGGGGTTTGACATCTCCTATCCAGTGTCAACGTGAGTGCAATAACTTAAGAGATGTTACGGGATTTTCCATCTCTCAATGATCCGTTAAACTATCTACTATGTAGTACAATACGCTATTATAATATGTCTACATTAAAGTAAAAGTATTAAAATAGCGTTAAGCCATGGCCCATTCCATCCTTAACACATTTTTAGTCCCAGGAGCATATACAAGACAATAGTTTCCCCAAAACCAGAAGTCACCAGAGGGCAATCCATATACTAAAGGTATAAACCAAAACGTAGTGGTCGCGAATAGGATAATCAGTATGACAAGGTACATGAGGCGATACCAACTAGGATACTAGTAGTTGCGTCATCCGAACTGATGTTGGGCATAGCAGCTACTACCCCAACACCGCGAAACAACACTCCCATAATCGAGGGGTGCACCCAAATCGAATCACAAAAGTAATAGATATGGTAATGAAGAAGTGTGTCCGCTAGAGGTGGCGAACCTCAATGGCCCGGTAGGGCTCCTGTTTTAGTCATGTCAGGGGTCATCCAAAATCGTTCTCTTTCTTCAGTCAACGCGTTCACCAAAACCATCCACTTCATTCTGGATCAACACTCCGCGTGTATTAGTTATTAAAGTGGTTTTCGGTATCGACAGAGAGTATGTCCATATCCGATCCCGGTCTCTTTAATAACTACGTATTATTACACCGGTGGCTCTTTTACATTTCAAATCGATTCATAATTGATATCAAAATATCATATTAGCTTCAAAATCAAATCCATTCAAATATCATTATATCTATTCAAGATGTAAGATTCCGTTTCAAAATCATTTTTCGCCTCAATATCTCATTTCGATTTCAAAATCATTTTCGCCTCAATATCTCATTTCGATTTTAAAATCATTAATTTCAACTCGATTTAGCTTCTCAATAAACCATTCCAAATTATCAATTTCAAATACATATTTGAACCACAAAATAAACAATTTCACTTTCAATATATTTCGAAACTTTAAATATTTCACATTTCAAAACAGCTCGTGTATTTATATAAGAATATAAGATTCACTTTAAAACCATTTCGTATTCAAATTAGAATATACTTCAAATTAAACATCCGTATTAAGTAGTTTACTTAATTTCTGGAACAATTCCAATTCAATAAACTTAGATTAACATTCGGATTTCAAGAATTCATTTAAGTATTACATTCCAAATCAATTTCAGTTCAAATCCTATTCAAATCAATTTTATCTTCAAATTTAATTCAATTGTTTCAATTTAGTCCAATTCGCAAAATTTCTTTGAATTTCAATTAAATTCCAAATTAATTAAATCTCAATTTCAAATTAATTTTCAATTCCAAACCCAAACTTGAAATATCATTTCATATAAATTTTCTTAGAAATATTCAGAGTTCGATTAAAAGTCCAATCTTTTAAAACAAATCAACTTTCGAATATTTACGTCATATTTCAACCTTTTTCTTAAAAATCTAAACTTCGAATAATTAAACGATTTCATTTACCAAGTTTAAATTCCAACATCTCGAGCTTTAATTCAAAATAATTCAATTTCCATAAATTGGATTTTATTCTTAAAATCAATTCATTTAAATAATTTCAAAACAACTTTTAAAATCATTTAATTTAACCAACCTGGTGTCCGTATATAATTTTCTAACCTATGGCCAAGTGGATAATTATTTCAATTTTAATTTCAAGGATGGATATATATCATTTCAATCCAAATAGATGTCATAGGTATATCATTTCAACCTATTCCTTAATTTATTCGAAATGATTCAGTTTACAGTTTTATATGCAATAAACAATATACATGATGATATCATGATGTATCAAAATAAATAAACAACCAATATCGACCAATAGCATCCATCACAACCAATCAACCATAAAGCCAACAACATTCACAACAATTTTATAATTATCAATATCGAATAATATACTACCAATTTAAATTTAAATTTATTTTAACAGTCAATTTAAATTCTATCAATTAATTCATATATCAAGACAGATGATAATTAAACCTACCAAACAACAGCCAATAAATTTCATATCACTTTAGAATATAAATTTAACTAAAAAAAATTATTTTAGTCAATTCTGAGCGTATAAACACTCACTTTGATTTTCTAATGTCGTCGAGACGTTCCGGTTTGGAACTGAAACTGGACGACGCCCAACTTTAGCCCAAATTTCCACCGTCTCCAAATCCATCCAAACAAATTTCATTTCGAAGCTCTCGTCATTATGATCGCAACGCAAAAAGTTTCGTTCCAATCGGACCTCGTATGAAAAAGTTATGCTATTTTAAACATTTGCGAATTTAAATATATATATAAATATATACACATATTTTTTTCAAACCCTACTTTGAATCTCAGCCCTCCATTTTCTCTACTACAGATCTAGGCCCTTCTTTCCATCTTCTCCAAAACGTGAAAAGCACGTACAATCTCAACCCGTTCCTTCCAACCTTTGACCGACGATTTCTCCACCATCCCTCGACAAGAAGTTGATCGGAGACCCACGTTAGAAGCGCCTAGGAAAGAGCTACCCACGGCCAAGAGGTGGTTGAACTCAGCTCCCCTTATCACCTTGATTTGCGTGAAAAACGCAGCGACTTCGAGCTCGATTTCCCGTTGATTCGTTGCTCCGTTTTCGATCATCTCTGTATGGATCTGAAGCTCTCATCGTCCTCTACAACTTTGTAGTTGACGACTTTTGCTAATTGTTGATGGATTGAGAGGAAAATGAGGAAGAAGTTTCGAAATTTTCTGACCATTGAATTTGTTAGTGGCGGCTGGAGCTATTTGGATTAGGGTTTTGGGCTTTTGTTTGCAAATTGAAGATGTGAGGTCCTTATATAGAAAATTGGCAAAACACTATTCATCAAAAATTTTCTGAACTCCAAACGAAGCGTGCCGGCTGGCATTTCTAGGGTTTATCCCGCGTTCTGAACACAGTGGAATAGGTTTCGGGAGCTAATTCGATCATCTGTGCGAGTTACGACAATAAACGATCGATTTAAAATTAAATCGGTTAATCAAATTTCTGTGTGTTTGGGCTCTCCCCGGACAAACGGTAAATCCGATTGACACGAAATTTGAAATCCTACAATAATATGACATTACAGATCCGATGAAACTAGTTTCGTCGAAATCCAAGACTTTTTGAAAAATGACTATTTTCTCTCGCCGAATTAATATTAAGAACAATTCGATGTGTTTCGAGCTGCCACGGTCAAACGATAACTCCGATTGGTATGAAAATTGAAATCCGACAACAACAAACTATTACGGATCCAATGGAATGAGTTTCGTTCAATTCTGAGACTGTTCGAAAAATGGCTATTTTTCAGTCGATATTTAAATATTAAAATATTCAATTTTCACAAATTAACTTTAAATTCAATTTTAAAAGTTCTATAACATTACTTTAACTCCAATATGATAAGATAAAATTTTACAAATCATTTTCAATCATATTCAACTCGATTTTCAATTATTTCTGAAATTTAACTTATTAAATTATCGATTTAATTGTCTAATTAAATCCAATATTCGAAAAATAAATTATTCGACTGTTTAATTTCAATATAAAATTCCCAATTTTAAATTTTTAACTTTTAAATCAAATTTCAATTGTTCACAAATTCCATTTTTAATTTCACAGTAATTAACAATCTTTTACAATGCAATTTTCCATTATAAATCCAATATAAAAGATTATACTAGATTCCACATTCAATTATATTGTAATTCAAATTCAAGTTATTTAATTCCAAATGAATTCTTTTATTTCGATTTACACTTTCATTATTGAATCAACCATTTACTTATACATTATTATCAATAGTTTATAATTCATTTACTTTCATTTTCTTCAGCTATCATCTTATTTAAATTCACAGTAATATTAAATTACATTCATGTACGTTGATTTCCATATTATACTTCAATATTAAATGTAACATTTTATTTATTTCGTTGTTTACAATCAAATTCAATTCATTATTTACATTCACTACAAGTTAACATCCATATTTAATTTATAAATAAGTTATTTCAGAATTCAGTTTTGTATTTTAACTTGTAATTCACATTTAACAACACAAAATTTTATTTCCTTTGGATTTTTATCCAAAATTTTCATTTTAATTCGTATTTTTAAAGTGTTAAAAATACGGGTTGTTACACAATTCTTTCCTAAATCTTTTGTAAATGATTTTAAAAGAATAATTAAGTAATATAAAGATGATTTGGAAGTTTTAATGAGAGATTTGAATTGGAAAATATGAATTTTCAAATATTAAAAAGCTGTTTAAATTAAATAAGCTTATATAGCACTTTCCGCAGCACTTTTATGCTGCAAATTTTATAACTTTTTGAATATGAGTTTAAACGTAACGATTTTTCCTAGAATTAATTGTGAATGTTTTTAAAGGGAAAATTTAGGGTTTAAAAGATAATTAGAATCCTTATAATCAATTTCAAAGTAAAGTTGATACTGACTATGCGGAAACGACTAGTACATTTGTCCCACTTGTGAGATCTGGGAAGATAAAACAAGGTGTTCAACTAAGGTTAGGGATGGAGCAACCAATGCCCTGAACTTACCTGGCCTCTGTTTTCTCTTCTTGGGCGAGGGGTGGAACAGATCGAAAGTAAAGCCTGGATGCTCTAAAATGATTGTATTGATTTTTCCAAAATAAAAGAAGATTGAGATATTATCCAAAGATAAGAATGAATTACTTAGAATTACTCTAAGACAAAAGAAAGAGCTTTTGTGGTCATCCGAAAAGAATTTAAAGTGAAAAGAGACTTAATAATTCATGTATACTTATATTCACTTTTTATCGATAATTGGATTTCGAATGAACCGGGGTCGGATTTGAGTGATTCCTATTCGAAAACCACTTCGAACCAATTTACGTGTTCGAAGATTAAAGATATTTGAAGACAGAGCTATTGAGATGAATAATAACGAGGGACTACTTTTTGATTAATTGGGGATAAACTCCCGATTCACTATATTGTAGCGTTGGTCTCTTTGTTATGAAAAACCTCAAAACCAAAAGGACTTCTCGCCTAGTAATGGCCGAGGAAAGTAACTTCGGTTTCCTTTGGTCCCAGAATGAACTTGTATGGATGAGTGTCCGATCTTTCATTCTAAATCACAATGAGTGATCTCTATAAATGTATATCTATTTGGTGGCGGAGAAGACACCTTCTCTTAGCTTAACACCCTTTCCTAAGACGTATGAGCTCAGGAGTTACACATTTGTAGAAATCAGTCATGTGAATATGGAATGGAAATATGGCATTCAAAGTGAAAGAATATGTGCTATGTGAAAAGGTAATCGTAGCCAAGACCCTCATCCACCAGAAATGACCGAAACATGGTTAGATGCGGCAAGGCTATGTGGGTCATTCCCAATTAGGGTATGATCATCCCCTTCTAGATATATTTCATTCCGCTATGATGTTCGGGATGTAAATTAATGTGGTTTGTATGCTAGAGCGTGCTCGGTTAAAGGTCGGTAACGACCGGGGTATGATATATTCGGTACTATCTAGTTACAGAGATAGGCCGGTCTTGTGTTGGTAGAGGATCCTTTGTGATGGTCCTCGATACATTCCTCTAGAGATGTACTGCCGGAAGGTAGTCCCTTCACCTGGTCATTTGTATGGAAATTTGTTCTCCAATAAGAAACCGCGGTTTTGTTTGTATTGGCGTAATGAATAGCCTCGAAATGCTATATGGGTAACCATTTCGGCTAAGATTAATAAGTTTATTTGCAAATGTTTTCAAAGAATGTCATTAGAAATAATATCAAATATTTTGATATAAAAGTGTTTTCGTTATCATATGGTAAAAACCCGTCCGTGTTTATGTGTGGACGTGGTCTTATGAGATATTCTTTATTTTCAAAGGATTTTATTTAAAGGTTGATATATGACACTGTCATTTATTATTGAGTTTTTCTCACGCTGGTTTATCAAGCCTGATCCGGGTATTTTCAATACTCGGGCCAGATCCAAGTAGTTTCAGGTTTAGTCGAAGACTGTTGAAGTTTACAGAGGAGAGCTGGAGATATTCATCTACGTATGACATATTCTATGATCCGCTGTTGTTCGTTTTTGTTTAATGTTTGTCAGCAATTGTAAGCACAGATGTTTATAACTGTCCAAGCTGATTTTTGGTTAGACTCTGATATATGTAATTTAAAAGTTTTCCGCTGTAAAGATAATGTTCAATAGTATATATTATTCCATTCGTGTAAGATTCTGTTCTGTCTTATTTTCTTTTTACCCTTCGTGTTCCGTCTTTTCGTTCAATTTGAGTTGGACATGTGTGGTTTATTGTCGGCTCAAAGGGTATGGAAAAATGGGTCATGACAAAAATGGTATTTGATCTTTAAAACCAAAGCTCATATTTTCACACAAGGTTTCTTCTTCGATAAACCAATAAAAGTGCTAAATTTTCTTAGCAAATAACGCATAATCATGCCATAACAATATACACATGAAACAAACCAAAACACAAGCAAGATCACAACACATAACCAAAGTTTACAACTTTCCAAACAACGCCATATTTAACATCAATCTCAAGTCTAACTTTTCAACTCATAACAACAACCTATAAGCATATTCAACCGCAACATATTTGACCAATTCAAGTCACAAGTGATTCACAATTCATATAACACATAGAAGCTAAAACTTGAATTTTTAAAAAGCAAAAGTTTACTAACCAAAATATTTGAAAACTTGAAATGCTTTAGAATTTGGAAATCTTGGAAAATCACAAAAATCACTCAAAAATATGTCATCTTCCCCTCGAATTTTGGCCATTTTACCCTCGGAATTTGGACAAGTGGTAAAAATAAAAAATTTAGGAGATTCTTTTCTCTACAATTTATAAAAACGAATCAATCGGTTTGGATTTTTTTTTGAGGGAGATATGGTCAAAAGAAGGAGCAATATTTTCGGCCTTGATCATATGGGTCCAAAAATAAGTCGGAAAAAAATGCAATTTTGATCCAAAAATATTCGAAATTTAGGAAAGTGATTGAAATGGAAGTTATATACACTAGAATTCTATATGGTTAGAAAAATAAAATCTTGATTTGGAGTAGTATGGAGTAAGTTATGGCTGAATGGATTGGGAGGAAAATGGAGAAGAAAGAGTTTTAAAACAAGGTTTGGAAACGTTTAAAACAAAATAAATTTTTGAGTTTAAATTTTATACTTGTAAATTAGGTGTTACCACCAATTCCTACTTCAACCTTGTCGAAACCAAGATGAATAAAAGAGAAGGAAGAACAAGAGATAATAGCACCAATAAGACCTTTCGAAGGAGTTGAAGGGATGTTACAGTCAAAGGTCAGATCTATTTCAAGCTTTCGAAGGGGTCAAAAGGTTTGAAAGCATCCTTGTGCTTCAATTGCTTCCTTTTGAAAGAGATGCTTTCGTTTGTATAAAGACGTTTCGATTAAGTTGAGGATTACCTTTCGAAGGCAGCTATAAATAGCCACACACATGCGCGCCAAAACTTCTAAACCGAAGGTTTCGCCTACATTCAAGTTACTCGGAAAGACGCCTTGATCAGAACAACCCCTTTGAAATCATAACCAAGCCTTTCGAACTGGTCAAAGCCTTTAATATCCAGAAAGGGTGCTGCATCTATCCGCAAGTATGTCTTCGGAAGCTACCTTCAGTGTCAAAACCTAGAATATTTCAATATCATTAGAACCCGAAGGATGTATCTACTGACAGAGTCGAAAGTTCAAGCTCCTTCTCACTTGCAACAATAAAGCAACGCAAGAAAAAAAGTGCATCTACCCCTTCCGATAAAGAAGAAAGCATTCAAACCCGTTCGAATGCAATGCAGAGGGATGCGCAATTGCCAATGGAGACGAAAGGTCTAATAAGCTACCTTTCAACCAGGTTGAAAGCACCGAGTCGAAAGGTGCCAACTCGCACCTATAAATAAGACCCTAGGGGTCAAGTTTGGAGGATCCGAATTCATTTGCCTTCTTCTTATACTTTCTTAAATTTTTAAATTTTTAAACCATAATTTGGAAATCAGATTAGGGGAAATTGATCAGTTTGTATATCAATAGCTTAATGAAAGCAAGATTTTAATATTGATGATTATGCAACTGTTTTGAAGTTTTATTTGATTCAATTGTGTTCTATTTGTGTCAACTTAATGGAAAGGATACCTTTCGAGTGAGTCGAAACCTCTCATTTACCAATACACTTAAGTCCTTAGCTCCAAACCACTACTCACCAAATGCTCACTTTTTAGTGAGTCAAAACCTTAAACTTAGCTTGTTTTTCCTTTGATTTAGGATTGAACCCAAGCTATTTAGAAGACCAGCTTTCAACGAAGTCGATACCTATTCAGTCAAACCATATTCTTGAATCCTTAGTACCAATCTTAGTGTTTCACAACCATTTCGAAAGGACGTTTCGAGAGTATAACCAAACAACTTCAGCAGGCTCGAAGGACATAAAAGAAAGGGATATAAGTGTTTCAACCAGGTCAAAAGGTCATATAAGTAACAGTTTCCACAACAAAGACCTATTCATAAGGTTAATCAAAGAAAGCAATGAGATCCTAACCTTCTCTACTTAATCAAAAGAAGCTTAGAAGGACATTTCTGCACCTTTTAATTCTATTTTGGGGTGTTGACTAGTTTTCTTGTTAACATTTTGGCCATTTTTAGGGCCCAATTTTCATCGGCAAGGAGTTGATGAGCATTCCTCTCCTCTGAAATAATAGACTCTGACTGAGCCAGAGAATCTCTTAATCTCTCTAATTCCATAATAGCTTTGTTTTTATCTGTTGATAGGGAGTAAACATGGCTGTTTAAGTTTGAAATTTCTTCTCGAAGCCTCGATGTCTCTACGGAGGATTTTAATGCACCATCTTGCAAGGAGAGCCATCTCTTGGAAATATGAATGAAAAAGTATAACATAAGTCAAAAACTTAGGGAAAAACAAATATAATACGGATAAGTGATATGAAGCATAGAAGAAGTTGTACTTCAACTAGAGAGGGACAGTGATCCATTGGGTTATAAATAGAAGCAGGCGGGCGAATAGAAGCAAAATATGGAGAATTCATGATAGACTGAACCATTCTTTCAAAATCGCTCGTAAGAATAGGTGATGTCGGTCTGGAAGAGTACAACTCCTGAGAGGGGGTCAAAGTCCCCAAATCTTTTTGCATTTGTTCAATCACACAAGGAGAGCTGGAAATGACAACCTTTGAAGGGGTCTCCTTAGGTTGATCACGAGAAGCTTCAATAGTTGGACTCTTCAAAGCTTTGTAAATTTCAATAGATTACCTCTCTTCTCGTGGCGGAGAATCGAGAACTTCAAAGATCTTGGCTTTCTTAGGGGATGGTTCCGCCATGGTCATTTTATCCAATTTTCTTTTGGCAGCCACCCTTGACTGAGCAATAGCCTGGGACAAAGATGACGCACGAGAAGTAGAAGTAGGGAGAGCTGGATCACTTATAATTGGTCCAACCTGAGAAGCATCTTTTGAAAATTCAAAATAAAAATTACAAGTCAGAAAAGCAATTTAAAAAGTAACACAACAAACTACAAGTACTACGTTTAAACCAACTGGAGCGATCAGGACAAATTGGTGACATTGGGGAGAAATTCTTCGGATCACCCAAGGAAAGGAAGCATTCGCTCCGAGATGTGTACTGAACTAAAGGTGGTTGACCAAATACCCTCTGGCCTGCTGGTAGGTGGGAATGCTTTTGTGGATTTGAAGGATTCAACAGAGTTAATCTATTCCCAATCCTACTTGAAGCGGCAATCAACGACTTTACAGTTTTCTTATCTACTTCATTCAGCTCTTTAACAGAAGCACCTGACAAAGAAGCATAGTTTAGCAAAGGAAATAATTAAATGAAAAATAAAGGCTGTGATCAACTTATGGGAGAAGAGAAAACCCCATTGATGTTGGGAAAGCATTTAAGGAAGAAGAACCGCGTTTCCATCTCTGAACTTGTTTACCTCCTCGGATATTAGCTTTTTAGGGGGATTGGCTTTGAAGTTTTTGGTTATTCAGGTTGCTAAGCTTAACAAATCGAATAAGATAGTTCAAAACTTCAACATTAATTGAAGGAATTTCGAACTCCAATGCCATGAGTTCCAAAGATAAAAGATACGTATATACATTTGGTGATAGTTGAATTGGAGCAAGTGGGATAGGAATTTGGCTAGGAAATCAAGAAAAATTAAAAAGCCAACATGCCAGATGTGGATGGCAGTGTAAGCAAAATATCCTTCAGATGTGCATTGGATAGTATCGCTATCACTTAGGGGAAGAGCTTCTACCCTAGTGATGCTGAAGTCACTAAGAATTGCGTCTATCTCATCTTGAGTACATATCAAGGAATGCATAGTAGTTGCTTCAATATTCTTAGGAGAAGATTCCTTCACTGGTATTGTGTCCTTTTTGGGTTTTCGGGAAGACTTTTTCATGCCCATGATCCTGCCAGGTGAAATCATTTTAGTTAGAAATTATAATTTGTTTTGAAATTAAATTTCTTTCAAGGATATTAGAAACCTATTACAACAATTTGAATATCAAGCAAAACATGAAATTTCATATTCTTGAAAGAATGTTAGAGTTAGAAAAATGAAATTTGTTGAGCTTTCGATAGAGTCGAAAGGGAATATAGAAGTTGATGCCCAACAAACACCCTTTAACAATGTCGAAAGCTCAAGAATAATTTTGTTATTGAAGGAAGTAGTTGAAACCTACAAAACCAATTTAAATAAAAATATACGCTACCAACATTCAATAAACAAGACAAAAGAACCTTTCGACACCGTCGAAACCCATGAACTTGGTATTTCAAAGAGAGTTCGAATATTGTCGAAACCCTATATGCCAATTGGGTCGAGAGTTTTGAATTTGAGTAACATTGATATAAATGAAAAGGCTTTGAGACGTTTCGACAACATTTGAATAAAATAATAGTCAAGTCCCAATTAGTTACAAGGGGTGTCGCATAAGTCAAAAGGGGTACATGGTTTCGAAAGCATATCAACAACTAAATTTGAATCAATACAGTAGGTTTCGACTGAGTCGAAACGTTTGATTTGATTTACGACTTGTACAAAGTATGCTTTCTTCAATCCAATTTATAAAAAAATATATGTATCTCTAACTTCACATATTTCCTAAAAATAAATTATAAGTAGGCATGCACTAGAGGTTTCGAAACCTACGAAATAAAGAGTTATGCTTTCGAATACTATGGACTAGATAGTCATTTAAAAAGACACATTAGGCAACTTCTTCGAAAGGTATCAGAATACACTAAAGTGTAATTATACCTTCGAAGAAGTCCGCTTCTTATTAATGACTCAACCTTTCGACGAGATCAATTATGAGAGGCACTAAATTTTCTTTCGGCCCCATCGAAAGGGGTTGAAGAAGCAAAACAATATTTGCCACCTTAACCCCTTTCGAAGGGGTAAAAAGGTAAAATTACAGTGCCAAAATGCAATTCATACTGTTGAAACTTCTCTTTGAAGTAACTGGAAATCTCCTTCTTCCCCAAATTCAATTTTAGCCCAGAACCTCAAAAAATTAATAACAAAATGGATTTAAGCGTGAATTTACAATCTATAATCGTAAAAACTTTGAAATGAAAATCCGAACATTTTTTAAAGAATTATAATGACAATAAAATCCAAATCAGATGAGTTTAGAGTGTAAATTGACGGAGGAAATAAATCGAAGCAAGCCGTGAGAATGAACAATGGGATACTTTCAAGCGAATAAAAAACCTTAGTTACTTCTATAAAATCGAAACAACGATTAAGATTCAAACACGATGGATTTTAAAAATCAAAATTCACTGTGAAAAGTAAGTTCGAAAAGCAGAAATAATAAAAACTTACTTTGGATTTGAGTTTTCGTTTGCTGGAAATAGAAATTATTCGAGAATTTAAAATTTTTTATTCTTGCTAGAAGTTTCTTATAATTGCAGATAAATGAAAGAGGGGAAGAAAGGAACTTGGTTTAAAAGAATAGTCAGCATGGACGGCAAACCGTACGATCAAATTTAAATGAACAGGCAGGATTTACACAAGAATATGAAAAGGCGGGAAACATTATGGGTTTCGAAATTGTTGACTTGGAAAGTCAAAGGCATCTTTTCGTGCGGAGGGGGGGAGGGGCTAGTGTTACCACCAATTCCCACTTCAACCATGTCGAAATCAAGATGAATAGAAGAGAGGGAAGAACAAGAAATAATAGCACCAACAAGACCTTTTGAATGGGTCGAAGGGATGTTATAGTCAAGGGTCGGATCTATTACAAGCTTTCGTAGGGGTCAAAAGGATCGAAAGCACCCTTGCGCTTCAATTGTTTCTTTCGAAAGAGATGCTTTCGTCTGCATATAGACATTTCGAATGAGGTTAGGAATACCTTTTGAAGGAAGCTAGTAATAGCCATAGACATTCATGCAAACCTGAAGGTTTTTCCTTCATTCAAGTTACTCAGAAAGATGCCTTAATCAGAACAACCCCTTCGAAAGCATAACCAAGCCTTTTGAACTGGTCGAAGCCTTTAATAACCAAGAAGGGTGCCGCATCTATCCGCAAGTATGTCTTCAGAAGCTACCTTCTATGTCGAAACCCATAATATTTCAATATCATCGAAACCCCAAGGATGTATCTACTGACAGAGTTGAAAGCTCAAGCTCCTTCTCACTTGTAACAATAAAGCGACATAGAGCATCTACCGCTTTCGATGAAGATGGAAGCATTCAAACCCATTCGAATGCAATGTAGAGGGATGTGCAACCTCCAATGGAGATGAAAGGTCTATGAAGCTACCTTTCGACTAGGTCGAAAGCACTGAGTTGAAAGGTGCCAACCCAAACCTATAAATAAGACCCTAAGTGTCAGGTTTGGGGGATCCGAATTCATTCGTCTTCTTCTTATACTTTCTTAAATTTGTAAATTTGTAAACCCTAATTTGGAAATCAGATTAGGGGAAATTGATCGGTTTGTATATCAATAGTTTATTAAAAGAAAGATTTTGATATTGGTGATTATGCAACTGCTTTTAAGCTTTTATTTGATTCAATTGTGTTCTGTTTGCGTCAACTTAATCTAAAGGATACCTCTCGAGTGACTCGAAACCTCTCAATTACCAATACACTTAAGTCCTTAGCTTCAAACCACCACACACCACACACTCACTTTTTAGTTAGTCAAAACCTTAAACTAAGCTTTTTTTCCTTAGATTTCAGGATTGAACCAAGCCATTTAGAAGACCAGATTTCGATGAAGTCGAAACTTATTACG
Organism: Allium fistulosum; assembly: GCA_030737815.1. Lineage (NCBI taxonomy): Eukaryota > Viridiplantae > Streptophyta > Magnoliopsida > Asparagales > Amaryllidaceae > Allium > Allium fistulosum. The sequence goes on along the minus strand of CM060904.1, from coordinate 1,249,659,866 downwards.
TCAAACCATATTCTTGAATCCTTTGTACCAACCTTTAGTGTTTTACAACCGTTTCGAAAGGAAGTTTCGAGAGGATAACCAAACAACTTCAGAAGGCTTGAAGGACTTAAAAGAAAGGGATATAAGTGTTTCGACTGGGTCAAAAGCTCGGACAAGGAAGAGTGTTCACAACAAAGGCCTATTCCAAAGGTTAATCAAAGACAGCAATAAGGTCGTAACCTTTTATGCTCAATCAAAAGAAGCTTAGAAGGACATTTCTGCACCTTTAATTCTACTTTAGGGTGTTGACAAGTTTTCTTGTTAACAATAGGAAGCCATTAACAAGGCATCATGAAGCTAAGAAGAAGATGGAGGAGTTTTTAAAATGTAAGAAAAATGAGAAAAAAATAGAAAAATCTCTTATATATAAAATATATGTAGTAAATTACCAAAATACCCCTTACAACACTACCCTCCACACCCATTGCACCACGTCATCATGTCTCCCTTCCTTTCCCTCCCCCCTTTTCTTTGTAACCAACGAAATTTCCATGTTCCCCCTTCTTTCGTGCACTAAGAAACATGTTCAAACATGCTTATGTACTTCTTGTACTTAATGTCTCCTAATAATAAGGCATATATAATTATATTTTTATTTTCTAACTTATTTACTTAAGAAACATACATATACACACATGCATTCTTATGTCCAAAATATTTGTAAATGTGTGCAGGTGAGTGTACAAAGTGTTACGACGATTTCGACAACATCTAGTTGACAAAGGTCAAAAATTCAGAAAACAAATTCTGGTCACATTTTTTATTTTCCTTTGAAATAAATAATTTTGTAAAAAAATTTTGAATACTATTTCACCATTAATATTCATTATTTAAAAGAGTTTTATTTCCATTATAAAATCAATTATTTGACTATTTAAAATTAATTAAATATTCGCAAATCAAAACAGTGAAATTCCCGGTAGTTACATATACCTCCTTAGATCTTCAAGGTCCACACTCAATCCTTTCAAGAGATGGATGAACCACTTATGTTTTATTATTATTTTTTGATTTTTGAATTTGATTTAGGGTTGAACTTTTCTAGAAAATTTTTTTTTGCCATGGAACGTTAGGAGGAGAGAGGAAGAAAATGAGAATGAGAAAGAACAAATTGTTTGTAGAAGTGAATTGGGGGATATGTTTTAATTGAAATAATGAAACCATTCTCTTTCTTTAATTAAAAGTTCCCTAATTAGTTCCCTTGATTATCTCTCTTTTAACTCTTCTCTCTTCACATAGTATGATTGAAATTACATGTTATCAAATGATATAAAATTTCCATAAATCACATCATGCAATTATCTTTTAACTATACTCGTTTAAATTACATCGATATCGTATATCAATGCGCATAAATATAATTTTCATAAATGCATTCAAATAATTAAAAATAACTCTTAAACATCAAATAAATCAAATAATAATTAATATTAATTAATTAAATCAATTTATAACATTTTATAAATTAATTAAATCATTTGTTTTTTTGGAGAATTCATCATTACGGTTGTATGACTCAAAGGTGTTAATTCAATCAGCGACTTATATCGAACAATTAAAATATTAATATTCACACATTACCTTAGCTAATGGGGCAACATTTTGGCTAAATTTATCACGTACACGTCTTTTGGTAAAATCCAATTTTACTTATTCTAAGCAGTACCTTGTAGTGAAAATTATTAACACAAATTCTCTTCGTCAAAACTATATCACATTGGACGTATGGAATTTGGTACTGGTAAAATTCGAATATCCTCCATATTCAACACTATAGTCTAAACTTAAAGTCCTTGGTTCAATAATAATAACTATTACTAACCAAACTACTTTGGCCAGAGACTCTGACTTTGAGTTGACTTCAATGGATCATGATACTAACCTCATATTTCTGAGGAGATGAATCCTCTTTTAAATAATGTTTTGTCTCCAATGTTTCCACTTGACCCTACTACAGTCGTTCGGTGTTGTGCCATAATTTAACTATAGTCAAAGTAAAGTTTCCACATTAAAGATCAACTGTATTCTCATATCAAGAGGACTACGTAATTCTGACACATCGATATTTTCTATTTGACTTTTGTTATATTAACCAATATAAACCTACCAGTGAGTCATTCCATAGTTATCCAATAACTATCATCATGTAATGTCTTGGTGCGCCCCAGTAGTTATGAATAATTCACTGCTCGATATTCGAAGGGTGTTACGTACTCTAGTCTCAGCGGATTTATCAATATCTAGTCCCGATACATCTTGACTAGGAATATTTAAAATTGTATGTTTGATTTCATTATGATAAATTACTCATGGTTACAACACCTTGTAACTATTATCACAAAACATACCTTTACGGATTTTCTATTAAATTTACTTTTGATTAAATTAATTAATCAATACAACACATTATATCAAATATAAAATAGAAAGAAAACACCATTTTATTTCAAACGAAATTGGTTATCGAGTTAGATATATGTAACAAACTACATAATTGCCCCTAAGGCATACCCCTAACTATATTAATCTCCCACTTGCATTTGGGTTCAATTATGGATTCTCTATCCTATCCCTTCAATCAGTTTGATGAGAACTGATCGAGTTAGACCCTTCATGAATGGATCTGCTACGTTGGCATAATTATCTACTATGTCAATCAACTCTCTATAATGCTGATAAATTACATTTATCATGTGAAACTATTCGGAGTATGTTTCTCGACTTCTAGCGAGCTCTTATCATTATATTGTTATCATATAACCTTGATTAGTATTCTCAATACTTGGAATCACCCCTAGGTCAATTATAAATTTGTGTATTTGCATTTATATATACTTCGCTTATACTATGGCGTTATTCAAGGCGATGCACATAGCCTTTTCGTTGAATCAGCCACAATGTTTTGTTTGGAACATTTCCAACTTAAAGCTTTTTGACTTGAATTTATTATTAAAATATTATACTCAATATCACTCGTCAAATTTGAGTCTTAACACTCCTTCGTAAGGAGTTCGTTGTTATCATAAACAATTCTTTAGTATTTCATAAATACACGAGAACACCACAAACAGTAATTTAGTGATATTTATTTGGATTTGATATTCGCTTCATGTATCAATACATACAAAAAATCATGATATCATAAACAACATACGATGTATGCTAATTCCTATTGCCAATGCATAAAAAGTCCATTTATGTGTTTCTTATTAAACACTTTAATAAGGTGTTTCTATATTGTTATCCCGCCTTTTGGCAAGGTCGTGATACCAAGAACTAAATGGAAACCGAGGACAACCCGTTTCGAAGATCGGTTATACGCAGGCTCACTATGGTTATCGACGAATTTTTTCCGAGTTCGGATCAGGCTACAGTTGATATGACGAGACAAGCAAAGCTATAAATGCCAACGTTCCAAATTTCAAGTCGATCGGAGTTCATGTGCTCGAGATATGATCGATGCAAATCTAAAGGGATCAACCTCGCTTCGTATCCATCATGTTCGTATCGATCAACGGTGGCCTTCTTCGTATCCATCGTGGTCGTATGGATCCGAATAACCATACTTCGTATCCATCGTCGCCAACTAGTTCGTATCCACCAAAGGTAAGGCTTTGTTTGTATCCATCCAACCCTGAGAATGTAGTTCGTATCCATCTGTCGGCCTTGTTCGTATCCATAAAAAACCCTATTACGTATCCATCACCTTGCATCTTCTTCGTATCGATCGAGTATGCACTCCACTTCCATCATCTAAGGTTACTTCGTATCGATCAACACGTATAGGATCAATACGAAGTACACCACTGGCATAGATACAGAAATGGACACGAATGAAGTCGCTTCGATGGATACGAACCAACGATGCGAACAAAGGTTGAAGTGGATGGATGCGAATGAAGGGATATGAATGGACATGAATAGAGTTCAAAAAGGATGAAGGCTCGGTCAACAGGGAAAGAAATGTGGATCCACCCCAATTTATCACTCCATGTCAACTGGCAACACGTGCAAACTTATCGATGCAAACACCATCGATACGAGTAGCATCGATGCGAAGAGAACAACAATCAGAAAGCCCAAACTTGTATCGATCATAACTCACAATCTACAAGTCCAAATGCCACCAAATTTTCATAGGAGCTTACGTACGACCTAAAGAATGTTCATGCCCAATTTCGACTCGATTGGTCCAAAATACGATCGATACGAAATTCGTTCGTATCGATCACAGATCGAGCGCACACCGTAGGGGATCGATTGCGTGAGCCCACCCACATGCCAAAAGAGGTCTCTCGAGATCTGAGCGAGATATTTGCAACCTACGCCTATAAATAGCAGCCCAGAACCTACAGAAAAGAGATCTTTTGGCTCTTTGACATCCAAACTCTACCGAAACCCTTGTTGCATTCAAAAATCACTGTTGTACTCGAGATTTACCGTTGTAATCCCATGTAATCAGCAAGCAAAAATCAATTAAGTCAAATTCTTCCAAGTGGACGTAGGCTGGATTGCCGAACCACTATAAACCTTGTGTTCTTGCATGCTTTCTTACATTTTAACTTTACTATTTCTTCATCTTTATTCTCTACTTTATCTGGATCTGAAATCTATGTATATACACTGGTGCTTTCACTACGTCTGCGGTTTGTGACCAATTTTGGAGCAAACATATATATTGTCTGAGTCATTCTAGTTGTCCTTTACACTATCTATTAAAGACAGCATTTGCAAATCCAACATCAAGTATTAAAACAACAAAAATGAGTTTAACACAAGTACATCATTAACAACCAACAGTGTGTTGTTTACTAATGGTTTAGAAATATGTATGTACCTTTTAACCTCCTTTCTTAAGAACATACCTTCCTACGTGTAGAATACAATAGCCTATGATTTTTGTTTTATGATAATAAACATATATATATATATATATTCATTTAAACGTATTTGTTATTGTACTATTTTATTTTTCCACATAATTAAATAAATATTTGTTGAATAAAATAAATTACTCAAAATTCATATTTAAACAAATATTTTATTACAAATTCAAATAGTAAAAATTTAAGCTCTAACTATATTCTGAATACAAGTTTCAATTACAACACAATTTTCATTATACAATTTTTTCATACATGTTTTCACCTCACGACATAATTCACTCAACACTCGTATTTGATCTTCAACTATGTTCCAACATGTATCCAGCATCTGAACTATCTGCAAAGTGAACACTAACGTAGTAAAATTGAAAAAGAAATATTTTGTATTGTAAAATGAAGCGTGTGTTTGAAAATATTGTTTGCCTCAGTTATTTGGGTTGTTCGTCATCATTCTTTTAATTCATCTTACATGAACAACTTGTGACATGCATAGTGTATCACTGTACATGCCACAAGGTCATGCACACCAATATACACTTGTTTGTTAAAATAGCAGGGACATGTGAGCACAAGGTCAAACCGAAGCCTAGATAGGATTCAACTCAAGTGCAAATGCAAATAACAACTTGACATCTTATCAGACCAGTCAACTTGAACATGAAGACAAGGCAACATTCAGGCTTGAACATTATGTACAAAGGCAAGCTACATGCAGGGATTCAGGCATGAAAACCAAAGGACATGGCAAAATGTTCAACTAAAATGTTCATGATGAACATTTAGGGACAAGTTCATATGCAACCAAGTACAAAGCAAAATGCTAAGGAACCACATAAGTTAACATGAATGCTAGCACTCGAGTGAACAGAGGAACGAAATGTTACGACCACCAGACCAGACTTAAGAGAATACAAGTGCAACAAGCCAGTGCAATCAGACAACAACTTGAACCAGACTTCAAATGAAAATAGCATGTGGAAGCACACCAGGCAACAAGCCAGTGGAACAAAATGAACCAGACCAGACAATAAGCCAGTGGAAAAAAATAACTCAGGTCCAACCAAACATGTATGCATTGGAGCATGTACGCATATATGCATACACATATCAGTTCAGTTCAGAAATGTACACATCAGAACAAGCACAACAAGTCAAACAAGCAAGTGGAACATCTTTGAAAACCATATAATAGAGCATTCAAAATATGAACATGTTGTATATGCAAGATAAATGCAAGAAATGAGCAATCACATATATGTATACATGTCTGTACACATATTTATACATATATAGTGGCAAACAGGGGCAGCTAAAGTCAAAACAAAGTCACAGAGCTTCAGACATGCTCATATGAACGTGAACACACAAGAGAGCATACATATGTACACAGTAAACATGTAATGGAACTCGAAGCCAATCACAATGCAGTAAAAAATCGAGCAATGCAACATAGGGTGTCATACAAACATAAATACAGAAATGTACAAAGCAACGTTCACATCAAACAGCCATGACTCGAACAAAACTGAAGTGCACCAGACCCAACAAGCACAGTGACCAGTACTTCATATGCAATAACAAGTCTAACAAGGAAATTCAAGCATAGACACAACAAGTCTAAACAACCTGCAGTGATACCAGAGCCACAACACATATATATATAAACATGCATATATGTATGTATATACATGGTGACTCACATACAAGTGGACATGACATGATCAAAGAAAAAACAGTAGCAGTTCAAAAAAGTCAAGGAGCGGTTTCAAAAAGAAATTGTCAATCAAAACACTGTTGAAGTGTTCAACAATTATCAGCAGCAATTTGAATAATGTCACAGAGGATTTCAACCAAGTAACAAGTTAGTGAAAGATAAACAAGTCGTAGGAGCAAAAAGAACGAAACAAAATTCAAACATATTCAACCGATGAAAAGATAAACAAGTTAAGAATTCATTACAATCGTTGAAGCAGAAATAGAATAGCCGAGAAAATCAAATGAAGAATTCAAACCAATATATACGAATGAAAGTATAGGGTTTTCGATCCCTATAATTAAACCCAAATCATCATTGGCAAAATTATTCAAGTTCGAGACAAAAATCTTGAGAGCATACTTAGAACAAATCACAAACAAATCCAAAACACAAATCAAAGTCGTGCATAATCAAAATAAAGAAAGAGCAAAAAATCACATATCGATATTCGAGCTCGACTCAATTGAAGCGATCGTGAGCACTCAAAGCCAGGAAGTTGATAGACAAAGCAAATCGAAGAAAAATCATCACTTCAATCAAACAATTTGAATCATCGTCATCAATTTGGAAGAAACCCTAATTTTTGAAGAGAAGCAAAAGGGAACGGCCGAAGATACTACACAAAAGAAAAGGGAAGACAGTCTCTCATTTTAATTATTACTTGGGCCGGTTCTATTTTTGATATTGGGCTTTAGTCAAAAAATAGGGTTTCGTTTTAGTTTATTTGTAACTTTCTATTTTAAAGTGTAAATTTATAGTTGTGCAACTAGGTACAAACTACGGGGCGTAGTTTGAGAATTGGCAACTCAATGGCTGAGTTGTGGTGGGGTATTGAGCTTAGAGTTAGGTTAATCGAGTTAGCGAGTGTCGCGAGTTTACGTGTTTTTGTAAGCGTTTGATTACCTAATTTCTAGTAGAAACCTTGGTACAGCACGTAGGCAGTATTTGCCGAAGCTGGGTAAAACTGTGTGTTATGTTTTCTGCATTTCTTTCTGTTATTATTTTTATTTCTGTATTAATTTTTAGTATCACCCTATTCACCCCCCTCTATGGTGAAAACGATCCTACAAGTGGTATCAGAGCTAGGAACAAAAACCATTTTCCTGTTTTAAAATTTTGAATTTTTCATATAAAAAATGGCTTCTTTTAATAATGCTTTTGCTGAGGGTCAGTCCATAGCTAGACCACCCATGTTCAATGGTGAATATGCATATTTGAAAACTAGAATGAAAATTTTTCTGAAAACCATAGATGTATGGAATATTGTTGAAACGGGATATAACACACCAACAATAATGGTAGATAATCAAGAAGTTGAAAAACCTATGGATCAATGGACAAATCTTGAAAATAAACTACAAAATGCTAATGCTAAAGCTATGAATTTTATTATTTGTTCATTAGATCAATTTGAAGTTAATCGTGTCTCACATTGTCTAAGTGCGCAAGAAATCTGGCACACGCTTGAAGTGACTCATAAAGGAACCTCCAAAGTAAAAGAATCTTGCCTTGCCATGCTTAGTAGCGAGTATGAGAACTTCACAATGGCAAAGGATGAAAGTGTCAAAGAAATGTATAGGAGACTTTCTAATCTTGTATACAAATCAAAATCCCTAGGAAGACCATACACAGAGCTGGAAATAGTACGAAAAATCCTCAGAATTCTTCCATGAAATTTTGAAGCAAAAGTGACTGCCATTCAAGAATCAAAGGATTTCAAACAAGTTAAAGTTGAAGAACTCATCGGAAACCTTACCACTTATGAGCTAGAAATCAAATTCAAGGAAAAACATGAAGGAGGAGATACGTGAAAGAAATCAATAGCTCTCAAAGGAACAACTGAAAATGAAGACGATGATGGTGATGATGAAGGAGCGGCTGAACTGGCACTGATAATAAAGAGATTCAAAAGGTGGAACAACAAGTATGGAAATCCAGTCCTAAATCAACAACTAAAGAGCATAATAGTCAAAGTTCTAGACAATTCAGAAAAGCAGGAGATCATTTGTCACAAGTGCAATAAACCTGGTCATATCAATCCCAATTGTCCTCAAAATCGATTCAACAAAGGAAAGAAACTGAAAGGAGAAGTTTTGTAGTAACTTGGAATGAAAGTGATGAAGATGATGAAAGCACTGGCAGTGAGAGTGAAAAAGCAAATTTGTGTTTTCAGGAGAAACAAGTGACAGCGATGATGACGAGCCAAGCGAGGTACCAAAACTTACTCACTCGCAATTACTTATATATTGTCATGAAGTAATGGCAGTTTTGAAAGACTTAGGGAGAAGTACACTAAAATTGAATCACAAAGAGATAGTTTGATAGAACTAAATAAGCAGCTTGATCAATTGTTTCAAAACTATAGAAATAAGATCCCTTAGTGTGATAAGTGTCCATCATTAGAAGAGGAAATAAAAAAATCAGAAACTAAAATTAAATCGCTTGAAGAAGTAATTCTGATTTTGAAAGAAAGTGAAAATACTAGGAGAGAAAATTCTATTAAAAAGTGCACTTTGTTATTGAATGAAAATGAATCTCTCAAGTCAAAAGTCCAACAATTGTCTACAACTTTAGGAAAATTCTCCAAAGGAGAAAGATCACTAAATATGCTATTAAGGAAACAAACCGTTGATACTATTAGACAAGGATTTGGGTATACTCAATCTGAAAAAGGTAGAAGTAATCATGTCAATTCCAAGTGCACGATTTGCGGAAAAATTGGACACAATCGCAAAAATTGCTGGTATAGACCCAAACAAACGAAAACCATAAAAATTTGGGTTCCTAAAGGCACGAATGTAAAATCCCTTAAAATCAAACAATCTGGGTGCCAAAAGGAACAAACACAAACTGTTTTGGTTCTACGCAAACTTGTTTTTCAAAATTTTCTATCACTAACAATCATTGACCTATAAAACATATAGGTCACAAAAATCTTTCCTCGTGTAGGTGTGTTGGTAGGACAAGGAACAACAAGAATGGTACTTGGATTTTGGCTGTACCAGGCACATGACAAGCGACAAATCAAAGTTCCTTAGCCAGAGAAGTACAAAGGTGGCAGAGTCACAATGGAAAACAACGATAAATGTAAGATTATCGGTAAAGGTAAAATAGGTAACGGTACATTTACCTTAAACAATGTATTATATGTTGAAAATCTGCACCATAATCTGATTTCAATCAGCCAGTTTTGTGATAAGGGAATGAATGTTATTTTTTATTCTAATTTGTGCAAAATTGTTGACCAATCAACAAAAGACAAATTATTTTCAGGTATAAGGAAAGGTATCAGTTGCACACCCCACGGTTTGGTCTATGGTATCCAACTAATGATAACTTTGAGTTAAAAGGGTATTCAGATGCAGATTGTGCTTGTAGTCTAGTTGATAGAAAAAGTACTAGTAGAACGTGTTTTATGTTGGGACATTCATTCGTTGCTTCACATTTCCAAAGAAAATATCTGCATAAATTTCATTTCAACTGATTTTCAATTGGAAGACATTTCTACAAAACCACTTCCAGAAAAGGTTTTTTGTCGACTTCGTCTCAGTTTAGGCATTTTAGAAATTTGATTTTATATTTTTGGATTTGATCTTAAATGCCTATGTTAACTAATCTGATTCCATATTGATTATCGAAAGGATAAATAATGACTAAATAAAGTGATGAGTGTTGATATTAATCATATATTATGACTTGAGATAGTATATTTAGTAAATTTGTTTAAAAAAAATTAAACAAAATTTGTAATAACTTTGATTACTAAAAATTCCATGACCATCTCTATTCCTATCATATTTCTACGACAATCACTCATCAAAATCCAATATAGTATGTCAAAATGTGGTATTTAAATAGGAAATTATTCAGTTTTTTAATTAATTTGCAATAAAATCATCCAAAAGTACTCACTCTCATTTAAAAGTTCTCACAGTTACGCATGGGTGAACTACTTGGAATCTTTGACTATGTGCTTTCATGCTCATTTAAAAGTCCTAATGGTTATGCATGTATGGAACACATATCAAAATTCGTTGAAATAGGTGAGTGGATTCTAACGCTATTTAAAAGTCCTCACGATTATGCGTGGTTAGAAGATGCTTGGAATTCATTTTTTAATAAAAATTAGGAATACTACTAATCTCATTTAAAGGTCCTAACGGTTATGCATGGTTAGTAAGTATTTAAATTCCTGTCATAAATATACCACAAATGGACACGACTATATGGTTTTATATGCCAACATCACCCCTATCACTCTAAAATGGAATATGTGCCTAACATGGTACTTATGATTTTTGTTTGATTTTTTATTGAAATTTAACATTTATACTTAATTAGGTATTAATATTGTATTAATGTCCATCACTTTAACACTCTTTTCTAACACTGTAACTCTTTTGATGATAACAAAAGGGGGAGAGAGAAGTTAAGATTATGGCAAATAAGTCATATTTTTTATTTGCATATTTCCATCTAGGTTCATTGCAATTTTTTTGCTTTTTATTTGCATATTTTTTATTTATTTTCATGCATATGTGAAGGGGGAGCTTTGTTGTAGGTGGAGTATTCAAATACAGGGAACTAATGGAACTCATCAAAACCAAATACATTTAATAGAGTCAAAATATTAATATATGTTTGTTATCATCAAAAGGGGGAGATTGTAGAATACAATAGCCTATGATTTCTGTTTGTTGATAATAAACAAATATATATTCGTTTAAATGTATTTGTTATTGTACTATTTTATTTTTCCACATAATTAAATAAATATTTGTTGAATAAAATAAATAACTCAGAATTCATATTTAAACAAATATTTTATTACAAATTCAAATAGTACAAATTTATGCTCTCATTATATTCCGAACAAGTTTCAATTACAGCAAAATTTTCACTATACAATTTTTTGATACATGTTTTCACCTCACTAAATAATTCACTCAACACTCGTATTTGATCTTCAACTCTGCTTCAGCATGTATTCAACATCTGAACTATCTACAAAGTAAACAGTGACGTAGTAAAATTGAAAAGGAAATATTTTATAGTGTAAAATGAAGTGTGTGTTTGAAAATATTGTTTGCCTCGGTTATTTCGGTTGTTCGTCATCATTCTTTTTATTCATCTTACACGAACAACTTGTGACATGCATAGTGTATCACTGCACATGCCACAAGGTCGTGCACACACATATACACTTGTTTGTTAAAATAGTAGGGACAGGTGAGCACAAGGTCAAACCTAAGCCTAGAATGGATTCAACTCGGCAAATGCAAATAACAACTTGACATTTTATCAGACCAGTTAACTTGAACATGAAAACGAGGCAACATTCAGGCATGAACATAATGTACAAAGGCAAGCTACATGTAGGGATTCAGGCATGAAAACCAGAGGACAGTGAAAAATGTTCATGATGAACATTTAGGGACAAGTTCATATGCAACCAAGTACAAAGCAAAATGCTAAGGAACCACATGAGTTAACATGAATGCAAGCGCTCGAGTGAATAAAGAAATGAAATTTTAATACCACTAGACTAGACTTAAGAGAAGACAAGTGCAACAAGCCAGTGCAATCAGACAACAACTTGAACCATACTTCAAATGAAAACAGCATGTGGAACCAGACTGTGACGACCTGGGATTTGGCAATATTATTTTAATAAGAATTTAATTTGATAAATTGAAATATAAACTTATCAGTTTAAAAACGAATATATATATATATATATATATGTGTGTGTGTGTGTGTGTATTTTTGGAAGGAAATTATGATTAGAAATTTTAAATTAAAGAGTTTCAAAATATTTAAAAGTAAAATCCATCTTATTCACATTTAAATTGGGTAAGCTTTACTTATTTACTTTTGATCTAAATATATATTTATGATATAATCTAGGTAATAATGTTTAAATAAAATAAATCTCATTAATATATACACATAAATATAAACATATAAACATAAGAAACTATGATATTAAACATAAGTGAAAAATAAATAAATTATTATGAATGAAGTGTTTGGTAGTTTAAGGTTAAAATAGAAACAAATACATTAGTTAAATACATTAAGTGCTAAATAGAAATAAAAATAAGTACTGATGTTAAATAAATATTTCAAATAAATAAATGGTTATGTAAAAATATGAAATGAACTTAAGGTAACTCTAGAAATTTATAAACTATGGAATATACTTGTTTGCAATGCAAGAAAGAAAATCATATATGTACATACCGTATAAAAAGTGGATAAGTATGAAAAAAAAATAGGACAACTTCATTAAATTGCTATCGTTTCAGCCTCCAAGCAAGAGAAAAATCTCTGACTAAACTTTGTACCAGCTAATACAAACCCTGTATAATTTTTCTACATATCTCCTCCTTATCTCATTTCGTTTACAAAACTTAGCATACCAGAGAAAAATAAGTAGACAAATATATTACAACTGAAGCTAAAATTCAACTCTACAACAATAACTAATCAACTCAACAAGCAAAGAGATTGAGAAGATCAAAAGGGGTTTCAGCTAGTAGTTTTCAAAAGCAAGATTTTTTCTTTGTTCAAAATTGTTTCAGGTGAGTAAACATTTTTATTAAAAATCTTAAGTAAATTAAAATTTGTTGCATGTGATTGCTGAAATGAATTATGCCTTGCATATAAGTGTAATTCCTGTGTATATGAATATGTTGAAGTGTGCATGTCTGTGTACAGTGTATATCTCTGTTTCATAGTTACAGAGTTTTAAATTTAGATCAAAATTCAAAATCTTTTCATCCATTCTCTGATAGACTTTTGTTTTCAAACAAAATATGTTTGTTTGAACATATATTAAGATTTTAAAATGTATTTAAGTTTAAACAAGTCTGAATATCTCTGGAAATCAAGATATTACAGTAAGAATTTTAAAACATGTTAAAATCAAATATTATAATTTGTTGATTCAAGTATATAACTTGAATCGACTTTGAAAAATATGATTTTTAAAAAGAAAATCATGATTTATGGTGTTGTATCGAGTGAGTTATTCGAAGATGACCAGAAATTGAACTTTGGGGTTTTTCTGGTGATCGAGGTTCTCGTAGTGGTCGGGGTTTTGACTGGGTAGAGGGAAGTTAGGCGAGCTCGAGAAACATGCTAAGTGAATTTATCATCCACCGTGGCGGAGATGATTGATCGGAGTAGGGTTTAAAAGCTAAATGGGTCGAGGTCTGGAACTGGGTTGCTGCGGCGCCTTTGGTGGATCGAAGTTCATCGGACTAAGGAGAAAGGTTGAAGGGTTAGTCGATGAAACTTTGGAGGAGGTGCGTGGTCGCTGGTGGTCGGAATCGTGTGGTCGAGGGGATTTTCTGGTGATGTCGAGTTCCAGGGTTGAACTGGATTGCTCGATTTCGATTTTGGCTATGTGTTTTGGAATCGATGACTTGAATCGATTGCTGAGTCGATATGCAACTTGCCGGAAGGGGCGAAGGTCGCCGGAGCGCTGGCGAACGTGGGTGCACGTGTACGAAGATGGTTTTGTGTCTGGTGATGGGTTCGTGAGTGACTCGGGGTAGTTCTCGAGTGGGAAGGCTTTTGACTCGAAGTGGGAATCGAGTTTGCGTGGGATTAAAACAGCAGTTTAAACTTTAACTAAGCTTAAGAAAATTTGATGAAGAAGATGGGTGACTCGGGAAAATGGTGAGAAAACTCGAGTTTTAACTCGAGTAAACCTGAGATTTTCTCGGGTCATGTTTTAAACGTTAAGTCTAATGAAATTAAAGTGAATCATTGTAAACCATTTTAAGTAGTGGTGAAGTAATTAGTGTTTGAAATTTTATTAACAATTTAAAGCTTTAAGGTTAGTATCTAATTTATTTAAAGTAATTAAGAATATAAATTAATTTATAATTGTAATTAAATAAGAAATTGAGATTTACAAATTTGTAATTGAAGATAGATTTATGAATTATTAAATGTTTAATTTATTTGTAATTAAGAATTTTTAAATTAACAAATTTAAAGTTAATTAATATATGATTAGTGGTTAACTAATTAAGAAATTTAATTAAGTATTAATAATTGATTAATTAAGTAATTAGTAATTAATTAAATTGTAATTAAGTTTTATTAATTAATAATTAAGGTTATTAATTAATAATTAAGGAGTAATTAATTAAGTAATTAAGGATTAATTAATTGATTTAAAAGGTAATTAAGAAGTGATTAATTAATTATATGGTTTGTAATTAATTAATTAATTAATTAATGATTTATTAAGCAAGATTAAGTAATTAATTCTTAAGTAATTAATTTAATTTGAATTAATTAAATTAATCATAATATGGATTAAAGATTCTTGCTTATGGATGATTGTTGTGAAGAATGTCTGAATTGGATGATATCAATTGGATGATATGCTATCAATTGGATGATATCAATTGGATGATATTAAATTGTTGAATTAAATTGTTTTAAACTTAAAACTACTTGGCCTTTAAAACACGTTTGGATTTCGATGGGACTAGTATCGGGAATCAGTTATGATTATCCGAAAACCACATCGATCCAAGTTAAACGATAGGTCGTGACATCTCAAAGTGAAGATCGAGATGGAGTTCTAGAATGCAAGGGTTATTGTCGTTAACTCTAAGGGTGATTCCAAAATGAGTGTAACGAGATAATGCCTTCGGTTTCGTTCGAACCCGGAACAAACTTGTATGGATTGAATGCTTTCAGCACATCGTCAGGTGGACGATGAGCATTCTAAGTGATGAGTTCTATAAAGGTAATCGTAGCCTCAAGCATCATCAACCGGGAATGGCTAAAACAAGGGAGGTGCATCAAGGTTAAGTGGGTAACACCCAAGTAGGACGAGATATACCCCTGTCTAGGTGTCCCTTTTTATTTCGGCTTAGTGGGCAGTTGTTGGCCACAACTGCAGGGTTGTCTTGTTCAGGACTGTCCAGTAAGGGATGGTTCCGACCTTGTGTTGTAGGGGGTCGGGCGTTATCCTCGGTACGTTGATCTAGGCCACGTACTGTGACGGGCGGTACCCTAGTAGCCCTGCCATTGATGGAAACCCAATCTTCCTACGCGACCCTACGGTTTTGATTGTATTACCCACTTTGTGGCTAGTATGCTGGAATTTAATCATGTAACAATTACAGCTATTTCTTATTTACTTGAAAACCCTAGACACTATTATAATATCACTGGATTTCCTATAAAATGTTTTGGTTAGCGTAAGGTAAAAACTTACCTGTGTTTATGTGTGGGAAGTCTTACGTGATACCTTTGTTTCAAATGTTTTTCAAAGTTAAGCAACTTTAAACCCTTTACTCATACCAGACCCATGTCTGATCCGGAGTTTATTCTGTTTTTCTTAAACTCTTGGGTACTCAAATTTTTATGAGTAGCCAAGTGATCATGTTTTGGATTGTTGAAGTCTGGAGGAGCTTGAAGCAGAAGTCCAGACGTATATATATCTATCTATCTAGTTCCGATGTGTTAGTGATGTATGTGGTATTTTGGGATGTATGAAATGGAAGATATGTATATATGACTGTCTTGTATGAATGATTTTGTGTAACTCTGATATATGTAAGACTATGTAATAGTTATGTGATGTATTATATTTTTTTCCGTTTCCGCTGTGAGATTCTGAATTGTGTTGTTCTTTCTTCTTTCTTTCTATTTCTATCTATTTCTTTCTTAATGATGATGCGTCTTTTTATGGTTAGAAAGGCGGGTCGTCACAGTTGGTATCAGAGCACTAGGTTGAGTGAATACCTAGGCTTTGAAATAATATCTATCTTGAGAGTGTGTAGTTGTAATTTTTATATATATATCTATATACTTATCTAAATTTGTTGGGTTACTTGTCCAGGTTGTCAACATGAGTACCAGGAGAAGGAGAGGCAGAGGTACGAGTAGCACGACAACCACAAATGGAAGGGGCCCAAATGTTGAAGGTGGTAGAGTAACTGTTGAGGCTGTGACCCCAATACCGCCTCGGGTGAACTTTGCAACGCTATGCAAAGACTTTGCAAATCTCGGAGGAAAGCCTTTTAAAGTATCAGAGTCTATAATTAAGGTTCAAGCTTGGCTATGCTCATGCGAGTGGATCTTTAAGAGTCTTGAATTGTATGATGAGCAGAAAAGGGTAATGGCGTCATGGCAATTGCAAGAAGGTGCTGCTGCTTGGTGGGATGCAGTTACGGTGAATGTTTCAGAAGATGATATTTCTTAGGGTAGATTTAAAGAACTGTTTGAGGAGCAATTCATGCCAACAACAAGGAAGACTCGTTTGTACCGAGATTTTCTGGAATTGAAGCAGCGAAGCATGACTATAGCTGAATATGAGACCAAATTTAATGAGCTATCTCGCTATGGACAGGGACTCATAGACACTCCCCTCAAAAAGAATGTAATGTTTGTGCTGGGAATGAGACCAGAATTTCATGAAAAGATAACAGCGCATTTGAAATGATCTTTTGTGGAGTTGATTGATATGGCACTTAGATATGAGGATTTGATGAATAAGAAACCAGAGGCACCTGTAGCAGCATCTGGAGAGAATTCTGCCAATCCAAATAAGAGGAAATTCAATCCATTTTGGAAAAAGCAAGGCAAAGGGAAGAAACCAGGAGGGAGCAATGGACCTCGCAAGTGTTATATTTGTCAACAAGAGGGTCATTTGGCTAATAAATGTCCCAGGAGAGGATCTCAGCAGCAGCATCAGAGTGGTCCGGGTTCAGCTTTGGTTCATAAATCTTTGTGCTTTAACTGTCATCAACCATGACACATGATTAAAGATTGCCCGCTTCTTCAAAAAGTCCAGCCGAATAAGGTATTTGCTTTGGAAGGTGCACCATCAAACTCTTTTAAGGGCAAGGGAGTTTTGGAAGGTACTTTGCTTATTAATGGTATTTATGTTAAAGTATTATTTGATTCTAGAGCATCTCTCAGTTTTATTTCGTTGGAGGCGGTAGTAAAATTCCACCTTATCCCTAGTGTCGTGGAAAGTTCTATTTGCGTCTCTAATCCCATAGGTGGAGTAACCCGACTTAATATGATTTGCAAAGGCTTACGAATTACTTACCTTTCCCATAGTTTTTCGTGTGAGCCTTATGTATTAGATTTCAAAGGGTTTGACCTTATTCTGGGAATGGATTGGCTTTATAAGCATAAAGCTGTCCTGAATTGTGAAGAGAGAACAGTTTTGTTGGAAACTGATCTGGGTAGAATTGCTAAAGTGACGTGTGATAGTTCTGAAGTTCACCTGAGTAGTCTTTTACATGGAGTTGAGACTTCGCAAGAGAAGGGAGGTGATATTGTTGTGGTTAAAGATTTTCCTGATGTTTTCGAGGAAGTCAAGTGTTTACCTCCACATTGAGAGATAGAGTTTCGGAATGACCTGATTCCAGGGGCAGTACCTATTGTTCAGCCCAGTAGAAGAATGGCACCAAAGGAGAGAGAAGAGTTGGTGAAGCAAACCCAAGATTTTTTAGAGAAAGGTTTGATCCGACCTAGTTTTTCCAGTTGGGGTTCTGCCGTTTTCTTTGTAACCAAGTCGGATGGATCGCTAAGATTCTGTGTTGATTATAGAGAATTGAACAAAGTGACTATCCGAAATAAATATCCATTACCTCGTATAGATAAGATTTTTTAGAGAAAGGTTTGATCCGACCTAGTTTTTCCAATTGGGGTTCTGCCGTTGTCTTTGTAACCAAGTCGGATGGATCACTAAGATTCTGTGTTGATTATAGAGAATTGAACAAAGTGACTATCCAAAAAAAATATCCATTACCTCGTATAAATGATCTCTTCGATCAGTTGCATGGAGCTTCGGTTTTCTCTCAGTTAGATCTAGCTTCGGGTTTTCATCAGTTAAGGGTAGCTGAGGACAGTATTCCCTTGACCGCGTTTCGGGGACCTAATTGTTTCTATGAGTGGTTGGTTATGCCTTTCGAGTTAACCAACGCTCCAGCCTATTTTGTTGACTTGATGAACCGAGTTTTTCGGGATGTGTTGAATAAGTTTGTTCTGGTGTTCATCGATGATATTCTTGTCTATTCCAAGTCAGAAGAGGAGCATAGGCAACATTTAGAGATAGTTTTGGGGACTTTGAGGAGGCATGTTCAGAAGGCGAAGTTCTCCAAATGTCATTTCTGGAAGTCAGAAGTTAAATTTTTGGGGCACATTGTTTCTGGTGAGTGCATTTCGGTAGATCCAGCCAAAGTAGCTACTATCCTGGAGTGGAAGCAACCGAAGACTCCGACTGAAGTCCGTAGTTTTCTGGGTTTAGCTGGTTACTACAGGAAGTTGATCAAGGATTATTCCAAGATTTCTTCGCATCTGACCATGTTGACTCAGAAGGGAGCAAAATTTAAGTGGACAACGCAATGTGAAGAGGCTTTCCAAGAGTTGAAGACAAGGCTAACCACTGCACCTGTGCTAGCTATTCCGGATGGGAAAAGAAAGTTTGAGGTTTATACAGATGCCTGTATAGTTGGACTGGGAGCAGTTCTGATGCAGAATGGGAGAGTAA
The DNA here is from genome assembly GCA_030737815.1 of Allium fistulosum. Taxonomy (NCBI): domain Eukaryota; kingdom Viridiplantae; phylum Streptophyta; class Magnoliopsida; order Asparagales; family Amaryllidaceae; genus Allium; species Allium fistulosum. The sequence continues at coordinate 1,249,640,647 of CM060904.1, read as the reverse complement.
TTGCGTATGCGAGTCGGCAATTGAAGCCACATGAAAAGAACTACGCTACGCACGATTTGGAGTTGTTAGCTATTGTTTTTGCTTTAAAGATCCGGAGACACTATCTTTTGGGAGAGAAGTTCGAGTTATTCACGGACCACAAACCGTTGAAGTATCTTTTCTCTCAGAAGGATCTGAATTTGAGGCAGCAGCGATGGGTTGAGTTTTTAGCATCCTATGATTTGGATATTCTATATACTCCAGGGAAAGGGAATGTTGTAGGTGATGCTCTGAGTAGAAATGCGGTTCTGTCTATTTTGGAAGTTGTTCCATCTCTTATGGAAAGGATCGCAAGTAAATAGGGCTCTTATAAAAAGTTGAGGAGAATCATCAAAGGAGTCAAGAATGGTCTGTTCCAGTTTTGAGATCGATGACCAAGGAGCTTTGAGGATCAGCGGAAGGATTTGTGTTCCGAATTTCAAGGATTTTAAGCAAGAAGTTTTGGCAGAGAGTCATCGCTCCAGATTGAATATACGCCCAGGAATTTCAAAGATGTATAAGGATGTGAAGAGAGTCTTCTGGTGGTCGGGTATGAAGAAGGATGTTGCTGCTTTCGTGAATGGATGTGCGATATGCCAATAGGTGAAAGGTGATCAACAGAAAACAGCCGGATTGTTGCAACCTTTGGAAGTTCCTCGGTGGAAGTGGGAGATGATCTCTATGGATTTCATCGATGGTTTGCCAAGAACCAAAAGAGGAAATGAAGGAATATGGGTTAAAGTGGACCGATTAACTAAGAGCGCCCATTTTATTCCGGTTAAGGCAACTCGTACTGCAGCATCGTTGGCTGTGATTTTCTTGAAGGAGATAATCAGGTTACATGGAGTTCCTGTCAGCATAGTAAATGACCGTGATACTATCTTCACCAGCAAATTTTGGGAGGCTTTGCAATCAGCTATGGGCACGAGATTGAGTTTGAGTACAGCCTACCATCCTCAGACAGACGGACAGACGGAGAGGCTGAATCGTATTTTAGAGGATATGCTGAGAGCTTGTGTTTTGGATTTTGGTGGATCTTGGGAGGACCATCTTTATTTAGTAGAATTATCCTACAATAATAGTTATCAGGCGAGTATCAAGATGGCACCCTATGAAGCTTTATATGGAAGACCTTGTAGATCCTCATCCTGTTGGATCGAGTCGAGAGATCGTCTTGTGCTTGGACCAAATCTGATTCGTGAAGCATCTGCGAAAGTTGAACTTATCAAGAAGAGAATGAAAGCTGCTCAAGACCGTTAGAAGAAATATGCAGATAAAAGGCGAAGACCATTGGAATTGGAAATCAGAGATTTAGTCTTTGTCAAAATTTCCCCGATTAAAGGAGCAGTAAGATTTGGAAAGACGGGAAAACTTGCACCGAGATATATTGGTCCATTCCGAGTGCTGGAAAGAATTGGTGCTATGGCCTACATAATTGAATTGCCAGAGCGGATGTCTGGAATTCATAATGTATTTCATGTATCCCATCTAAAGAAGTTTGTCCATGATCCATCACTGGTTGTAGAACCAGCAGTTCAGGAAGATCTGGAGGTCGAGCCGAATTTGACTATAGTCAGGAAACCAGTCCAGATTGTGGATCAGGATGAGAAGCAACTTAGAAGCAAAGTAGTGAAGCTTGTCAAAGTGCAGTGGAGCGAGGATCCCAGAGACTGTACTTAGGAAACTCTGGATAGCTTTAGGAAAGCTTACCCGGAGTTGTGTCCAGATAACTAGTGACGTTGTTTGTATGAATTGTTTGGATGGTTGTTAATGTATGGATGATATGTATGCTTGGGTTGTTATTATAAAAGCTTTTGGATTATCTTTTGCTTTAAATTTCGGGGACGAAATTCTTTTAAGGGGGGAGGAATGTGACGACCTGGGATTTGGCAATATTATTTTAATAAGAATTTAATCTAATAAATTGAAATATAAACTTATCAGTTTAAAACGAATATATATATATATATGTGTATTTTTGGAAGGAAATTATGATTTGAAATTTTAAATTAAAGAGTTTCAAAATATGTAAAAGTAAAATCCATCTTATTCACATTTAAACTGGGTAAGCTTCACCTATTTACATTTCATCAAAATATATATTTATGATGTAATCTAGGTAATAATGTTTAAATAAAATAAATTGTATTAATATATATACATAAATATAAACATATAAACATAAGAAACTATGATATTAAACATAAGTGAAAAATAAATAAATAATTATGAATGAAGTGTTTGGTAGTTTAAGGCTAAAATAGAAACAAATACATTAGTTAAATACAATAAGTGCTAAATAGAAATAAAAATAAGTACTGATGTTAAATAAATATTTCAAATAAATAAATGGTTATGAAAAAATATGAAATGAACTTAAGATAACTCTAGAAATTTATAAACTATGGAATAAACTTGTTTGCAATGCAAGAAAGAAAATCATATATGTACATACCATATAAAAAGTGGATAAGTATGAAAAAAAAACAAAAAACAGGACAACTTCATTGAATTGCTATCGTTTCAGCCTCCAAGCAAGAGAAAAATCTCTGACTAAACTTTGTACCAGCTAATACAAACCTTGTATAATTTTTCTACATATCTCCTCCTTATCTCATTTCGTTTACAAAACTTAGCATAACAGAGAAAAATAAGTAGACAAATATATTACAACTGAAGCTAAAATTCAACTCTACAACAACAACTAAATCAACTCAACAAGCAAAGAGATTGAGAAGATCAAAAGCGGTTTCGGCTAGCAGTTTTCAAAAGCAAGATTTTTTCTCTGTTCAAAATTGTTTCAGGTGAGTAAACATTTTTATTAAAAAGCTTAAGTAAATTAAAATCTGTTGCATGTGATTGCTGAAATGAATTATGCCTTGCATATAAGTGTGATTCCTGTGTATATGAATATGTTGAAGTGTGCATGTCTGTGTACTGTGTATATCTCTGTTTCATAGTTACAAAGTTTTAAATTTAGATCAAAATTCAAAATCTTTTCATCAATTCTCTGATAGACTTTTGTTTTCAAACAAAATATGTTTGTTTGAACATATATTAAGATTTTAAAATGTATTTAAGTTTAAACAAGTCTGAATATCTTTGGAAATCAAGATATTACAGTAAGAATTTTAAAACATGTTAAAATCAAATATTATAATTTGTTGATTCAAGTATATAACTTGAATTGACTTTGAAAAATATGATTTTTAAAAAGAAAATCATGATTTATGGTGTTGTATCGAGTGAGTTATTCGAAGATGACCAGAAATTAAACTTTGGGGTTTTTCTGGTGATCGAGGTATTCGGAGTGGTCGGGGTTTTGACTGGAGGTAGAGGGAAGTTAGGCGAGCTCGAGAAAAATGATAAGTGAATTTATCATCCACCGTGGTGACGATGATTGATCGAAGTAGGGTTTAAACCCTAAATGGGTCGAGGTCTGGAACTAGGTTGCTGCGGCGCCTTCGGTGGATCGAAGTTCATCGGACTGGGGGGAAAGGTTGAAGGGTTAGTCGGCGAACCTTTGAGGGAGGTGCGTGGTCGCTGGTGGTCGGAATCGTGTGGTCGAGGGGATTTTCTGGTGATGTCGAGTTCCAGGGTTGAACTGGATTGCTCGATTTCGATTTTGGCTATCTGTTTTGGAATCGATGACTTGAATCTATTGCTGAGTCGATGTGCAACTTGCGGGAAGGGGTGAAGGTCGCCGGAGCGCTGGCGAATGTGGGTGCACGTGTACGGCGATGGTTTTGTGTCTGGTGATGGGTTCGTGAGTGACTCGGGGAAGTTATCGAGCGGGAAGGCTTTTGACTCAAAGTGGGACTCGAGTTTGCATGGGATTTAAACAGCAGTTTAAACTTTAACTAAGTTTACGAAAATTTGATGAAGAAGATGGATGACTCGGGAAGATGGTGAGAAAACTCGAGTTTTAACTCGAGTAAACCTGAGATTTTCTCGGGTCATGTTTTAAACGTTAAGTCTAATGAAATTAAAGTGAATCATTGTAAACCATTTTAAGTAGTGGTGAAGTAATTAGTGTTTGAAATTTTATTAACAATTTAAAGCTTTAAGGTTAGTATCTAATTTATTTAAAGTAATTAAGAATATAAATTAATTTATAATTGTAATTAAATAAGAAAGTTAGATTTACAAATTTGTAATTAAAGATTGATTTATGAATTATTAAATGTTTAATTTATTTGTAATTAAGAATTTTTAAATTAACAAATTTAAAGTTAATTAATATATGATTAGTGGTTAACTAATTAAGTAATTTAATTAAGGATTAATAATTGATTAATTAAGTAATTAGTAATTAATTAAATTGTAATTAAGTTTTATTAATTAATAATTAAGGTTATTAATTAATAACTAAGAAGTAATTAATTAAGTAATTAAGGATTAATTAATTGATTTAAAAGGTAATTAAGAAGTGATTAATTAATTATATGGTTTGTAATTAATTAATTAATGATTGATTAAGCAAGATTAAGTGATTAATTCTTAAGTAATTAATTTAATTTGAATTAATTAAATTAATCATAATATGGATTAAAGATTCTTGCTTATGGATGATTGTTGTGTAGAATGTCTAAATTGGATGATATCTATTGGATGATATGCTCTGATATTCTGTGATATGATATTGAATATATCTGTGATAGATGTATGTTATTATCTGTGAATAATGCTGTGTGAATTCAAGTATTAAATTGAATTAAATTGTTTTAAACTTAAAACTACTTGGCCTTCAAAACACGTTTGGATTTCGATGAGACCGGGATCGGGAATCAGTTATGATTATCCGCAAACCACATCGATCCAAGTTAAACGATAGGTCGTGACATCTTAAAGTGAAGATCAAGATGGAGTTTTAGAATGCAAGGGTTATTGATGCAACGCAAGCGACATACCTTAAGTAGCTCCTCCATAAGTCGCGATTCCCACATCTGCTTCCATTGAAGGTCGCTCCAGAATGCAGCGCGACATACCATAAGTCGCGAATCCCAAATTCGCTTCCATCGAAGGTCGCTCTAGAAGTCGCGAACGAGCAGAACCTTATGTCGCGAAGCCCTAGGTCGCAAGCAGAATTCTTGTGTCGCGAACATCCTTATGTCGCTCCAGCTTAGGTCGCAAACGACATTCCTTAGGTCGCGAAGCTTATGTCACTCCAGAATTTCTTATGTCGCTCCAGTAGGTCGAAGTTCCTTATGTCGCTCCAGAATTCTTATGTCGTGAATTCCTTAGGTCGCGAGCTTCCTTATGTCGATGCTTGGTTTTGTTTGTCAATGTGATGTATATTGTTGAGTCGTATGTTGTAACTCGAATGTTGTAACATGTGTATGTTGTAACTCGTGTATTGTTAAGTCGTATGTTTTTAAGTCGTGTGTGTTGTAATTTTCTATAAATAGGGGTGTGTTGTCATTTGTAAGGGGGTTGAATTTTTGAATAAAATTTGTTGAGAGCTTTATGCCTCCATTAAAATTGGAAGTTGAGTGTGATCTCCTTTCTCCATCTTCGGATATTCGAGTGCGCTCGAATCAACGATTTTGTAGCCGATTCACGGAATCTCGTGCGTGAGATCAACGTCGAAGAATCGTAGATCTTAACGCGGTATCTTGCGCGATCAACGTGTTGAAGATAGCTAGAATCCGGTATCTCGAGAGATCAACGGATTTGGGCACTTGGGTATCATCAATTCATCAGTTTATCTTGTTTCATCGATTCATTGTTTCCGCAATTCGTGATTAGATCCGGGATGGATTTGACCGCTGGTTCAGATCTACTTTCGTGCTGCGTCATTTTGGTATCAAAGCAAGGTTACGAACTTTTCCAAGTTCGTTGGGTGTGAAGTTTGTGTTTGGATTTGTTGAAGATTTGATCATGCCTCCGAGACGTGCTAACCGCTATCAAAATATTGAAGATTTGTATAGAAGACAAGAAGCTGAGTAGATGGAGCAGCGTATCAATGAAAAGTTTAATGAGGGTATTGAAAAATTGGAGAAATTGATTAACGGCATGAATCAAAATCAAAGGAGAATGTCACCAGTTTCGAACCAGGGTGGAAACAGGGTTTCGCCATCAGTTTCGGAAGAAAGGAGGATGTCACCCCTGTCTTATCGAGATAGGAGAGAATCATCAGTTTCAATGATGCGAGACCACAATGGGTACCAAAATGCAGAGGGAAGAACTCAACGTGGTTTTGAAAACGAACCATATCGTAATGCTGAAAGACAGGGTAGAAGGGATATGCATGGTCGTAGGGATGTAGATGGTCAGGATCGATATCGAAATACATCTGATTTTGAGGAAGATGGTGATGGAGGTAGTATTCATTATCGAAATCAAGGCCAAGTGCGAATTTCTTGATTGGTTGTCGAATGTTGAAGAAATTTTGGAATTTAAGGATGTGCCTGAGAATCACAGAGTCCAATTAATTGCTACAAGACTAAGGGGAAGAGCTATGGCTTGGTGGCAACAAACTAAACTAACTCGGGAGAGAATGGGTAAATCAAAAGTTGTCACTTGGGAGAAGATGAGAAAGATGATGAAAGCGACTTTTCTGCCGTACAATTATCAATCTCTTATGTATCAACGTTTGTAGAATTTGAGACAAGGGACGAAGACAGTGAATGACTATGCAGATGAATTCTATCAATTGATTGCAAGGAATGATATTATGGAAACCGAGGAACAGCTAACGGCTAGATATGTTGGAGGGTTACGAATGCTAATTCAAGACATGGTTAATATGTTTAATCCTATGTCTGTTGCTGAAGCACATCAGAAAGCTCTAGCTTGGGAGAAACAAGGGAGACGAGGAGGTGGTGTGTTTACGAGTTCCAACAACCAGAATAAGGGTGCTAGTAGCAGTGCAAATGTTTCCAAGACAGTCAATAAACCAGTTGTCAATGAAGCCGCTAAAGCACAAGTCAATAACAGTATCAAGTGCTATAATTGTCAGGAGTTTGGCCATAAAAGTAATGAATGTACAAAGCCAAAGAAGAGAACATTAGTTGCAGAGGAATGTGAGTATGAGGATGTGGAAGCTGAAATTGATTATTCTCATCCACCGAAGTTTGATGAAGATGAAGAAGTTGTGTCAAGAGACGAAGGGTGTAACTTGATGATGAGGAGGTCTTGTTTAACGCCAAACCATGAGGATGATTCTAGTTGGCTGAGGAGCAATATCTTTCATTCTACATGTACTATCTTGGGAAAGGTTTGTCGATTTGTTATTGATGCGGGAAGTTGTGATAACATTATTTCTGAAGAAGCCGTCAAGAAGTTAGGGTTGAAGACTGAAAAACACCCTAGACCTTATAAACTGGCATGGCTAAAGAAAGGTGGAGAAGTGATAGTGGGAAGACGAGCATTTGTTACATTTTCTATTGGGAAGAAGTACAAAGATGAAATATGGTGTGATGTTGTCAATATGGATGTGTGTCATCTACTATTGGGAAGACCATGGCAATATGATAGAGCTGTACAACATAATGGTCGCACCAATAGCTACAGTGTCATGTTCGAAGGTACTCGAATTACCTTAGTTCCTAAGAAGCATGAACAAAGTGAAAGCAAGTCAGAAAAGAAAATGGAACCAACTAGTCTATTATCTTCGAGAGAATTTGTTAAAGAAGTGGAAGATAGTGCTGAAATGTTTTTGTTGATTGGATATGAAACAAGTGAAGATATTGAAATTCCTACGGAGGTTAGACTGGTGTTAAATGAATTTGAAGATGTCTTTCCTGCGGAATTACCCAAGGATTTACCGCCACTAAGGGACATACAACATCAAATTGATCTAGTGCCAGGTGTTGTTTTACCGCATAGGGCGCATTATCATATGAGTCCGAAAGAGCATGAAGAGTAGAGGAGACAGGTTGAGGAGTTGCTTGAGCAAGGGCGTGTTCGAGAGAGTCTCAGTCCTTGTGCTGTACCAGCTCTGTTGGTGCCAAAGAAAGATGGTTCGTGGAGAATGTGTACAGCCAGCAGGGCACTCAACAAAATAATTGTCAGATACAGATTTCCTATGCCAAGACTTGATGATCTATTGGATCAACTTAGTGGGTCTGTAATCTTTTCTAAGATCGACCTTAAGAGTGGTTATCATCAGATTCGCATAAGACCAGGTGATGAATGGAAGACAGCATTCAAGACTCGGAAGGATTATATGAATGGCTAGTCATGCCATTTGGTCTATCTAATGCACCAAGTACATTTATAAGGGCGATGAATCAAATTTTCAGGCCTTACATCGGGAAGTTTGTTGTAGTCTACTTTGATGATATCTTGATATATAGCAATAGCACCGAGGAGCACGTTCAACACTTGCGAAAGGTGTTAACTATTCTTCGTCAAGAACAGTTCTATGCAGCGACAAAGAAATGCGTGTTCATGACGCCAAGTGTTTTATTTCTAGCTTATGTCGTGTCCAAGGAAGGGATACAAGTGGACCAGAGTAAAGTAGCCGCAATCAGAAGTTGGCCACAGCCCAAAACTATAACAGAAGTCAGAAGTTTCCATGGGTTAGCTTCATTTTATCGAAGATTTATACCGCACTTTAGTAGTGTGATGGCTCCTGTTACTGATTGTATGAAAGTAAAGCAGTTTTCATGGACGAAAGAGGCAGGATCTGCTTTTGAACAGATCAAGGAACTTTTAACATCAGCACCGATTCTAGTGTTGCCAGATTTTCAGTTACTATTTGAGTTACATACAGATGCGTCTAAAATTGGAATTGGAGGAGTGTTGAGTCAGAAGGGTCGTCCAATTGCCTATTTCAGTGAAAAGCTTTCTGGAGCAAAGATGTGATACAGTACTTATGATGTGGAGTTTTATGCTATTGTGCAGGCCGTGAAACATTGGAGACATTACTTGTTCCATATAGAATTTGTTTTGTATACGGAACATGAAGCATTGAAACATTTACAAGGGCAGAATAAAATTGCAGCTAGGCATGTAGCGTGGATAGCTTATTTGCAGCAATTTACATTCATCGTAAAGCACAAGTCTGGAGTAACTAATCGCATCGCCGATGCATTGAGTTGGAGGAATAATTTACTAACAACCATGCGAGTAGAGGTGATGGGTTTTGACTTACTTCCAGATTTGCTTACTTCAGATTCATTATTTTCCAAGATCCTAGACAAAGTCAAGCAGGGAAACATGGATGGATATATGTTGGTTGATGGTTTTCTATTCAAACAAAATCAGTTGTGTATTCCAGATTGCAGTCTGCGAATGAAAATCATCAAAGAATTACATGAAGAAGGACACGTGGGCCATGACCGTACTATGCAGTTGATCTCAAAGTCTTATTTTTGGCCGTCAGTGAGGAAGGAGGTTGAAAAGTTCGTTCAGAGGTGCCTATTTGTCAAGTTTCAAAGGGGACCGCAACAAATGCAGGTTTATATATGCCGTTGCATATACCTACTAAACCATGGGTGGATGTTAGTATGGACTTTGTATTGGGATTGCCGAGAACGCAACGTGGCAATGAATCTATCTACGTGGTGGTTGATCGGTTTTCAAAAATGGTACATTTTATCGCATGCAAGAAGACGGCACATGTATTTAATATCGCACAATTATATTTCAGAGAGATCTATCGTCTTCATGGGTTGCCTGAATCTATTATATCGGATAGAGACACTCGTTTTCTGAGTCATTTTTGGATGAGTCTATGGAGAATGGTCGGGACAAAGCTGAAATTCAGTAGTGCTTATCATCCACAAACGGATGGACAGACAGAAGTGGTGAATAGATCCTTAGGTAATCTATTGAGATGCCTCGTGAATGACAATTTGAAGAGTTAGGATTCCAAGCTGTGTCAAGCGGTGTTTGCACACAACCATGCAGTTAATCGTAGCACTGGGTTCAGTCCATTCTAGGTCGTTTACTCAACAATGCCTAAGGGACCATTAGATTTATCTACAGTGCCACAGCAGAAAGGAGTGATCAAACGAGCTAGTGATTTTGTGAATGAATTGCAAGAGTGCCACAAGGTTGTGCAAGAATGATTGCTTAAGGCGAATGAGAAATATAAGCAATCCGCGGATATTATGCAACAAAATGTTGAGTTCAAAGAAGGATATTTTGTATATGCAGTATTGACTAAGGATCGATTTCCTGTTGGTACTTACAACAAACTGGCTGCTAGAAAGATTGGCCCTTTGGAAATCGTAATGAAGATTAACGAGAATGCTTATCGGTTAAGATTGCCGGATCATATCCATACTGCCGACGTTTTCAACGTCAAACACTTGATTCCATACCATGAGAATAAGCATGTCGAAGAAGAGGAAAGTGTGAATTCAGGGTCGAATTCTTTTCAACTAGGGGAGAATGATGCAGCGCAAGCGACATACCTTAAGTCGCTCCTCCATAAGTCGTGATTCTCACATCCGCTTCCATCGAAGGTTGCTCCAGAATGCAGTGCGACATACCATAAGTCGCGAATCCCAAATCCGCTTCCATCGAAGGTCGCTCCAGAAGTCGCGAACGAGCAGAACAATATGTCGCGAAGCCCTAGGTCACGAGCAAAATTCTTGTGTCGCGAACTTCCTTATGTCGCTACAGCTTAGGTCGTGAACGACATTCCTTAGGTCGCGAAGCTCCTTATGTCGCTCCAGAATTTCTTATGTCGCTCCAGTAGGTCGAAGTTCCTTATGTCGCTCCAGAATTCTTATGTCGCGAATTCCTTAGGTCGCGAGCTTCCTTATGTCGATGCTTGGTTTTGTTTGTCAATGTGATGTATATTGTTAAGTCATATGTTGTAACTCGTATGTTGTAACTCGTGTATTGTTAAGTCGTATGTTGTTAAGTCGTGTGTGTTGTAATTTTCTATAAATAGGGGTGTGTTTTCATTTGTAAGGGGGTTGAATTTTTGAATAAAATTTGTTGAGAGCTTTGTGCCTCCATTAAAATTAGAAGTTGAGTGTGATCTCCTTTCTCCATCTTCGGATATTCGAGTGCGCTCGAATCAACGATTTTGAAGCCGATTCATGGAATCTCGTGCGCGAGATCAACGTCGAAGAATCGTAGATCTTAACGCGGTATCGTGCGCGATCAACGTGTTGAAGATAGCTAGAATCTGGTATCTCGAGAGATCAACGGATTTGGGCACTTGGGTATCATCAATTCATCAGTTTATCTTGTTTTATCGATTCATTGTTTCCACAATTCGTGATTAGATCCGGGATAGATTTGACTGCTGGTTCAGATCTACTTCCGTGCTGCGTCAGTTATTGTCGTTAACTCTGAGGGTGATTCCAAATTGATTGTAACGAGATAATGCCTTCGGTTTCGTTCGAACCCGAAACGAACTTGTATGGATTGAATGCTTTCAGCACATCATCAGGTGGACGATGAGCATTCTAAGAGATGAGTTCTATAAAGGTAATCGTAGCTTCAAGCATCATCAACCAGGAATGGCTAAAACAGGGGAGGTGCAGCAAGGCTAAGTGGGTAGCACTCAAGTAGGACGAGATATACGCCTGTCTAGATGTCCCTTTTTATTTCGGATTAGTGGGTAGTTGTTGGCCACAACTGCAGGGTTGTCTTGTTCGGGACTGTCCAGTAAGGGATGGTTCCGGCCTTGTAATGCTGGGGGTCGGGCGTGATCCTCGGTATGTTGATCTAGGCCACGTACTGTGACGGGCGGTACCCTAGTAGCCCTGCCATTGATGGAAACCCAATCTTCCTACGTGACCCTACGGTTTTGAGTGTATTACCCACTTTGTGGCTAGTATGCTGGAATTTAATCATGTAACAATTTCAGCTATTTCTTATTTACTTGAAAACCCTAGACACTATTATAATATCACTGGATTTCCTATAAAATGTTTTTGTTAGCGTAAGGTAAAAAGTTAAAAGTGTTTATGTGTGGGAAGTCTTACGTGATACCTTTGTTTCAAATGTTATTCAAAGTTAAGAAATTTTAAACTGTTTACTCATACCAGACCCATGTCTGACCCGGAGTTTATTCTGTTTTTCTTAAACTCTTGGATACTCAAATTTTTATGAGTAGCCAAGTGATCAGGTTTTGGATTGTTGAAGTCTGGAGGAGCTTGGAGCAGAAGTCCAGACTTATATATATCTATCTATCTAGTTCCACTGTGTTAGTGATATATGTGGTATTTTGGGATGTACGAAATGGCAGATATGTATATATGACTATCTTGTATGAATGATGTTGTGTAACTCTGATATATGTAAGACTATGTAATAGTTATGTGATGTATTATATTTTGTTCCGTTTCCACTGTGAGATTCTTAATTGTGTTTTTCGTTCTTCTTTCGTTCTATTTCTATCTATTTCTATCTATTTCTTTCTTAATGATGATGCGTCTTTCTGTGGTTAGAAAGGCGGGTCGTCAAACAGACCAGACAACAAGCCAGTGGAACAAAATGAACCAGACCAGACAACAAGCCAGTGGAACAAAATGAACTAGACCAGACAACAAGCCAGTGGAACAAAATGAACCATACCAGACAACAAGCCAGTGGAACAAAATAACTCAGGTCCAACCAGACATGTATGCATTGGAGCATGTATGCATATATGCATGCACATATCAGTTCAGTTCAAAAATGTACACATCAGAATGCAAGCACAACAAGTCAAACAAGCTGGTGGACCATCTTTGAAAACAATATAATAGAGCATTCAAAATATGAACATGTTGTATATGCAAGATAAATGCAAGAAATGAGCAATCACATATATGTATACATGTCTGCACACACATGTATACATATATAGTGGCAAACATGGGCAGCTTAACTCGAAACAAAATCATAGAACTTCTGACATGCTCATATGAACATGAACACACAAGAGAGCATACATATGTACACAGTAAACATGTAATGGAACTCGAAGCAAAGCATAATGCAGTAAAACCTCGAGCAAGGCAACATAGGGAGTCAAATCAACATAAATACAACAATGTACAAAGCAAAATTCACATCAAACAGCCTTGACTCGAACAAAACTGAAGTGCACCAGCCCCAACAATCATAGTGACTAGTTCTTCATATGCAACAACAAGTCTAACAAGTAAATTCAAGCATAGATACAGCAAGTCTAAACAACCAGCATTGATAACAGAGTCATCACACATATATATATATATATATACATACATATATGTATATACATGGTGACACACATACAAGTGGACATGACATGATCCAAGAAAAACAGTAGCAGTTCGAAAAAAAGTCAAGAAGCAGTTTCAAAAAGAAATTTTCAATCAAAACACTGTTGAAGTGTTCAATAATTATCAATAGCAGTTTGAATAATGTCACAAGGGATTTCAACCAAGGAACAAGTCAATGAATGATATAAACAGGTCGTAGGAGAAAAAAGAACGGAACAAAATTCAAACATATTCAACCGATGATAAGAAGAACAAGTCAAGAATTCATCACAATCATTCAAGCAGAAATCGAATGGCCGAGCAAATCAATTGAAGAATTCAAACCAATATATACGAATGAAAGTATAGGGTTTTCGATCCCTATAAATTAAACCCAAATCATCATCGGCAAAATTATTCAAGTTCGAGACAAAAATCCAGAGAGCATACTTAGAACAAATCACAAACAAATCCAAAACTCGAATCAAAGTCGAGCATAATCAAAATCAAAAAAGGGAAAAAAATCACATACCGATATTCGAGCTCGACTCAATTGAAGCGATCGTGAGCACTCAAAACCTAGAAGTTGATTGACGAAGCAAATCGAAGAAATATCATCACTACAATCGAATAATTGAATCGGCGTCTTTAATTTGGAAGAAACCCTAATTTTTGAAGAGAAGCAAAAGGGAACGACTGAAGATACTAAACAAAAGAAAAGGGAAGACAGTCTCTCATTTTAATTATTACTTGGGCCAGTTCTATTTTTGATATTGAGCTTTAGTTAAAAATTAGGGTTTTGTCTTAGTTTATTTGTAACTTTCTATTTTAAAATTGTGTAAATTTCCAGTTGTGTAACTAGGTACAAACTACGTGGCGTAGTTTGTGAATTGGCAACTCAGTGACTGAGTTGTGGTAGGATTTTGAGCTAAGAGTTAGGTTAATCAATTTAGCGGGTGTCGCGAGTTTACATGTTTTTGTAAGCGTCTGATTACCTAATTTATATTAGAAACCTTGGGGGCAGAAGGTAGGTAGTATTTGCCGAAGCTGGGTAAAGCTGTGTGTGATCTTTTCTGCATTGCTTTCCGTTAGTATTTTTATTTTCGCATTAATTTTTAGTATCACCCTATTCAACCCCCCTTAGGGTGAAAACAATCCTACATTACGAACTTTGACTGGAAATCAAATTATATGATATTTCTATCAAAACACTTGTGCCATTTTGATGCTTGTTGAATGACACTTTAGTACATGTTCGTAGATCATATCAAAAAACCACAAACTCAATATCACTCCCACTGACTTTGTGACACTTTGGTTGTTATCTACAAACAAATAGTTCTAAATCCTTATTAAGAAATTTTCCATTTCAATACATATGTACCAAAATACCAAGTGATAATTTTATGAATAAATCCAAATTAACTTGAGCACATTATATAATGATCTATTACGCTAGTTTCAATAATTGAGATTTATGAGAATATTCTTATCAACGTTGCTCATTGAATTTCAACTTCTTTAGTCTTGCTCTTAAAGGCACAATCACAACCGACAGATCACATCCCTTCGAGTACAACTATCAAAATCATATTTTGATACTATACATGGAATCTATTATGAATTTGCATTTCACACCATATCGTAGTGTCCATACTCTTAATAGCTTAATTGACAACTAAGGATTATCTATTCTCAACATTGATAAGTGTTATCTTGCTTTTTTACCAAGCAGATTCTCATTGAAATTAGAATGCCAAGATGAAGATGCAACAATTCACGAACTTAAAACATTATTAGAAGGCAATAGGAGCACACTCAACAAATTTCAGAAGATTCTAAGCAAAGGGAACCACTCGGCACCGAGTCCTCCCACTTTGTATCGAGTGCTTTATGTTGCACGTGGGACCTACAAAATTCTTATAGGTGGGTCTCCGGTATGAGTGATTGTCACAAAGTATATTAGAAATAACCCAATCTCAAAGGAAAGATAGTTGGAACATAACAGTTCGAGGATAAGTGGCATAATAGAAGAAGATGGGAAGATTTCTTCTTATAAAAACTAGTTGGTACCGAGTGGAACCACTCGGTACTAGAGATTGTTATCAGTGTTTGGGCCCTGAAGCTCACTTCTGCATACTTGGACTTGGAATTGATATTTCGTGACCCTTTAGTTCTACTGAACGATTTTCCTATAAATATAGACCATATGGCTAATGGAAAAGGATTTTTGGGCACTTCACCTCATTCATCCCTTAACTATCCTCCATTGAAATCACTAAGGAAACTACTATTTGATGTTCTAGGCTTTAGATCAGTAAATCTCTTCTACTAGTGACTCTAAAATCTATAATTAATACAAAATTATATTGGACGTTGGCCAAATATTTCCCAACTACTATAAAATTCTACTATTCTCTTTACTTTTGATGTATTTTTTTGCTAGATCCCTTTTTATTTCAATCTTCTTCTTGTGTTGATATATTTTTGGCATCAGCATTTTGGTGCTTTAATTAATAGCTAAACTCAGGCTTAGATCTTGCTTGCTATTTTGGGTTTAGTTTAATCCAATGGTTAGATCTAGAAGATTTGCTTTATGGAATTTTGAAACTTGCTATTAGAAACCTGTAACGACCACGACTTTCTCTCCACAGAAAGTCGCGTCGTTAATAAGAAAGAAAGGGGTAGAAAATAGAAAAGAAGAGAAGAAAGAAAGAAACAACAACAACGATCTCACAGCGGAACGAATAAATTATATTAATAACATAAACTATTACAAAGTATACAACACTTATCAGAGTTTACACAACTATACAACACATACTAGACAGTTATAAACATCTGTCTAGATATTACAACTCAAATACAATACAAGACTCTAACACAGATATCAACACAGCGGAATACTATATCTACGAACGCCGAAGCCTCCTGCTCCATTGCTCCTCCACAATTCGTCAAAGCTAAACCTGAATCCCTTGGCTACTCGTAAAAATTTGAGTACCCAAGAGTTTATAAAACAGAAATAAACAACTTGGGTCAGACATGGGTCTGGTGTGAGTAACAGGTTAAACTTGTTTAACTTTGAAAACCATTTGGAAAGAAAAGGTATCTCGTAAGACTTCCCGCACATAAACACGGAAAAGTTTTTACCTTACGATAACCAAAACATTTGATAGGAAATTCGATTGTATTATAATAGGGTCTAGGGTTTTCAAATAAATATGAAATAGCCGAAATTGTTACATTATTAAATTCCAGCATACATAAGTATACAATCAAGTCCGTTATCACTTATTGGAATTTTGGATTCCATACAATGGCAGGGCTACCGGGGTACCGCCCGTCACAGTACGGGGCCTAGATCACCGTACCGAGGATCACTCCCAATCCCCTGCAACACAAAGCCGGAACCATCCCTTACTGGATAATTCCGAATAAAATCACCCCACAGATGGCCGTCGCCAACTGCACCACTAAGCCGAAATAAAAGAAGGAACTCTCTAGACAGGGATGACCTTACTCTCAGTGGGTGCTACCCACGAAGCCTTGCTGCACCTCCCCTGTTTTAGCCATTCCCGGTTGATGAGGCTTGAGGCTACGATTTACCTTTAAATCAGAACACATCACTTAGAATGCTCATCGCCCTCCTGACGATGTGTTGAAAGCATTCAATCCATACAAGTTCGTTCCGGGTTCGAACGAAACCGAAGGCATTATCTCGTTACACTCGTATTGGAATCACCCTCAGAGTTAACGACAATAACCCTTGCACTCTGAATCTTCATCTTCACTTGAGATTCACGACCTATCGTTAATTTGGATCGATGTGGTATTCGGGTCTCCAGACCTGGAATTCCGGTATACGGAAACCCGATCCCGGTCTCATCGAAATCCAAAACGTATCTTTTAAGGGCCAAGTTGTTTTAAGGTTAAAACAATTCAATTCTTATCTATATACACAAAGATAGATAATTCAACAGATAATCTACATTATCATCACAACAGATAATTCATATTATCATTAATTCAACCAAACATCTATATCACAGATTAATCATATCTCATCAGAGATATCAAACCATGCAAAGCATTCAATATCATTCATCATCCTTAAGTAATGATTTATATCATCTCTAGTCAATTTAAAGTGAATTAAATTAATTACTTCATCTTATAAATCCTGCTTACTTAATTATTAATTAAACCAATTAATTAATCATACTCTAAGTATCTATTTAATTAATCATTCCTGATTAATTACCCTTTAATTACTTCAAGTAATTAATCCTTAATTAATTCCACAAATTAATTATCTTAATCCATTACAGTAATTAATCCTTAATTACTTCATTAATTAATTAACTATATTTAATTACATTAATCCTTAATTACATCATTAAAATTCTTAATTACATCATTAATTATATTAATTAATGATCCTTAATTATTCTTAATTAATTATCTTATTTAAATTAATAATTAATTAGTCACATTTATTAATCACCTTTGATTAATCTCATTTAGTAATTAACTACTCTTAATTACTACACTTCATAAATTAATTACTCCTTAATTAATTATCCTTTAATTAATCCCTTGATTAATTATTAAAAGTACTAAACTCAAATTACTTTTATTAAACCACCTTTAGTTAATTATATCCACTAATTAACTTTAATTACTTTTCTAAGTAATTTATACTTTCACTAATTACCTTTAAGTAATTATCTAATCACCCAGTGATTTTCTTAAATTAATTAAATAAATTAATTTAAACTTATCAAATTTATTTAATTAATTACCTTAAGTAATTTATTTCTTTAATTACTTTTATTAAGTAATTTATACTTAACCAATTTTACAAATTATTATCATTTGTTAATAATCTACACTTATCTAATTAAATTTCTTAATTTCAAATTAATTAACTCTCAACTAATTAACTTAAAATCTTAATTAATTAATTAATTAACATTAAACCATTAATTAATTAAATTACCAAATTACTCCTTAATTACCTTATTAATTTAATGACTCCTATATCATTAAATCTCTAAATTAAAGTATAAACATTAATAACTACTTTAATTATCATTTACAAAAGGGCTTTGAAATTCTTTTACTTTTAAATCTTCCTTTTATTCATTTCAAATTAAGGATTTAAAATAAATTTCAAATTTAACTTAACCAAATTTAAATCAAATTATAACCCAATGTTAAAGAACCACTTAACATTAAAGATTTTAAACTAATTTATTTAAATTCAATTTTGATTTAAAATTATACTTCCAATATTTAACTTTGTCTAAACATTATAAATTTTATAAACTTTATTTATTTCAAACTATAATTCAAATTAGATTTGAAACCATACTTTAAATTTGATTTAAAACTTTGTTTAAATCTTGTTTCAAACTTTTTAAACTCATTTTAAATTTTAAAACTCCTGTCAGATTTTAAAACTGCAACATCACAGATTACCCGAGCCAAACATCATATTACCCGAGAAAATTTTACAGAAATCACGAGACCAGCTTCGAGTTTTCTCTTCCCTTTTCTTTTATACTTTATTTTATTAAAAATTTAAAACTGTTAAACCCACGTGAGTCTCCCCTGAAAACAACTCGAGCCAGAGCCTTAATTTCTCGAGTATGACTTCGAGTCAAATTCCATTTCCTCCAGTACGTCTTCTTCTTCCTCTAATCCAACTTCTTCCAGATGTACTAAATGTACATGTGCACGTGCACAGGTGAAACACTCGCCTCAGGCCATCGGTACCATCACCAGCATGTCGACTTCGACCATCATCCACGATTGCGACCTCCAGAACCTCGAACAACCACCACCATCGAATTCGAGCAATTCTCGACCAAATCCTGGAACCAAACTGAAACCATTTTTCCATAACCTGAAATCACTTCGATCTCACACCTCCAACCATCAAAGACTTGGAAACTTCGTCCAACCCTCCTTCAACATCCAAGCTACGACCTCCTTGAATATCAGAGAACTCGATCACTCATAGGTACGATGTCGATCAAATTGCCAGAGCACACCTAAAACTAGGTTTACGAACTACAAAATCATGCCGCCTTCGCCTCGATGATCGAGATCATCTCCGTCCATTTTTCCCTGCATTCTCGTAAGCCCCTCCACCTCTACGCGAAACCACAAAACTTCTCTACCCTTAGATCGCCAGAGATTGCCACAAATACATTCTCCAGTCTAACCCAAAATACAACCTCAATGCATTATTAAAAATTTAGATTTTAGTTTTAAAAATCTTAATTTTCTAAATAGATTCAAGTTATAACTATGAGACAACGAATTAAAACATTTGATTTAATCATGATGTTTGAATGGTTACTGTATTTCTTGATTTTTCAGAGGATTTCCAATCATAAGATACTTGAACTATTTTTAATACCTAGATTATGATTAACTAATATATTTTGTTTTGAATCCAAGTCCTAATAGTGATTTTATAAAAATCTTAAATTTCTAAATTGTCACTTAACTCTGGAACAAAGAACAGAGAAACACTTATATGAACAAATGAATCACATATGTACTCAGGTTTTAAATCATTCACATATTCATATATTCAGATTAAAACAACATGCATACATATCTCCAAACATACCTCATGAGTTTACTTCAAACACTTAGCATATGCATCAAATTTAAAGATGTTTTATGCTCACAGTTTAAAAGGGCATAGGTCTAAACTTAAGAACAGAAATGATAAAATCAACTAAAATACTCACAGGCTTACATATATATAGATATGCAAAGAAATCATCACATGGTAATTCACACGAAACATATATTTGTTACTTAAGTTTTTAATCTAAAAGTTTACTCATCTAATTTGATAAACAGAGAATAAAGTTATTTTAGAAAAATGTTACTCACCAGATAAAATGAAGGACAGAGCATCTTTTTTGAAACTGCCTTTGAAACTTTTTAAAACTGGAATTGTTGTTAATAAATCTTGCATGCATGTTAACTTGTTTGTTTTGATGTGTTGCTTTAGACTCCAGGTTTGATTTTTCTTTGATCTTGCTTTAAAACAGGTTTACTTGTTTCCAGATTGAAGAAATGCAGGCTTTCAGATTTGAAGAGGAAACAGACTTTGCCTTTGATTTTTGAATAATGGATTACAGGGTTTACACTTGCAGGCTTTGTTTTGAGATTGAAGAAATGCATTACAGGGATTGAAGAAGAAGTTTTACAGGGATTGAAGAAGAAGCTTTTTAGAGGATTGATTACATGTTGTTTTTGGGATTAAGGAATTTGATTACAGATATATTTTGAGAGATTGTTTGTTTCAGATTTTGGTTTTAGAAAATAGGTTGAAGTCTTTTGTCTTTTGAATTGAAGAAGATAGAAAAGAAAAAATGAGTATAAGAGATAGATGTATATATAAGTAAAAATGATTTATTTTAAAATAAAAAGAAAAATTAAAAACAACAATGACACTTGTCTTTCTCATATTCTAATTTTACAACACATGTTAAAATGGTTACTTAATAATTTAACACTTGTCTTTTTATTTAGTTTTATTTATTTTAAATGTAAATAAATCTTTTTCTTTATTTATAAAACACTTATTACTTATCTATTTATATATATAATACTTTTAAAGAAATAAAACTAATTATATATATATATATAAAGCTTATACATATATTTATAAAATCAAAAACTATTTAAAACCTTACCTCTTTTGAATTTCAAAATTAAATCTAAATTCAAATTCAAATTATATTTTTAAAATCCAATTTAAAGTAAATTTAAAACAACATATTGAATATAACAATCCTATTTTATTAAAGTTTATTTATATCTATATATATAAAACAATATATTAATAATATTGTTTAACATAATAATTTATTAATATTAAAACAATTTATAAAAGAGATTACCTTATTATTAATCTTATTTAAAACCATATAGATATTAATTTTAAATAACTTTGAAAAGCTAATATTAAATAAATCCAAATCTCCAAACTATAAATATATATAAATTAGAAATTTAAAACAAGATTTCATTTATTATTTAAATTTCAAATCCAAGCTTATCTATTTACAATATATACATATATATATATACATTATAAATAGAAATCATTTTATTAGTTTTTAAAGGATAGAATTCACTAATTAAATATTCATTTAATTAGATTTTTAAACCAATTCAAATATTTTTATCAAAGATTAACAAATCAATTTAATTATTTAAACATATTATTAAATTGATATTGCCCTAAATTTCCGGGATATTACATTCCTCCCCCCTTAAAATAATTTCGTCCCCGAAATTTAAAACAAAGGTAATTTAATAATCCATTTAAATCACAAGCATATATTATCATCCATATGCTAACAACCATAACAAACAATTCATCCAAACAAACAATTTTAATTATCCAGACAAAATTCTGAATAAAATTTCCTCGAGTTTCCCCAAGTATATATATACCGGGATACTCGCTCTACAGAATCCAAACAATCAATACTACTAAGCTATAGAGCTTCTACTCATCTAGATCTACAGAACTAAACAAGATATCAGACTACAGACGAGTCTGACTCAACAACCAAATCCTCCAGAACTGCTGGTCCCAAAACCCGAGATAGATCAAACACGTACTCCCTCAGAGATACGTAAAACACAATGAATTCCAGTTATCCAAACTGACAATTCAATCCAGTAGATCAAAGCACTTATCCAAATTAGATCACAGAAAAGATCCAAAACAATTCGGAGCTGACTTTCCAGACTTACCAAATCTTATTGCTCCCTTTAACCAGAGAAAAACTTCACAACCACGAAGTCTCCAATTTCGAATTTCAAATTCTATCGTCTCTTATCCACAAAATCCTTCAGACGATCCTGAGCTGTCTACAGATCTTTCCTGATCAACTCAACCTTCGCTGATGCTTCTAGCAATAACTGGACCAGAAATAACTCAATCAACAATGATCCTCTCAAGATCTACCAATAATCCAAAACACAACTCTACTTCACCATATCAGTAGACGAACTAACTTCTCCTATCTGGAAAAGATAAACAGGAGCACTTGCCAAACTGCTCCCGCTGCACCACTCTGATCTGGAGTAGAAATGAAAATGCTGATGATGAACACAAGCACAGACTGGACAACACATTCCAGAAAATATCGGATAACTCAAAAGAATACTCAAACTATCGCAAGTCACTTTTGCGATCCACCCAGCCAAATAAAACTGTTCTCTCTTTACCAATCAGAACAGTTCACACTTGACTATCCAATCCATCGAAGAAATGGATTCTCTCTGCTGCTTCTGAACTTCACCTTCAGAAAAACTTCTACCGAAAACAGAACACTCCGAGCTGCACTACTGCCACAGATGCCACAGACTTCTCAATCCAAAGTTCTTCGAGAAATTCGGACTTCAAACAGAACAAAAACATCTTGCTGAACTCAGCCTCGACACCGAAGCAGACACACTTCATTAACTTGTTCCAAAGAAAACATCTTCGGGAACATCCATAGTCACTGCATCTCATCACGCAGCTACTTCTTCCAGAAGTATCAAGATACCATCACTCGCTTCTGTCCAACCGACAGCTCCAACTTTACTCATCCAAACTACAAAGATAAACTCCGAACCATAACAGTTTCCTTCGGAGATCGATGAAATTCTTTACCACAGTAAAGTTTACTCGAGACGGTATTAGGTTTACAGTCTCGACAAATATACTTCCAACCTCAACACCCAGACTCCTAATCTTAGATGATAAATTATTATCATCTCAACCAATCATTATAAATACCATATACTTTTAAAATGATACTTTTTATATATAGAAAATATATATCTGGGTAAAATTATTTCACCTTCCCTTTTTAAAACAATATTGTGTCTGTTGGCCTGGTCCAAGTGTTTAGAGATCCCTATCAATAACGGTAGCTACTCGTATTGACCAGAATCCATATACCACTTAACCGATCAATTAACACAGTATAAAACCATTTTATATAACTAACAAATACGCACTCTCGTATATATATACACTCGGACTCAAACAGGTTGCTACAGATCCTAATTGAACAACCCTTCCGAACCTAGGTATTCACTCAACCTAGTGTTCTGATATTCACTTAACTAATAGCTTAGGTATTCGCTCAACCTAAGCTCTGATACCACTGTAACGACCACGACTTTCTCTCCACAGAAAGTCGCGTCGTTAATAAGAAAGAAAGGGGTAGAAAATAGAAAAGAAGAGAAGAAAGAAAGAAACAACAACAACGATCTCACAGCGGAACGAATAAATTATATTAATAACATTAACTATTACAAAGTATACAACACTTATCAGAGTTTACACAACTATACAACACATACTAGACAGTTATAAACATCTGTCTAGATATTACAACTCAAATACAATACAAGACTCTAACACAGATATCAACACAGCGGAATACTATATCTACGAACGCCGAAGCCTCCTGCTCCATTGCTCCTCCACAATTCGTCAAAGCTAAACCTGAATCCCTTGGCTACTCGTAAAAATTTGAGTACCCAAGAGTTTATAAAACAGAAATAAACAACTTGGGTCAGACATGGGTCTGGTGTGAGTAACAGGTTAAACTTGTTTAACTTTGAAAACCATTTGGAAAGAAAAGGTATCTCGTAAGACTTCCCGCACATAAACACGGAAAAGTTTTTACCTTACGATAACCAAAACATTTGATAGGAAATTCGATTGTATTATAATAGGGTCTAGGGTTTTCAAATAAATATGAAATAGCCGAAATTGTTACATTATTAAATTCCAGCATACATAAGTATACAATCAAGTCCGTTATCACTTATTGGAATTTTGGATTCCATACAATGGCAGGGCTACCGGGGTACCGCCCGTCACAGTACGGGGCCTAGATCACCGTACCGAGGATCACTCCCAATCCCCTGCAACACAAAGCCGGAACCATCCCTTACTGGATAATTCCGAATAAAATCACCCCACAGATGGCCGTCGCCAACTGCACCACTAAGCCGAAATAAAAGAAGGAACTCTCTAGACAGGGATGACCTTACTCTCAGTGGGTGCTACCCACGAAGCCTTGCTGCACCTCCCCTGTTTTAGCCATTCCCGGTTGATGAGGCTTGAGGCTACGATTTACCTTTAAATCAGAACACATCACTTAGAATGCTCATCGCCCTCCTGACGATGTGTTGAAAGCATTCAATCCATACAAGTTCGTTCCGGGTTCGAACGAAACCGAAGGCATTATCTCGTTACACTCGTATTGGAATCACCCTCAGAGTTAACGACAATAACCCTTGCACTCTGAATCTTCATCTTCACTTGAGATTCACGACCTATCGTTAATTTGGATCGATGTGGTATTCGGGTCTCCAGACCTGGAATTCCGGTATACGGAAACCCGATCCCGGTCTCATCGAAATCCAAAACGTATCTTTTAAGGGCCAAGTTGTTTTAAGGTTAAAACAATTCAATTCTTATCTATATACACAAAGATAGATAATTCAACAGATAATCTACATTATCATCACAACAGATAATTCATATTATCATTAATTCAACCAAACATCTATATCACAGATTAATCATATCTCATCAGAGATATCAAACCATGCAAAGCATTCAATATCATTCATCATCCTTAAGTAATGATTTATATCATCTCTAGTCAATTTAAAGTGAATTAAATTAATTACTTCATCTTATAAATCCTGCTTACTTAATTATTAATTAAACCAATTAATTAATCATACTCTAAGTATCTATTTAATTAATCATTCCTGATTAATTACCCTTTAATTACTTCAAGTAATTAATCCTTAATTAATTCCACAAATTAATTATCTTAATCCATTACAGTAATTAATCCTTAATTACTTCATTAATTAATTAACTATATTTAATTACATTAATCCTTAATTACATCATTAAAATTCTTAATTACATCATTAATTATATTAATTAATGATCCTTAATTATTCTTAATTAATTATCTTATTTAAATTAATAATTAATTAGTCACATTTATTAATCACCTTTGATTAATCTCATTTAGTAATTAACTACTCTTAATTACTACACTTCATAAATTAATTACTCCTTAATTAATTATCCTTTAATTAATCCCTTGATTAATTATTAAAAGTACTAAACTCAAATTACTTTTATTAAACCACCTTTAGTTAATTATATCCACTAATTAACTTTAATTACTTTTCTAAGTAATTTATACTTTCACTAATTACCTTTAAGTAATTATCTAATCACCCAGTGATTTTCTTAAATTAATTAAATAAATTAATTTAAACTTATCAAATTTATTTAATTAATTACCTTAAGTAATTTATTTCTTTAATTACTTTTATTAAGTAATTTATACTTAACCAATTTTACAAATGATTATCATTTGTTAATAATCTACACTTATCTAATTAAATTTCTTAATTTCAAATTAATTAACTCTCAACTAATTAACTTAAAATCTTAATTAATTAATTAATTAACATTAAACCATTAATTAATTAAATTACCAAATTACTCCTTAATTACCTTATTAATTTAATGACTCCTATATCATTAAATCTCTAAATTAAAGTATAAACATTAATAACTACTTTAATTATCATTTACAAAAGGGCTTTGAAATTCTTTTACTTTTAAATCTTCCTTTTATTCATTTCAAATTAAGGATTTAAAATAAATTTCAAATTTAACTTAACCAAATTTAAATCAAATTATAACCCAATGTTAAAGAACCACTTAACATTAAAGATTTTAAACTAATTTATTTAAATTCAATTTTGATTTAAAATTATACTTCCAATATTTAACTTTGTCTAAACATTATAAATTTTATAAACTTTATTTATTTCAAACTATAATTCAAATTAGATTTGAAACCATACTTTAAATTTGATTTAAAACTTTGTTTAAATCTTGTTTCAAACTTTTTAAACTCATTTTAAATTTTAAAACTCCTGTCAGATTTTAAAACTGCAACATCACAGATTACCCGAGCCAAACATCATATTACCCGAGAAAATTTTACAGAAATCACGAGACCAGCTTCGAGTTTTCTCTTCCCTTTTCTTTTATACTTTATTTTATTAAAAATTTAAAACTGTTAAACCCACGTGAGTCTCCCCTGAAAACAACTCGAGCCAGAGCCTTAATTTCTCGAGTATGACTTCGAGTCAAATTCCATTTCCTCCAGTACGTCTTCTTCTTCCTCTAATCCAACTTCTTCCAGATGTACTAAATGTACATGTGCACGTGCACAGGTGAAACACTCGCCTCAGGCCATCGGTACCATCACCAGCATGTCGACTTCGACCATCATCCACGATTGCGACCTCCAGAACCTCGAACAACCACCACCATCGAATTCGAGCAATTCTCGACCAAATCCTGGAACCAAACTGAAACCATTTTTCCATAACCTGAAATCACTTCGATCTCACACCTCCAACCATCAAAGACTTGGAAACTTCGTCCAACCCTCCTTCAACATCCAAGCTACGACCTCCTTGAATATCAGAGAACTCGATCACTCATAGGTACGATGTCGATCAAATTGCCAGAGCACACCTAAAACTAGGTTTACGAACTACAAAATCATGCCGCCTTCGCCTCGATGATCGAGATCATCTCCGTCCATTTTTCCCTGCATTCTCGTAAGCCCCTCCACCTCTACGCGAAACCACAAAACTTCTCTACCCTTAGATCGCCAGAGATTGCCACAAATACATTCTCCAGTCTAACCCAAAATACAACCTCAATGCATTATTAAAAATTTAGATTTTAGTTTTAAAAATCTTAATTTTCTAAATAGATTCAAGTTATAACTATGAGACAACGAATTAAAACATTTGATTTAATCATGATGTTTGAATGGTTACTGTATTTCTTGATTTTTCAGAGGATTTCCAATCATAAGATACTTGAACTATTTTTAATACCTAGATTATGATTAACTAATCTATTTTGTTTTGAATCCAAGTCCTAATAGTGATTTTATAAAAATCTTAAATTTCTAAATTGTCACTTAACTCTGGAACAAAGAACAGAGAAACACTTATATGAACAAATGAATCACATATGTACTCAGGTTTTAAATCATTCACATATTCATATATTCAGATTAAAACAACATGCATACATATCTCCAAACATACCTCATGAGTTTACTTCAAACACTTAGCATATGCATCAAATTTAAAGATGTTTTATGCTCACAGTTTAAAAGGGCATAGGTCTAAACTTAAGAACAGAAATGATAAAATCAACTAAAATACTCACAGGCTTACATATATATAGATATGCAAAGAAATCATCACATGGTAATTCACACGAAACATATATTTGTTACTTAAGTTTTTAATCTAAAAGTTTACTCATCTAATTTGATAAACAGAGAATAAAGTTATTTTAGAAAAATGTTACTCACCAGATAAAATGAAGGACAGAGCATCTTTTTTGAAACTGCCTTTGAAACTTTTTAAAACTGGAATTGTTGTTAATAAATCTTGCATGCATGTTAACTTGTTTGTTTTGATGTGTTGCTTTAGACTCCAGGTTTGATTTTTCTTTGATCTTGCTTTAAAACAGGTTTACTTGTTTCCAGATTGAAGAAATGCAGGCTTTCAGATTTGAAGAGGAAACAGACTTTGCCTTTGATTTTTGAATAATGGATTACAGGGTTTACACTTGCAGGCTTTGTTTTGAGATTGAAGAAATGCATTACAGGGATTGAAGAAGAAGTTTTACAGGGATTGAAGAAGAAGCTTTTTAGAGGATTGATTACATGTTGTTTTTGGGATTAAGGAATTTGATTACAGATATATTTTGAGAGATTGTTTGTTTCAGATTTTGGTTTTAGAAAATAGGTTGAAGTCTTTTGTCTTTTGAATTGAAGAAGATAGAAAAGAAAAAATGAGTATAAGAGATAGATGTATATATAAGTAAAAATGATTTATTTTAAAATAAAAAGAAAAATTAAAAACAACAATGACACTTGTCTTTCTCATATTCTAATTTTACAACACATGTTAAAATGGTTACTTAATAATTTAACACTTGTCTTTTTATTTAGTTTTATTTATTTTAAATGTAAATAAATCTTTTTCTTTATTTATAAAACACTTATTACTTATCTATTTATATATATAATACTTTTAAAGAAATAAAACTAATTATATATATATATAAAGCTTATACATATATTTATAAAATCAAAAACTATTTAAAACCTTACCTCTTTTGAATTTCAAAATTAAATCTAAATTCAAATTCAAATTATATTTTTAAAATCCAATTTAAAGTAAATTTAAAACAACATATTGAATATAACAATCCTATTTTATTAAAGTTTATTTATATCTATATATATAAAACAATATATTAATAATATTGTTTAACATAATAATTTATTAATATTAAAACAATTTATAAAAGAGATTACCTTATTATTAATCTTATTTAAAACCATATAGATATTAATTTTAAATAACTTTGAAAAGCTAATATTAAATAAATCCAAATCTCCAAACTATAAATATATATAAATTAGAAATTTAAAACAAGATTTCATTTATTATTTAAATTTCAAATCCAAGCTTATCTATTTACAATATATACATATATATATATACATTATAAATAGAAATCATTTTATTAGTTTTTAAAGGATAGAATTCACTAATTAAATATTCATTTAATTAGATTTTTAAACCAATTCAAATATTTTTATCAAAGATTAACAAATCAATTTAATTATTTAAACATATTATTAAATTGATATTGCCCTAAATTTCCGGGATATTACATTCCTCCCCCCTTAAAATAATTTCGTCCCCGAAATTTAAAACAAAGGTAATTTAATAATCCATTTAAATCACAAGCATATATTATCATCCATATGCTAACAACCATAACAAACAATTCATCCAAACAAACAATTTTAATTATCCAGACAAAATTCTGAATAAAATTTCCTCGAGTTTCCCCAAGTATATATATACCGGGATACTCGCTCTACAGAATCCAAACAATCAATACTACTAAGCTATAGAGCTTCTACTCATCTAGATCTACAGAACTAAACAAGATATCAGACTACAGACGAGTCTGACTCAACAACCAAATCCTCCAGAACTGCTGGTCCCAAAACCCGAGATAGATCAAACACGTACTCCCTCAGAGATACGTAAAACACAATGAATTCCAGTTATCCAAACTGACAATTCAATCCAGTAGATCAAAGCACTTATCCAAATTAGATCACAGAAAAGATCCAAAACAATTCGGAGCTGACTTTCCAGACTTACCAAATCTTATTGCTCCCTTTAACCAGAGAAAAACTTCACAACCACGAAGTCTCCAATTTCGAATTTCAAATTCTATCGTCTCTTATCCACAAAATCCTTCAGACGATCCTGAGCTGTCTACAGATCTTTCCTGATCAACTCAACCTTCGCTGATGCTTCTAGCAATAACTGGACCAGAAATAACTCAATCAACAATGATCCTCTCAAGATCTACCAATAATCCAAAACACAACTCTACTTCACCATATCAGTAGACGAACTAACTTCTCCTATCTGGAAAAGATAAACAGGAGCACTTGCCAAACTGCTCCCGCTGCACCACTCTGATCTGGAGTAGAAATGAAAATGCTGATGATGAACACAAGCACAGACTGGACAACACATTCCAGAAAATATCGGATAACTCAAAAGAATACTCAAACTATCGCAAGTCACTTTTGCGATCCACCCAGCCAAATAAAACTGTTCTCTCTTTACCAATCAGAACAGTTCACACTTGACTATCCAATCCATCGAAGAAATGGATTCTCTCTGCTGCTTCTGAACTTCACCTTCAGAAAAACTTCTGCCGAAAACAGAACACTCCGAGCTGCACTACTGCCACAGATGCCACAGACTTCTCAATCCAAAGTTCTTCGAGAAATTCGGACTTCAAACAGAACAAAAACATCTTGCTGAACTCAGCCTCGACACCGAAGCAGACACACTTCATTAACTTGTTCCAAAGAAAACATCTTCGGGAACATCCATAGTCACTGCATCTCATCACGCAGCTACTTCTTCCAGAAGTATCAAGATACCATCACTCGCTTCTGTCCAACCGACAGCTCCAACTTTACTCATCCAAACTACAAAGATAAACTCCGAACCATAACAGTTTCCTTCGGAGATCGATGAAATTCTTTACCACAGTAAAGTTTACTCGAGACGGTATTAGGTTTACAGTCTCGACAAATATACTTCCAACCTCAACACCCAGACTCCTAATCTTAGATGATAAATTATTATCATCTCAACCAATCATTATAAATACCATATACTTTTAAAATGATACTTTTTATATATAGAAAATATATATCTGGGTAAAATTATTTCACCTTCCCTTTTTAAAACAATATTGTGTCTGTTGGCCTGGTCCAAGTGTTTAGAGATCCCTATCAATAACGGTAGCTACTCGTATTGACCAGAATCCATATACCACTTAACCGATCAATTAACACAATATAAAACCATTTTATATAACTAACAAATACGCACTCTCGTATATATATACACTCGGACTCAAACAGGTTGCTACAGATCCTAATTGAACAACCCTTCCGAACCTAGGTATTCACTCAACCTAGTGTTCTGATATTCACTTAACTAATAGCTTAGGTATTCGCTCAACCTAAGCTCTGATACCACTGTAACGACCACGACTTTCTCTCCACAGAAAGTCGCATCGTTAATAAGAAAGAAAGGGGTAGAAAATAGAAAAGAAGAGAAGAAAGAAAGAAACAACAACAACGATCTCACAGCGGAACGAATAAATTATATTAATAACATTAACTATTACAAAGTATACAACACTTATCAGAGTTTACACAACTATACAACACATACTAGACAGTTATAAACATCTGTCTAGATATTACAACTCAAATACAATACAAGACTCTAACACAGATATCAACACAGCGGAATACTATATCTACGAACGCCGAAGCCTCCTACTCCATTGCTCCTCCACAATTCGTCAAAGCTAAACCTGAATCCCTTGGCTACTCGTAAAAATTTGAGTACCCAAGAGTTTATAAAACAGAAATAAACAACTTGGGTCAGACATGGGTCTGGTGTGAGTAACAGGTTAAACTTGTTTAACTTTGAAAACCATTTGGAAAGAAAAGGTATCTCGTAAGACTTCCCACACATAAACACGGAAAAGTTTTTACCTTACGATAACCAAAACATTTGATAGGAAATTCGATTGTATTATAATAGGGTCTAGGGTTTTCAAATAAATATGAAATAGCCGAAATTGTTACATTATTAAATTCCAGCATACATAAGTATACAATCAAGTCCGTTATCACTTATTGGAATTTTGGATTCCATACAATGGCAGGGCTACCGGGGTACCGCCCGTCACAGTACGGGGCCTAGATCACCGTACCGAGGATCACTCCCAATCCCCTGCAACACAAAGCCGGAACCATCCCTTACTGGATAATTCCGAATAAAATCACCCCATAGATGGCCGTCGCCAACTGCACCACTAAGCCGAAATAAAAGAAGGAACTCTCTAGACAGGGATGACCTTACTCTCAGTGGGTGCTACCCACGAAGCCTTGCTGCACCTCCCCTGTTTTAGCCATTCCCGGTTGATGAGGCTTGAGGCTACGATTTACCTTTAAATCAGAACACATCACTTAGAATGCTCATCGCCCTCCTGACGATGTGTTGAAAGCATTCAATCCATACAAGTTCGTTCCGGGTTCGAACGAAACCGAAGGCATTATCTCGTTACACTCGTATTGGAATCACCCTCAGAGTTAACGACAATAACCCTTGCACTCTGAATCTTCATCTTCACTTGAGATTCACGACCTATCGTTAATTTGGATCGATGTGGTATTCGGGTCTCCAGACCTGGAATTCCGGTATACGGAAACCCGATCCCGGTCTCATCGAAATCCAAAACGTATCTTTTAAGGGCCAAGTTGTTTTAAGGTTAAAACAATTCAATTCTTATCTATATACACAAAGATAGATAATTCAACAGATAATCTACATTATCATCACAACAGATAATTCATATTATCATTAATTCAACCAAACATCTATATCACAGATTAATCATATCTCATCAGAGATATCAAACCATGCAAAGCATTCAATATCATTCATCATCCTTAAGTAATGATTTATATCATCTCTAGTCAATTTAAAGTGAATTAAATTAATTACTTCATCTTATAAATCCTGCTTACTTAATTATTAATTAAACCAATTAATTAATCATACTCTAAGTATCTATTTAATTAATCATTCCTGATTAATTACCCTTTAATTACTTCAAGTAATTAATCCTTAATTAATTTCACAAATTAATTATCTTAATCCATTACAGTAATTAATCCTTAATTACTTCATTAATTAATTAACTATATTTAATTACATTAATCCTTAATTACATCATTAAAATTCTTAATTACATCATTAATTATATTAATTAATGATCCTTAATTATTCTTAATTAATTATCTTATTTAAATTAATAATTAATTAGTCACATTTATTAATCACCTTTGATTAATCTCATTTAGTAATTAACTACTCTTAATTACTACACTTCATAAATTAATTACTCCTTAATTAATTATCCTTTAATTAATCCCTTGATTAATTATTAAAAGTACTAAACTCAAATTACTTTTATTAAACCACCTTTAGTTAATTATATCCACTAATTAACTTTAATTACTTTTCTAAGTAATTTATACTTTCACTAATTACCTTTAAGTAATTATCTAATCACCCAGTGATTTTCTTAAATTAATTAAATAAATTAATTTAAACTTATCAAATTTATTTAATTAATTACCTTAAGTAATTTATTTCTTTAATTACTTTTATTAAGTAATTTATACTTAACCAATTTTACAAATGATTATCATTTGTTAATAATCTACACTTATCTAATTAAATTTCTTAATTTCAAATTAATTAACTCTCAACTAATTAACTTAAAATCTTAATTAATTAATTAATTAACATTAAACCATTAATTAATTAAATTACCAAATTACTCCTTAATTACCTTATTAATTTAATGACTCCTATATCATTAAATCTCTAAATTAAAGTATAAACATTAATAACTACTTTAATTATCATTTACAAAAAGGCTTTGAAATTCTTTTACTTTTAAATCTTCCTTTTATTCATTTCAAATTAAGGATTTAAAATAAATTTCAAATTTAACTTAACCAAATTTAAATCAAATTATAACCCAATGTTAAAGAACCACTTAACATTAAAGATTTTAAACTAATTTATTTAAATTCAATTTTGATTTAAAATTATACTTCCAATATTTAACTTTGTCTAAACATTATAAATTTTATAAACTTTATTTATTTCAAACTATAATTCAAATTAGATTTGAAACCATACTTTAAATTTGATTTAAAACTTTGTTTAAATCTTGTTTCAAACTTTTTAAACTCATTTTAAATTTTAAAACTCCTGTCAGATTTTAAAACTGCAACATCACAGATTACCCGAGCCAAACATCATATTACCCGAGAAAATTTTACAGAAATCACGAGACCAGCTTCGAGTTTTCTCTTCCCTTTTCTTTTATACTTTATTTTATTAAAAATTTAAAACTGTTAAACCCACGCGAGTCTCCCCTGAAAACAACTCGAGCCAGAGCCTTAATTTCTCGAGTATGACTTCGAGTCAAATTCCATTTCCTCCAGTACGTCTTCTTCTTCCTCTAATCCAACTTCTTCCAGATGTACTAAATGTACATGTGCACGTGCACAGGTGAAACACTCGCCTCAGGCCATCGGTACCATCACCAGCATGTCGACTTCGACCATCATCCACGATTGCGACCTCCAGAACCTCGAACAACCACCACCATCGAATTCGAGCAATTCTCGACCAAATCCTGGAACCAAACTGAAACCATTTTTCCATAACCTGAAATCACTTCGATCTCACACCTCCAACCATCAAAGACTTGGAAACTTCGTCCAACCCTCCTTCAACATCCAAGCTACGACCTCCTTGAATATCAGAGAACTCGATCACTCATAGGTACGATGTCGATCAAATTGCCAGAGCACACCTAAAACTAGGTTTACGAACTACAAAATCATGCCGCCTTCGCCTCGATGATCGAGATCATCTCCGTCCATTTTTCCCTGCATTCTCGTAAGCCCCTCCACCTCTACGCGAAACCACAAAACTTCTCTACCCTTAGATCGCCAGAGATTGCCACAAATACATTCTCCAGTCTAACCCAAAATACAACCTCAATGCATTATTAAAAATTTAGATTTTAGTTTTAAAAATCTTAATTTTCTATATAGATTCAAGTTATAACTATGAGACAACGAATTAAAACATTTGATTTAATCATGATGTTTGAATGGTTACTGCATTTCTTGATTTTTCAGAGGATTTCCAATCATAAGATACTTGAACTATTTTTAATACCTAGATTATGATTAACTAATCTATTTTGTTTTGAATCCAAGTCCTAATAGTGATTTTATAAAAATCTTAAATTTCTAAATTGTCACTTAACTCTGGAACAAAGAACAGAGAAACACTTATATGAACAAATGAATCACATATGTACTCAGGTTTTAAATCATTCACATATTCATATATTCAGATTAAAACAACATGCATACATATCTCCAAACATACCTCATGAGTTTACTTCAAACACTTAGCATATGCATCAAATTTAAAGATGTTTTATGCTCACAGTTTAAAAGGGCATAGGTCTAAACTTAAGAACAGAAATGATAAAATCAACTAAAATACTCACAGGCTTACATATATATAGATATGCAAAGAAATCATCACATGGTAATTCACACGAAACATATATTTGTTACTTAAGTTTTTAATCTAAAAGTTTACTCATCTAATTTGATAAACAGAGAATAAAGTTATTTTAGAAAAATGTTACTCACCAGATAAAATGAAGGACAGAGCATCTTCTTTGAAACTGCCTTTGAAACTTTTTAAAACTGGAATTGTTGTTAATAAATCTTGCATGCATGTTAACTTGTTTGTTTTGATGTGTTGCTTTAGACTCCAGGTTTGATTTTTCTTTGATCTTGCTTTAAAACAGGTTTACTTGTTTCCAGATTGAAGAAATGCAGGCTTTCAGATTTGAAGAGGAAACAGACTTTGCCTTTGATTTTTGAATAATGGATTACAGGGTTTACACTTGCAGGCTTTGTTTTGAGATTGAAGAAATGCATTACAGGGATTGAAGAAGAAGTTTTACAGGGATTGAAGAAGAAGCTTTTTAGAGGATTGATTACATGTTGTTTTTGGGATTAAGGAATTTGATTACAGATATATTTTGAGAGATTGTTTGTTTCAGATTTTGGTTTTAGAAAATAGGTTGAAGTCTTTTGTCTTTTGAATTGAAGAAGATAGAAAAGAAAAAATGAGTATAAGAGATAGATGTATATATAAGTAAAAATGATTTATTTTAAAATAAAAAGAAAAATTAAAAACAACAATGACACTTGTCTTTCTCATATTCTAATTTTACAACACATGTTAAAATGGTTACTTAATAATTTAACACTTGTCTTTTTATTTAGTTTTATTTATTTTAAATGTAAATAAATCTTTTTCTTTATTTATAAAACACTTATTACTTATCTATTTATATATATAATACTTTTAAAGAAATAAAACTAATTATATATATATATAAAAAGCTTATACATATATTTATAAAATCAAAAACTATTTAAAACCTTACCTCTTTTGAATTTCAAAATTAAATCTAAATTCAAATTCAAATTATATTTTTAAAATCCAATTTAAAGTAAATTTAAAACAACATATTGAATATAACAATCCTATTTTATTAAAGTTTATTTATATCTATATATATAAAACAATATATTAATAATATTGTTTAACATAATAATTTATTAATATTAAAACAATTTATAAAAGAGATTACCTTATTATTAATCTTATTTAAAACCATATAGATATTAATTTTAAATAACTTTGAAAAGCTAATATTAAATAAATCCAAATCTCCAAACTATAAATATATATATATTAGAAATTTAAAACAAGATTTCATTTATTATTTAAATTTCAAATCCAAGCTTATCTATTTACAATATATACATATATATATATACATTATAAATAGAAATCATTTTATTAGTTTTTAAAGGATAGAATTCACTAATTAAATATTCATTTAATTAGATTTTTAAACCAATTCAAATATTTTTATCAAAGATTAACAAATCAATTTAATTATTTAAACATATTATTAAATTGATATTGCCCTAAATTTCCGGGATATTACAAAACCAATGGTGCCTACGAGATTCGGAAGATCATTTGGAGAAGTAGCTGGTGGTGATGAAAGGAATGTTCATCAAATGGTAGTCAGTAAGCAATAGGAAATACTGGGATCATCTACTCAATAGGAGATGGTTACTAGGGTTGAATTTGACAAGATGATGCCGGAAATGAATTAGAAGTTGGTTGATGGTTAAACAACTTTGATGGAAAGGATGGATGCTAGCATAGCACTACTGACCCAACAACTAATATAGGACCAAAAGGAGTAGGAGGGAAGTTTCTCCTCCAGGATCTGAAGAAGAGAATTCATCTGTTTCTGGTCAGAACAGGCGAAATGATAGGAAAAAACAAAAGGAAGTAGTTGTTGGTGTAGAATATACTAGTGTATGATTTTTGTTTGATGATAATAAACATATATATATATATATTCATTTAAATGTATTTGTTATTGTACTATTTTAATTTTCCACATAATTAAATAAATATTTGTTGAATAAAATAAATAACCTAGAATTCTTATTTAAACAAATATTTTATTCAAACAAATACTTTATTACAAATTCAAATAGTACAAATTTAAGCTCTCACTATATTTACACAATTCCAAATACAAGTTTCAAGTACAACAAAATTTTCATACAGGTTTCACCTCACTACATATTCACTCATCACTCGTATTTGATCTTCAACTCTATTCCAGTCTGTTTCCAGCATCTGATCTATTTGCAAAATAAAGACTGACGCAGTAAAATTGAAAAAGAAATATTTTGTAGTGCACGAAGAAGTATATGTGTTTGAAAATATTGTTTGCCTCGGTTATTGGAGTTGTTCGTCATCATTTTTAATTCATCTTTCTATTTCAAACAAGAATAAAAAATACGAGACAACTTGTGACATGCACAGTGTATCACTATACATGCCACAAGGTTGTGCACACCGATATACACTTGCTCGATAGAATTGCAGGGACAGGTGAGCACAAGGTCAAACCCAAGCCAAGTTAGATTCAACTCAGATGCAATGCAAAAACAAACAACACAGCAATGATCAGTACAAAGAAATCTATAAACATGCTCATATGTACATGGATATGCAAGCATTCAGGCATGAACACACATGAAAAGAACATATGGAACCAGACCAGACTTCAAATGGAACCAAACTTCAAATGAAAACAACAGCATTCTGTACAAAGCAACCAGACTTCAAATGGAACCTGACCACAATAACAAAGGCTCAAGGAAAGCACTTGAATAGCCAAGAATAACAATCAAGTTCAGTTTCAACATGTACATGAAAATATACAAAATGTTCAAGCAAAACCAGAATTCAAGGCCAAGTACAAGGCAGTGTACATGTACAAAGTGGTGCACCAGATCTAGACATGCAAGAAAGGAGACATCCAGACATGGAACCAGACATTGAATACATGTAGCAATCATACACTCACATATACACATAATACAAGGAAATGGACATTGAACTCGACCAACAACTAGTACAAAATCATTATGGCCTGAGAATACAAGTGCTCCAGACATAGCATGTCTAACAAGCACAGTGACATGTATATACAAGCAAAGTCAGAATGCAATCACTTAGGTGGACAGAGCATAGCCATAGCAATCACACACATACATACATACATATATGTATGTATGTATATACATGGAGACATCAGATCAAACTTAAGCAAAGGCAACATGAGCATATAAATTAAGAAAATCAAGGCATGTTGGTAATTATCAGTAGCAATTTGAACAAAGTCAAGCGAATTCAATCAGAGGTCATAAGGAAACACATTTCAGAAAATGGAACAGTGGATGATGAATTAAACAAGTTGTTGGCAGTAAAGAACGGAACAAATTCAAAAATATTTAAACATATTTGAATATACAGATATACATTCAAAGGATGAACAAGTCAAAAACATATCAGGATCCTAATCAAAGCAGAGAACAAATTCAGGAAGGAGTAGAAAAAGTCGCAGACAATATCATGATGATCATGTCAGACTTCAGGAAGTCAAGATTAACCCAAAATTAGTATACACATCTCAAATTCAAATGCCAAGCTGTAAATCGAAGGACGATCAAGTCAAAGATGAACAAGTCATACTTTAGAGATCGTTCGATCTGAAATCAATGCGGGTACTAAAATCACACAGAATTAAAATCAAAATATATGAAATGAAATTATAGGGTTTTGATCCCTATAAATACCTAATTCATCATCGGCAATTACGTAGTTCGAGTTTAAGCAAAACAACAGAACAAATAAAGTAAAAATCACATACGGATATTATACCATCCGCACTCGACATTGGAGCAGGAGTAAGCAAATTGAGGAACGAAAGCATCAAGGAAAACGAGTTGAATTTTTATTTCCAAGTGGCGGCTCCAATTCAACACAACCTTAAATCAAAGATAGCAAAAGCGAAAGAGGAATAATCGGTCTGGATATACAAAAGGAAAAAGATCATCATTTTTTTTGCACCGCACTGTTGGGCTGATATTATTTGTTCTTTTGGCTAAATTATAATTTTGGGTTTTAATTAAATTTTTATTTTTCCTTTCTTAACTTTGTAAAAACACTAGTTTTAACTAGTTTACGAACTACGTCGCTTAGTTTGAAGAATTCGCAACTCAGTGGCTGTGTTGTGGCATGGTTTTGAGCTTAGAGTTAGGTTAATCGAGTTAGCGGGTATCGCAAGTTTACGTGTTTTTGTAAGCATTTGATTACTTAATTTCTAGTAGAAACCTTGGGAGCAGCACGTAGGCAAGTTTTTGCCGAAGCTGGGTAAAACTTTGTGTGATCTTTATTGCATTACTTTCTGTTTTTGTTTTTATTTCCACATTAATTTTTGTAGACCATATTCACCCTCCTCTGGGGCGAAAACGATCCTACAAGTGGTATCAGAGCTAGGATCAAAAACCATTTTCTATTAAAAAAACTTATTTTCTTAAATGGCTTCTTTTAATAAAGCTTTTGCTGAAGGTCAGTCCATAGCTAGACCACCATGTTCAATGGTGAATATGCATATTGGAAAACTAGAACGAAATTTTTCTAAAAACCATAGATGCATGGAATATTGTTGAAACGGGATTAGCACACCAACATTAATGGTAGATAATCAAGAAGTTGATAAACCTATGGAGCAATGGACAGATCATCAAAATAAACTGCAAACTGCTAATGCTAAAGCAATGAATTCTATTATTTTCTCATTAGATCAAATTGAATTTAACTGTGTCTCACATTGTCTAACTGCACAGGAAATCTAGCACACGATTGAAGTGACTCATGAAGGAACTTCCCAAGTTAAAGAATCTCGCCTTGCCATGCTTAGTAGCGAGTTCGAGAACTTCACAATGGCAAAGGATAAAAGTGTCAAAGAAATGTATGGACGACTTTCTAATCTTGTATACAAATCAAATCCCTAGAAAGACCATACACAGAACTAGAAATAGTCCAAAAGATCCTCAAAATTCTTCCATGAAATTTTGAAGCAAAGGTGACTGCCATCAAAGAATCAAAGGATCTGAAACAGGTTAAAGTTGAAGAACTCATCGGAAACCTCACCACATATGAGCTAGAAATCAAATTCTAGGAAGAACGTGAAGGAGGAGATACTCAAAAGAAATTAATAGCTCTCAAAGGAACGTTGGAAAGTGAAGATGATGATGGTAATGATGAAGGAGCAGCTGAATTGGCACTGATAATAAAGAGATTTAAAAGGTGGAACCGCAAATATGGAAATCCAGCCCTAAATGAACAACTAAAGAGTATAATCGTCAAAGTTCTAGACAACTCAGAAAAGCAAGAGGTTATTTATCACAAATGCAATAAACCTGGTCATATCGAGCCAAATTGTCCTCAAAATCGATTCAGCAAAGGAAAGAAACCGAAAAGGAGAAGTTTCGTAGCAACTTGGGATGAAAAGTAATGAAGATGATGATGAAAGCACTAGTAGTTAGAGTGAAAGAGCAAATCTGTGTTTTTAGGAAAAACAAGTGACAACGATGATGACGAGCCAAGCGAGGTATCAAAACTTACTCACTCGCAATTACTTATATATTTTCATGATGTAAATGGCTATTTTGAAAGACTTAGGGAGAAGTACGCTAAAATTGAATCACAAAAAGATAGTTTGATAGAACTAAATATGCAGCATGATCAAATGGTTCAAAACTATAGAAAAAATAGCCTTAAGTGTGATAAGTGCCCATCATTAGAAGAGGAAATAAAAAAATCAGAATCTAAAATTAAATCGCTTGAAAATGAAATTATGATTTTGAAAGAAAGTGAAAATACTAGGAGAGAAAATTCTATTAAAGAGTGCACTTTGTTACTGAATGAAAATGAATCTCTCAAGTCATAAGTCCAACAATTATCTACAAATTTAGGAAAATTCTCCAAAGGAGAAAGATCACTAAATATGCTATTAGGAAAAAAACTATTAATACTATAAGAAAAGGACTTAAGTATACTCAATCTGAAAAGGTAGAAGAAAAACTAATCATGTCAACTCCAAGTGCACGATTTGTGGAAAAATTGGACACAATCAAACAATTGCTGGTATTGACCCAAACACACGAAAACCATACCAATTTGGGTTCCTAAAGGCACGAATGAAAAATCTTTTAAAATTAAATGAATCTGGGTGCCAAAAGGAACAAACATAGAATATCTTGGTACTATGCAAACTTGTTTCTCAAATTTTTTGTCACTAACAATCATGGACCTATGAAAACAAATAGGTCACTAAACTCTTTTCTCATGTAGGTATGTTGGTAGGCTAAGGAACAACAAGGGTGATACCTAGATTCT
This sequence comes from Allium fistulosum, assembly GCA_030737815.1. Taxonomy (NCBI): domain Eukaryota; kingdom Viridiplantae; phylum Streptophyta; class Magnoliopsida; order Asparagales; family Amaryllidaceae; genus Allium; species Allium fistulosum. The sequence continues at coordinate 1,249,599,203 of CM060904.1, read as the reverse complement.
GGCTGTTCCAAGCACATGACGGGCAAAAAATCAAAATTCCTTAGCCTAGAGAAGTACAAAGGTGGAACAGTCACAATGGACAATGATGATAAATGTAAAATTATCGAAAAAGGTAAAGTAGGTAATGGCACATTTACCTTAAACGATGTATTATATGTTGAAAATCTGCACCATAATCTGGTTTCAATCAGCCAGTTATGTGATAAGGGAATGAATGTTGTTTTTGATTCTGATTTGTGCAAAATTGTTGACCAATCATCAAAAGAAACATTATTTTCAAGTTAGAGGAAAGGTAATATATACTCTCTATCTTTTGATGATCTCACTCTTTCAAAATGTTTAAGGATGAAGAAGTAAACTTATGGCATAGACGATTAGGACATGCTAGCATGAATCTGTTAAACATATTAAAAAGAAAAGATTTGGTTAGAGGTTTACCATCTCATGATTTCAAAATAGAAACTCTATGTAAAGCATGTACTATGGGAAAATTTAAAAAATCATCTTTTCATGCCAAGAACACTGTAAGCACCTCTAGAGTCCTTGAAATAGTTCATGTTAGTCCATGAGACGATGGTTTTGATGACAACAACCTTAGAATAAGATTATAAAATATAAATACTAACATTATAGTTTAGATATATATGTATATGCAGGATTTAACCATGCAGGTACAAAGAATGAAGACTGTACAGTATAGAGATTCAAGATATCAAGATTGAAGACTCATGAGTATCAAGATTATCAAGATTTCAAGATTTCAAGATAAGTATTGAGTCTAGAATTTTGTTAAAACTTCACAATAGCACTGAAATCTTCACTCCATTTTTCCTTTGGGATGGAACCCATTTCTACCTTTTTAGTGGCTTACAAACCCACGACAAGTAGTTTACAAACCTACGACAAGTGGCTTACAAACCCACGAACATCCTAGTTTTGTACAAGTTCTCGAGTCCTGACATGATGAGATACTCTGTAGGAAGAAGCTTGCAAAACTACTTCAAAATGTTTTTTCAAAACAACTTTGGAATGATTTTCAAAATTGTTTTCCAAAATGTTTTAGCCTTAAAAATTATCTTTTCAAATGATTTTTCAAAAAGATGTTTTAGCCTTAAATATTCTTGTTTTTAAACTTCGTCTGTTTTAAACTATCTTTTAATATAATATATTTATACTTAGAATTAAATATAAAATTATAGTAAAATTATATATATAGTGTTCTCTATATTTATCTAAATATTTTATCTATAGTCAAGTATATTTATAAAGTTTAAAATAGTTTTAATATAAGATAAAGGTTATTTTCAAAGAAAATCAAACTATCAAAAATTTCTTTGGGATGTCGACATGACTAAGGTGACCATGTCGACATGGTGACAGTTGAGTTCAAAATTTAAATTTCAAAAGAAGTGTCTATTCGTCATAACCTTTTTTCGAATGGACATGACTGTTGTTCTTCTATAAATAGGGGTTAGTTTCAATGAATTTTAATGAGTTTTTCTGGTTTTTCACTTCTCTTCTTCTTCCACATTTTCTTAATCAAAATCCTATCATTACTCTGCCGAAATCAACATTGAATCTAACTAGATTATCTCTAGTTTGATTCTCTATCAATATCTCAACAAGATCTAAGTGCTATTCAGAGTTATAGGCTTCTTTGTAATCTATCTAGCGTGAAAAGGTGTGATTGTAGCCTTGGAAACCAATCAAGCGAGAAAAGGTGTGATTGTGGCCTTGGAAATCAATTGGGTGAACTTGTTGCCCCAAAAATCAAGTATCTCTACCTAGAGGATTGTGATTCTGGAGGGTGTACTTCGTAGCCTTGAAACCGAGGGTTGTAATTGTTGAATTGCTTTTGAAAGGAAATCCGTACTTAGTTGTGCGGGACTGGATGTAGGGTAACTCCGAACCATTATAAAATCCGGTGTGTTCTTTCCTTTACTGCATTTACTTTTTTTCTACATCTGAGATTATATCTGTGTCTGAATATTGCATACATTTGTGTACAAATCAACAATGACTGAAAAAGATTTAGTAATTTCTTAAAAACACTATTCACCCCCCCTCTAGTGTTATTTCTAGCCTTAAGATCCGTAATCCACATTCCTCACATTTGGTATCAGAGCAAGGTTTTCAAAAGTTTCATAACCTGATTTTTGAAAAACTTTCTTTTAATGTCTATGTTTAAGAAATCCGTTAATGCATGTTTAGAAATATTCAGATCATCATTGTCTCTTGAGTCTGCATATAATCAATATTCAAATACAAGTTGTCTACTAAGATTATTTGATGTACAGGAATCATGTTTTATGGGAGTTGAGGAATCAATCCAAAACAAACAAACTATGGATATCAAAAAGGACAAATGGATACTCGATAGTGGATGTTCTAGACACATGACTGGGAATCCAGATATGCTGAATGATATAATATACAAAGACGGGTGACTGGTTAACTTTGGAGACAATTCAAAAGGTTATGTGATCGGCATCGACAAAGTCGGTAACTCTGAAACTCCTATTATTACTAATGTTTTGCTAGTTAAGAATCTGAAACACAATCTGCTAAGTATAAGTCAACTATGCGATAAAGGATATAAAATTAAATTTGAATAAGATAAGTGTCACATTGAAGATAATAATTCAACCATAATATTTGAGGGAATTAGGAAAAAGAATATTTATATTCTTAGTATGAAAATTTCAAATGATAACTTGTGTATTTTGGCAAATGCAAGTGACCCTTGGATTTGGCATAAGAGATTTGGGCATTTGAATTTCAAACTCTTATCTAGACTGTCAAAACAGAATCTAGTAAGAGGTCTCCCTAAAATGAATTTTAAAGTAGATAGTATATGTGATGCGTGTCAACTAGGAAAACTTAGAAAAAGTTCTTTTAAATTAAAAGATTTGATTTCAACTTCAAAACCTCTTGAATTACTTCATCTTGATTTATTTGGTCCATCTCAAATTCAATCATTAAATCACAGTAAATATGTTTTTGTAATTGTAGATGATTATTCTAGATTTACATGGACAATATTTTTGAAACATAAAAGTGATACTTTTGAATGTTTTAAGAATTTTTTAAAAAGGGTTCAAAATCAATTTTCTCAAAAAATTATAACTATCCATAGTGATCACGGTGGTGAATTTGAAAATGAAAAGTTTGAAGAATTCTGCAATAAAAAGGGAATAATTCACAATTTTTCATTTCCAAGAACTCCACAACAAAACAGAGTAGTAGAACGTAAAAATAGGACGATTCAAGAGTGTGCGAGAACTATGCTTTCTAATAGTAATTTACCAAAGTATTTTTGGGCAGAAGCAGTTGCTACCGCCTGTTATATTTTAAATAGAATTTTAATTAGACCTTTAACTGATAAGACATCTTATGAACTTATTTTCTCAAAGAAACCTAAGGTATCTTATTTTAGAATTGTTGGAAGTAAATGTTTTATTTTAAATACAAAAGATAACTTAGATAAATTTGATCCTAAGTCCGACAAAGGTATCCTTATCGGATATTCTAATAGAAGTAAAGCATATAGAGTATTTAATTTAAGAACTAATACCATTAAAGAAACAATGCATGTTTCATTTAATGAAAATTTCAAATATTTTGTGGAAATAAATGATGAAGAGGATTTAATCACTCAAAACCAAGAGTCAACTGAAACTAATAATGAATTAAATCATCCTAATAAAAGGATTAAACTTTTAAAATTTCACCCTGTTGAAAATATACTTGGAGATATGCAATCTGTTGTTAAAACTAGAAACCAACTAAGTCAAATGAGTAATGTAGCTTATATATCAACTATTGAAGCTAAAAATCTAGAAGAAGCATCAACTGATGATTCACGGATTTTGGCTATGCAAGAAGAATTAAATCAATTCACTAGAAATGATGTTTAGGAACTTGTTCCTAGACCTAAAAATAAAACAATAATTGGAACTAAATGGGTTTATAAAAATAAAATGAATGAACAAGGAGAGGTTGTTAGAAATAAAGCTCGGTTAGTCGCTCAAGGTTATTGTCAAGAAGAAGGAATAGATTTTGATGAAACCTTTTCCCCCGTAGCAAGATTAGAAGCTATTAGGATTCTACTTGCTTTCACAAATCATAATAATTTCAAATTATTTCAAATGGATGTTAAAAGTGCATTTTTAAATGGCTTTGTAAAACAAGAAGTATTTGTTAAACAACCACCACTTTTTGAAAATGATAAATTTCCAAATCATGTTTACAAACTTAAGAAAGCTCTATATGGTCTAAAGCAAGCTCCTAGAGCCTGGTTTGATAGACTAAGATCTTACTTGTTACAATCAAATTTTGAAATAGGTAAAGTAGATAATAATCTTTTTATTAAAAGAAATAAAAATGATATTCAACTAGTACAAGTCTACGTAGATGATATCATTTTTGGATCAACTAATTTTCAAATGAATAAAGAATTTTCAGAAATAATGACAAAAGAGTTTGAGATGAGTCATATGGGTGAATTAAACTTCTTTTTAGGATTACAAATAAAACAATTAGATAATGGTATCTTTATTAGTCAAGAAAAATATGCTAAAGACCTAGTTAGTAAATTTGGTTTGACTACTCCAAGTGGAAAACACACTCCCATGGCAACCAATGAGTACCTTAGTAAATAAGATCTCTCGAAAGATGTAGATCAAAAATTATATAGGGGAATGATTGGATCACTACTCTATATCACTACGAGTAGACCTGATATCATGCATAGTGTCTGTCTCTGTGTTAGGTATCAATCCCAACCTAAAGAAACTCACTTAAAAGCTGTAAAACGTATTATAAGATATGTTAAACACACCTTTGATTATGGCATACTTTATCCTAAAAATGATTCGTTTGATTTAATATCTTACTGTGATGTTGATTATGCTGGTTGTAAATCAGACCGAAAAAGTACAAGTGGAACTTGTCACTTTTTAGGGCATTCTTTGATTTCCTAGTTTAGTAAAAAGAAAAACACAGTTTCTCTATCAACAACTGAAGTAGAGTATATTTCTGCTACTTTGGCTTATTCTCAAGTAATATATATGCAACAAACTTTAAAAGATTTTGGTTTAAATATCTCAAAATCACCAATTTATTGTGATAATACTAGTGCAATAAATTTATCTAAAAATACTACTCAACATGCTCGAACTAAACATATTGATATCAGACACCATTTTCTCAGAGATAATATAAGTAGAGAAGTAATTACTCTCGACTATATCAATTCTAAAAACCAAATTGCTGATATCTTAACAAAACCCTTAAATGAATCTACATTTACTAAATTAAGAAGAGAATTAGGTATTTGTTCATTAACTGAAATATAAAATATAAATAACTAAGTATAATTAAAAATTAATTCAAAATAAATTAAATAGGAAAAAATTCAAGAACCATGTCGACATCCCCCCAAGACCCATGTCGACATATAACGTTTTTAATTTTTTAATTTTTTTTCCCACCAAAATTCAAATAAGTGGTTATAAATTTCTCCTATTTCGAAATTTTCGTCATTCTCTCTATTCTCTTTCTGTTCTTTCTTCTGAGATCAATTTATCAATGGCCTCCTCTTCCAAATCAAACTTAAAATCAACTTTTTTGTTCCCATCGCCTACTTCTGGTCCATGTCAACAATCAACGCTCGCTCATGTAACGAAAATAGAGGATTCTCTGAAAGATACCCTTCAGTTAATGACTGAATTCCAAGTGATGCAACTTCGAATGGCCAAAGAATAAGAGTGGCAAGGCAAAATCTTTAGGAATTTGCAAAAATTTCTTATGGATAATCATGCTAACCCAATCATGATTGATGACGATTCTTCAGGAGATCATGATCAAGAGGAAAGTGAAGAAGAACCAAGGGAAGACGAGATTGCGGAAGATAACGACAAAGTCGTTTGCGTTGGCGAAGTGTGCTTTGACAAAGATGGAAATCTTGTCGAACAACGTGGGAATTTCTGTTTCCACTATCCAAATTGTTCGGTTCATAGATCTCCTATGTTCAAAGACTCACATTAGTTTCTTCTCTTTCTATTTGTTATTTGTTGTTTCGTTCTCTATGAAAAATGTAAATATAAACAAATATATAATTAAAAAATAATGTGTGTTCTTATATATGTTCTATTAAAATTATTATATAGATTCTTAGTTAGGAGAGTTTGTAATTTAGGACTAAAGTTTTAGTTTTATAATTAAGTGTTGATTATTTATGATACACTATCATTAAAATCATATAGGATATTAGACTAAGAGTTATATAGTTTGGGGTTAGTTTGTTTTTGTTGATGAGAAAGGGGGAGAAATATAAAATAGGGGAGTTAGGCATAGATTAAGGGGGAGTTATTAGATTTAGGAGTAGTTATTAGGATAGAAGTAATATTTTATAAACAAAGGTTGTCATCATCAAAAAGGGGGAGATTGTTAGTCCATGAGATGATGGTTTTGATGACAACAACCTTAGAATAAAATTATAAAATATAAATACTAACAATATAGTTTAGATATATATGTATATGCAGGTTTTAACCATGCAGGTACAAAGAATGAAGATTGTACAGTATAGAGATTAAAGATATCAAGATTGAATACTCATGAGTATCAAGATTATCAAGAGTTCAAGATTTCAAGATAAGTATTGAGTCTAGAATTTTGTTATAACTTCACAATAGCACTGAAATCTTCACTCCATTTTTCTTTTGGGATGGAACCCATTTCTACCTTTTTAGTGGCTTACAAACCCACGACAAGTAGCTTACAAACCTACGACAAGTGGCTTACAAACCCACGAACATCCTAGTTTTGTACAAGTTCTCGAGTCCTGACATGACGAGATACTCTGCAGGAAGAAGCTTGCAAAACTACTTCAAAATGTTTTTTCAAAACAACTTCAGAATGATGTTCAAAATTGTTTTTCAAAATGATTTAGCCTTAAAAATTATCTTTTCAAATGATTTTTCAAAAAGATGTTTTAGCCTTAAATATTCTTGTTTTTAAACTTCGTCTGTTTTAAACTATCTTTTAATATAATATATTTTACTTAGAATTAAATATAAAATTATAGTAAAATTATATATATAGTGTTATCTACATTTATCTATATATTTTATCTATAGTCAAGTATATTTATAAAGTTTAAAATAGTTTTAATATAAGATAAAGGTTATTTTCAAAGAAAATCAAACTATCAAAAATTGCTTTGGGATGTCGACATGCCTATGGTGACCATGTCGACATGGTGACAATTGAGTTCAAAATTTAAATTTCAAAAGAAGTGTCTATTCGTCATAACCTTTCACGAATGGACATGACTGTTGTTCTTCTATAAATAGGGGTTAGTTTCAACGAACTTTTAATGAGTTTTTCTGGTTTTTCACTTCTCTTCTTCTTCCACATTTTCTTAATCAAAATCCTATCATCACTCTGCCGAAATCAACATTGAATCTAACTAGATTATCTCTGGTTTGATTTTCTATCACTATCTCAACAAGATCTAAGTGCTATTCAGAGTTATAGGCTTCTTTGTAATCTATCTAGCGTGAAAAGGTGTGATTGTAGCCTTGGAAACCAATCAAGCGAGAAAAGGAGTGATTGTAGCCTTGGAAATCAATTGGGTGAACTTGTTGCCCAGGAAATCAAGTATCTTTACCCAAAGGATTGTGATTCTGGAGGGTGTACCTCGTAGCCTTGAAACCGAGGGTTGTAATTGTTGAATTGCTTTTGAAAGGAAATTCGTACTTAGTTGTGCGGGACTGGATGTAGGGTAACTCTGAACCAGTATAAAATCCGGTGTGTTCTTTCCTTTACTGCATTTACTTTATTTCTGCATCTGTGATTATATCTGTGTCTGAATATTGCATACATTTGTGTACAAATCAACAATAACTGAAAAAGATTTAGTAATTTCTTAAAAACACAATTCACCCCCCCTCTAGTGTTATTTCTAGCCTTAAGATCCGTAATCCGCATTCCTCACAGTTCATATGGATCCATTTGGACCTAACGATATTGCAAGTTTAGGTGGTAAGAGATATTGTTTTGTATTGGTTGATGATTACCGTAGATACACATGGGTATACTTCTTAGCTAAAAAATCAGAAACTTTCTCATACTTCACTAAATTCACAAAATTAGTTCAAAATGAAAAAGGAGTTTCTATTATTTCGCTAAGAAGTGATCATGGTGGAGAATTTGAAAATTATGAATTTGAAATTTTTTGTGATGAAAATGGATTTAAACATGAATTATCTGCACCACGTACTCCACAAAAAAATATAGCAGTCGAGAGAAAGAATCGAACCTTACAAGAATTGGCTAGATCTATGATAAACAAGTATGAACTACCCTTGTCCTTTTGGGCAGAGGCAGTAAATACAGCTTGTTATGTAATGAATAGAATCATGATTTGGCTGATTCTTAAGAAAACACCATATGAACTATGGTTCAACAAAAAGCCAAACATTGCATATTTCAAAAATTTTGCATGTCCATGTTTTATTCTCAATACAGGTGATCAACTGGGAAAATTTGAGCTACAAGCAGACGAAGGCATGTTCATGGGATACTCTTCTAGAAGCAAAGCTTATATAGTATACAACAAAAGGACAAGAACAATCGTGGAGTCAATCAATGTGAAATTTGATGAAGGCAGTGAAGATCAAAGCAAGGATATAATCAAAAGCAATGTCGAAGAGGAGAATGAAAAAGATGAAAGTGAAAATCCAAAAGAAATTGCAACCGCGGAAGAAGTCCGAAGAAATCTGGAACCAGAGAGATTGAAATTCAAAGCAGATCATCCTCCAGAATTGGTAATAGGTAATCCTACGACATGTATTCAAACTCATCCCTCTTTTAAAAATTTATGTGATTTGTGTCTATACAGTGGATTTATTTCAGAAATGAACCTAAAGACATAGATACATCTCTCAATAATGAAAGTTGGTTTTTGGCTATGCAAGATCAACTAAATCAATTTGAACGAAATGAAGTTTGGATTCTAGCACCTAGACCTAATGATTATCTAGTTGTAGGAACCATATGGATTTCTAAAAATAAATTTGATGAATCTGGAAATGTGATTAGGAACAAAGCTAGTTTATTTGCTAAAGGTTATAATCAAATTGAAGGAATTGATTTTGGTGAAACTTTTGCACCAGTAGCAAGATTACAATCCATTAGAATCTTGTTATGTTTTGACTGTTATAAAGGATTTAAATTAAGACAAATGGATATTAAAAGTGCTTTTCTTAATGGAATTTTGAAATAGGATGTATTCATTGAACAACCTGAAGGCTTTGAAAGTCAAGAATGCCATAACCATGTATATAAACTTAAGAAAGAACTATATGGATTAAAACAAGCCCCTATGGCTTGGTACGAATGTCTTAGCACTTATCTCCTTGAAAATGGGTTCAAAAGGGGCTGCGTAGACACCATATTATTTCTATTGCACGAAAATGATGACCTATTGATTGTTCAAATATATGTTGATGACATTATTTATGGTGCCACTAACATCCTTTTATGCGAGAAATTTGATGGAGGAGCACACATACTTTCGATGAACAAATGATGGAGGAGCTTCTTGGTCATCACAGTAACCCCTTTGTTGATCTTCCGTTTGTCATGAGTGGGGGCGTACCTGTGACTAGCTCTTCGGGTCCAATTGCTAGCATTCTCGACGAGGCTAAAACAATTCGTGAGGAGGAGATAATAGCTGAAATCAACGCCGAGATGGAAGCAGCTGCACGGGACAGTGGCTTTGGAGGTGGAATGGTGGGACTTGGCCTAGCCCCTTAACGGATGATCTCCCTGGGAGGAACGGTCGTTGATACAAGTGTGCCTCCTCCGCCCGCTAATATTGATCATATCCCTCCGACTCCGCCTTCAGGAAGCATTCCTATTCACGTGAGTTCGGAGGAGGAAGTTGACATAATGCCTCTAACTGGAGATCAGCTGCCAAAAGGCAAGGGTTCAAAGAAGAAACCAAGCGGCGAATCCAGCGGGTAAACGCCGAAGAAGAAGCTAAGAAAAAAGAAAGAATAGATATGTCTCTTTCGCTCATTTTTGGTAGTTAGTTAGGAATCCACTTTTGTTTTCTTTCTGTAGGCCGTGTATAGATGCAGGTTCGGCCCCTGCTAATAGAACTTTTGGTATAGTTTTGTACTTACCCTCTTTCTTCCAAAGAATAATTGAAATAAAATTTCATTTTGTCTTCGGCTGAATTTGTGTTCATTTGTTAAAGTGCTTCAGCGTTCGAACTTTCATTCTATACACTTATGGAGTTTTAGTCTTTAAATCGGACCCGGGTTTAGTTGCTAAGTTCCAGAGTTACAGTTTCGGGTCACGATCGAGCACTAAGTCGAATTCCGATAATGCATTGTCTCAATTAGTGGCTGGCACTTAAGTTCTGCCCCCTGTTCTGGGAAGAAATTGAAAAGATTGGCTAACAATCGTTGATTGCCTTTAATATATCGGGTTTAACTTCGCTGCAGCAGAATTGAAACAAGACGAGTTCAGGTGGTCGAATCACACTTGCTCGTCTATTGGTGATCGCATCCACACTCTGGGGATTGCACTTGTAGATCGGTGGTCTTTCACGCCCGCACATGGTTTTGAGATACGTCCGCTCTCTAGGGGCTTAAGTTATTTTATAGGCGGTCAGTCACACCCATTTGATATTCAGAACTTCGTCCGCATTCTGGGGACATTGATCGATTCGTGGGTGGTCGGTCACACCCGACTTGCATTTATACTCCAATCCACACTCTAGGGATATAGAGTTATTCGATGTTCATACTCCAGTTCATATTATGAGAATTTGGAGTTATTTAATGTTTATACTCTGATTCTCACTTTGGGAATCCGTAGTTAGTTGATGGGCGGTCAATTACACCAATTTGGCATTTATATTTAAACTCCAGCTCGCACTCTGGGAGTTTGGAGTCGGCTGACAGATGGTCAGTCACCTCTTTTTAGGCTTTAGGATTTCGTTCACACTACGGGAACGACGGATCTATCAGGATCGTGGATGGTTGGTTCATGTCCACCCTGAGTTAACAAGCGAGGTCGTTAGATGGACGGTTCCATCCTCCTAAAACTTGGTTAAATACGGGTGAAGTCGTTAGGTGGACGGATCCACCCTCTTCGAAACCGCATTTACAGGTTTATACTCCAGTTTGCACTTTGGGAATCTGGAGTTAGTTAGAGGATTGTCGTGTATCAATCTTTTTTTGGCTTCAGTGTGATGACTTGTCCCTAAGCTTGGGTTTCACTTAATGAGCGACCGGTCGTATCACAGCCACTCCCTATTTGAATAAATCCCACCGTATGGTGGAACTTAGCATTCCATGCATAGTGATGGTCATATGATGCATTTCAATTAAATCACAACACTGGCTCGAAGAGATTGCATTTTATTGCTGAAATGAGAAAATATGGCAAAGTCGGTTGCCTTATTAAAAATCAAAATTTCCAAATGCATAAACAAATTGCAAATGAAAAGTAAACGGAATAAATAAATAGAGCCTATTATGTGTAATAGCGACGTAGAATTTCGCTGTTCCAGGCTCTCGGCCGAGCAAGATAGTAAACGGTCGATAATTTAAATGTACCATCTCTGAGCTTTCATTCAATGACATATGGTCCTTCCCACGTTGGTTTTATATGTGAATGAACGGGTAAATTCTCTTGAGTATGAGGTCGCTGAGTTCAAAGGTTCGGGATCGGACCTTGGCATTGTACAATCGGGCAACTCGACTTCGGTATGCGGTTGCCCTCAAATCAGCTTCTTCTCGCTTCTCGTCCAATAAATCTAGAGATTCAGCAAGTGATATAGCATTTGTTTTCGGGTCATAATAAGTCACATAATGAGAAGGTACTTCCATCTCGACTGGAATAACGGCTTCTGAACCATAGGTTAGAGAGAATGGAGTGTGGTCGGTCACGGATTTGTGGGTTGTCCGATAAGCCCATAAAGCCATAGGAAGTTCATCGACCCATTTGCCCCCGGCCTTTTTCGGTCGTTTCTTTAGAATATACTTTATAACTTTATTAATAGCTTCAACCTGTCCATTCGCTTGAGGGTGTGCAACTACGGAGAACTTCTTTTGGATGTGAAACCGTTGACAGAAATTTTTAAATTCAACACTGTCGAATTGGGCTCCGTTGTCTGTGATGATGGTATGCGGGAGACCAAATCGATATATAATGTTGCGCACTACAAAGTTGATCACTTTCTTTGTCGTGATTGTAGTAAGGGCTTCAACTTCCGCCCACTTGGTAAAGTAATCAACTGCGACAATGGCGTACTTCGCAACACCCTTGGATAGAGGTAGAGAGCTAATAATGTCAATGCCCCATACTGCAAACGGCCATTGACTGACCATCTGAGTTATTTCGGTAGGTGGTGCTCTTGGAATTCGAGCATGCTTCTGACATCTGTCACATTTTCTGGCGTAATCCGATGCATCGCGATTTACGGTCGGCCAGTAGTATCCATATCGGAGCACTTTCTTGGCAAGAGCTTGTCCCCCGGTGTGATCGCCATATTCTCTTTCGTGTACATCATGCAATACTCGTTTAATCTCGTCGTGAGCGATACACCGGAGTAAAGGAACAGAATACCCTCTTCTATACATGACTCCATTCTGGATAGTGAACCGCGAAGCTTTTCAAAGAACTTGTCTCTTTTCATTCCTGTGCTCTGGTAGGGTCCCTTGCTCGAGGTAGTTTCTGAACGGAGGCATCCATGACTCCTTATCGGTAATTCCCTTAAATACCCAATCTGTTTCCATATGATCGATGCTCGGGGAAGATAATGATTCCATGGGAATGATTCCCATTTGTTATGCCTCACTTGTACTAGCTAACTTTGCTATTGAGTCGGCTTTCTGATTGCACTCTTGGGGTATACAATAAATGGCATAATAATCAAACTGATTCAATATCTCCTGGACCCGAACTAGGTAAGCAGCCAGCCTTCGGTCTTTGGCCTGGTACTCCCCCGAACTTGACATACGACCAATAGCGAATCACAATAAATCTCCACAGCAATGATTCTTAAATCTCTGGAAAGTCACAATCCGGTAAGCAGGGCTTCATATTCGGCTACGTTGTTGGTCGCACGAAGATCAAACTTTAAAGCATAGCATATAGATCGACCATCAGGAGTTTCAAGTGCAACCCCTGCACTTGAGAAACGGTCATTTGATGCACCATTAGAATGTAGCTTCCAGATATATTAGGGAGATTCACTGGTTTCGGGTAAGTCCTCCGGGATAGTGAATTCAGCTGTGAAATCTGCTAGGACTTGTCCTTGAATGGCTCGCCTTGGAGTGTAAGTAATGTCAAACTGACTTAGCTCGATATTCTACTTGAGTGACCTTCCAGACGTCTCAGGCCACGTAAGGACCCGTCGTAACGGCTGGTTGGTATAAACGGTGATAGGATGAGCCTAGAAATATGGACGGAGCTTCCTCGAGGCAATAACAAGACAATAAGCCAACTTTTCCAGCTTTGGATAATTTCACTCTGCCCCGGTCAGTCATTTGCTAATGTAATATACTGGCCATTGTATCCGATATTCCTCTCGAACTAGGGCAGCACTGATAACGTTCTCTGACACCGTCAAGTAAATGTATAATCTCTCATTATCAATAGGCTTTGATAGAATGGGTGGTGTAGAAAGATGTTGAACCAGTGCTCGGAATGTGCCCTCACATTCCATAGTCCATTCAAAGTTTCGTTTCCCTTTTCTGATTAGGTCGAAGAAGGGAATGCATTTGTCAGTTGATTTTGAGATGAACCTGCTCAGTGCTGCTACTTTCCCGTGTAGGATCTAGATTAACCCTAGAGGGGAGGGGGTGAATAGGGTTATAGCAAATTTTCTCGAATTTATAAAATTAAACACAAAAACAAACTGCAGAGAAGTAAATATGCTGAAAAGTAAATCACACACAAAATTTACCCAGCTTCGGCAACCCCTGCCTACTGCTGCATTCCCAGATTTCTATTAGAATTAAACAGTCTCCCGCTTACAAACACTCTAACAGACTCGCAAACCCTGCTACCGCCTATAGAGTTTTGCAAACTCGCAAACCTTGCTTACTGAACTAATCTTAACTAGACAATCTGACACAATCTAAATCCTAGGTGGTAATTTACCAAGATTTGATTCGAAAAGTACAGACTTCAAAAATAAAAACAAGAGCAAAAATAAATAAAAAATTTCAGTACAAATTTTGCCCTTAAACAAAACAACCCGACCCAAAAGAAAAAACACGGCCACTTCCCTCTTTTGTTATCTAATGCAATTTAGGGTTCTGAAAATGGCGGCTTTGTCGCAACAACGATCGAATTGGGTCTCTGAGTTGCCTCCGATTGCTCCTCTTCCCTTCGAATTTCCAATCGCCTCTGATTAAGGGTTGCGCAACCACGTTTAGAGTGAATTCCGATTGCTAAAGGCTAGGGTGATTGAATTGGTTTGATTTGAGTTGAGATTTTGTGATTTATCTTGCTTGTTCTCTTATCATCTGCCTATGATGATCTTGGGGTATATATATAGGGTAGAAACCCTAATAATTCACGTCTGATTTGATTTCTTGCTTGGCCTCCACGTCGTTGAATATTTCCATGATTTTGTTGCGACATTTTGGGTATATACGATTCGAATTTTGCTTGGTACCCACGGCTTTGGATATTTCCTATATGTTTTCACAATTTTGAAATTTGAACTGCTGATTTCGTTCTGGAATTTTTTTTTGTTTCTATAGCAGGATATTTGGAATTTTTTTCTCAGTCCATATTCGAATTATTTCTGTCCATATATGCATTCGAATTCTTTAATCAAATATGGAAAAATGTTTTCCATATATTTGCATTGCCAAGATTTGTTTGCCATATTTGATTTCTTGACCAAGTCTTCTGATTTGTTTTTGCCGTAAAAAAAAAATCTTTCCTGCTTCTGACCAAAACAGATTTGTTGCCTTAATACCGAACCAAATTGTGCTTGTTACCTTTATATTGTTTTGACCAAAAACAATATTGAGCACTTGCCATGTATATGCTCCTGTCTATGTACATGTTGCACCATGCTCAAGTATTTTGTTTTGACCATACTTGATATTGTTGAGTCTAGGCATGTTTGTTGTTGCATTTGCAGTCTATGCTTGTACATTAGAGTTGCATTGATTTATGTGCCTTGTGTACTTGTCACTTGAGCCTTAATCTTGATATCGTTGGCATCTGTGTTACACTGAGCTGCCATGCATACTTGACTTGCTATATTCATGTTGGTAGTCCACATCTCTGTCCATGCTTCTATGTATGAATTTGTTGTATTTGTTTGTTGATAACTTGAGCATGTACTGTCGATTGTTGCACTTGTGTTGCTCACCATGTCTTTTGGCTCGACTTGAGCATTGTCAGGTTGCATATCCACCTGAGTCTATGTTGTGCATGATTGCTTTTGTTGACTGCGCACACGAGTTGGCGAGGCAGTGCACACGTGTATAAATGTACACGTGTGTATTGCAGCCACTCATGATTACCTGTCCGTGATAAGAATACTGATATGCACAGATATTACACAATAAAAAATGATGACAATAACCCATATATCTTAGACACCAATAAAAACAAATTTATATTTTTGCAAATTCAAATTTGTTTATTTTCAGATTACTGCTGTAGTTGCTAATTATACAGGTACACAAGAGACAGGACAAGAACTGGAGCTGGACAATGCAGATAGATGCAGATGTGCAAACAGAGTGAAAAACTAAGTGTTGAGCGTTGTAGTGAGAAAAAATATGAATGTGAAATGTATGAAAACGGTGTATGTATATAGAGAGAGCTAAAAACTTTGTACTGTATAAGTGTTGAAATAAAATATTATGTTGAATAAAAATACTGATTGAATTATATAAATTCTGTGCAATAGTATTATTATTCAATATGAATATTTATTCCTATATGTGTATAGTACAATCTGCAAACACATATATAAATTGATATATATTTGTTATCATCAAACAAAAAAATCACATCAAACAATCTCCCCCTTTTGATGATGACAAACATATATATTAAAGATTTTGAAATTATAATAAATGTGTGTTTGAGCATGAAATATTTAGCTCCCCCTATATGAATGCTCCCCCTACAACTAAGACCACTCCCTATTTAGAAGATTTAGAAAATTACAGAAGAATAAAAGAACTAAAGAAAATTAACTAACAACATTTAACAAATTTGTTGAAGTATTCCAAAAATATTTACTTCCTTATCAAAATCTTGTTCTTCTCCTCCTTTTGTTATCATCAAAAGACTGACAAAAATAATGGAACAGTAGGGAATTTTTTTTTGTAAATAAAAAAAACAAATGCAAAACAAAGAAAAATCATAATATATCATAACGAGATAACAATTTCCACATTGCAGAGAATGGATTGATGATTCGGTTTTTATATAATGAGAAGAGAGATATTTTAAAAATAATTTGACATTTAAGCACAAAAATAAGCACTTACTAACCGCGCATAACCATAAGGACTTTTAAATGGGATTAGCACTTACTTATTAGTCTAAGCATCCGGACTTTTAAGTGATACCAGAAAAATACTTAGCTACCATGCTACATCCATGCATAACCATAAGGACTTTTAAATGAGAATGGAGTGATGATAAAATAAAAATAATTCACTTACATGCTCCATCCATGCATAACCATAAGGACTTTTAAATGAGAATGGATGCATGAGATTTTTTTTTTTTAATTTTAAAAAAGATAATTCACTCTTCTCATTTTACAAAACCATTATGAATGATAGAAAGATGGTAGAAATAGAAATGGTCGTGGAATAAGTTACCAAGTTAATTATATTATGAATTTTTTTTTTAATTTTGAAAAGAAATAAAACAAACAATTTCCACTACTGAATACCATATTCGAATCAATCTTTGAATAATATCCAAAACTGGTTTGAATCCTAGAAATTGAAGTTGAAAATAAATATCCAAGAATATTTCAACCAAAAAAATGGAAAATGATTAGTCAATTTCTATAATCCCCAAATCCAAACGTAATCTGGAAAATCTGTCTTCGGGGAGGGGTTTTGTGAAAATATCAACAAGTTGAGCCTCAGTTGAAATATGTTCAATGCAAATGTCTTCCTTAGCAATGTGATCTCTAAGAAAGTGGTGTCTCACATCAATGTGTTTTGTGCGTGAATGATGAATAGGATTATTTGACAAGTCTATTGCACTTTTACTATCACATTTTAATGGAACTTGTTTATAAACTAAGCTAAAATCAGAAAGAGTTTGCATCATCCATAAAATTTGAGCACAACAACTTCCTAAAGCAATATATTCTGCTTCAGTGGTGGATAATGCAACACAATTCTGTTTTCGACTTGACCATGAAACTAATGAATGTCCTAGCATGAAACATGTCCCACTAGTGCTTTTCCTGTCAACCAATGAACCAACATAATCAGCATCAAAATAACCAGCTAAATCAAAATTTTCACAAGAAGGGTACCATAGTCCAAATTTGTGTGTGTGTGAAAGATATCTCAAAATTCGTTTAGTGGCTTTCAAATGAGATTCTTTAGGATTAGATTGAAAACGTGCACACAAACACACATAAAACATAATATCAGGTCTAGAAGCAGTAAGATAGAGAAGTGAACCAATTATCCCTCGATATTTCTTCTGATCAACAGCAACTCCTTTCTCGTCTTTGTCCAACTTTATTGATGGGCTCATTGGAGTTCTCAATGGTTTGGAGTTCTCAACTCCAAATTTCTTCAACAGTTCCAACACATACTTGGATTGTGAAATGAAAATACCATCACTGCTTTGCTTGATTTGAAATCCAAGAAAATATTTCAATTCCCCAACCAAGCTCATCTCGAATTAGCCTGCATGACTTTTTCAAATTTCTCGCACAAGAGTTCATTAGTAGCACCATAAATGATATCATCCACATAAATCTGAACAATCAAAAAATCACTTCCTTTATGTAATAGAAACAGTGTCGTGTCAGCACTCCCCTTTTTAAAGCCATTTTCCAAATGATATGTACAAAGGCAGTCATACCAAGCTCTAGGAGCTTGCTTAAGACCATATAATGCTTTTTCTAGTTTATACACATGATTTGGAAAATCATGATTTTCAAAACCGGGGGGTTGTTCAACAAAAACTTCTTCTTTCAAATCACCATTTATAAAGGCACTTTTTACATCCATTTGTTTAAGTTTGAAACCCTTATAACATGCAAAACTTTGCAAAATCCTAATGGCTTCTAACCTAGCAACTGGAGCAAATGTTTCATCAAAATCTATGCCTTCTATTTGGTTATATCCTTTTGCGACCAACCTAGCTTTGTTTCTAATTACATTTCCTGATTCATCATGTTTATTTTTGAACACCCATTTAGTTCCAACAATTGGATAGTCATTAGGCCTAGGAACTAATTTCCAAACTTTATTTCTCTCAAATTGATTAAGTTCATCTTGCATTGCTAAAAACCAACTTTCATCATTAAGAGCCATTTCAATAGTATCAGGTTCAATCTCAGAAATAAAACCACTATGACATCAAAACGCACACAAATTTTTATCAAATGAAGAGCGAGTGCGTATACCTTCCGTAGGATCACCTATAACCAATTCAAGAGGATGATTGGATTTGAACTTCAATCTATCAGCATCAACAGTCCTACTTTCAGCTTTCTCACTAGATGTCCCTTCTTCAATGCCTTCATGATCTACCCCATCGTCAACCGCCTTTTCAGTCGTCCTTTCCAGGTCAGATTCATCGAATTTCACATTGATTGATTCAACAATTGTCTTTGTTCGTTTGTTGTATATCCTGTAAGCCTTGCTCCTTGTTGAATAGCCCATGAAAATTCCCTCATCAGCCTTTGATTCAAATTTTCCAAGTTGATCACCTGTGTTAAGAATGAAACAAGGACATCCAAATACACGAAAATAAGAAATGTTAGGTTTCCTTTCATGCCACAATTCATAAGACGTTCCAAGTATTGGTCTAATCATTACTCTATTCATTACATAGCACGAAGTATTCACTGCCTCTGCCCAAAAAGTTAGAGGTAGTTTATACTCACTCAACATGGATCTAGCCAATTCTTGCAATGTACGATTTTTCCTATCAACCACCCCATTTTGTTGAGGTGTTCGTGGAGTAGAAAATTCTTGTTTTAAACCATTTTCTTCACAAAAGCTTTCAAATTCCAAATTTTTAGATTCGCCTCCATGATCACTTCTCAAAGTTTTAATTGAAACTCCTTTTTCATTTTGAACAAGTTTTGCAAATTTTGAAAAATAATCAAAAGATTCAGACTTTTTGGCTAAGAAATAAACCCATGTAAATCTAGAATAATCATCAACCAATACATAACAAAAACGTTTTCCATTTAAGCTTGCAATTTCATTTGGTCCAAATAAGTCCATGTGAATTAATTCAAGGACCCTTGATGTGCTAACAATGTTTTTAGGGTGAAATGATGATCGACTAAGCTTGCCCAAGGAACATGCTTTACACACTTTATTATTTTTAAATTTCTGATGTGGTAACCCTCTGACTAATTCTTTCGTTTCAAGTTTTTTCAAGAGGCTCATGCTAGCATGTTCAAGTCTCCTATGCCATAAAGATGCCTCTTCGTCAGTGGCTACCAAACATCTAGAAAGATTTAGATTATCAAACGAAAGCGAGTAAACATTTCCTTTTCTTTTGCCCATAAAAACATTGTTATTAGAAGATTTATCAATGATTCTGCAAGTATCACTATCAAAAACCACATTCATACCTTTGTCATATAGTTGGCTAATAGAAATGAGATTGTGATGCAAATTATCAACGTATAAAACATTAGTCAAGGAAAAAGTACCATTACCTACTTCACCTTTACCAATAATCTTACACTTGCTATTGTCTCCCATGATCACATTTCCACCTTTAAAATTCTCTAGGCTAAGGAACTTTGATTTGTCAACTGTCATATGTCTAGAACAACCTGAATCTAGAAACCATTCTTGTTGCTCCTTAGCCCGCCAACAAACCTATATAAAGAGAAAGGAGGATGACCTAGAGAAACTCTTAGGTCCAATGATATTAGTGACTGAAGCATTGTGAATAAACAATCCCTTTGGAACCCAAACTTGTTTTGTCCTTTCATTCTTGTTCCAATAAACATGAAATTTGTTTGTAGAATTCTTAGGAACCCAAACTTGTATAAATTTTGTGTTCTTGTTTCTATGACTACAATTTTCAACATGATGTCCAATTATTTCACATCTAGCAAAGACACTCTTACCTTTTGCATTATCATCAACTTGTGTTTTCCCAAAGCCTAGTCTTTTTCTGTTGTTAGCAAAAAGTTGATTTCCCAATAACATGTTGAATGATTTTTCTCCTCTTGAAAAGTTATTCAGAGATTTCTCAAGATTTTGGACTTTGGTTTTTAGTGTTGTGTTTTCAGTCACAAGTGAGGTGCATCTATTTATAAAATCCTTTTTCCTAGTGTCAATGGTTTCCTTAAGACTCAAGTTTCCTTTTTCAAGATTCTCAAAGCTATTCTTAAGTCTTGATAATTCTGAATCTAAAATTTTACATTTTTTACAGTCTAGGTTTTGAATATTTTCAAGTTCAGTTTCTAACCTAGAATTTTCATGGACAAGTTCTCTCCTATCAGATTTCAGTTTTTCAATTTTAGATTCAAGAGTATCAATTGTTTTAGTAAGATCACAACTCATCAAAACAAGTTCTTTATAAGAATAGTCACCTACCTCACTAGATTCCTCTGAGCTTGCTTCTGAATCTGATTTTTCCATAAGACACAAGTTAGCCTCCTCTGAGCTATTATTCGAAACTTCCTCTCCTTCTTCATAATCCCAAGTCGCTGCAAAGGCCTTCTTCTTCTTTTTCTTTCCTTTGTTGTTTTTGAGAAATGGGCATTTTTGTTTGAAGTGGCCAGGCTTCTTGCAGTTAAAGCAAGTCAATTCATTATCGGAATTGTCAGAATCTTTTGACCTATTACCACTTGTTTTCTTCTTGCGTGGCCTGAATCATGACCATTTTCTAAGATTATTGACAGCCATTGCAAGCTCTTCAATTGGATCTTCTTCTTCTTCATCGCTCTCTTCTTTGCTCTTTAAGGCAATCGTCTTCTTCTTTGATTCGGAGTTGTTGCGTTCCTCCTTTGCTTTTAGCTCAAGCTCATATGTCATCAAGTTGCCGATCAACTCCTCCACGCTTAGTTTACTCAAATCTTTTGATTCTTGTATTGCCGTGACTTTTGCCTCAAAGCTCATCGGTAAGACTCGTAGCACCTTCCTCACAAGCTCTACCTTAGTGAATACCTTCCCAAGCGCTCTAGCATTGTACACCATAGTTGAAAAGCGTCCAAACATGTCCTTTATGCTCTCGCCTTTGTCCATCACAAAGTTCTCGTATTCATTGATGAATAGGGCTAGACGAGACTCCTTGACTTGAGAAGTTCCTTCATGTGTCACCTCCAAGGTATGCCAAATTTCCTGTGCAGTTTTACAATGAGAAATTCTATTAAATTCAGTCTTATCAAGAGCACAGATCAAAGCATTCATGGCTTTAGAATTTGTAGTTTTTAATTTCTTATCGTTAGCGTCCCACCTATTCTTAGGTTTAGGAATCTCAGTATCACCAATAGTTATAGTAGGAGATTTATAGCCAGTTTCAATAATGTCCCAAACATCATAATCAACAGAACTAAGATAAATACCCATCCTAACTTTCCAATAAGCATAATCATTCCCATTAAACATGAGTGGCCTAGCAATAGATTGCCCCCCCAGAAAAAGCATTATTTGGTGGATTCATGACTTTAGAGTTAATGAAAAATATCGGGCTCTGATACCACTTGTAGGATCTAGATTAACCCTAGAGGGGGGGTGAATAGGGTTATAGAAAATTTTCTCAAATTTATAAAATTAAACACAAAAACAAACTGCAGAGACGTAAATATGCTGAAAAGTAAATCACACACAAAATTTACCCAGCTTCGGCAACCCTTGCCTACTGCTGCATTCCCAGATTTCTATTAGAATTAAACAGTCTCCTGCTTACAAACACTCTAATAGACTCGCAAACCCTGCTACCTCCTATAGAGTTTTGCAAACTCGCAAACCCTGCTTACTGAACTAATCCTAACTAGACAATCTGACACAATCTAAATCCTAGGTGGTGATTTACCAAGATTTGATTCGAAAAGTACAGACTTCAAAAATAAAAACAAGAGCAAAAATAAATAAAAAACTTGAGTATAAATTTTTGCCCTTAAACAAAACAACCCGACCCAAAAGAAAAAACACGGCCACTTCCCTCTTTTATTACCTGATGCAATTTAGGGTTCTGAAAATGGCGGCTTTGTCTCAACAACGATCCAATTGGGTCTCTGAGTTGCCTCTGATTGCTCCTCTTCCCTTCGAATGTCCAATCGCCTCTGATTAAGGCTTGCGCAACCACGTTTAGAGCGAATTCCGATTGCTAAAGGCTCGGGTGATTGAATTGGTATGATTTGAGTTGAGATTTTTTGATTTATCTTGCTTGTTCTCTTATCATCTGCCTATGATGATCTTGGGGTATATATATATAGGGTAGAAACCCTAATAATTCGTGTATGATTTGATTTCTTGATTGGCCTCCACATCGTTGAATATTTCCATGATTTTGTTGCGACATTTTGGGTATATACGATTCGAATTTTGCTTGGTACCCACGGCTTTGGATATTTCCTATATGTTTTCACAATTTTGAAATTTGAACTGCTGATTTCGTTCTGGAATTTTTTTTTTGTTTCTATAGCAGGATATTTGGAATTTTTTCTCGGTCCATATTCGAATTATTTCTGTCCATATATGCATTCGAATTCTTTAATCAAATATGGAAAAATGTTTTCCATATATTTGCATTGCCAAGATTTGATTGCCATATTTGATTTCTTGACCAAGTGTTCTGATTTGTTTTTGCCTTAAAAAAAAATCTTTCCTGCTTCTGACCAAAACAGATTTGTTGCCTTAATACCGAACCAAATTGTGCTTGTTACCTTTATATTGTTTTGACCAAAAACAATATTGACCACTTGCCATGTATATGCTCCTGTGTATGTACATGTTGCACCATGCTCAAGTATTTTGTTTTGACCATACTTGATATTGTTGATTCTAGGCATGTTTGTTGTTGCATTTGCAGTCCATGCTTGTACATTAGAGTTGCATTGATTTATGTGCCTTGTGTACTTGTCACTTGAGCCTTAATCTTGATATTGTTGGCATCTGTCTTACACTGAGCTGCCATGCATACTTGACTTGCTATATTCATGTTGGTAGTCCACATCTCTGTCCATGCTTCTATGTATGAATTTTTGAATTTGTTGTATTTGTTTGTTGAGCACTTGAGCATGTACTGTCGATTGTTGCACTTGTGTTGCTCACCATGTCTTTTGGCTCGACTTGAGCATTGTCAGGTTGCATATCCAGTTGAGTCTATGTTGTGCATGATTGCTTTTGTTGACTGCGCACACGAGTTGGCGAGGAAGTGCACACGTGTATAAATGTACACGTGTGTATTGCAGCCACTCATGATTACCTGTCCCTGATAAGAATACTGATATGCACATATATTACACAATCAAAAATGATGACAGTAACCCATATATCTGAGACACCAATAAAAAAAATTTATATTTTTGCAAATTCAAATTTGTTTATTTTCAGATTACTGCTGTAGTTGATAATTATACAGGTACACAGGAGACAGGACAAGAACTGGAGCTGGACAATGCAGACAGATGCAGATGTGCAGACAGAGTGAAAAACTAAGTGTTGAGCATTGTAGTGAGAAAAAATATGAATGTGAAATGTATGAAACCGATGTATGTATATAGAGAGAGCTGAAAACTTTGTACTGTATAAGTGTTGAAATAAAATATTATATTAGATAAAAATACTGATTCAATTATATAAATTCTGTGCAATAGTATTATTATTCAATATGAATATTTATTCCTGTATGTGTATAGTACAATCTGCAAACACATATATAAATTGATATATATTTGTTATCATCAAACAAAAAAATCACATCAAACATCCCATTGAGGCTTTGGACTTGCTTTATAGTTCTTGGAGTCTCAAGATTTCTAATTGCCTAGATCTTCTCAGGATTAGCTTCGATCCCTCGAGCATTGACGATAAACCCGAGTAATTTTCCGGATGCGACCCCAAAGTGACATTTCAACGGGTTGAGCTTCATTCTATATTCTCAGAGGATATTAAACATTGACTCCAAGTCTTTGATATGATCAGTGGAGAATCGCAACTTCACGAGCATGTTGTCCACATATACCTCCATGGTTTTTCCGATCTAGTTAGCGAACATTCGATTAACTAACCGTTGGTAAGTTGCTGCAGCATTTTTGAGTCCGAAAGGCATAACTTTGTAGCAGTAAAGTCCCAGATCTGTTACGAAGCTGGATGCTCTTAGTCAGGTAAGTGCATGGGTATCTGGTAGTAGCCGGAATACGCATCTATGAAGGATAAGAGTTCATGTCCAGGTGTTGAGTTTACGAGCTGATCGGTTCGGGGAAGTGGAAAACTTTCTTTAGGGCAAGCTTTATTCAAGTCTGAGTAGTCAACACATTTTCTCCATTTCCCATTTGGATTTCAGATGAGTATAGGATTGGACACCCATTCCGGGTATAATGCATCTCGAATAAACTCATTCGATTTGAACTTATCTACCTCTTCCTTAAGGGCAACAGATCTCTCTGGATCCATACCACGCCTTTTTTGCTTGACCGGGATATGCCGCGGGTCAATAGTCAATGTTTGGCTCGCGATGTCCGGGGAGATTCCACACATGTCAGAATATGTCCAGGCAAACACGTCGAGGTTTGCCCGGAGAAATTCAACAAATTCCTCCTGCATCTATTGGCTCAACTGAGATCCAATCTTTATCATTTTAGAATCATCACTAGCGTCAATCGGAACATCGATCGTTAGCTCGACCGGGGAAGCTTGACTGTCTTTACTTTCGCCTTCAGTTTCAGTATCTCTCGGGTCAAGACCCCTTGGGATTGGTTGGGGTGCCCGGGCCTAGGCCCAGGCATTAGTTGTTAATTTTCCGCAAAGAGATTCCTCTACGCCCTTTCCTTTTTCTTTTCGTTGTCGGTAGGGAATATTAAAGTCAAACACCAAGAGGCAACGGCAGCCCTGAACTGGGCTAGGGCCGGTCGGCCAAAAAAGCAATTTATGACGAGTCTATATCCAATACAACAAACTGTAATATCCGGACTCTCCAGCGTTCTGCAATTCCCAATTCCACTAGTAGCTCCACCATCCAAGTGGGTATAGTCGCACTTCCATTGAAGCCATGGTTGCGGTACTGACAAGGCCTTAGATCTTTTGCTTCCATTTTCATCTGGTCATAAGCTCGCATAAACAATATATTTACTGAACTTGCACTGGCCACTAGGATCCTCTTCATCCAAGCAGGACCTATTTGAGATGAAATGACAAGTGGTTCACTAGTTGGTGTTTCGACTCTGTCGGCATCTCGGTCTCGAAACACGATGTCATCGGCTATCGTTTTCTGTTGCTTGGCCGGAGCCCGTCTTCCAGACTACTACAACATTCGAAGCTCGCATGCCTGATAGAGCTGGCATACGACTCCATTTCCCTCCAGCGCCGATCTGCTGGATGTGGACCACCACTAACAGTATTTATCACCAACCTCCTGCCAGTACGAGCGGGTTCCTCCTGTCTCGCCTGATTTGGCATATGGTTCTGATTCGATGGGCCCGCACCTCTGGACTACGGCGCCCGCACAAACTGTTCCAACTTTCTTTCACATATCAACTTCTCAATGATATCTTGCAAATGAGGGTACTCGTTCGTGTTATGGCCATAGATATCATAAATCTGCAAAACTTTCCTGTTTGAATCTGTTTTTCCGATGACTACTTCGGAGCAGGTTTCTTATACTGAATAGTATTGCAAGTCTGTAAGTACACATTCTCCAACGACGTATTCAAAGATGTATAACTATCAAACATAAGAGCCCTACGTCGTGGCCCACGATTCTAATCCCGTTTCTTGTTTTGATTTCCATTGCCTTTCTGTTGATTTTGTTTATTCTGTATATTCAATTGTACCTTTCCGGAACTCTCCCCGGTTAACTTAACAACAACATTGCTCTGGATTCCTTCCACACTGGGTCCTGCATCATCCTTCTTCCTAGACTGTTTCGCATCTTCCCTTCTCAAGAATTGGGCCGCCTTGGAATAGAAACAGTCCAATGACGTAGGAGGTTTTCCGGCAAACTAGTTGCCGAACTCAGAATTGGGATCGATCCCCTTTGTTAGTGCCATCAGAATTCAGTAATCGTTGGGATTACTAATCTCAGTGCATGCAGCATGAAATCTCTCTAGATAACGTCTAAGTGTCTCTCCAGGGGCTTGAGTGACACTAGACAAAGTATTAACATCTTTCGGCCTTACGACATGCATGCGGAGCTGCTTAATAAACTTGGTTGCCAACTAGTCAAAACACGAGATAGATCGAGGTGGTAAACTGGTAAACCACATAGTCGCTATGCCCCCTAGGGAAATCCAGAAGCTTCGGCACTTGACCGCATCATCGGCTGCGTTCATCAACCATTCGTACTTTAAGATATGATGATTGGGATCAGAGCTCCCTTCATAAACAGGTAGAGTTGGCAACCTGAATCGCCGAGGCGGTTCAGCATAGAGTATATCATCAGTGAAAGGGGTATGACTTTGGAAGATTCCCCAGTCATCGTTAGTAAGACCCTGACTTTCACGGATCATTTGACGGATCATTGTCGGGATATCCGGCATCTGGACGTTCTGGGCATGCTGAGCCAAGGTGTGGTCGGGTTCCACAATACGAGGAGGGGTCGGTCGTGGTCGACAGTCCATGTCTCCCCTCCTTGGTTCTAAGTCTTCAGGAACATAAGGCTCAGGAGTATGATTGCATTGGAGGTGGGTCGGATCCGTCGGGTTTTGGGCATCAACTCCAAATTCAATAGCAGTGGTAGTGCGGTTATCGGTAATGTGATATGGGGCAGCACCTCCTTGGGAGGAGGGTCTAGTCTGATGGCTGGTTAACGGGCCAACTCTCGGTTGCCCAAGATTCAATGTGTGCTGATGTCCGGTGGCTTGTGTGTAACTTCCGTCCAGCCGTGGTTGCGTGGATCTATGATTAAAGTCAGAAGAGGCTGAACTTTCAGTAGAAGAATAGGAAGCCTGATCCCTTCTGGATCTCCTTCGTCTTTGACGGTTTAGTTGATTGGTTAGTTCTGCATTGGCATGCAGTTGTAGAGTAAGCTGTTGGCGGTTTTGAGTAAGCTCTTGCATTAGCAATTTAAATTCTTCCCTGGTGACAGGGCCTTGCAGATCTGATGGTCTGGCAGCATTCTGATCGGCAGGAGGTAGTTGTACGGGGTTCTGTCTGTCCCGTCCTTTTGGATCTGCAGCAGTGGAAGTAGTTCTAGTGTTAAGCATGATGGATAGCGAAGCTCTTTCCTGGACTTGATGCAAATCTGAATAGGATGGAAAAACTTTAAACTTGAATTCTAGATTTTCTTCTTAGATTTATGTAATTCGATATCGATAGTAGATCCAATGAGTAGGAGACAAACTAGGTTTGCTCAATGAAAACACTAAAGTGTTTGTACAAAAATTAGGCACAACACTCTTCGAATGTGTTTGAAGAGATAAAATGAAGAATATAAATGGAAAAGGAGGAAAATCTAACAAACACACCAATAATAAGCAAGAAAAACGCACATAAACATAAGGATTTAGAGTGGTTCGGCGTATGGCCTACATCCACTATGAAATGATTGATTTTATTGATTTTTGCTTGTTGGTTACATAGTGTTACAACAGTAGAATTCTAATACAACAATGATTTCGGTAGAGTATGGACGTAGAAGAGCCAAAAGTCCCTTTTCAGTAGGTTCTAAGTTGCTATTTATAGGCGTAGGCTGCAAATATCTCGCTCGGATTTCGGAAGACCTCTTCTCTCACGTGGGTGGGCCCACACGATCGATCCCATGCCGTTTGCACTCGATCCGTGATCGATACGAATGAATTTCATATCGATTAGTATTTCGTCCTATCGAGTCGAGATCGATCATGAACGTTCTTGAGGATGTACGCAAACTCCTGTGAAAATTTGGTGGCATTTGGACTTGTAGATTTTGAGTTATGACCGATGCAAGTTTCGATTTATTGAAGGCTATTGAGTTCGCATCGATCCACTTCGCATCGCTCTGTTTGTATCGCTTCCGAGCACGTGCTTGCTAGTTGACATGGCGCTAACTTCTTGGATCGATCCACTTTTCATGTCGAGTGACTGTTTCTGTCATTTGAATCGTGCTTTGTTCGTATCAACCGGGAATTATTCTTCGTATCGACCTGGACAACTCTTTACATATCGATGCTTCATAGGCTGCTTCGTATCGATGGAAAGTGGCATCCTTCGTATTGATCTGTCATGCGTTCTTTGTATCGATTATTGGCTGATCGATACGAAGTGTGTGGATGGGAGGATCGATATGAAGTGTGTTGAAATGGAATCGATACGAAACGATGAACATTTGTGGATACGAAAGGGAACGAGCTTAATGGATACAAAGAGAGGTGGTATTTGATGGGTACGAAGAGAGCTACCCGGATGGATACATAGTAGACTCACTTGCTACTGATCGATACGAAACCGTGAGCAGTTGATGGATTCAAACAGGATCAATGTGAAGGAGGTCTCTCTCTGATTGCTTCATGGATACGAACAAGGCAATCACTTGAGCTGCATCAATCATATCTTGAGCATACGAACTCGGATTGACTTGAAATTTCAAATGTTGACTTTCAGAGCTTTGCTTGTCGTGTGACGTTAATTGTGGCTCGATCCGGACTCGGGAAAAATTTACCAGTATCCATAGCGAACCTGTGTATACCGTTTTCCGGGATGAAATGCCTTTGGTCCTCAGTCAATTTCTTGGTGTCTCGGCCTTGCCAAAAGGTGGGATAACAATATATATATTCGTTTAAATGTATTTGTTATTGTACTATTTTACTTTTCCACATAATTAAATAAATAATTGTTGAATAAAATAAATAACTTGGAATTCTTATTTAAACAAATATTTTATTCAAACAAACACTTTATTACAAATTCAAATAGTACAAATTTAAGCTCTCACTACATATTCACTCATCACTTGTATTTGATCTTCAACTCTGTTCCAGCCTCAACATCTGATCTATCTGCAAAATAAAGATTGACGTAGTAAAATTGAAAAAGAAATATTTTGTAGTGCACAAAGAAGTGTGTGTGTTTGAAAATATTGTTTGCCTCGGTTATTGGAGTTGTTCGTCATCATTTTTTAATTCATCTTTCTATTTCAAACTAGAATAAAAAATATGCGAACAACTTGTGACATGCACAGTGTATCACTGTACATGCCATAAGGTCGTGCACACCGATATACACTTTGCTTGTTAAAATTGCAGGGATAGGTGAGCACAAGGTCAAACCTAAGCCAAGACTAGATTCAACTCAGGTGCAATGCAAAATCAAACAGCACAGTAGTGGTCAGTACAAAGTAATCAATAAACATGCTCATATGTACATGGATATGCAAGCATCAGGCATGAACACAAATGAAAACAACATGTGGAACCAGACCAGACTTCGAATGGAACCAGACTTCAAATGAAAACAACAGCATTCAGTACAAAGCAACCAGACTTCAAATGGAACCAGAACACAATAACAAAGGCACAAGGAAAGCACTTGAATAACAAGAACAAGGTTTTAAATCTCGCTCATCTCGGCCAAGATCTCGGCCGAGATCTAGTTTTCAAGCCCGGGCGATTAGAAATAGGCTATTTCATTTGAATCTCGTCTGACTCAAATCTTGGACGATATTTCAGTATCTCGTCCGGTATCTCGGATAAGATTTAACAGCGAGATATCGGCCGAATTTTTGAATTTTGCAAAAAATCAACTCTTTTTCCGTATTGGGCTGGCTCATCCTTTACCTTAATTTAAGCCTTCTTAATTGTACTTTTTAACCCTTATTTCTTATATAAATCTCATTTAATCTTCGTCTCTTATTTTACGGCAGTGACGAGTGTAAGAAGATGATAAATCTACATCGATTATGGTAAGTATTTCACTCTATGATTTTCATTTAGGTTTCTAATACAAATTAATTTACATATGATTTCTTTTTTCTTTTTTCGACACTTTCTTGAGTTTTTTTCCTAACCCTATTATTTTGCGGCTATAAATTTTGGGCTTCACTTATTTAACTTTGTGTTCCAGATGGATTCCGAATTTGATTTCATTTAGTCTTTGCTGCTATAATTTTTTTTCCTCAAGGCTTATTTTTAAGCAATAAAGGAATTCTCTTTCATCTATTAATTTCATTTGATGATTACATGTTCATACGTACATCATTTTTTTCTTTTCTTATAATATTTCTAAATGTTTGAAAATTGTTTGTACTATGTATGATATTTTCTATGTTTGTTTGAAATATCTATGCTATTAGTTGCTTAATGAGATTTTGTTTGCTAATATTTAAATACTATAATCAGACATAGAATATCTTAATTCTACTTGTAGACTTTTTTATCTGAAGTAATAAAATTAAGATTTCCCTTGCAGCACTAGAAATCATAAAAGGTAGAAATGAGACATTATATT
Source organism: Allium fistulosum (assembly GCA_030737815.1). Classification (NCBI taxonomy): domain Eukaryota; kingdom Viridiplantae; phylum Streptophyta; class Magnoliopsida; order Asparagales; family Amaryllidaceae; genus Allium; species Allium fistulosum. The sequence goes on along the minus strand of CM060904.1, from coordinate 1,249,568,373 downwards.
ATGTAGGAAAGTTAAGTGAATGATCAAACAAAGTAAAGGTGCATATGTTATGGTTTGTTTCTTGTCTACTTTATCTCATATGATATTATATTGAACATTATATGTGAAATATAGTTATTTGTTTATTTTACATGATAAAGAAATATTTTTCAATACTAAATTACTAATGATAAGCATGTGATATATTCAAGGTAAGTGCATAGTGTTTTCCTTAAGGTAGTGACTAGCATTGTTGTCAAAAATCTTAAAATCTTACGATTTAAATTCCTATTCAAATCGGATGCCTCCCTTTACGATTCGATTTACATTCCGATTCGAACTTTGTTAAAACCACAATGAAAAACACATCCAACTCATGCTGATATATTTAATATACTTATTTAGATTCACAATTCTCATTATAATGTTTTTAAAACAAAATAAAAATGGAATTAGAGAGAAAATTAAGTCTTTAAGTTTAATTGTAGAAGTTCAAACATCAAAATCAACTACAAAGCGCATACAAATCTTAAAATGTGGATATTTTAAATCTACGATTTGCGATTTGAATCTCATTTTGATTAACAATTTAAACTTCTCAATTTACGATTTAAATCCCATGTTGAAAACCTTGGTGACTAGTATTATAAATTTAGGTGTATGAAAACTAATTTTCGACATGACATATACTCCGAGATAACTTCGAAATGAATCTTAGAAACCGAGATGTACATCCGAGATGGACGACCGATATGCACTCATCTCGTTCGAGATCTCACCCGATACAAGATAAGCTATCTAAATTCTTCGGGATGAGACGTGACCGAAATCCGAGATTTAAAACCTTGAACAAGAATAACAATCAAGTTCAGTTTCAACATGTACATGAAAATATACAAAATGTTCAAGCAAAATTAGAATTCAGCGCCAAGTATAGGGCAGTGCACATGTACAAAGTGGTGCACCAGATCTAGACATGCAACAGAGGAGACATCCAAACATGGAACCAGACATTGAATACTTGCAACTATCATACACTTACATATACACATAATACAAGGAAATGGACATGGAACTCGACCAGCAACTAGCACAATATCATTATGACCAGAGAATACATGTGCACTAGACACAGCAAGTCTAACAAGCACGGTGACATGTATATACAAGCAAAGTCAGAATGCAATCACTCGGGTGGACAGAGCACAGCCATAGCAATCACACACATATACACATACATATATGTATGTATGTATATACATGGAGACATCAGATCAAACTTAAGAAAAGGCAACATGAGCATATAAATTAAGAAAATCAAGGCATGTTGGTAATTATCAGTAGCAGTTTGAACAAAGTCAAGTGAATTCAATCAGAGGTCATAAGGAAACACATTTTAGAAAATGGAACAATGACTGATGAATTGAACAAGTTGTTGGCAGTAAAGAACGGAACAAATTCAAATATATTTAAACATATTTGAATATATCAAAAATACATTCAAAGGACGAATAAGTCATAAACATATCAGAATGCTAAACAAAGCAGAGAACAAATGTAGGAAGGAGTAAGAAAAGTCGCAGAGAATATCATGATGAACAAGTCAGACTTCATGAAGTCAAGATTAACCCAAAATTAGTATACATATCTCAAATTCAAATGCCAAGCTGTAAATCGAACGATTATCAAGTCAAAGATGAACAAGTCATACTTCAGAGATCGTTCGATCAGAAATCAACGCAAGTACTAAAATCACAAAGAATACAAATCAAAATATACAAAAAAAAAATTATAGGGTTTTGATCCCTATAAATACCAAATTCATCATCGACAATTACGCAGTTTGAGTTCAAGCAAATCAACAGAACAAATAATGTAAAAATTGCATGCCGATATTATACGATCTGAACTCGACATTGGAGCTGCAGTAAGCTAATTGAGGAATGAAAGCATCAAGGCAAACTAGTTGAATTTCTATTTCCAAGCGGCGGTTCCAGTTCAACAAAACCCTAAATCAAAGACATCAAAAGTGAAAGAGGAATAATCGGCCTGGATATAGAAAAAGAATAAGAGCATCATTTTTTTGGACCACACTGTTGGGCCAATATTATTTTTGCTTTGGGTTAAATTATAATTTAGGGTTTTAATTAAATTTGTATTTTTCCTTTCTTAACTTTGTAAAAACTCTAGTTTTAACTAGGTTACGAACTACGTGGCGTAGTTCAGAGAATTCACAACTTGGTGGCTGAGTTGTTGTAGGGTTTTGAGTTTAGAGTTAGGTTAATCAAGTTAGCGAGTATTGCATGTTTACTTGTTTTTGTAAGCATCTGATTACTTAATTTCTAGCAGAAACCTTAGGGGCAGCACGTAGACAGGATTTTGCCGAAGTCGAGTAAAACTGTGTATGATCTTTACTGCATTACTTTTTGTTTTTGTTTTTATTTCCGCATTAATTTTTAGTAGACCCTATTCACCCCCCCTCCAGGTTGAAAAAGGTCCTACAATTGGAGCTGTAGAAGGAGTTGCTAGAAGAAGTCAGATGCTCCCCCAAAAGAAATCAACTCGGGCTCGATGGGATTCAGGTCGGTACCTAGTGGAATTCTAGAGAACTGGAGGAATAGTTAGCTAAGACTATGGACTTAACTGACTCGGAGGATTACCTATATCATGATAGTGATGATTACGAGCAGGACGTTGGATTTAATGTATTTTGTAACATCCCGCCTTTTTGTAGGCTTTAAGCTGACACGCATGCCGACTCAAACCATATAGAAGGGAAAATTGTTTTTGGGGTGAATAAGAAAAAGAAAAAGAAAAGAAAAAAACAAAACAGAATCTCGCAGTGGAATGACAAAATATAATAATCAAATAACAGCTCATGAAGATGTTTACAAAATATTTAATTATACTTATACAATACAAAATTAGAGTTACATTTATCAGAGATAAACAAATAGTAATGCAGCGGAACATTATGATGTAGTGGAATAATAGAATAAGAATTAATAGTACAAATCTTCAAACCCTGAAATGCTCAGGCTGATCCGAGCGAATTGAAAAGACAAAACACTCGAGTCAGAACTAAAATATCTTATGTGAGTCGGAGATGTTCACGGGGTTTGACACCTCCTATCCAGTGTCTAACGTGAGTGCAGTAACTTAAGAGATGTTCGGGATTCACATCTCTTAAGGATCCATTAAACTATCTACTATGTAGTACAATACGCTATTTTAACATGTCTAAAGTAAAGTATGCTATTTAAAAATAGCATTAAGGATTTACATTTTCCACCTTAACACATTTTTAGGGTATGCCAATAGTCTATAAAGTACCGTAGCTCACCGTAAACTGGAGCCGCCAGAGGATACCACATAGGTACGACATAAAACAAACTCGTAGAAGGCGCGCAAGGGTAGGTGACACAGCACAACTAGGCAAAGCTAGGGTAGATATACCAATTACGCATCCGGACTGGTGGTGACGCATAGCCGCAACTACTGCCCACCTCGAAAGACACTCCCGAGTAAAATTAAAGGGTGGCAACCAAATAAATCGCAAGTCATAATATAGTATCGATGGAATGTGTCCGATCAGAGGGGCTACCTCATTGGCCCGGAATCGCTCCTATTTTAGCCACCTTATGCTAACTCACGGGAGTTAGGTCCACGTAAATATACCTTTAGGTTTGTCGCCTCCATCCTACTTCATTCTGGAATCTCCACCACGTACACAGTTGTCAAAGTGGTTTTCGGTATCGATAGAGAGTATTCCCATATCCGATCCCGGTCTCTTTAATAACCAATCGCTTATTACACACCGGATGGTTCTTTTACATTTCCAAAATCGTTTCATAATTGATATCAAAATATCATATTCAATTCAAACCATATCACTTTCAAAATCATTACTTACTTTCGAAATCATATTCACCTTTGAAATCATATCACATTTGAAATCATAGTTCGATAATTATATTTCTTTTCAAAGTCAAGTTCATTGTTTATATCGAAATATCGTATTCTCAAAATTATATCACTTTCAAATCATATCATTTCAAAAATCATAATTTCTTCCAAAATCATATTTCCTAAAACTAGTTAGGTCCTTGCTTCAAAATCATCATTTCAATTATTTATAACATTCAAAATTCTAACTTAAGTTATAACATCATTTAGCCTTATTCACTTTTTAAACCAAATTGAAATGAATATAAACAATTACACTTTACTTAGTCTGGAAATTTAAAAATTATTTTAAATAGTTATAAATAGTTAAAATGCTCTAGAATAGTTTAATTATAGGTAAAAAAATATCTTAAATTGATTTAAGATAGTTAAATAGATTAAATTTAGATTAAATATAATTTAAAATAGATTAAATAACTTTAAAATAGATTAATCATGTTTAAATTAAATTAAAATGGTTTAATTTGTTTAAACTAAATTGAATTGGTTTAAAATAGATTAAAATAATTTATATAGTTAATATTGGTTAAATAGTTTAATAAATTTGAAAATCTTAATAATTATAAAATTTGGATTTATATAAAATTTTAAAACAGTTTATATTAAAATATTGGTTTGGAATTTATATATCGGTTAAACTATTCATCTCATTTCAACATATTTGAACCATTTCAAATTTCCAAATCAACAAACCAAATTTCAATAAACTATCGAATTTCATATCGTTAAAAATCCATGTTCAGAATATCAATACGGATTACTCCAACTTCAAATTATTTCAAAGTTATTTTCAACAAATTTAATAACTCAATTTCGATAGAATTTCATTTATACATAAAAGTTTAACTTTAAACTTCTGATTTTCTTTCTTAAAGGAATTCCTTTTTAAACCAATTCACATTTCAACACAAAACTTGATTTTTCTGTAACACTTCAATTTATATAAATCAAATTTCCATTTCAAAATATCATTTAATTATATTCAAAAATCAAGGATTTTAAAATCGTTTAATTTAACCAATCCGGTGTCCGTATATAATTCTCTACCCTAGGGTCAAGTGATACGGATATTTATCATTTCAATCCGCAATTTAAACATTTTAAGGTTGTATATCATTTCAAATCGCAATCCCGAAATAAATAAAAATCCATAACAAACTTGCAGTTTATAATGGTATAAAATGCAACATCCATTCAACCAACATCAACAATCAACATCCATCACAATCATCATCCAAATCAATCAATAAATATCAATATAGAACTGATAATCAATAACGGGTATTAAACAGACAATTTATATTCAATAATAAATTAAATAATGATTTAATGAAAATAAATTCAAATTAACTGAGATGATGATTTAAAATATACTAAACAGTCATAAATAAATTTCTAATCACATCACAAATTTAATTTAACAAACATAAGAAATTTTAGAAGTTGTTAGTGGGTTAAAACACTCCCCTTTGGATTTAAATTAAATTTAAGCCCAAAATTTGAACAGTCTTAGAATCCATCTAAACAAGCGCCAAAATGTTCGGAATTTTACTACGATCCCAACGCAAGAGACCACGCGTGAAACAGACCTCGTATGCAGAAGTTATTAGCATTAGAAGTTGTACGAATTTTAATTAGGAAATAAATAAAAAGAAAAAGAAAAACACACACGGCCAATCAATCGAAGCCACGTCAACAAGCTGCACTCTCCCCTTCACGTGAACATCAGCTCGAACAAACCGTAACCATACTTCCAGATCGACGAACTCACAATCACGCGTCAACACCCCTTGGCCTCGTGCAGCACGTGGCCCCCCCAGGTACACCTCCGACCGCATCACATGGCCGCGACCTCACGCGACGCCCCAGAGGCACCGTCATCACATGGAAGAGTGCAGCCGCCGCCGGGTTCTTGAAATCCTAATCAAATTTTAGCGAGCAATCCGACCAATAAAACGCCAAACCAACTTCACCGATGCACTCCGCTCGGTCCTCTTCACAAAACTGTACCCTCGAATCGACGATCAGACGAAGTTGATCGCGACTCAATAAACGACCGCGAATTTTTCTCAAATTTCTGGACAAACAGTGCATCGAGTTAAAAAATGAATTACAGATCTGATATGTTGCGATGACCCGGTATGTTGGCCACATTATAAATATTTAATCTAATCAAATATATACTTATCACCTTAAATAAAATAGGGCTTTGGAAATATTTGTCATTGTTTATTTAGATCTGTATTTTGAAAGGGAATTTGATATGTAAATTTAAACTAACTCTATTAATAATATTTATATCCTATTCAATTAAATTAAAGGTTCCATATTATCAATATTGAATATGAATACAAAATATAGGATATAAATAGGAATATAAAATATATAAATGCAAATATAGGTTGTAAATCAAATATTTGAAAGTTAAACTCTAAATAAGAAATAAAACTAAGAAGTCATTCTAACAACAACTTGTATGATTAAAAATAAAATGAACCTTATAAATATTAAAACACAAGTATAAAACAAATTTATGGTTATAAACATAAGTGTATAAAGATAAGAAGACTATAATATTAATATAAGTATAAAATGGACAAGTAAATGAAGTACTTGATAATTTAAGTTTAAAATAGAAGTAAATATACAAATCTTTATACAAATATCCTTGTACGAATAGGTATCTGCAAAACCATAAGTATGTAAACATATTTGAAGACAATTGCATTTAATGCTTTCATCTCAGCACCACAAAGGTATGTCCAGCTGAAATATAAAAAAAAAAATCTTTAGTCAAACCAATAAAAATCTATTCAAACAAAAGATAAATACTTGACCAGTTAAACCTCCCCTTATACATCCTGTCCCCCTTATATATACATGTATGCATTTTGCTATTTCTGTCGTTCAGTGAAACTTAGCAAACCAGAAAATGAGGAAGTATTTCATCTTCCAACTGAAGCTAATTAACAACTCAACAAATAAGTAAAAAGGAGGGTCAAAATTGCAGTTTTCAAATACCAGAAGTGTTCTCTGTTTACAATTTTTCAGGTGAGCAAATCTTCATTTTAAAAACAGATTCGAACCTGTTATTAAACCTAGACATGTGTGATGATTTATACAGTAGTTTAGTTGCAAAGGTGCTGTGAGGATGATTGCATGTTTGAATACAAAGATGATATGTATGTATGGTGACTGTATAAATATGCTCTGTTGTTTACAGGTTTTGATCATTCAATTAATCCAAAATCTCAACATAACATCAATATTTAGTTTTGACTTGCAAACTGAAGGATGATTGAATTGGTGTAATACATTTATAAAAACATATCCCAGTAATTTATAATTAATATTTATCTCAAAATTTTGAAATAACAGTAATATGTACATCTGTGTCAAAAATCAATAACTTTAATTCCTGCTTTGGATTGTATAGATGAATTAGTAGTTAAAAATTATGATTTTTAACATGAATTTCAAATTTTTAAATTTTATATTCGATTGGGAATTTTGAGTTGAATGTTTTCGGCAAATTGATGAATTGCCGATGATCAGCTCGATGATTTGAGTTGAACCCTTGGTCGAAGCTAGCTTTCGTAGTGTTGATGAAGGGAAAAATGATCTTGAATTTTCCTAGGGCCGTGATGATCAGATTCGATCGAACTTGGGTTTAAGATTTTGTTTCGTTTGTCTTGGCTGTCGAGGCATTTTCGACATGGGTAGTGGACCGGAGGCGATCGCGAGATGGGGGATGGAGGCCTGGCAGTTGCGGTGACACTTTGAGGTGATTGTTGGAGTTTCCGGTGTGGCTATGACCGGAGGCGATGGGTTTTTGAGATTGAGTTGCTGTAGTTTTCGATTTGAAGGTCGAATTTCGATTTGTGGTAGGATTTTTGGATCTGGGTTGTGGAAAAGGTTGTCGAGGCCTTGCGTGGTTGGTCGGCGTCCAAGAAGATGGTCGGAGGAGTTTGGTTTGGTTGCGCACGTACACGAGTGTACGTTGTGCACTGGTTAGAAAAGCAGGTTGGGAAAGACGAGTTGAACTCGGGATAGCTCTCGTGTTTAGGGTGGCGACTCGAAGTAGATGGATCTGGGTTTTGCTTTGGGGTAGGCACGAGTTGTTGATATGATGAACCTGAGTTTTAGGTGACGCTTTTCTAGTTATTTTTGTGTTAAAATATAAAGTTTACAGATTTAAAACTATTTGTTGAAATAAATGTAATTAAGAAAAGGAATTACCTAGGGAAGCAATTAGTGGAAAATTACTCATGTAAGTAATTAAATGGAAGTGATTAATGGATAATCAAATGATTAAAGAATTGATTTATATAACTGTTTGAAGTTAATTAATTATAGAGTAATTAATTAATTTAAGAATTTGGAATTATTAATGATGGGTTAATTACTTGTTATGAAATTAATTAAGAAAGTAATTAACCGATGGAAGTAATTAGAAGATAATTAAGGGTTAATTAATTAAGTTAATTTGATTAATTAATTAAGTTTAATTAATTAAGGGCAATTACTTGATGTATATTTATTAAAGGATAATTATTTGAGGGAAGTAATTAAGTGGGGATTACTCAGTATAATTAAAGGATTAATTAATGAAATTAATTAAGGGGTTGATTTAATTAATATAAGTAATTAAAGGAAGTTAATTACTAAGATAATAAATCAAGGTTGATTAATGAATGTAATTAAGTTAAAGATTAATTATTAAATGTAATTAGAAAAAATAATTAATCAATGAAGGTTATTAAAGTTTAATTACCGTGAATAATTAAGGATAATTAATTTGTATAATTAATTAAGGGTTAATTACTTGATGTAATTAAAGATAATTAATCAATGGTGATTAATTAGAGGATGATTAATTAATTGATCTGTAATTTATTAATGAATAAGTAAGCAAGACTTATGGTGATGAATGTAATTAATTTAATTCATCTTAAATTAATTATGAATGATGATTAATAAATCATTGCTTATGTATTGATGGATGATATTGATTGCCCTTAATGGTTTGAGATCTCAGATTGAGATAAGTAATGTTGTGTGATATGGATTCTTTGGTGTATGATATGTTTGATTTAAATTGTGATGATGTGGTTATCTATTGATGGTGAATTACTGTGACAGCCTGTATCTTAAGTTGAATTGTATTTCACTTGAATAATTTAAGTTAAGTCGACATTGGTTTCAAAGAGACCGGAGTCGGGCATTAGTAAATACCCGAAACCACTTCGATTCTTATTAAATTTCTAGTTGAAATCAATAAGCTAAAATGGAATGATTTAGTTAAATTAGACCATTAAATCTAAGTTTGGTACTTAGAAACTGGTGAGTGAAATAAATAATGTCAATAACAATTTGTGTAGTTGTAATTGATACAAGTTACCCGGGTTATATATAAGTTGTATGCTTTTGAAATTTATGTTAGATGGGTTTACTCACGCTGGTTTTCAGCCTGACCCGGGTGTTACTTTGATGTAATGCTCGGGTCAGACCGAGTATTACAGATTTTCAGGTTAGGACGTTCTGGAGCTCAGGAGGCGAGTTGGATGGCAGAGACGTATGGAGTGTTTCCGCTATGATATATATTACAGTTTATCTGAGACGTGTTGATTTTAACTGTCCAGTGTATGTGTAAATGTTATAACTCTGATGTAATGATATAAATTAACAGATATAATATTCTTTTGTATAACTGTTATTATTTGATATTATATTTTAATCCGCTGCGAATGTGAGTATCTGTGTTATGTTTTCTGTTTCTTTCTCCTATCTCTTTCTTCTTTTTCATAACTATCTAGAATTTTCGGGATCGAAAATTCCGGGTCGTTACTTATGTGCTCGTCGAGAGCTTCAAATCGGTATATAATATGATAGGGCTTGGAGAAGATTGATTTTGGATTTAAATTTGATTTGCAATTTGAAATTGAATTGGGAATTAGGTTTTGTCTACCATTGGAATGAGGAGTTGAGAAGGAGATATACGTACAGACAAATGAGAATGTGGAGTGGCTAGGGTTTATAATGAGGTATTTATAGATCGATCAGAAATAGAACAAATGTATAAGGTCGATTTAGGTTTGAACGATAAATGACCCGAATAGCCCGTTCTGTCCCAGGAACGAAATTGGATCATCCCATATATCCAAATTGATGCTTTCAAATATTTTAAACTCAATGGGACAGGTTTCAAGTTCTAATTCCATCGTATGAAGAAGTTATGCCAAAATCAGCTTATTCCAAATTGATTTCAAGGTGTTTCGAGTCCGTACAATCAAACGGCAAGTCCGATCGTTATGAAACTTGAAATCCTATAATAATTCACCGTTACGGATCCGATGAAACTGATTTCGTCGAAATCTGAGTCAGTGGCCAAAATGGCTATATTTCAATTAATTAAATAAATTAATATTAAATTAATTAAATAAATTAATATTAAATTAATTAAATAAATTAATATTAAATTAATTAAATCACTTTTTCAATTTAAATTTTTATAATTTACAACTTCTATCATTTTTTATTTCTTAATCACTTACAATAATTAAAACAAATTTAGATGTCAATTTAAAGTTGATTAATCCCACAATTACAGTGTTTAATTTCAATTTCATTAAATTCAGAAATTATAAATTAAATTTCAATTATTCAATTTAATTGACCTTTCATCCTATTATTCAATCCATTATTATCAAATAGATAAAATTAACATTAGTTCATGATTTATTACATTAATATTATCAATTTCATCTTAATTTTCCATTAACGTAATATTTAAATACTTAATTTCATTTATTTACAATAAATCCAATTACTATAATTTAAATTCCAATAAATTGATAAATCTTTATTTCCATTCTTTTAATTCAATAGATTTTCATAGTATGAATAGAATTAACATTATTTCCAATTATTACCTTAATTTACATTAACGTAATATTTAATTATATTTATTGCAATTTATTTCCAATTTAAATTAACAGGCTAAATAGATAGGTAACATACAATAATTGTTACCATTAACTTTTAATTACATATATAAGTTATTATTAACAAACAAATGTCACAATTGCTTACATAACACTGTTTTTATCCAATTGTCATTAATTATATACTAATTCATTAATTAATCCCATATTTACATTTGTTTCCATATATTGAATTTATAACCAAATATAACATTTGCATTATTTCAATTAATTGGAGTTTCATTCACGTTGTTAATAATTAGCTATAATTACCATTGTTGCATTTCATTCTAGTATTTATTTCATTACTCAATCTCCAACTTTTGTTTCTTTCAATATTAAATTACCAAAATCTTATTAAATTAACAAATTTAAATGATCGAAAATTACGGGTCGTTACACTCTCCCCCACTCAAAACTTTTCGTCCCCGAAAAGGAAAAAGAAGGGAAAAGAAGAAATTTAGAAAATAATATATTTTATTCAAAATATTAAATTTATAAACAAATAAATTTACAAAAATTAATTAATTTAAATAAAATGTATCAATTTATACAATTAAATCCTTTTATACTCAAATTAATAAAGTTTGAAAAACATTTCATTAAATTTTCTAAGTCCAAAATTCAGAAAAAATTTCGGTAGAATCTCGTTTGTACGGAGAGGCTCAGGAGAAATTATAATATCAATAATAAAAATATAATATCAAAATTTTCAAAATAACATATCTCATCAGCGGGAAAAACAATATAATACCGCTAGAAAACCACAATCCGAGAACGTACTTATTTGTCGGGCAAACAACGCTTAATTATGAAACCAAAAGCAGTGGCAATTGCTTCCATAACCTTATATAATCCAAAACGAGGTTAATAATCATATAAAAATGAAATGTTTAAAGTTGTTTCAACCACTAACAAACAAATCAACCTAACAACAATCACTTGCAACCACAACATACAACCATCACATGAAATCAAAACAAATCAATTATCCATCCATAGCAAACAAAACAAGTAGTTTGTTCGGGTTAAGACAATTTAAATCACTTAGAATGACAAATAACTACTAAGTATATCATTTACTCAACAGTCTTAGATAAACTCAATAGATTATTCATACATCTAAACAATTATAAATATCCTATTCTAAACAACCCATAAACCAAAATAAACAATAATTTCAAGCATTAATCAAGTTCATTCTTATAAATTTCTTTCACAACATTTACAATTTATTTATTTATTTTTCTTTTCATTCATACAAGGATTATTTCTTTAACTTACATTTATCTCTTACAAAATTTTATTCCCATTCATTCATTTAGTGTTTATTTCATTTTTTTTTATTACTTACAAAAATTCATTTTCATTTATTCATATAGTGCAAATTTCTTTCATTGCATTACATTCATTTTATTATTTACTTTAATTATAAAAAGTTTCAATATTAGCTTAAGTTCAAAATCCTTTACTTACAGTACTCATTTCTATTTCATTTAATCAGTAGTATTACAAATTTTAACTCAAGTTTATAACTATTTTCATATCAAATTACTTATTTATAAAAGTAAATTTCATTGAACACTTCCATTACAAAAGTTTTACTTGTAAAAATTTCCATTACATATTCTTTTTACATTTTAACATTTATAATTGGTAAGTTATATATATATATATATATATATATATGTCTTTAAGAATGCAATTGAATGTTACACAAGTTTGACTTACTTATTTTAATTAACTTAAGGTTCAATAATAATCATTTCTTATTTTCATTAAGAAGTTTCAATTATTAAATAGTCAAATTCCATTTCATTTTCAATAATTAAAACCTATAATTTATAGAAATTTAAGAACTAAATGTCGGGTTCCGTTTCAAATCATTTAAAATAATAATATCTAGATAATCATATCTTATATATATATATATATTGAATTAAAAATTGGAATTCAAAATTAAGATTATCAAAACAATTGTGCAGTAAAACTACTACAACGGTCTTCCCACTTTAAAACTCGAAATGAACGTCGATGATGCGTGCACTCATCACCGAAATAATTTTCCGACAGAACAGAGGGAAGTACATAACTTATTTCTTTCCAAAATTTCATTAAACAATTCTTTTAAATTATATTGAAATATTTATATCAGAAAATACTTCTAATAATATTATTATTATATTCCAAAATCATTCAAAAGAAATTTTTCAAAACCCCGGAACTTTAAGTTCTAAATTTCCAAATTTACATTAATTTTATTTTCAAATCTTATTTCCGACTACTATTTATAAATTTCACTACCTAACAACCAATATATTACAACCAAATATATAATTTATAAATCATTATTTTATATACAGAAAATATAATAGGCAAAATTATTTCATTTACCTATATTTCAAAACAAATATTGAGTCGGTCTGTCCTATTAAGTGTTTAGAAATCCCTATCGTTGTCATAGCATCCTATGCACCAACTGTTGGACGAAATCCCACTGGACCAAGACCGCCGAATCAACCCCACTCCACTCCAACTCTCATCACCGAACTAGCTACCTCCACTACCACCAAACCCTCGCCGATCCATGACCTCACTGGACCAGCCTTCGCCGAACCCTCCTTCCACTCCAACTACCGGACCAACCACCGGTCCACCCACTACCGAATCAACCCTCCTTCCACACCAACTACCGGACCAACCACCGGTCCACCCACTACCGAATCAACCCTCCTTCCACTCCAACTACCGGACCAGCCACCGGTCCACCCACTACTGAATCAACCCTCCTTCCACTCCAACTACCGGACCAACCACCGATCCACCTACTACCGAACCAACTTCACCAGGCCAGATCGCGTCAGCCCAGGCCCACCAGCAATTATATACATCCAAGACCGCTATCCCCAGCCTCACTCTATAAATAGAGGGGCAGGGGTACAACAATGGGGGACAAGTTTGAGAGCTCAAGCACGGAGAGAACTTTTAAACAACTTTCTTTTACTTGTATCAAAGCTTTGTACTTGTAATCTAAACAAGAGAAGAGAAATAACATATAAAGTGGACGTAGGCACATTCTGGCTGAACCACTATAAATCTGCGTGTCTTTTTACAGTTTAGCCCCTGCTTTTCATATATTTGCATAAATCACCCAAATCACTAAGAACAACATAAGATCTACTAAATCATACAACTTTGAGGTGTTTGTCCATTTTTTGTGCAAACATTTTTGGTGCTTTCACTGAGAACTAGAAGCTCGAAGCTTCAGCTTCATCCACTTAACATTTTTCCTAACAGCTTTGTCCGCCACTTGGAAAACATGCCTCCCAAACCAAGAAAAGATGTTAACAAAGGAAAAAACATCGCATCCAGCAGTCTTCCAGATCCAGCTGTCACGAATCAAGTAAATCGTCCTCCTCCAGCAGCAGTAACAAATGAAGGACAGGCTAACCCAACCACTCCTGCCACAGAACAGCCTGCAGCAATTACTAAGGCAGATTTGGACAGAGTTGTGGTTGAAGTAACTAACCGCTTCACGTCCCAGCAGGAAGCCTTGGTGGACCATCTCATGTCACGCTTAAGGGATGCTGAAGAATCCAACCGCAACACTGAATCATGGGGCGAGTCCCAGTCTGGAGGATCTCAGAGACAACAAAGATCTTCCTTCTTCGAAGGAGCTAACGACAGAAGTAGCCATGGTAGGAGCCGAGACCGAGCACAGCCCGAAGTTAGGCCTGAGGAAACGTTTGGTACCGAACCCAACGGGGGAGGTACCGGACGAAGGTCAACTGTAGCTGAGCCTGTCATACTGCCTACCGACGGAAACGCCGGTGAACGGGGCCGAGCTAGAATCCAGCCCGAAGTTGGACCCGAGGAAGTGCTTAGATCAGAACCTAGCAGGGGAAGATCAAGGCAAGGGCCAACTGTAGCTGACCCTAGCATGCTCCTAGAAGATCAAAGGCAGCCGCTGGAAAATATGAGGAATGATAGACGATACCATCCCTACAGGTCATCTGGACGGAATCAATCCCACAGAACAGAACCAAATTCCTTTCTATCTGCTCCAAATTCTGATGAAAGGATGGCACGCTTATTCAGAGAGTGCGTCCAACGGGAGCAAAGAGATCGAGGGATAGGCGCTAGGGTAACCAGCCCTTTCGCCCACAATATCGAAATTGCTATCACCCCCCGAGAATGGAAGATGCCAACAATGGAACCTTACAAAGGAACCTCCGACCCCGTTGTACACTTACAGAGGTACACACAACATATGCTCATGAGTGGAGCAACAGAGGGAGTACTGTGCAAATGCTCTCCGCTCTTCTTAGCAGATCTCGCTACCTCCTGGTTCTGTCATCTACCCCAGGGATCCATCAGCTCGTGGGAAATGTTGAAAGAAAAGTTTATCAGTCAGTTCCGTATCCATGTGGAACAACCTAAGGACGCTTATTCCTTATCCAGCGTCAAACAGAAACCTGGAGAGAAACTGCAACAATACCTAACCCGATTCAATGCCGCAGCAGCCGCGGTCCAAGACGCCTATGAGAAGCTTATCCTAATGGCCCTCTGTAGTGGTGTGCATCCGGACACCAAATTTGCTAAAAGATTGACCAAAGAAAAACCAGCTACTTTACCCGATTTCTTCCACGAAGCCGGGAAATATATGAGGCTTGAGGATGCTGCCATTGAGGGGCAGTCAGGACAGTAGAATAAGGCAACTCACAGCAACGCCCCTACTGTAGCAAGGGACGTTCGAAGAAATGATTCCAGGGACAATACTGGGGGCAAGAAGGGAGAAAAACGCCTATATCGGCCTGGACCGAGATTTGACACTTACACTCCTTTGAATGAGAGCGTCGAAAATATCTTCCTTGCCACCCAAGGCGAAGTTAGATACAAACGCCCACCATACAAGAAGGAATCAGATGACGCGCAGAAGTCTGGAAAGTTCTGCCGCTTCCACGAATCTCATGGGCATGACACCAATGAATGCCATCATCTCCGGGACTTGATTGAGGAACACATCAGAAGGAAGAAACTGGAACGCTATGTAAAAGGTCAGGACAGGACTCCAGCTTCTGCCAATGAGAACCCAAGGCTACCCTCATCGGAGATCGGTAGAGGAAACCGCAACACTAGTAGCTCTACTCAAGAGAAGATAGTGGTCCATACAATCTCGGGAGGACCGCACATCGCTGACAAAAGCTGGAAAGATATGGAAAGTCGCTTAGAGACAATAAAGACTGTGTCAATTCGGTTATAGAAGAGCGCCACCCGAAGCAGAAAGAAAGTGATGACATCACATTCGGTAAGCGTGACCTAGAAGGAAGGCAATACCCTCACATGGATCCCATGGTTATCTCTGCCCGGCTCGGCCCCGCCGAGGTTTACCGAATCCTAGTAGACACTGGAAGCTAAGTAAACATCCTGTTCAAACATGCATTCGACAAAATGAAGCTATCAATGAAGGATGTATCTCCCTACGATAAACCACTACACGGTTTCACTGGGGATGCAAAGATGCCCCTCGGGCAACTGGACCTCTTTGTTGAGATTGGAAGCCATCCCCGCTCCGTCGTACGGAAACAGACGTTTGTGCTAATAGAAAACCATTCGGCCTACAACACCTTCTTAGGAAGGCCAGCCTTGTCTGACTTCCAAATTGTCCTAGCCCCATGGTGCCTAAAGATGAAATTCCCAACGGACAATGGAGTAGGGGAAGTAGAAGGAGACCAGGACGTGGCTCGAGACTGCTATGTGACTGAACTTCGCAACAACCACAGGAAGGATAAAGGGAAGTGTGTAGAGGTTGCCCTCTGCACAAAAAGTCTAGAAGCATAGCAACTAAAGAAAGACCCTCCTCTTCGATATACCAGCGACCCTTTCAATGAATTAGACCCTAGGGACAAAGAGGAGGAGGCCACCGCCGAGCCTGCAGAGGCTATGGAGTTTGTATCTGTAGACAAGCACGACTCGAGTAGACTATTGAAAATTGGATCCCAATTAAAGGCAGAGTTGAAGGAACAGCTCATCGATTTTCTCCGCCACAACCTGGATGTATTCGCATGGTCACACGTGGACATGACCGGAATCTCCCCCGACGTAGCATGCCATGCACTAAACATTGATCCTACCAAGGCTCCCGTAAAAAAAGAAAGAGAAGTATGGGAGCAGAGCGATCAGCATCCCTCGATGAAGAGGTAAAGAATCTGCTCGCCAATGACTTCATACGAGAAGCCATCTACCCGGAATGGATCGCTAACCCAGTGCTGGTAAAGAAGGCCAATGGAAAGTGGCGAACATGCATTGAATTTTCCAACCTAAACGACGCCTGCCCAAAGGATTGCTTCCCACTTCCCTGAATCGACCAGCTTGTAGACAGCACAGCCGGACACGAGCTGTTATCTTTTATGGATGCATACTCAGGATATAACTAAATTCCTATGCATGCTCCCGACCAAGACCACACTAGTTTTATCACCGACCGGGGTTTGTACTGCTATAAGGTAATGCCTTTCGGACTTAAAAATGCAGGGGCCACCTACCAGCGCCTCGTCAACAAGATGTTTGCAGGGCTAATAGGGCGAACAATGGAAGTATATGTGGATGACATGCGGGTGAAGTCAAGAAAAGCCGATGATCACGTAAGCCACCTAGGCGAGATGTTTCAAGTACTTCGCCAGTATGGAATGAAGTTGAATCCTCTAAAATGCTCCTTCGGAGTGTCATCAGGAAAGTTCTTAGGATTCATCGTCCATGCCAAAGGAATTGAAGCAAACCCTGAACAAGTCCGAGCCCTAAAGGATATCAAGAAACCTTCCACTCGAAAGGAAATGCAAAGTCTGAATGGAAAAGTGGCCGCCCTAAGCCGATTCATCTCCAAGGCAATGGACAAATGCGTCCTCTTTTTCGAAGCTTTAAAGAAAGACAAAGGAAAGTTCGAATGGACTGACGAATGCTTAACCGCTTTCCTTAACTTAATCGAACACCTCCAGAAACCACCGGTACTCTTGACTTCAAGCGAAGGCGAAGAATTATGCCTATACCTTGTTGTGTCACCTCACGCCTTGAGCGCCGCCTTGGTAAGAGAAGACAACCGCATGCAGCGACCAGTTTACTTCGTCGGTAAGAGGTTTACGGGGGCAGAAGTCATATATCCTAAACTTGAGAAGCTGGCATACTGTTTACTAATCACATCACGGAAACTGCGTCACTACTTCCAGTCCCATTCCATCAAAGTTCTGACCGATCAACCACTGAGGCAGGTACTCCATCGTCCCGACACTTCCGGGCGACTACTTAAATGGTGCATTGAACTAAGTCAGTATGATATCACCTATCACCCTCGCACCGCCATCAAGGTACAAGCCATAGCTGATTTCATTGCAGAATTCACTACCAACGAAGATAAGGAGCAATTGGAAATAGCAGAAGATATCAAGTGGAATCTCTTTGTGGATGGTGCATCGAACGAACAAGGCTCGGGGGCAGGTGTGGTAATAATCACTCCCAGGGGAAACAAACTGCACTATGCTATAAGGTTGGAGTTCGCTGCCACCAACAACGATGCAGAATATGAAGCAGTGATAGCCGGACTAGAACTTTCCATAGAAATCGGGCCAATTCTTTGTGTCTTCACAGCGATTCTCAACTTATCGTTAATCAAATACTAGGAGAATTCCAAGCTCGAGAAGAACGACTCATAGCATATTAAAAGAAGACCAAGTTACTTCTCAGCCGATTGGACCACTACTTAGTCAAACACATCCCTAGGGAAGAGAACCAAGAGGTCGACGAATTGGCAAAACAAGCAAGTATGAGAGACATTGCCATCTTCGGGGCAGTAACCATCTCAAAGCAAATGGCCCCAAGTTTTGAGCAAGTGAATCTGATAGCTGCAATCGAAGAAGCAACTTGGATGACTCCCATCCAAGACTACCTACAAAGCGGCACACTGCCCAACGGACGTAACGAAGTCAAGAAAATCTTAAGGAAAGCTTCCCGCTACACAATTCAAGAAGACATCCTCTATCGGCGCGGATTCTCTAACCCGTTATTAAGGTGTGTCGCTGGGAGGGAAGCCAAGGAAATCTTATCCAACATCCATCAAGGAAGCTGCGGAGACCACACCGGAGGACAAACATTAGCAAAAAAAAATTACTCCGATATGGATATTTCTGGCCCACCTTAAGCAAGGACGCCTTGGATTTCGTCAAAAAGTGTGACAGGTGTCAAAAGTTCGCTAAGATTCCGCGGCTACCAACGACTGAGATTACTCAAATGACCAGCCCTTGGCCCTTTGCAGTATGGGGAATTGACTTAATCGACGAACTGCCAATGGGCCGAGGCGGGGCCAAATATGCTATAGTGGCAGTCGACTATTTCACCAAATGGGTGGAAGCAAAACCTCTGAATAAAGTATCTTCAGCAAAAGTTATTAACTTTTTGATCAAAAATGTTCTATGCAGGTACGGAGTCCCATTCAAAATCATATCAGACAATGGACTTCAATTTGACAGCGAGGAATTCGCCAACTGGTGCCAAGAGCACGGAATTCACAAAAGCTTCTCATCCATAGCGTATCCCCAGGCAAACGGACAAGTCGAAGCCATCAACAAAATTCTGAAAACTCTAATAAAAAAGAAACTAGAAAAGTCAAAGGGCGCTTGGGTGGATGAACTTCCTACGGCACTATGGGCCTATCGCACATCTTTCAGAACATCGACGGGGCACACTCCTTTCTCTTTGGCATACGGATCAGAGGCTATGCTCCCAGTTGAAACCATTGTGCCTTCCCACCGTAGGATCCACTATAACCTAGAAGAGAACGAAGAACTCCTTCACATGTCTTTGGATCTAGTTGAGGAGAGAAGAAATGATGCAATCCTTAAAGCAGCAGTCCACAAACAAAAAGTGGAGGCACAATACAACTCCAAAGTCAAGCATCGTACCTTACAAGAAGGCGATCTTGTCCTCAAGCGAATCTTCCCTCGCCCCGGAGCGCAAGACCCAATCTGGGATGGACCATATGTAATTCATAAAGATCTCCACAACGGAGCTTATATTTTGTCAACAGTGGACGGAGAGGTGTTCCAGAGGGCATGGAACATCCAACACCTCCGTCGATACTTTTCTTAACTTGTATTGCCCATATGAAGTGAATTAACAAAGAGAATCAGTGGACGTAGGCATTTTTGTGCCGAACCACTTTAAAAAACCTTGTCTCTTTTTTAACTTGTTCCTTTATATCTTGGCTGCTTGTTAACTTTATCCTTTTCTGTTGGACAAAATCTTGTGCATACAGCATTTCCATTCGAGGCACTCCACAGCACAACTTCATCTGGACAAGACCTAACAGGTACTATGCGAATCTATGCCCTCGCCAATGAGACACTTTCACTCCAGCATCCCTCTGGTGCGGGTTAACTCATTGCTCACGACGGCCCTTAAAGCCAACTGTAATGAGCCGATTATAAGCCACCGAGAAGGCCGATTATAGCCGAGGCAGCTCATTACGGCGTTCGGCTCGCCGGCAACTGTGAACTGACTATAAGCCCCAACATAAGGTATGGCCAGCCAGGGGCAGTTCACGGTTGACGATCGGCACCCACGCTAGCCGGCCACAGTAAATCTAATAATACCCATGAATACGGGCCATAATGGCCCGGGTAGTTACTGTGCGTGATCTCGGCTCCGATGTGTCTTAAGTGTGGCTGTGGTAAAAAAGAATTAACTCCCCGCGGAGGCGTAAGATGGGTGACAAATGTCTCCAAGACCCACAGCTAGGGAAAGTGACTACAAAGCCCGTTTGCCACGAACTTAAGCACATCGAAGGCCTTCCGTGATTGGAAGTTTTACTTTTTCACATATTTCAATTTTACTTAAAGCAACTTTTCTCCTATCCTCTGTAACAATCCCTGAAGTACAGGACACAAAACCGGAGACACTCACTAATAGAAGCGGATACTCACAGCAAGATACTGGACCGCATCCCTTACTCGGTCACACAGGATATTCAAAGCTGCCATCTACAAGCAAAATATAAAGGGCGGTATTTCCTTCTTTCATATATGCCTATAATTTGTTCACACCTCACGCTAACACTGCAAGTCATGAAAATATGTTTTAAACAAGAACCTAACATCAAACACAATTTAATTACAAGAATATGCATATCTATATTTCTTATGCAACATGTCAAAATAGCAAAAACATTCAAAAGACGACAAAATCAGCTTAAGTTAAAGAGTTACACATCAAAAATAGAGCTATTTATTACAAGTAGCAAGAATTACAACCTAAAAGTTACTCTACTGTTTCAAGACTAACATATACAGCTATGTCAAGTCCACAAAAAGAATTTTCCAGGTTTAATCAGGGAGCCGGCGGCGTTGGAGTCTTGTCCTTGTCCTGTTGCCCACCTGTCCGGTCAGAAAAAGAAATCATTAGTGATAAGCAACAGAGTTAACAAAAGAAGACACGAATGAAGAAGATGTTACCAGCAACTTCCCCTTGATCGTCTTGGTCGTCATCCCCTACTTCCACACCTACCTCCTCAACCGCGAACAACCGCATCCCCTCTTTCACCGCTGTCTTCTCCTCCTTGGTAAATTGAGCGATGACCACATCCATCCTAAAGGCCGCTCCACCCTCCTTATCCGCCTCAGCCTTGGCCTCCTCTAGAGCCCTGAGGTAAATCCTAGCCATAACCCGGGGGTAGTCGTCCATCCAAGATAAGCTGCCCTGCTTCCAAATGCGAAAGTACATATCCTGCAGCATATCATCCATCATCCCCTCATTCTCCTCAAACTCCCTCATACGAGCCTCAGAAACCGATAGCCTTGCAATGGCAGCATCCCTCTCCAGTCGGTATCGCGAGCAGTCAGCCTGAAGGGTCCTCCTCATCGCCTCCATCTCCTCCTTTAGCCTGACTTGAGCAAGCTCTGCGGCTTCAAGCTTCCCCGACAGCTCCTCTACCTGCTCAAGATCCGCCCTCCGAACCTCGTCCACTGTCGAGATGGCCATATTTATCTGCTCCTTGCAGGCAGCCTCCATCTTCCGCAATTCCGCCTTACTAGCCTCCTCCATAGTCTTCCTCAACCGCCCGGAGGCGGCCTCATGCTGAGAAATCTGGATGGCCTGATCAGCCAGCTGTTTGGCCTGATCCGAAACCATCAATCGTAGTCGGATGTTGGCACTCCCAATCTCCTCTCCAGCCTTAACCAGCCGGGCATGATGCCCCATCAGCTTCCTAGTCTCCTCCGCCACCCGATCAATATTAGCCTTGGCCTCGTCTCCCATGGTAACTATCCGAGTAGTAAGTAAATCGAGATCTAAGGACTTAGCCTCATCAAGCACCCGTACCATGGGATTGCGGGGAAGAAGGTGCTCACCGGTAACCTCGTCAAAGGTAATATCATGGGAACTTGGATCCAGATCAGGATGACCCGCAAATGGATTACGAGCCAAGCCAGGAAGATCAATCTGAGTAATGGTAGGATTTTCAGACGGGTGCGGAGAGAGTGCGAACTCAGTATCCTCCTCCGTAATATCATGAAGAGGCTGAACTGGTGGATGAGGACCAAGTGAAGGTTCGGATAAGGGATGACTCCTCTTTCTCTTTTGAATACCCTCTTCAATAACCCCGAGAAGAGGACGGTAGCCGACTACATCCCCGGAACGGTGGGTCGAAGGCTTCGGCTTGGCGGAAGCTTTGGAGAGCTTGTATTGTTCAAGCATGTGCCGAAGATCTGAGGCCTTGGCCGTTTTACCTGCTCCTGATATGAAGAACAAGTGTCACAAGCTTACATTGATCCACAATTCGAGGAACGCGGTAAATTAAAAGTTAAAAGAAGAAAGGAAACACATTTGTTATACAAACCCTGGGGAGGAGTAGGATACTGCAATGAGTCCTGGATTTCATTCCAGGACGGGAGCGGATCATAAAATATTCCTAAGTCCCTATCATAAATGGAGCCTGCAGGAGTCAAAAGTTCACCTTGAGTCGTCGGAGCCACCTTGGCTGGGATAGTCTGAGAAGACTCGCTTGCACCAGTCCCGGCCTTGTCAGCTTTCCCAGATTTTTCTACCAAAGTCGTTTCTCCGTCCAGCCCCTCGAAAGCTTGGTGGAATGCATCATCCATCCACTCCTGAATCTCGCCTGCTTGCCCAGGAAGCAAGGCCCCGATGTCATCGCCACCATCACCACCTTCCCGGTCATCTCCACCCTCACCTCTCTCCTCCTCCACATCTTCCTTCCCCGGAGTAAGTGGACAAGTGCTGGGGGAAGGGCCATCCGACTTCTTAAGCTTCTTACCTCCAACCACTGGAGATTTTGAGAAAGGTTTCCTCTTGCCACTCTCTACTGTGACACCTCCCTTAGCTTGAGCAGCCGCCCTCTCCTCCGCCGTTTCCCTCTGCTTGACTACTGACTGCTGTGGAAGGATCAAATCATACTCCAGAAGGGTCGCATTTCTGATCAGGTAAGCAGCCAATCTATCTCTCCCGGGGATAGCTTCTATCTCAACTGCCTTCTGAACCAGGCGATCAGTCTCCACAACCGCAAAGCCACCTGTCGCTAGCAAAAAATTGAAAACGCATGGGAAGAAGCATCACAACCAGAATGGAAATTATAAATAAAGCATCGACTTACATCCAGAGGTGAAACGCCGAATAGAAACAGAGTCGTCCCTGACGAAGAACCACTCCTTCTTGAACATGCTGTACTTAGAATACAGATCCAAGACCGGCTTGAAGGGTACAGCTGACTCCAAGCTGATGTATGGGGACCCCTTCTTATAGCCCCTCAGATTATATAAATACCGGATCTCCCGGTTGGAAGGGGCACGCCCATGCTTCCTCTGAAAGATGACGAAGAGGCTCACCAGTATAGTATAAGGGTTGGGTTGAAGCTGGAATGGGGCCACCTTTAGATATGTAAGAAAGCTAAGTACCCAAGCATTAAGAGGCGGGATGGCACCACACATACAGTGGTATCTGCTGTAGGCAAAGTACCCTTCGGGAGGGTCATATGGCATAACTTCTCTCCCTGGCAACAGCATGCACGCCCTATCAATTCCGAAAGAACGGGAGATGACATCGAGCTGTTCTTCCTTGAGGGAGCTGGGAAAGCAATCGGGCGGGGAGTTCAGAAGCTCCTGAGGGCCGTACCCATCCACTAATGATCTCGGGGCGGGCCCGTGTCGGACAGGTCCTGGCTGAGCTGGGGGCATGGCGGAAGGCTCTTCTTTGTCATGAGATCTCTTTTTCTCCGATCGGGTTTCTACTCTTTGAGACATCTATCTGCAACACGGGAAAGCACATCGTTAGAACAGAGGATATAAACAAAAATATGATTTCATTCGGCACTCGGAGTCACCAAGTCCATTCGGTGAAAACCCATTCGGCAAATAGAGAGAGGATCAATACCTGATTCGGTGAAAAGAAACACTTTGGTACGGCTAGCACTTTGGTTCGGTTAACACTTTGGTTCGGCAAAGCACCTTGGTTCGGCTAAAGCTTTGGTCCGGTTAAACACGTTGGCGACACCCCTGGTTCAGCAAGAAGTCAATTCTCGGCTATCTCGTTTAGGCAAGAAACCATGAAAGCATATGTCCCATACTTATAGACAAATCTGGACTACCGAACCAACCAGCTCGACAAGCGAAACCAAATGAACTAAAAACAAAGCGAGGCACATGCTGGCATATGCCCCACTTTGGGGGGCAAATGTTGGACGAAATACCACCGGACCAAGACCGCCGAATCAACCCCACTCCACTCCAACTCTCATCACCAAACCAGCTACCTCCACTACCACCAAACCCTCGCCGATCCATGACCTCACCGGACCAGCCTTCGTCGAACCCTCCTTCCACTCCAACTACCGGTCCACCCACTACCGAATCAACCATCCTTCAACTCCAACTACCGGACCAACCACCGGTCCACCCACTATCGAATCAACCCTCCTTCCACTCCAACTACCGGACCAGCCACCAGTCCACCCACTACCGAATCAACCCTCCTTCCACTCCAACTACCGAACCAACCACCGGTCCACCTACTACCGAACCAACTTCACCAGGCCAGATCGCGTCAGCCCAGGCCCACCAGCAATTATATACATCCAAGACCCCTACCCCCAGCCTCACTCTATAAATTGAGGGCCAGGGGTACAACAATGGGGGACAAGTTTGAGAGCTCAAGCACGGAGAGAACTTTCAAACAACTTTCTTTTACTTGTATCAAAGCTTTGTACTTGTAATCTAAACAAGAGAAGAGAAATAACATATAAAGTGGACGTAGGCACATTCTAGCTGAACCACTATAAATCTGCGTGTCTTTTTACAGTTTAGCCCCTGCTTTTCATATATTTGGATAAATCACCCAAATCACTAAGAACAACATAAGATCTACTAAATCATACAACTTTGAGGTGTTTGTCCATTTTTTGTGCAAACACCAACCAAAATTTATAAATAAAAAACGGAACACGTTAACACAATATAAAAACCCTTTTATATAACACTAACAAATATGCTCTCTCATAAATATACACTCAGTGACTCATCATAGGGTATTACTACCCTATTTAATATGAGTCGGACCACACAAAGCTAAGGTTTATCGCTAAACCTAAGCTCAGATACCAACTGTAACATCCCGCCTTTTTGTACGCTTTAAGCTGACACGCATGCCGACTCAAACCATACAGAAGGGCGAATTGTTATTGGGGTGAATAAGAAAAAGAGAAAGAAAAGAAGAAAAAAACAAAATAGAATCTCGCAGCGGAATGACAAAATATAATAATCAAATAACAGTTCATGAAGCTGTTTACAAAACATTTGATTATACTTATACAATACAGAATCAGAGTTACACTTATCAGAGATAAACAAATAATAATGCAGCGGAACAGTATGATGTAGTGGAATAATAGAATAAGTATTAATAGTACAAATCTTCGTCTTCATCCTCCAGAAATAAAGTCTTCAAATCCAAAAATGCTCAGGCTGACCCGAGCGAATTGAAAAGACAAAACACTCGAGTCAGAAATAAAAGATCTTATGTGAGTCAAATCAACGGTAAATAAATATGAGTGTAAACGGCGTCATAGATGTTTACGGGGCTTGACACTTCCTATCCAGTGTCTAACATGAGTGCAATAACTTAAGAGATGTTCGGGATTCACATCTCCTAAGCATCCGTTAAACTATCTACTATGTAGTACAATACGCTATTATAATATGTCTAAAGTAAAGTATGCTATTTAAAAATAGCATTAAGGCTTTAAATTTTCCATCTTAACACATTTTTAGGGTATGCCAATAGTCTATACAGTACCGTAGCTCACCGTAAACTGGAGCCGCCAAAGGATACAACATAGGTACGACATAAAACAAACTCGTAGAAGGCGCGCTAGGGTAGGTGACACGGCACAACTAGGCAATGCCAGGGTAGATATACCAATTACGCATCTGGACTGGTGGTGACGCATAGCCGCAACTACAGCCCACCTCGAAACACACTCCCGAGTAAAATCGAAGGGTGGCCACCAAATAAATCGCAAGTCGGAATAAAGTATCGATGGAATGTGTCTGATCAGAGGGGCTACCTCATTGGCCCGGAATCGCTCCTGTTTTAGCCACCTTATGCTAACTCACGGGAGTTAGGTCCACGTAAATATACCTTTAAGATCGTCGTCACCATCCTACTTCATTCTGGAATCTCCACCGCGTACACAGTTGTCAAAGTGGTTTTCGGTATCGACAGAGAGTATGCCCATATCCGATCCCGGTCTCTTTAACAACCAATCGCTTATTACACACCGAATGGTTCTTTTACATTTCCAAAATCGTTTCATAATTGATATCAAAATATCATATTCAATTCAAACCATATCACTTTCGAAATCATTACTTACTTTTGAAATCATATTCACCTTTGAAATCATATCACATTTGATATCATAGTTCGATAATTATATTTCTTTTCAAAGTCAAGTTCACAGTTTATATCGAAATATCATATTCTCAAAATTATATCACTTTCAAATCATATCGTTTCAAAAATCATAATTTCTTCCAAATCATATTTCCTAAAACTGGTTAGGTCCTTGCTTCAAAATCATCATTTCAATTATTTATAACATTCAAAATTCCAACTTAAGTTATAACGTCATTTAGCCTTATTCTCTTTTTAAACAAAATTGAATGAATATAAACAATTAAACTTTACTTAGTTTGGAAATTTAGAAATTAGTTTAAATAGTTATAAATAGTTAAAATGCTCTAGAATAGTTTAATTATAGGTAAAAAATATTTTAAATTGATTTAAGATAGTTAAATAGATTAAATTTAGATTAAATATAATTTAAAATAGATTAAATAACTTTAAAATAGATTAATCATATTTAAATTAAATTAAAATGGTTTAATTTGTTTAAACTAAATTGAATTGGGTTAAAATAGATTAAAATAAGTGAATATTAGGCTCGGGTCCCTAATAAGTTTCAAAATACACAAAAAGACCAGTAAAAAAAGTCTATAAATTAGGTCCCTAAAATTAAGTTACTAAATTTTCGCAATTTTTTTGGTTAATAATTGCGGAAATTTCCGCAACTTTTTGAAAAAATTACGGAAATTTCTGCAATTTTTTTGGTGAATAATTGTGGAAATGTCTGCAATTTTTTGATATAATTGCATAAATATCTACAATTATTCACTGAATAATTGCATAAGTGTATACCATTATTCAGTAACTTAATTCTAGGGACCTAATTTACAAACTTTTTTTACTGGGGATTTTGTGTATTTTGAAACTTATTAGGGACCTGTGCCAAACTGTCCCTTAAAATAATTTATATAGTTAATATTGGTTAAATAGTTAAATAAATTTGAAAATCTTAATAATTAGAAAATTTGGATCTATATAAAATTTTAAAACAGTTTATATTAAAATATGAGTTTGGAATTTTATATCAGTTAAACTATTCATCTCATTTCAACATAATTGAACCATTTCAAATTTCCAAATCGACAAACCAAATTTCAATAAACTATCGAATTTCATATCGTTAAAAATCCATGTTCAAAATATCAATACGGATTACTCCAACTTCAAAATATTTCAAAGTTATTTTCAACAAATTTAATAACTAAATTTCGATAGAATTTCATTTATACATAAAAGTTTAACTTTAAACTTCTGATTTACTTTCTTGAAGGAATTCCTTTTTAAACAAACTCACATTCCAACACAAAACTTGATTTTTCTATAAAACTTCAATTTATATAAATCAAATTTCCATTTCAAAATATCATTTAATTATATTCAAAAATCAAGGATTTTAAAATCATTTAATTTAACCAACCCGGTGTCCGTATATAATTCTCTACCCTAGGGTCAAGTGATACGGATATTTATCATTTCATTCTGCAATTTAAACATTTTACGGTTGTATATCATTTTAAACCGCAATCCCGAAATAAATAATAATCCATAACAAACTTGCAGTTTATAACGGTATAAAATACAACATCCATTCAACAACATCAACAATCAACATCCATCACAATCATCATCCAAATCAATCAATAAATATCAATATAGAACTGATAATCAATAACAGGTATTAAACTTAAAATTTATATTCAATAATAAATTAAATAACGATTTAATGCAAATAAATTCAAATTAACTGAGATTATGATTTAAAATATACCAAACAGTCATAAATAAATTTCTAATCACATCATAAATTTAATTTAACAAACATAAAAAAATTTAGAAGTTGTGAGTGGGTTAAAACAATCACCTTTGGATTTAAATTGAATTTAAGCCCAAAATTAGAACAGTCTCAGAATCCGTCCATACTAGCGCCAAAATGTCCGGAATTTTACTGCGATCTCAACGCAAGAGAGCGCGCATGAAACGTACCT
Organism: Allium fistulosum; assembly: GCA_030737815.1. NCBI lineage: Eukaryota > Viridiplantae > Streptophyta > Magnoliopsida > Asparagales > Amaryllidaceae > Allium > Allium fistulosum. The sequence goes on along the minus strand of CM060904.1, from coordinate 1,249,539,503 downwards.
CGTATGCAGAAGTTATTAGCATTAGAAGTTGTACGAATTTAAATTTGGAAGTAAATAAAAAGAAAAAGAAAAACACACACGCCCAATCAACCGAAGCCACGTGAACAAGCTGCAATCTCCCCTTCACGTGAACATCAGCTCGAACAAACCCTAACTGTACTTCCAGATCGACGAACGCACGATCGTACGTCACCACCCCTTGGCCTTGTGCTGCACGCGGCCCACCCAGGCACACCTCCGATCGCAGCACATGGCCGCGACCTTCATGCGACGCCCCAGAGCCACCATCGTCGCACGTAAGAGTGCAGCCGCCACCATGTTCTTGAAACACTAATCGAATTTTAGCGAGGAATCCGACCATCAAAATGCCAAACCAACTTCACTGATGCACTCCCCTCGGTCCTCTCCACAAAACTGTACCCTCGAATCGACGATCAGACGAAGTTTATCGCGACTTAATAAATGGCCGCGAATTGTTCTCAAATTTCTGGACAAACAGTGCATCGAATTGAAAAACGAATTACAGATCTGAGATGCGCTCGTCGAGAGCTTCAAATCGGTATATAATATCAAATCAGTATATAATATGATAGGGTTTGGAGAAGACTGACTTTGGATTTAAATTTGCTTTGCAATTTGAAATTGAATTGGGAATTAGGTTTTGTCTGCCATTAGAATGAGGAGTTGAGAAGGAGATATATGTACAGACAAATGAGAATGTGGAGTGGCTAGGGTTTAAAACAAGGTATTTATAGATCGATCAGAAATAGAACAAATGTATAAGGTCGATTTGGGTTTGAACGATAAATGACCCGAAAAGCCCGTTCTGTCTTTGGAACGAAATTGGATCATCCCATATATCAAAATAGATGCTTTCAAATATTTTAAACTCAATGGGATAGGTTTCAAGTCCTAATTCCATCGTATGAAGAAGTTATGCCAAAATCATCTTATTTCAAATTGATTTCAATTAATTTCAATTAAATTGATTTCAAGGTGTTTCGAGTCTGTACGATCGAACAACAAGTCCGATCGTTACAAAACTTGAAATCCTATAATAATTCACCGTTACGGATCCGATGAAACTGGTTTCTTCGAAATCCGAGTCAGTGGCCAAAATGGCTATATTTCAATTAATTAAATAAATTAATATTAAATTAATTAAATCACTTTTCCAGTTTAAATTTTAATAATTTACAACTTCTATCATTTTCGATTTCTTAATCACTTACAATAATTTAAACAAATTTAGATGTCAATTTATAGTTGATTAATCCCTCAATTACAATGTTTAATTTCAATTTCATTAAATTCAGAAATTATTAATTAAATTTTCAATTATTCAATTTAATTGACCTTTCATTCTATTATTCAATCCATTATTATCAAATAGATAAAATTAACATTGGTTCTTGATTTATTACATTAATATTATCAATTTCATCTTAATTTCCGATTAACGTAATATTAAAATACTTAATTTCATTTATTTGCAATAAATCCAATTACTATAATTTAAATTCCAATAAATTAATAAATCTTTATTTCCATTCTTTTAATTCAATAGATTTTCATAGTATGAATAGAATTAACATTATTTCCAATTATTACCTTAATTTACATTAACGTAATATTTAATTATATTTATTGCAATTTATTTCCAATTTAAATTAACAGGCTAAATAGATAGGTAACATAAAATAATTGTTACCATTAACTTTTAATTACACATATAAGTTATTATTAACAAACAAATGTCACAATTGCTTACATAACACTGTTTTTATCCAATTGTCATTAATTATATACTAATTCATTAATTAATCCCATATTTACATTTGTTTCCATGTATTGAATTTATAACCAAATATAACATTTACATTATTTTAATTAATAGGAGTTTCATTCACGTCGTTAATAATTAGCTTAAATTTCCATTGTTACATTTAATTCTAGTATTTATTTCATTACTCAATCTCCAACTTTTGTTTCTTTCAATATTAAATTACCAAAATCTTATTAAATTAACAAATTTAGATGATCGAAAATTACAGGTCGTTACAGATTTGGAGCTCATATAGCTACATTAATGCCAAAAGGGCATCAATGGAAGTCCGGAGGAATGGTTCTCTGAGAGACTGGAGTATAGAGACGTCAATGGGAAGAGTATTCTGGTTCTCCCAGAAATGAGGATTGGGGTTATGCACCAAGCAGAATACCACTCACAGAAAATATCCTAAGGGAAGAGTATCCAAGAAAGTTTAAGATGTCTACAATGACATCACATAATGGGACTACCTATCCTTAGCAGCACTCACTCAAGTTTGAATGAAACATGGATGGTGTTAGTGCAACCGATGCTATTCGTTGTAGATAATTTCCTACTTTCTTAGAAGGTGTTGCATTGATGTGGTTCATTAAGCTCACACCGAGATCTGTATTGACATTCGATGAGGTGGCTAGGAAACTCTTAGAGTAGTTTCGACACCATGCTGCTCGGCCTAAGGATGTGATGTTCTTGTCGAGTATGTCACAAGGACCTAAGGAGTCATTATAGGGGTCCTTGAATCAATTTAACATTACTATTACAGAGGCGAGTAAGCTAAAAGATGATGTGATATTTATGGCATTGGTCTGAGGCATACATCTGGACATGGATTTTGGCAAGGGTTGAAGATGAAACCACCAATGAATATGAATGAGTTCTACCAAAAGCTAAACATTTTCTGCAATTGGAAGAGGCGAGTATAGCTGTAGGGAAGGCTGATTATGAATAGTCGAAGGAAGTTACCAAGAGCAACGTGGCATTAAACAAGTTGGAGAAAGCTTTGTGTGGTGGTTAATGTTGTAAACTCTGGTAACCAGAAGAAAAGGAATCAACGCCTAAGAAATATGAAACCGGAAGGCTATACGCCCCTAAATGATAACTAGAAAACATATACCTTGCTACTTAAGGAAGAGAGCTATATAAAAAGCCACCTAGGAGGGAGGTGACTGAGTAGGAAAGGCGCTATGGAAATACTGTCATTTTGATGAAACCCATAAACACAACACGAATGAGTGCCGGCATTTGAAGAATCTCATTAAAGGACCAATAAGAAAGAATAAGCACCAGTAATACTTTAATAAACCACAAGAAGATGATCAATCGCAAGACCCTAAGGGCCATTTGCCTAGATGAATCAACCTGGCCAAGCGTAGAAAGGTCCGGAAGAAATGATGGGTGGTTCGTTATCAGTACCATAACTAGAGGATGTCATCCAGTGGAGAAAAGCTGAAGGAAAATGGAATAGTATGTGAGCTCGCTAAAGCACGTACCATAGGATGATTGATTTGTCATGGATGATTGAGCCTCGTTTAAGCAGCAAAGGTAGATAACAGATGATGTTGTGTTTAGAAATAGAGATGTTAATGGAGTCGAAGCCCCAACTTTTGACCCAATGGTGACAACGACAGGTATTGGACCGGCAACAGTGCATCGGGTCTTGGTGGATACTGGAAGTTCTATGAACATATTATTTAGAAGAACGTTCGATCAAATGAAGATCAACATGATGGAGGTTACAACTTGCAAAACCAAGATCCAAGGGTTTACAAGCGAAGCGAAACAACCAATTAGGACGATCAATCTATCCATGGAGTTAGGTGAAGGAGATCGCAGGATAATCAAGATCCAGAAATTTATTATTGTGGACAAATTCTTGGTATACGGTGCCTTTTTGGGTCAAATAGCTCTTGCTGATTTTAAAGCAGCACTAGCTCCTTGGTGTCTAATGATGAAGTTCCCTATGGAGAATAGGGTCGGATCGTTAAGAGGAGATCGGAGCATAGGCAAGAAATGTTATGCGGCAAAGCTGAGGGAAGCAAAGTGATGGGAGAAAGTAAAGAATATGGAGAGGACTCTCCGCATTCGTGATTCGCAAGCATAGCAACTAAAGCCCGAACCATGGCTCAGGAACCACAGCAGTTTTGGTAAGCCTATGCATCCCAGGAAGAAGTTTGGCGAAGAGCATCAGCACCAGCTGACCTGACGATGAATGTTCCAATCAATATTGATGATCCTACATGGATTCTAAATATTGGATCTCAGCTAGCATTAAATTAAAGAAGAAATTGGCTAATTTCCTATGAGGTAATTTGGACGTGTTTGCTTGGCCCCATTCAGATATGTACGTGATATCATCGAAGATATTGTATCATACACTGAATATTGATCCAAAGTTTACATCAGTCAAACAGAAAAGGCACAATCTGGGTCCAGAGCGATCCATTGTATTAAAGGAAGTAGTGGATAAGTTGATGGCAACAACATTATCCATAATGATTTACACACCAAATTGGAATCCAACCTCGTGTTGGTCAAGAAATCAAACAGAAAATTGGGGACCTGTATTGACTACTTGGATTTGAATAAGGCATGCCCAATAGATAACTTTCCACCACCTAAAATTGACCAACTAGTAGACGGGGTCGTAGGGCATGAGCTACTCTCTTTCATGGATGCTTATTCAGGTTATAACCAAATTCTAATACACATATCGGATTAAGAGAATACCGGCTTTATAATGGATTTGGGGTTATACTACTACCGTGTAATGTCGTTCAGTTTGAAGAATGTTGAATCCATGCACCAGAGATTGGTAAATTCTATGTTCAAGAATCAGACCGGAAGGACGATGGAGGTATATGTGGATGATATGTTGGTGAAGTCACGAGTATCGCGAAACCATTTAGATGACCTTTTAGAGATCTTTGATGTTTTACGGAAGTATATAATGAAGCGAAACCGTGGAAATTTCTTTCGAGGTAGCATCGAGAAAATATATAGGATTTATTGTTAATACAAGGGGCATCAAGGCCAATCTAGAGTAGATTAACGCCTTGAGGAACGTAACTGCCCCAACTACGAGGAAGGAGTTACAAAGTTTGAATGGGAAGATTGCTGCATTGAGTCGAATCATCTCAAAGGCAACAGACAAATGCATATCCTTCTTCGATGCCCTCAAGAAGAGTAAGAATAATTTTAAGTGGAATTGGGATTGTCAGAATACCTTCGAGGATTTATTGAGGCACATGGAGATGCCATTGGTCTTATCCAAACCGCTGGATAGGGAGGACATATTTATTTATTAAGTAGTATCCACTCATGCATTAAGTGCAACACTAGTATGTAAGGAGGCAAGGATTTAAAGGTCGGTATACTATATTTGTAAGCGATTTACATAAGCTTAAAAGAACTATCCAAAGTTGGGGAAACTTACATACTGCTTGCTATATTGCATTGAGGAAGCTACAACTGTATTTCTAGTCTCATTCGATAAAAGTGTTGACGAATCAGCCCTGGAATTAAGTGTTAGACCGACCGAGACTTCAGAGAGACTACTAAAGTGAAACATAGAACTGAGTCAATATGATATTACCTACTATCCGAGAAGAGCAATAAATGGGAAAGCGTTGGCAGATTTCATCGCCGAGTTTACCACATGATATGGTGAAGAAGAGGAGGATGATATGGTCGCACCTCCCCATCAGAAATTGTTTGTGGATGGCACTTCGAACGAACACAGTTTAGGTGTAGGAGTAGTGCTCGAAACTCTAAAAGGACGGTTAATTTGTTATGCGTTGAGGGTAGAATTTCCCACAACAAATAACGAGGTTGAGTATGCGTTGATAGCGGAATTAATGATAGTGAAGGAACTAGGGATAAGGACTCTACATATAATTAGTGATTCCCAACTGGAGGTTTTTCAAGTTAGAAAGGAATATGAGGCTAAGGGTGCAAGACTTTCCCCTTATCCAACAAATGCAGTAGAACTCTTGGATGACATAGAACACTACATGATAAAGCATATCCCAGAGAAGAAAACACAAAGACTAATTTGTTAGCTAAGCTGGCTAGTTTTTGGGAAATCAGATAATAAGCATGGTTCCAGTGGAAGTTTTGATGGCTCTAATCATCGATCAAATGATGTCGATTAGACCTTGGACACCACAGAGGAGAGGGAGTCATGGATGACTCCGATCAAAGAATACTTGCTCAAGGGGATTCTCCTAAAAGACAGAAAACAAAGAAACTCCTTCGAAAAGCACCTCGGTTCATGATGTAAGAAGAAGTATTGTATAGAAGAGGATTTTCTACCCTCTCCCCCACTTTGATGTGTAACCAAGGATGAGGCAAGATAGATCCCTATGGAAATCCATGAGGGCAGCTGTGGTGACCACACTGGGTGGTAGACTCTAGCAAAAGAGATACTTCACTATAAATATTTCTGGCCGACAACAGCAAGATGCAACCATTACACCAAATGGTGTGTCTGTTGCCAGAGATTTGTGAAGATTGCTAGAGCCCCATCAACAGAGCTTACACAAATGGTTAGCTTGTGGTCCTTTGTGGTTTAGGGAATTGACATTATCAACGTGCTATCGATAGGAAAAGGAGGCGCTAAATATGCAATAGTTGTAGTGGACTACTTCATGAAGTGGGCTAAAACGAAACCGATTTCCATGAAAATGATGAAGAACATCATTAAATTGTTGATGAAAAACATCATTTGCAGGTTCGGAGCACCTCAGAAGATTATCATGGATATGGAACTCAGTTCGAAAGTACAGAGTTAAAGGATTTCTGCAATCGATACAGAATTAAGAAGAGCTTCTCAACTGTAGCACATCCATAGATGAACAGATAAGTAGAGGCGGTGAATAAAATCATCAAGTCCATCTTGAAGAAACAGTTGACTATAGCTAAAGCAAACTGGGTCAATGGGCTTCTGCTAGCATTATGGGCTTATAGGACGACCTACAAGTCCGCAATTGGACATTCGCTATTCGCTTTGGCTTAGGGATCGGAAATGTTGATCCTAATAGAACTAGAAGTCCATTCTAATCGTAAAAGACATTTCAATCCAAAGGTAAATGAGAAACTCTTTCTTGAGTCCCTCGATTTGGTTGTTGAGAAACGGGAAGAAGGGGAATTGAGGGTAGCTGCTCTCCAGAAAAGGGTAGCTTGGTATATTAACATCAAGGTCTGAAACAATAATTTGGAAGTATGAAATCCTTTTTTGAAATGATTTCTCCCGAGTACGGTGTTATTCGATCTGAATTGGGAAGGCCCTTACGCAATCGAGCGGAAGCTTAGGGATGGAACATTCGTGCTAGCCATAGTTGATGGAATTCCGATTCCAAGGACATGGAACATCGACTTACTGCATCACTGTTGTACTTTTTTTTACTTAGTTTATTTTTGCAAATAAACCACCCAAGGTTTTCGGGGGCAATGTAATAAGGTAGGACTTGCCACATTTTTCATTATAAATGTAATTCGCTTCTTGAACCGATGGAACCATGTTCATGCAAGCAAAAAATTTGCGCAATTAGCAGTATGGTGAGGAACACACTCCTATAGACTGGGATAATGGATGGGGAGTATGCTCTCAAGGGCTGATTGAATACATCGAACCTGTCTTATGAACACAAACTCCTTAGGTCTGAGATCATGGTCGGGGAGTATGACTCCGGGTTGATCATATAATTTGACCCAATGTTTTGGGGCCGATCGGATATTTCATCTCCTCCTTTCTGGGTCGATCGAATTATTCAACCCAATCTTCAAGAGTCGGTCGGATAATTCGGCCCCACCTTCCATAATTGATCGGATAATTCAATCCTAAACCTTTAATTGCGTAGATAACAACAACAACTTTCTCGGTCCACGATCAGAACCAAGGAGTAGAATTGTAGGGGTCGATCGATTAATTTGAGCCTAATATTTAGGAATTTTTCATTGCCCAAAGTTAGGCAATGTCAAGAAGGAAAGAGCCATATAGAAGTCGATTGGATTATTACCTCGCCCTTTAGGAATCGACCATTTCTCAAAGTTTGGCGACGTTAAGAAGGAGAACCCATTTAGGGGTCGATCGTATAATTAGACCCTGACCTTCAAGAATTTGGTCTTGCCTGGAGTTTGGTAATGTCAAGAAAGAAACACCATGAGGGAGTCGATTGAATAATTCAACTTTGGCTTGTAGGTATTGGCCGTTGCCCGGAGTTTGGAATGTCAAAAAGGAATACTTGGAATCAGACATCAAGAGCACCAACATTCGAAGAAAGAAATTGGTGCATAGTTAGACTTCTAAAGACCTTATTTACAGCTCGAAATGATACGCCGAGCCGAGGATAGGCAAGATTGGTTGATATGTACTTTCAGCCAATTCAGACCTAAGGTATAACCGAAAGTCGATGCCCAAATATAGGCATCTAATCCGTCGATTCTTTGAGACAAGAACTGGTATATAGACTGGGTTTTCATAATCACACTAGCAGCCTATCGGAACACACTTGGTCGAGGATAAGTGAGGACGGTCGTTGAAAACCCAAAGCATGTATTATCGAACTTTTCTAGACCTGGACTATGCTAAGGAAAGTACGATCGAACTGGGGCAATTAAATAATTAGCCCGATGAGAATTTTAAATGGCATTTCCCATAGCAGGACTAAGCAAACGACGAAACAAAATGAAATAAGTCCTACTGCTGCTTGTCTGTAGTATGGAGCAGCGCAGGGCTTAAAATAATCATGGTTAGTAGTTGGTCAAAGGAAGCTCGACCAGGCATAAACAGGAATAACAATGGAGTTGGTTCAATCATAGTTCTGTTTTGCCAAACGGAACGCTTCGGAAACCATAAAAAGGGGTAAACAATGGAATATAATTAAAGTAATTTGAAGAATTTTATTTATCTGCATAGAGTTATAGTATATAAATGCATTGCACAGAAGTAGATATATATAATGTAGGTAAAAGGAAGTACATGCAGGTAGTTGAATGCAGGTAGGTATAAAATATAAAAGTGTGAAAATTTAAAATGGAACAAAGATTGATAGACAAAACAATCTTTCATTACTTAAAATTTTATGCACAAGTATAGCAGGGGCCACTCTGCACAAGCATGGCCTGTTTGCAACGAAAAGAAAAGACAAAAGATACAGCAAAATACATGTTATCACACCAACAAGCTTCAGCGGTCTTCTATTTGTTCTTCACTCCCGTACTGCTCTTATGGGCAGAGTTGTTGGGTCGCTTCTTGAACTTTCGTCCACTATTAGGTTTCCCACCTTTGTGACTATTGCCCTCAGAATGTGTGGTCTCTCCCTCGGTTGTAACGTAGGGCTCAATAGTCTTCAAGGCAGGGGCATCAGAGGAATTAATCATGAGAAGCTTCAGTTGGATCTGGGGAAGTTTAGTAGAGGAGCTTGTAGGTGCGGAGCTGACATATTTTTCGGTTCGGGGCTCAGTCTTGATTTTGACCTTGGAAAAATCAATCTTCAATCTTCCCGCCGTGGAAATTTGTTTAGCCGAGTCTGTGGCACTTGTTATGAAAATATCTTCCTCCAAGGACAGGGAAACGTCCTCCAAGTTCTCCATTGCTGCAATCTTCTTGGAATCAGCCTATGGACCAGAACTAGGGGGAGCAGTAGGAGCGAAAAGTCCTAAAGGGATGGAGGTTGACATAGAGAAAATTACCGCAGGACCTAAGCCTTGCATAGCCAGCGGAGAAGGAGCAAGATGCGGAGGACCTACAAGTTGGCTAACAAAATGGCAAAGATTAAAGATGGATTCTGGCGAGAATGGGAGCTTCCCGAAAACTGGTGAAACATCGGGTGAATGTTGGATAGGTTGATCGACTGGAAGGGGAATGTAAGCCATAATGGAGATGATCGTTGTGGTTTTCTGATTAGGGTAGCCTCAGAGTTGGTCCCTTCAATCATAAAAATATCTATCACGGGCTCCTTGGATTTTGGAATGGATGTGTTTGCTAGACCCGATGTACTTGAGCCAATGGAAGCCTCAACAGCAGCATGGTAGCGGCAGCTGTAACAATTCGCACTTCTAGACATGAATCATGTTGATATATACGAGCTATTGGGTTTTTAAGACATTATAAAGCGTATTTATAGGGATAGAGTTCTAAAACATTCTACACTTTCATATCCCATAGCGGAAGGGATTAAAATATGAATACAAAAAATAAACATTTCAGAAAAACAATTTCAAAAATAACTTGATTTACATATACAATGTTTCCAAGTTACAGTACAAGTTTTCCATACTTCTAGTATAATAAATAAACACAGGAGAAACAATAGCTAATATTAGAACTCCATCGTTCAGCTCCATTCTCCCTTGTACTCTGTCCAATCAATGCTAACCTGTCATCCTGTGGTGGGAGAAAATGAAAAGAAAGGGGCGGGTCAGACAAAAGTCTGGTGAATAAAAACAAGTTTAATAAGATGATTAAGTACAATTGACTTTAAATCTATTCTAAGTGGAATAGAGTGTAAATCCATTGTTCGTGAATTCCTAAGGTCTAATGCCTAAGGATTTTTATCTAATATAATGGGTCGAATCTACTGATTAAATGTCACACTAATGATTGTCCAAAATGGGAACTACTCTCCCACCATAACTACCATTAACACTACACCTAGAAAGGGAGAACACTATAATGCAAACTCATAAAGTGACTCGTCATATGCACACATGTTCACCCCTCGATCGTAGTGGCAAAATGCCTTAAATCGTACTGCACCAGTGTCCACCGTATGTGAACTTCCATTAGTTCTGGGCCCAAATTTACTCGATACCTATAGATACTTATTGTACTGCATCGGCGTCCACTCATACCACGTTTGCGCAAGAAAATGTATGTGCCTAGATCTCCCGTTAGTACTGGTCTATTTCAAGAAGCGTTCCCGCTAGTGTTGCGCCCACCCATATGTAATGCCCTGAGCCTATACGAAATAAATCGCCCAAACCAACTCCGTATATGCAAAATGATATTCACTCCAATCTAATAATAACCTGTATCATAAAATTCACCCAAACCAATTCTAGTCGTTGTGAAATAAAATTTTCCTAACAACTACGATAGGGAAACCAAATCTCCCTATTCTCTCTTGCATGTAACTTAGCCCAAATTAGCTCAACCGAATAGTTCGCTAATTACATAATTTCTAACTAAATTATATAATTTTTATCTTTAAATTTGGGCCTTAGGCCATGATTTAATTCATGTAATTTTAACTTGGACGCTCGACCCAGAACATCCCCAGGTCGATCGCTATAAGTCGACCAAGGCTACCTAGGGTCAACCGTTCATGTTCATTTTTGTAGGGTTCGAATTCTTTTTTAATGTCGATTAGTTTCAATTAGCATCATTAACTCAGGTCGATTAATAACTATTGTTAACCATAATTTCCAGTTTAAATATATTTTTCCAGTTTCAATCAATCCTATGGTTTGTGAATTAGGGTTACAAGTTAGCATTAATAAGTGTCCAATTTACCCAATTCACAATCAAGTTTTCAAATTAAATTATACGATTTAGGGTTTAACCAATTCAATTTCAAATTACCAAGTTAATTATAGAGTTTCAACAATTCTAATCACTTGAAACGGTTTAAAATTAATTTCATTAACCAAATTATTAAATCTTTGCCCACTCACCTTTTAGCCAAAACTCTAGATCTTGAGAAATTAGCCTCCAACAATAACTCCTTTCCTAGATCCCCTAAGTTCCCCCATTGATTGCTTTCTCTTGCCTTTAAGATTCATTAGACATGATTTTCGAATTTTTTTCAAAAATGTAAGGGCTTTGAAGAATTTTTTTATAGAGATTAGTTAAAATACGTTCAATAAAAGAATCATAATTTGGTTTACCAACTTATTTATAGGGTCAGGTTAACATTTAGGACCATTGGATTAATCTCAGCTATCAACTTATCAAACCATTAACTACTTCAGATGCAAGCAATCAATCAGGGCCGTGGGATTAAATGCATTGAATCTGAATGCATTCTTAAACAATAAGTTATATATATATATAGCTTATTCGTAGAAGTTCCACAAATGCCCTTGAGGTTTGTAATAAATTACGAAATTGTTTGAATTTAAATTCATAGATGTAAAAAATAAGGTAAATGAAATTCGAATTTGCACAAGCGATCATCTCTATTCATATTTTAATTCTATTACAAGAGGAGCAATATGAGAGAGAGAGAAAATTAAAGTCCTATTTCATGAGGGATATGCATCTATATCTATATATGTATGATAAGGACATGCCTGCTCCAACTCGTGATATGGGACTAATAGCTCCATAGAAGTTGTGAAGGAATGTGACGGCTTTGGAAGCCGTGTGAAGGAAAATGACCTAATTCCACTTGAATTTGCTTTGTGGATGGCTCTAATCGATCTCAATTTGCTCTATTTTCAATATCTCATTGTATATATGTGGTGTGGCATCGATAATCGAAAAATATTACTTTGATTATTGACCTTTGGCGTGTTGTTGGTCAATATTCTTCATAAATTTAATGGTACGCTATCTTGATAAGGCATAATGGTGGCTTCGACATTGTTAATATCCTTGTCGGTGCCGCATTGTTGTTATTAGTCTTTGGTGCCCCCGTAGAATAATGATATGTAGATGGATGTCATACGGAGGGCTTGCATTGATGGAGGAAAGAAACCAACTCTTGTGGAGCCCCTTTAATGTTTGCAAAACCCCTTTCGACCCCGACGAAAGCACCTTCTTCAATGGTTACAAAAAGCATAGTCAATGTTTGAGTCAGTCCAACTCAACACTTGCAGCAGCCCTCATAACAGTAAATGCGGGAACATTCCTAAGCCAACAAGTGTGAAGCATCAACAATTAACAGATGTGGAAGCCTCAATCAATGGATTCGACATGCGGAAGGAGTAGTGTCTTTGATGCTTGCGGAAGCGCCACCTTAACACTTGCAGAATCTTCCTTTTGATGCCTTCATAAGCCTTCTTGCAACGCTTGCGGAATCTTCCTTTCTATGCTTTCAGAAGCTTTCTTTCAACACTTGCGAAACCCTTCTTGTGCTTCCTTTAGAAGCCTTCTTCTTTCATTGTAACATCCCCCTATTTGGAGGTCCAAAACTAACAGCTATGGATGCTGCAGTCATCCATAGTTACTAATCTTCGATGACCAAACACGGCAATATTAGATACATTGATACACAGAAACATAAGAATATGAAAAAAAAATTAAACAACAAATAAATTCCAAATTCCATTTCAAAATATTCCAAATTGATTACATAATCTTAGTTTGCAGACCACGTTCAATTAACATACAATTATTATATAATACGCAAAGAGCGACATATGAAGATGCCCCCTTGGATGATCAGAGTATATAGATAGGCAAGACAACAATTTTCCTTCACAAACAAAACATACAACATAAATAAAAGAACTCTAATAACAAGCTTGCCTCCTGCACGTCCTCGGAAGCTTTATTCGTCTAAAAGAACACCTAGAAACCTTAACTCTCAACCTACTCAAATACCATTGAGTACCCGACAGTTTAAGGGGAAAACAAAAACTTCGAGTCAGACATAAAGCCTTGTATGAATAATAATTTACCATCTCAAGCAATTTAGACATCTAGTGAGACCACACCGCTTAGCGGAACGGGTTTTCCCCTCACTACTATCCTAAAACATTTATAAAACCATATACTATGCTCCTGCATCCACAATGGTTAAAACATAGTATTTCAAAATATTATGATGATATGCAAAACAAATAAATCAATTCTGGATTACCCTTCCCCATTCATTCTGACTATCTGTCTCAATTATTGTTTCTAGGGTTACTATTATCCTGTTAAATGTTTATGGACTATCTGTCCAATTACTTAGTTTTCATGGGATCACTAAGAACCTATTGGTAACTCCAATATCTTATAACTTATCCAAGTTTTCATGGGCTAACTAGGAACCTATTGACTAATGTCAATATGTTAATACGGATATAGTTTTCATGGGCCTCTACCAGTATCATATCATAGTTTTCATAGGCTGACCACGAACCTATTGGCCCCGCCAATATCATACAGTTTTCATGGACTTACTTTAAACATATTGGCCCTTGCCAATATCATTAATTAAGATTTTCAAATCTGTCAAGTTATATTCACTATTGGGTCAACCTAACTGTTTATTCTGTCTTTTCCCCTAAAATACAGTTATGGGTTAATAACAATGTGAATAATATTTCCAAAATCTTTATTTATGCCATGGTTTTTCCTTTAAAATTGAAAATGGGTTATTTGTTTTGAAACTTTAAAACATCACTTTCGAAACCATTGGATGACCTCCTGCAATAGCATAGAAAACCACTTTTCAAAACTCCAAGTATGTACCTTTCGAAACCAATGATACCTTTTGATGGGATCAAGAAAGCATTCTTTAAAACATAGTTTCGAAACAAATAAAGTACCCTTTCGAAAGCATTGGGTTTTCTCTTTAAAAAATCATTTGGGTCAAAATTATTATATACAAAAGATCTTTTTCGAAACCAACAAAAATTTATTTAGGGAAAAGTTGATGGTGTCGAAACCATCTTAGTCGAAAGTAAAGACCTTTAAAAATTAAAACTTCGAAGGACAGAATCGAAACCCCTTTCGAAAGCAATTAGGAAGCGGCTTAACTTAGGTAAAAGAAAAGATAATCTTTCGAAGGCATTGATGACTACAATACTTCGGAAGGAAAATAGTGGCTTAGTTTCGACTAGGTCGGCACTCACCCTATCGAAAGCTTCTTATTTAAAGAAAAAGTTGCTCTTCGAAAGCTATTTGTAAGGTCCCTTTCGATAGCATGGATTTCGACTATGTTGAAAACTTTAAGTAAAACAAGGCACAAATTTAACTTTATGAAACAAACTAAGGTTTTGAATCTATAGGTTATCGACTCAGTCGAAAGCCCTTCAAAAACTAAGCAGGCGTTTGTATTTTTGAAACTGAATCTTGGTTTTGCCTCTAACGAAAGCATAGCTTTTGACACCCTACATTCTACTACTTACCAATTCACTTTGTACCAATTCTATTGATACTATGTGCCTTGGTTCCGACTATGTGGGTTTCGACAGAGATGGTTTCGACTGAGATGGTGCAGAGATAAAGGATTTGAAAGGTGCCTCCGAAATAGGCGGAACCACCTTTTTCCTGAAATGCTGATTTATAGCTGAACATGGCAATTGCTTTATAACTAACCTACCTGTTGTAATCTCCTGATTGGTTACTTTAAAACTTTCCAAATACTTTACAATTAGTAACTGCCGCATCGATTTAGATCCAAATCAAAGAAACATAACGTTTTAAGCCCTTCCATATACTAAAACCAACATTTGCATAAAAGTCGCTCTTTAACAATAATTTATTTACCCAAATAACTCAACTGGGAAAATCTCCAAAAATCATAGAAAACCAATTTTATCATGTAATCAAACATATTAAAATTTAAGACCCAATTTCTTCCTAAAATACTCGAAATAAATTTTATACCCAAATATATCATATTTTCCTTTAGAAATTCATAACAAATTTTATATAGCTTAGAAAATTCTGAAAATCAAAACCGATCTCCAAAATCATGTGTTATTCAACATAAAAATTTTCCATGGATCAAAAATTATAAAACCCTGGTTTTTTCATAAAAACCGAGAAAAATCACATGTATATGAATTAAAATAATTCGATCATAACATGATTCAAAAATATCATCATCCATATCATTATCAAAATGGATTTAAACATAAATCTGAAAACACATAATCATTAAATAAAATAGAGACGGTATAAAATTATTATTCAACTTTAACTTGATAAGGAATTTGAGATTTGCTATTGGTTAATCCTCCCTAGCTTTTGATCCTTAGCATTAGATTGAACTTCCTCTTTTCCTCCTTGTTAATGGCCGGCTATCCTAGGGTTTATGCATTTTATTTTTGATTTGAGAAAAATGAACGTGAATGGACAATGGTGAGAAATGTATGGCCATGTAAAATAAAGAGGCTATTTGACTAATATGCCCATGTGTAAACTAATTATCCTTTAAACCAATTAAAGCCTATTTATTTAATTATTAAGCACGGCCCTTTTTCATAATTTATTCAAATTTCAATCCCCTTATCATTATCATTCTATTTAATCTATCTAATTAAATCTCTTGAATAATGTTATAAAAAATTAGGAATGTTACAGGCTCCCCCTTAAAGAATTTCATCCTCGAAATTCAGTAAAGACTAAGTACTAAAAATAGCAATCATCTATAACAACACCTAACAACCATACTAGTCTAAATGACTAGCAAATATCTATATAAATCTAATATAGAAATACCCTCAAAGCAGATTAGAATAAGTATCTCTAATCATGTCCTCAGTCTCCCAAGTACAGTCCTTTTCATTGTTGCTCCACTGAACTTTCACCAACCCGACTATCTTATTCTTTAATCTTTTCTCATCTCTAGCCACAACCAGAACTGCTTGTCTAACAATAGTCAAACTAGGCTCTACCACTATGTCATCCAACCCTGTCAAAGGAATAGTAGCTTCAGGATCATGCACATACTTGCGAAGATGAGACACGTGAAATACATTATGGACACCCGCCAAACTGCTCGACAACTATTCTATATGCGAGCTTTCGAATCCTCTATACAATTTGACCTACATATCTTGAGGCTAACTTACCCGAATTTCCAAATCGTATCACACCCTTTATTAGTGATACCATAATGAAAACCTTATCTCCAACTAAGAATTCTAAGTCCTTATGCCTCTTATCTACGTAACTCTTCTGTCTTGACTGAGCTTCCTTCATCCTTCCCCGGATTAACTCAATCTTCTCTGACGCCTCTCTAACTAAATCTTGACCTAAGACCAATCTGTCTCCAGTCTCCAACCAACATGCACGGTCTTCCATACAAAGCTTCAAACGACGCCATCGGTATACTTGTCTGATAACTATTATTATAGGAAAACTCAATCAAATGTAGGTGATCCTCCCAAGATCCACCAAAGTCCAATACACAACCTCTTAGTAAATCTTCGAGTACCTTATTGACTCTCTCTGTCTGCCTATCCATCTAAGGGTGATATGTAGTACTCATGTTAAGCTCGGTACCCATCACTTCCTATAAACTCTTCCAGAATTCACTAGTGAACAAAGCATATCTGTCACTAACTATACTACTAGGAACTCCATGCAATCTAACTATGTTCTTCAGGAACAACTTAGCTAAAACAGGTGTCATTCTGGTTGACTTAACTGGAATAAAATGGGCACTCTAGGTCAATCTGTCCACTATAACCCATATACTTTCATTGCCTCTATTTGATCTTGGCAACTCGTCTATAAAGTCTATAGATTTGGAATCCCATTCCCAAACTGGAATCTCTAAAGGCTGAAGAAACCCACTCGGCTTCTGATGTTCGTCTTTCACTTATTGACAGTTTACACACTGCCAAACCCACAAGCCAACATCCCTCTTCATGCCTTCCTAGTAGAAGCTCCTTTTCATATCTTGATACATCTTGGTCCCTCCAGGATGAATCGTAAACTTAGATCGATGACATTCCTCAAGCACTTCTCTTCTCAAGTTCTCAACATTTGGAACACATAACTGTCCCTTTTTTCTCAACCATCCTCTCTAGTCAACACAAAAACCTTTCAAATCATCGACCTCTGTTTCAACCTCAAGCCTTCTAATCCTCTCGGCTAATCGTGGATCCTCCTTATGTTTAGAAGCAATTCTTTTGATCAACACTGGTCGAACTTTTAAGTAGGAAAACTTGGCAGTACTCTGACTAGAACTAGCAGTCGATCTTTACTGCACACCACAACTGGCCAAAGCTTCTAGATCCTTCCATTCTGCCAACATAGCCAATGCCACATTCTGATGTCTTCAGCTGAGAGCATCTGCAACCTTATTTCCTTTCCTAGGATTATACTCTCTACCAAAATCATAAGCAGCCAAAAATTCCAACCACCTCTGCTGTCTCATATTCAACTCTTTCTGAGAGAATAAGTATCTTAAAGACTTATGATTGGTATACAACTCAAATCTCTCACCCAAAAGATAATGCCTCCAAATCTTCAAGGCAGAAATCACCGCTGCCAACTCCAAATCATGAGTAGGATATCTTACTCCATGCAGTCTAAGCTGCCTAGATGCGTAGTCAATGACTTTGCGTTTCTGCACCAACACTTCTCCCGATCCTGTTCCACATGCATCAGTGTATACTACCAACCCTTGGTTTCAATTTGGAAATACTAACACTGGAGCATTGGTCAGCAAATGCTTTAACTTAAGGAATGCTTCCTAACATTTGTCTGACCAGACAAACTTCACTTTCTTCCTGGCAAGCTTAGTCAAAGGCGCTGCTATCTGCGAGAATTCTTTGATGACTCTCCGGTAGTAGCCAGCAAGTCCAAGAAAACTTTTTATCTCGGTCACGGTCTTTGGTCTCTTCCAATTGTTCACAGCTTTGATCTTATCTAGATCGACTGGCAATCCTTTCTCTGAAATCACATGACCAAGAAACTTAACCTCTTTCTTCCGGAAATGACACTTGGAAAATTTCGCCTTTAGCTGATTCTGCCTCAGCGTCTCTAGCACTAATCTAAGATGATCTTCATGCTCTCTTTTATCCTTAGAGTATACCAAAATTTCGTCTATAAACACCAACACGAATCTATCCAAATACACTCGAAAAACTCAATTCATCAAATCCACAAAGAAAGCATGTACATTTGTCAATCTGAATGACATCATTAACCACTCATACGAACCATATCTAGTTCGAAATGCTGTCAAAGGAATACTGTCCTCTGCCACTCTCAACTAATGGAACCCTGTCGCCAAGTCCAACTGTGAAAACACTTTGGCTCCACTCAACTGATCAAACGGACCATTTATCCTTGGTAGAGGGTACTTATTCTTTATCATCATTTCCTTCAGCTTACTGATGTGCGCGTAAATAAGCATATTTTTACCACCATATTTAATCTATTTAAATTAAATAAATGATCATATCGGGCATTTTAACTTGTTTAAACCAAAATTCAAATTATTTTCAAATCGTCACATATTCATCTTCATCCAAGAGCAAAATGGTCATTTTTGTGCAGATATTAATTTGAGAAAATTTAATTAGAAATTTCTATATTATTTTATAGGAATTTGGCTTCATATACAAATGGTTTCATGAAGATGTATGCATGCACAAGAGTGAAGATAAAGAAATGAAGATGGAAATAATTCAAAGGCATGATAATGGAGGACCCCACCTCCCCACATACCTTCATGTACAAATTAGAGGCTAATGCACATGCTAATAGAGTTTAAAAGCTTCATGCACATCTAAATGAGGATTATTTGAAGGTAATGATTACTTGGCCTCCACACTTCCTAAGATGGTATTTTGGGCATTCCCCAAAAATATGAATTAGGGTTTAACACATGTATAAAATCCCCTTATGTTTCATGTAACCTCTTCTTCTTAGTCTCTCTTTTAGGCTCTCTTCTCTTAGTCTCTTCTCTTAGGAAAATAAAATGAGAGCTCTCTTTCTTTTCATGGCTACTTAGCCGTTTCTTCTTTTCATGTAACTTTTTATGCAATTTAATACATGTTCTTTTCATTTTCTTGTTTATTTCCTTTCATGTTGTTGTGTAGATCTCTTTTATTTTATGCAATTAGATTAGTTCTCTTTTCCATTAGCTTTCATTTTCCTCTTGTTTTTATTTTTGTTTATTTCATGTTGCTTTCTACTTGGGTTGACATAATAACACAAATGAGAGGCTAATCCCTACAATTTAGGGGTAATGATGCTCTTTTGAATCATGTAGATGCAACATAATTTCTCATTTATGTCTCTTTTTTGCTTAATGGAAAGTTGGATGTTTGTGTGATTTTGTGTTTAATATTGAGTTTGATAGCTTATGTTGTTCAAAACAAATAGGCTATGCTTAGTCATATGAATCACTAATTACCTCTTCATCTACATATGATCATGGTAATGGAAGTGGATTTAGAATCAAAATTTGATGGTTTATGTTTCTAATTCAATAGTTAATAAGCCATGCTTAAAATAGATTCTACTTATAATTTCATATCATTTTCATTGAAGTTAGTAAGTGGGTTAGAGTGTGAATTAAAGTTTGATGGTTTAAGTGTGTTAAATAATAACACAATTAGGCTATGCTTATGATAAATGCATCAACTAAACTCACAAATGACCAAAAAGAGATCATAATTTCATTATGTTGATTTATGTGATCATGAGAGGGGATTTACCTCTAAATTTCTCTTTAATCTTATATTTTTATTCTCCTTAGTTCTAGCTTGTTCTTACCTTTTTTTAGTTAGTTATTATCCCTCGACTTTGGTTTAATTTGATTGAATAGATTTTTAAAATTAACAATTCCCTACGGATCGACCCGTATTCACCACGTACTACAAGTGTACGTCCTGCGCTTGCGGTTATTTTTATTTCAAAATTCGTTCAGCTATTTTCTAACTCGATAGACATTTAGCCATTCGAACACTTACGATAGTCGATACACATCCTTAACGACCCATCAGGTTTCTTCACGAACACCGCGGCCGCTCCATATGGCGAACTGCTTGGTCTAATGAAATTCCTTCCTTCTAGATCTACTAGTTGCACCTTCAATTCCTTCATCTCAGGTTGTGTCATCCTGTTAGGTGGTCTTCTTATAGGTTCAGCTCCTGGCACAAGATCATTATAAACTCAACAGCTCTTTTCGGTGGTAGTTCAGTGACTGGATTAAAGACATTTTCAAACTCTGTTGCTACCCGAACCTGGCTTAACTCATTACCTACCTCCACAGCATTAAGCATAGCACTAACACTACGAGCAGTATTCTCTACTGAGAATATCACTCGGTTATGACTATCAGGGTGTCTTAGTGATATTTCCCTATCCTAGCAAAATATTCTAGCCTCATACCTACTCAACCAATCCATACCCAAAACAATTCTGAAATCTACGAAATCAATGATCAGAGATGAAGATTGGTGGTTTTGTGGTGTTTGAGTGGTAAAGGGGTAATGACAGAATTGTGGAGATGGACTTTGCGAAGTGGTCAGCAGGATATGGTCTCTGCGAAGTGGTTATGGTTTGACAGCAGCAAGGTGATGGTGGTGAGAAGATGAAGTGCAGCAGTATATGGAGGCAGCAGTTGTTTTATGTGGTGGGATGGCAATTAATCAGATGATTAGAGATAGTATGGTGAGTGGATATTGATGTTGGTTGTGGTGAAGGGGTGGTGCATGAGATGGTTGAAGTTGTTTTGGATTGCAGTTTTGAAAATGGAACTTGAGGATGGAATCTGTTGCTTGTAAGTGATTTGTGGAATGTAGTGTATGGTGAGTGGAGAGTTGAAAGTAGGAGATAGTTGATATAGTGGTAGAAGTATATGTTGTTCAGAAGTTATAGTAGCTTGATGCAAGGGAGACAGTGCACAGGAAGTGCACAGAAAATGCACTATGGTCAGTAAGAGTTTTGTATGATGTTTTTGGTAACAGGGGTGTAGGGTTGATGGCTGCAGTTGCTTGGAAGTTTGGGTGGTTTTGATGTAAGAGGAACATAGGGAGTTGTAGAAGTGTGTTTATTTGTGGAGAAGATGCGGTGATTGAATGATGTGCAGGCAAGTTTGGCTGTTTGTTGAAGAGTACAGTGGGGCATTTTGACAGTGGAGGAAATTAGAAGTGGTGGTTGAAGAGGCCGATGGTAGGGGAAGAGAAGGTTGACAGTGTTCAATGCACTGATGGTATGGATTAAGCGGAGAAGTGAGGTTGTAATGGTGAAGGAAGAAGTCAGATGTAGGGTGGATGGTGTTCAGGCAGAGGGTATTGCACAGTGCAACAATTTTTTATTGTAGAAAAAGGAAAAAAATGTAAATGTAAATATAAATGTAATCAAAACAGAAATTGTAAATGAAAGTAATTTTTTTTTCTTTTTAATTGTGTATGTTTTTTTTTAAATGCAATACAAATGAACAAAATAACTAGAAAACAACAACAAACACACAAACAAAATGTCAACACAAACACACACAAAAATTTTAGAAAGAAAAAAAATGCAATACACACACGAAATAAAAACGCACGAAAATCAAACGAAAATAATTCGAAGAAGAGAAAATTAAAATCAAAATAATTCCCCGCAATGGCGCCAAAAACTTGTTCGTCGATGGAAATTCTATCGGTTTAGAAAACCGTCGAACGAATTTAAATTAAAAATAACTGCAAGCGCATGGCATACACTTGTAGTACGTGGCGAATACAGGTCGATCCACAAGGAATTGTGAGAGATTAAAAATGTATTCAATCAAATTAGACCAAAGTGAGATGAAAGTTGTTAACTACAAAAGGAAGCTAAAGCTAAAATTAAAACGTGATTAAAAAAACTATTAAACCAGAGAACAATTTAGAGGCAAATCCACTCTAATATTTTTGTAAATCAACAAACAAAGAATTTATGATCTCCAACTTTGATATTAAGTGAAATAAGTGTTGCATTTATCATAAGTATGGTTTGTTTATGTTATTAATTAACATAACTCAAACCATCATACTATAATACAACAATTATACCACTTATAATTCTCATGAAAATGAAGCCAAAGCAAAAGTTATTTTAAGTATGATCTATTTACTATTGTAACTAGTAATATAGATCATCAAATTTCATTTTTACTTTCATTTAAAAATCAAAAATGGATTAGCAAATGATGATGCAACTTGTGTTTATGTTGAATAAGTATAGCTCATTTGCATAAGAAATATAAGCTATCAAACCCACTTGTATAAACTTGCATCAAAATTCACTTTCATAAAGAACAAATAAAGAGATCATAAATCATAACAAATGTTGAATTTACATAATATTTGAGAGCTTCATTACCCATAAATTGAAGGGGTTTAGCTACTCATTTGTGGCATTGAAGCAACACAAGTAAATTTCAACATTAAAAAGAGAACAAAATAGAAAATAAGCAAAGAAAGCAAAAGAGATTAGCTACTAACTACTTGCATAAAAATATAAACTACACTACTTGCATAAATATAAATCTAAGCTATGAACATTAAAGGAAAGAGAGCATAGAAATAAACATTAACAATAAAACAAAGAAAAGCATGTAGAAAAGAGAGAAGAAAGAGGCTTGGAATCCATTTTTATTTCATATAACATTGAGCTTACAATTTGATCTCTTAATTACCTAAGTAAAATGAAAGAGTAGATGATATTTACATGTACACAAGTGGGCTATTTAAACATGCATAAAACCCTAATTCCATTTTTAGGGTGCTTCCCAAAATGCCCTTTAGGAAGTGTGGCCACCAAGTAACCATTAGCCACTAATTAATCCCTCATTAAAAGTGCATGAAGCTTTAACCTCCACTTAGTTGTCCATTAGCTCATAATTGTACATTTAGGTAAGTGGGTGGGGTCCTCCATGATCTTGAACTTGAATTATTTCCTCTTCATTCCTTTGTATTTCCTTGAGCATGCATATATCATCATGAATCCCTCTTCCATATGCATCAAAATATCCTATAAAAATATTAAAAATTGTCCACGTAAAAATTCTCAAATGACACATGCACAAAAATGACCGTTTTGCCCCTGAATGAAGGTGAATATATGATGATTTGAAATTAATTGAATTTTGGTTTTAAACATGTAAAAATGCACAAATATGATGTTTATTTAAATAAAAAGAGACAAAATATGGATGTATATATATGCACATTTACGTGCACATCAAATACCCCCACACTTATCTTTTTATTCGTCCTCGAATAAAGGAAAACTAAGATAAATCTGTTTTCATAGGGAGCACGATTGCATTGAGCGTATGCAGCAATCCGTTAAACCTCTGGGTGTTCCCAGTAGGACGAGTGTTGTCTCGTGAGGGTTTTTAGCGGATACTACCCACAAAATCCAAACGCAAAGTGAAAATATTTAAAAAATGCAAGATTTATTTACAATGGGACAAATGCAAGTTTTTGAAAATATTTACAAATGAAGGATTCACTTTCAATTCGACACTCATAAGTTAAATATAGGTTTTGGTCATTGTTTTGAAAAATTTAAGTCATTTACTTGTCAAAATTTCCAACAAAAATCAAGTTATCATAGCAAATAGGCAATTGTTTAACTCGTTGTTTCGGTTGATAACACAATGTAATTATGAAATGAACCCTTAGTTGATTATCAAAGTTTATTAAAGTGGTATTTTCATTTCTTTTCAATAACAAGTTAAATCAAACAAGTTAACATGGTGCTTAGATTTCAATTGCTTATTCTATCTTATTTGAAAGTTTTATTGATATTAACAATATTTACATATGCCTAACTCAGGTAAACTGAGGCCAGATATATTACCCATGCACTGCCTTTGGGGCTTATGTGAGGGGAATAAAGAGCGTGGCGAGTGAACACACGAATGTGAACACCTATCGACTATAGGCATTATTAATAAAAGAATTTATATATACATACACCTAGCTCAGATAAACTGAGGCCAGATATACCGATCATGCACTGCCTTTCGGGCTTACTTAAGAAAGGTACAGAGCATGGCGAGTGTACACACAAGTGTGCACACCTGTCGACCGTAGGTGTTAATAGAAAATATTTACATATATAAAATGTTTTTTTTCCTTTTTAAGATTTTTTTTATTTAGAAAAAGAGTTTTTGCAAAATCATCTTAGCACCATTTAACTTAGAAGATAAAATTGTTATATCCTTTAATTTAAATTTACCACTTTTTTTAACAAAGATTTTCAATTAGAACATACTTCATAATTAACACATATGAACCTTCCTATATAGTAGTTAGACCATTGTTATTTGTAATCAAACCTCATTTTTATTTTTGTTAAGACAAATAAATTTTCAAAAATTTCAATTTATTAACCAAAACTTATACTTATCCCATAGTGTTTCCTCAAAAATAAATCAAAATGCTAAAAAGAAAATGTTTTTCAGATTTTGAAATTTTGAGATTTTTTTTTAAGAAAAAAAAAAGAAAATTCAAAAATGTCATGAAACTAAAAAATAAAAATGAAAATGAGACTCCCCCCCACACTTAATTTTGACCGTGTCCCCACAGTCAATGTATGATATAATGAGTGTAACGGGGAAAACTATGTACATATTTACAAAAGAGGGTTAACATTCTTACTTGACGTAGCTTGGCTCATGAAGGATCATGAGCTACTCCTCTTGGTTATTTGGAAATTCCAAGAATGGTTTCAGACGATGACCGTTGACTTTGAAAACCGATCCATCCCTAGGGTTTTCTATTTCTATGGCACCATGTGGAAAAACAGTTCGTACCACAAACGGTCCGGTCCATCTTGATTTAATATTCCTAGGGAATAAATGAAGTCTTGAGTCATATAAAAGAACTTTTTGGTTATGCGAAAACGTTTTCCTTAGGATTGACTTGTCATAAAAAACTTTGTTTTTTTCTTTGTAAATTTTATCGTTTTCATATGCGTCGTTCCTAAGTTCTTCCAGTTCGTTGAGTTGTAGTTTTCGGTCTTTGCTAGCTTTCTCAAGATCAAAGTTTAAGTTCTTAATTGCCCACAGCGCTTTATGTTCGATTTCAACGTGTAAATGGCAAGCTTTACCGTAAACTAAACGAAATGGGGACATCCCAAGGTTAGTTTTAAAAGCACTACGGTAAGCCCAAAGCGCGTCGGTTAATTTCTGAGACCAATCTTTTCGATTTTTATTGACAGTTTTCTCCAAGATTTGTTTTATTTATCGATTTGAAACTTCAACTTGGCCACAAGTTTGAGGATGATACGGAGTGGATAACTTGTGGGTTATCTGGTATTTTTTTCATTAAAATTTCAAAAGAACGGTTGCAAAAATGGGTCCCGTTATCACTGATTATTGTGCGAGGTGTGCCGAACCTCGAAAAGATGTTTTCTTTGAGAAATTTCACAACAATTTTATGGTCGTTGGTTTTGCAAGGAACG
This sequence comes from Allium fistulosum, assembly GCA_030737815.1. NCBI lineage: Eukaryota > Viridiplantae > Streptophyta > Magnoliopsida > Asparagales > Amaryllidaceae > Allium > Allium fistulosum. The sequence continues at coordinate 1,249,513,605 of CM060904.1, read as the reverse complement.
GCTTCGACCCATTTTGAAACGTAATCAACAGCGAGAAGGATATACAAGTTTCCAAAAGAATTTGGAAAAGGTCCCATAAAGTCTATACCCCATACATCAAAGATTTCGATCGTAAGAATGGGGTTTAGAGGCATCATATCTCGTCGAGAAATTCGTCCAAGCATTGGACATCGATCGCAAGTTTTACAAAATTCAAACGAGTCTTTGAAAAGAGAAGGCCAATAGAAACCACACTGAAGCACTTTTTCCATAGTTTTTCGAGGACCGAAATGTCCACCACACGCTTGATCGTGGCAAAATGAAAGAACACTCCTAATCACATTATCCGGAATGCAACGTCGGATGGTTTGGTCGGGACAATATTTGAACAAGTATGGATCGTCCCAATAGAAATACTTTACTTGGGACATGAATTTGCATTTGTCCTGTTTGGACCACAATGAGGGAGTTTCTTTAGTGACTAAGTAGTTTACTATATCAGTGTACAATGGGTCGATAGAAATTGAAAGGAGTTGTTCATCGGGGAAGTTCTCATTGATTGGCAAAGAAGATGGTGCATTCGGAAGATGAGACAAGTGATCGGCTATGACGTTATCGGATCCTTTTTTTTCTTTAATTGTAAGGTCAAATTCTTTAAGTAAAAGGATCCAACGAATCAAGCAGGATTTGGCATCCTTTTTAGCGAAGAGATATCGAAGCGCAGAGTGGTCCGTGTACACTGTAATGTGTGAACCTATCAAATATTGTCGGAATTTTTCGAGAGCAAAAACGACAACTAGAAGCTCTTTTTCGGTTGTTGTGTAGTTGAGTTGAGCATCGTTCAAAGTCATACTGCGTAGTAAATGACGTGAAGGATCTTGTTGCTATGTTGTCCTAAGACAGCACCAAGGGCAAAGTTCGAAGCATCACACATTATTTCGAAAGGAAGATCCCAATTGGGTGCGCAAATGATTGGAGCAAAAATGAGTTCGCTCTTAAGACGTTCAAAAGAAGAGATACAATCAGAGTTAAAATCAAAAGGAACGTCTTTTCCAAGAAGAGTGGTCAAGGGACGAGCGATTTTGCTAAAGTCTTTCACAAAGCGTCGGTAAAAACAAGCGTGACCTAGAAATGATCGAATGTCCTTAACAGTTTTGGGAATGGGTAGGTTTGCAATTACATCGATTTTCGCTTTATCTACCTCAATGCCTTTATTTGAGATGATATGTCCAAGGACTATGCCTTGTTTGACCATAAAGTGCCATTTTTCCCAATTCAAAGTCAAATGTTTTTCTTTACATTGATTTAGAACCAGCTCGAGATGATGTAAACATTGGGAAAAAGAATCGCCAAAGATTGAGAAATCATCCATAAAAACTTTTAGAAAGCGTTTAACCATGTCGGAAAAGATTCCAATCATGCATCGTTGGAAAGTCGCAGGAGCGTTACAAAGTTCGAATGGCATACGTCGATAAGCAAAGGTACCAAATTGACACGTGAAAGTCGTTTTATCTTAATCTTCGGGAGCGATAGGAATTTGGTTATAGCCGGAATAACCATCAAGGAAGCAGTAGAATTCATGGCCGGCTAAACGTTCGAGCATTTGGTTAATGAAAGGAAGAAGGAAGTGATGTTTTCGTGTCACGGCATTTAGTTTTTGATAGTCAATGCAAACACGCCAACCCGTTTGAGTACGAGTTGGAATAAGTTCGTTTGAATCATTCTTGACAACGGTTAGCCCAGACTTTTTCGGTACAACGTGAATTGGGCTAACCCATGAACTATCGGAGATTGGGTAAATGATTCTGTTGTCGAGAAGTTTAAGAATTTCATCACGTACCGCATCTTTCATTTTTGGGTTAAGCCTTCATTGCGTGTCACGAACAAGCTTGGCATCGTCGATTAAATGAATGCAATGTTCGACAAGAGCGGGACTAATTCCCTTTATATCGGAGATCGACCATCCAATATCTTCCTTGTTTTTCAAAAGAATAGAGAGAAGAGAAGCTTCTTGATCAAGAGTGAGAGTTGCGGAAATTATGACGGGCAACGTTTCATTATCACCTAAGTATGCGTACTTAAGGTGATCGGGAAGTGGTTTGAGGTCCAACTTCGGGAGTTTTTCGATCAAAAAGTTTGATTGAGATTCGGACTCAACTTGAAGTGATTCAAAGGGAAGAGTGTATTCAATTTCGTTGGGAATTTCGTGAAACAATTTTTCGTACTCGGCCTCGTGTTCATCATTAAAATCAAGTGTTTCGTTTTCAATGTTTTCGTGAATGGCACTAACTTTCAACGTTTGGTCACGAGGTTCGTTCGATTGGCTTTCAAGATTGAAAATGTTGAGATCCAAAGTCGTGTTTCCAAAAGAGATTTTCATCGATCCGTTACGACAATTGATTAAGGCATTTGAGGTGGCTAAAAATGGTCGGCCTAGAATCAATGGAATTTGACTTGCGGGATTTGTCACGGGTTGTGTTTCGAGAACAATAAAATCAACGGGGAATATGAATTGCCATACTTGAATGAGCACGTCTTCGATTTCTCCCACGGGCTTCTTAATGGAACGATCGGCAAATTGAAGCGTGACTTTTGTGGGTTTGAGCTCACCTAAGCCTAATTGTTCATACACAGAATATGGAATCAAGTTGACACTTGCGCCTAAGTCTATCAAAAATTTGTTAATCATCTTGTCACCAATTGTACACGAAATCATAGGGCAGCCAGGATCTTTGTATTTTACGGGCATGGATTGGGACAAGACTTCACTCAGACTGGAGGCTAAGAAGACTTTTTTGGGCACTTGAGTGTGTCGCTTTTGGGTACACAAGTCCTTAAGGAATTTCGCGTAAGTTGGGACTTGCTGAACTATATCAAGAAGCGGAATGTTAACTTTGACTTGTTTAACAACTTTTCCATTTGGTTCGAGTGTTTCTTTGGTCAAAGACGATGTGGAAATGGGACACGATACTCGGTAGGCAGGTCTACTCGAGTAGAAGAAGGAGAGTTTTGATTGGCATTCGATTCAATGTTTGGCTCCACGTTCTGTTCAGATTCATTCGTTGTTTTAGAAGTATCAAGAGAAGTTTCCGGTAAATCGTTTGGATTAACGACTTGATTATCGATTTGTTTTCCAGAACGAAGAGTTGTGATAGCATTCAATTGGGTGATGTTGCTATCTTGAACAACATGGGCTTGATTTGAATTTGCGTTTTGATTTCTGGGATTTGGAAGGGGCTGCCTTGGGAATGTTCCTCATTCGCGTTCACTTACAGATGTGGCTAATTGACTCATTTGCATTTCGAGTTTTGCAATCGATTGGTTTATGTTTCGCATATATGAAGTCAATAAATTTTGCAAATCGCTGTTTGATTGAAGGCTTTGAGTAGTTGCTTTAGCCAACGTTTCAAGAGTTTTCTCAAGAGAAGTTAAACGTTTATTGTCTTGGAGAGGATGTGCCGAATTTGGTTGAAAGTTTGATTGTTGCGGTTGATTATGAGATGGACCCGCAAAGTTTGGTTGAAAATTGTTGGGTTGAAAGGAAGGATTCGAAGCATTATTCGAAAATGCTTGCAAATTAGTACGAATCGTATTCATGTTGGGATTGTTTTGGTTCCACGCAAAATTTGGATGGTTTCTCCAACCAGGGTTGTACGTTGGAGAAAACCGGTCATTTTTGGCTTTGTTGAAAGCATTGATTTGTTCGACGAAATTGTAACACTGATCAGCTATATGATTAGGATCGTTGCATTTATAACACATTGGTTGGGAAGCTTGGTTCATTTGATTCAATGAGAAAACGTTATCGAATTTTTTAATCATTGCGTCGATCTTAGCTTCCAAAGCAACAGAAGGTCCTATCGAGTGTGCACTCGATCGTGAGTAGATTGATTTTTCGTTCGAAAGTTCCCATTGGGATGATTTTTCCGCGAGGTTTTCAAGAAATTGCCAATCATCGTCGTGATGTTGGGCAAGAAGGTTGCCTTGGCACATTGATTCAAGCATTGTATGTGAGCTATTTTCGAGTCCATCGTATAAAATTTGGCAAATCGTCCATTTTTCGAAATTATGGTGTGGACATTTTATCAAAAGCTCTTTGAATCTTTCAAAACATTTTCCAAATGGTTCTCCCTTGAATTGATGAAAGTTTACAATTTCGTTTTGGATTCTACTCGTTTTTCCAAAGGGTAGAACTTTTTTAAGAAAGCTTTTACGAATTCTTCCCATGTTTTAATCGAGTTCGATGGTAAGCTGTACAACCATTTTTCAGCGTAATCCGTAAGAGCGAATGGGATTAATCGAAGTTTGATTCCGTCATCATAAAGTTGTTGGAGTTTAATGGTTGCACAAACTTGTTCAAATTTAGTCAAGAAGATGTATGGATCATCATGTTCAAAATTGCCAAATTTCGGAAGAGTGGCAATATGGTTTGAGTGAATTTCGAAATGGTTAACCGTAGGGGCGAGTAACGTGATGCAAGATGGAATAGAAACTCTATCGGGAAAGATTCTATCCATAAGAGTTCGAGGGGCGTTTTCGTTTGCCATTTCGGGAGGATCGTCTGTTCGAGTTAAACGGTTTGTAGAAGGGTCGCGAGTCCAACGATTTGTTGCTGTGTCACAAGTCCAAGTACTCATGCACAAGTGAAAGTCGAGAAGAGAAAGAAGTTAGAATCGAGTTTAGTGAATGAAAGAAGATTTGAAAATCAAAGTGAAATTTTTTTTAGAGGAAGAAAAATATTTACCAAGTGAAATTTATTTTCAAAAGAGAAGTTTGATTTTTGTTTTGCTTTTGGTTTTTCAAATTTTTATATTTTTTTGTTTTTTAATTGTTTTTAAGAAGGTTTTAATTTTTTTTTTTGGACTTAAAAACTAATTTAAGAAAAATTTACAATTTTTTTTTTGGATTTTGGATTTTGAATTTTTTTTGTTTTTTTATATATGCATGAACTAATGCAACTAAATGAATGCAAAGGACTTAATTACAGTTTTCTGTCCTTAGTAGCTTCTAACCCAAAATTGTATAATCACACTTTGTCTTAAATCAACAAAAATATTTCTCAGCCAGGTAATGAGCAGGGGTTATCGGTGCACCACGAATCACCATAGCAATGCAGCCGAAGGTTTAAGTACCTTCAGAGGAACAAGTAGTATAATATTTACGCATCACCATAATTTTTATAACTGGTTATTACTCTGCTATAGCCTAGACACCAAGAAATAAAATTGTTCAAAGAAAACAATTGTGAATATACAATTAAGCCCTAGATGAGCTCGGGACACCCTTAAGTCGAATGTCTAACCTTTATTTTTAGTCAAATTCTACGATGAAATGCGTTTGTGGGATAAGGAAAGGGTGATGAAATCCCTCACCTTATGTGAATTGGGGTATTGCCCTTAGAAAAAAAATAAGATGAGATGGATGCAAAACAAAAATTAAACGTGAATTTACAATGCAACTAAAATGTAGTTTGTTTTTGTTTTTGGATTTCGTAATTTTTTTTGTATATATAAATGCAAATGCAAGCAACCAACAATGCACTAGAGATGAAAGCACAATACCAGAGTGTGCAGATTATTAGCAATTTTTTTAAGCGACAATTTTTTAGCAAGGCAAAGCAGTATATTTGGGTAAGCACTTCTTCCTTTTGAATTTCTTCTTTGGCAACCTGAGATGAAACACAAGGTATATTCAACAATTTTTTTTATTATTATTTAGTATGTTTATCAAAGATGAAAAACAAAATAAGCGAAAAACAAAACAATTGAAAATAAAATAAATGAAAACTAAAACAAGTGAAAACAAATGAAAAATGAAAATTAAACAAAGTTGATTTTTTTTCGGATTTTTTTTAAAAATTTTTTTCTTTTTGGAGAGGTAACTTAAAAGTAGAGTTTTACAATCAAAACAAAACTAAAAACAAATCTAAATTTTTTTTTTTAATATCAAAACAAAACTAAAAACTAATTGTGCAACTCCTTTTTTTGATGGAGTTAAAAAAAATTAAAACAAACGAATTAAAACAAAACAAAACAAAAAAAAATTATTCACTCAACACTACACCTCCCCCTTCCTTGTAACCCGACCCAATATGCAAAATCACTTCACAAAACTTATCAGAGAAAATTCACAACTTTACTCAAACCAGCTTTCTTCATTCGATTCAAGAGCAAATTCCTATATTAAACAAAAAGAATGTCTATACCGAATCAAATTCGCAACTTCACAATTCAAATTTCTTCAATAGATTCGCGGGTTGTTGATGATGATTGTGGAGTTCTGGGAATTGGGATGCGATGGAGGTTGAGTCAAAGCCGTGAATTGTTTGTTCGGAAAGTGGTTGGGTTAGCGATTGATGCCAATTGTGGGCAACGAGATGTCACGTGATGGCTGTTATTTGGTGATTCGGGGATGGCGATTGGTTCAGGCGAGTTTGACAACTGGTGATGGAGGTGAATTGGGTACACTGTATTCGATGTCGAATTGGGGTTAGTTAGTTCAAATTCGAGCGGCAATTTGGGAGTCGATTCAATGTTGTGGTTAAGGGCACTGTCGAATGGAGATTGTGGATGTCGTGGAATGATTGGTGAGTTGAAGTCTCAGTTTTGTGAGGGTAGAGGGTTAATTGTGGGTTAGATGATAGCAGCAAGTTGTAGAGGATGTTGATTTATATGTTTTTAGGAAATGCTGGTGGAAGGAACTTTTGTGGAGGAGCAGTGGTAAAGGAGTGGAGGTTTGCAGCTAGCTGATAGAGGATTGTACTAGCTTGTTTGGAGATGAAGATGGGTGGTTTTGTGGTGTTTGAGTGGTAAAGGGGTAATGACAGAATTGTGGAGATGGACTTTGCGAAGTGGTCAGCAGGATATGGTCTTTGCGAAGTGGTTATGGTTTGATAGCAGCAAGGTGATGGTGGTGAGAAGATGAAGTGCATCAGTATATGGAGGCAGCAGTTGTTTTATGTGGTGGGATGGCAATTAATCAGATGATGAGAGATAGTATGGTGAGTGGATATTGATGTTGGTTGTGGTGAAGGGGTGGTGCATGAGATGGTTGAAGTTGTTTTGGAGTGCAGTTTTGAAAATGGAACTTGGGGATGGAATCTGTTGCTTGTAAGTGATTGTGGAATGTAGTGTATGGTGAGTTGAGAGTTGAAAGTAGGAGATAGTTGATATGGTGGTAGAAGTATATTGTTAACCCTCTTTTATTCAGCGACCTACTCGACTCAACGACTTAAAGGAGTAAGCGACTTAACTATCCAAGGCATATGCGACTCAACGACTTAACAAGCTCCAGCGACCTAACGACCTATAGCACAAAGCAGCTCAATACGGCGTGACCTAACAACCTGAAAGGTTCCTGCGACCTAACGAGATAAGGAAGCAGCGACCTAGCGACCTAAAAGACTCATACGATTCAATAGGATAGCGACCTAGTTATTCAATGAAGGCAGTGACCTAGCGAGCTAAAGAAAGAGCGACCTAACGACCTAGCAAGCTCCAGAGTTAAGCCACGTGCTCACTGCCTCTTCCTCTAGGTCGCTCACGACCTAAACCAGCCGAGATAACTTCTGAACTACAAATGCTAAGTCGTTCACAACATATATCTCATCCAAGATGGCTCCATTAAGTCGCCAATGACTTATGCTACCTCGGGATGGCTCTTAGGTCGCAACTTCTTAGGTCGCTCACGACCTAAGAACATGGCCGACCTAAGCCCAAATTTTCCTATAAATACCCCGCCTACTACGCCCTGGGGGGGATGATTTTTTCTGAACGCCAAGACTCTACTGTTTTCTCTACCGACTCCAACACTTGAAAGGCAAAGGACAATTTGAAAGACCTTCGGAAAAGATCAAGTTCATTCAACATGAATTCAAAGAGCTTTTCTGCATCAAAGTTCTAATTACTTGTCTTGATTGTGTTGTAATCGAAGAATTGTTGTAAAAATCTGTAATCAATTCAGTGATAGAATAGATTAAGTGGACGTAGGCTTGACTTTGAGCCGAACCACCATAAAAATATTGTCTTTTTACTGTTTTCTGCTATTTTCTGTTTACTTTTAGTTCCCATACCAACGGTTGGTGCTTTCTCTATATCACAACTCACACTGGGGTGTTAGCGTACATTTTTAGCATTAACATTTTTGGTACTTTTACTGAGAACCGAACTCAGGATTGCTCTCATCATTGCTTCACAAAGATTTGTGGAAAGACTCTCCCTAAAAACCAGAAGTCTATCCGAAATTATGGCTCCTGGACGGAAAAGTAAATCTACTAGATCTGGAATTGCTCATGACAATATCGCCACTTCTCCCGCGTCAGATCAAGCGGCTCCTAGTGTTGGAGTCACCAGGGAAGAACTGGATGCTATAGTGTCTGGGTTGTATCAACAAATGGAAGCCCAGAGCGCTTTGATGTTGGACAAGCTGAATGCTTTGCTTGGGGTTAACCAACCACCAGAAAATAATGAAGAAACCTTCGCTGAAGATGTTCATGATTCCCAAGGGAAAAGTATTCCTCGGAGGGCAGCTGGCACCGCCGAAGGGGCACCTCCCCAAGCTGGAGGTTCAAGGCCGCATCCAACTCTTCGTGAACGTTTGTCCAGACAAACTTCCGAAAAAGTAGCTGACGTCTGTCCCGCGGGGCCTCTAAAAGATGAGGAGTACCTCTCGGGAATGATTCGACAAATTATGAAAGACAGCATGCGAAGGGAGGAAGATGAAAGTGACTGGGGGTTTCCTCCAAGCAAAGCTCCTTTTACTGAAAGAATTTTGAAGGCTGAATTTCCAAAGAAGTTTGTTCCCCCACTATTCCACCTTATCGGGGGACATGCGATCCTAACCAGTTCTTGTACAAATATGACTGGCATATGACAGGTACCAGAGCAATAGATGAGATCAAATGCAAATACTTTCTTGTGTATTTGGAGGGAGTGGCCCTACTTTGGTTCACGAAGCTGCCAGTTCGGTCCGTGGATCAGTTTTCCAACCTAACTCGGAAATTCAAAGATCGGTTCAAGTTATATGCTTCGAAGGCCAAGGACAAAATGTCACTATCCAGCCTCGAACAAAACCCAGGAGAGTCTATCAAATCTTTCTTAAACTGCTTCAATATAGCCTTGGCCGAAGTTGATAATGTAGAGCCTCGGATGATTCTGACTTACTTGATGCGAGCTATTGACAAATCAAGTGAATTCGGAAAATGGCTAAAGATGAAAGAGCCAAATTCACTTGAGAAGTTCTACAAGAAGGCCGATGAATTCATGCGCTTAGAAAGCCGTCCTGTGCCAGCAAAAGTAGATGTGGCTGAGGTTAAGAATAACAATGTTGCTACTAACAAAAAGGAATCTGGTGGTCAAAAGAGGGAGAATGGCGGTGGGAAAAAGCAGAAAGATGTGAAGAAGATTCGCTATTTTAAACCTTCAGATTTTACTCCCTTAACTGATACTCCAGAAAATATCTTTTTCGCAACCATGGATGCGGTCGAATACCCCAAACCACCTGAGATAAAGCCTGGGAAAAATGCTATGCATAATGGGAGATTTTGTCGGTTCCACAATCAACCTGGCCACGACACTAATGAATGTCGCCATTTAAAGAGTTTGATTGAAGAGCCGTTGAGACAGAATAAACTACAACAATATGTGAAGAGAAATAGAGCTGACCCGACCTCATCTACTCAGGGGCAACAAGTTCCTGTTCATCAACCTAACTCAGGTAAGAGGACTGCAGCGCAGAATTCTAAGAGGCCCATCATTAATGTTATCATGGGGGGTCCTCACCCAACGGGCAGGAGTTGGGGTGAGATGGAGAGATATGCTCACGCTTTGAGACATGCTCCGGTGGAAGAAAATGTTTTTGTCTTAGAAGATGCTGCACCTTTGAAACAGCAAAGAACTTTTAACGAGGACATCATATTCCGGGCTAGAGACTCTGTTGGTGTTGAGTCTCCTACCATGGATCCTTTGGTAATATCTGCAGGCATCGGATCAGCCATTGTATGAAGGGTGCTTGTTGACTGCGGCGCCTCTTGCAATATCCTCTTCAGAAAGACATTTGATCAGATGAAAATTCCCATAGCTGATGTCCAAGCTTCCTCACAGAAGATTGTTGGGTTCACTGGAGAACCAATGTAGCATATTGGGACTATAGACTTATTTGTAGAACTCGGAGAAGGGGAAAAGAAGATGGTCCGAAAGCAAACTTTTGTGATTGTAGATGAATTCTCGCCTTACAATGCCTTCTTGGGTCGACCAACTCTTGCCGCATTCAAGGCCATTCTCGCCCCATGGTGCCTGACTATGAAGTTCCCCACTGATAATGGTGTTAGTGTTGTGAAAGGGGACCAAAATGCCGGGCGAGAATGCTACTTCACAAAGTTACGGGAAAGAAGGAAAAGAGAAATGGGTAAGGGTGCGGCAGCTCTGCTCCGAATCAAAGAGCCTACCTTGTTACAATTACGGGGTGGACCCTGCACTGGTGAGCATAGTGGTACACGTAAAGAAATTGATCCTAGAAAAACCAGTGCAGGGGAGAGTAGAGTGGTACCGGTGGAAGTGACGGTGCCAATACCTATTGACCCGAATGATCCAAACAAGGTGCTGAATGTGGGTTCACAACTTAGTATGACGGTTCAGAATATGCTGATATCATTCTTGAAAGGAAACCTGGATGTATTCGTTTGGAGTCATTCCGACATGTGTGGAATATCTCCAGAAATCGCAGTATATGCTTTGAATATCGATCCAAATTCACACCCGTAAAGCAAAAAAGAAGAACCCAGGGTCCCGAAAGGTCGACAGCATTGAAAGAAGAAGTAGATCGACTCATGGAAAACGGCTTCATCAAAGAATCCACTTATCCAAATTGGGTCTCTAATCTGGTGTTGGTTAAAAAAGAAAATGGGAAGTGGAGAGTGTGCATCGACTTTTCAGACCTGAATAAAGCATGCCCCAAAGATTGTTTCCCATTGCCCAGAATTGATCAGGTGCTGGATGGAACAGCCGGGCATGAATTAATGTCTTTTATGGATGCTTACTCAGGATATAATCAAATCATGATGCATGAGACAGATCAGGAGGACACAAGCTTCATCACTGATGTTGGTCTTTACTACTATAAAGTCATGCCCTTCAGACTAAAGAACTCAGGGGCAACTTATCAAAGACTTGTTAATGCCATGTTCAAACCTCAGATTGGCAAGACTATGGAAGTGTATGTCGATGATATGTTAGTGAAATCGAAGAAAGCAGTGGATCACATGGATCATTTGGCAGAAATGTTCGCGATTCTCCGAAAGTTCGGGATGAAGCTAAATCCTCTAAAATGTTCGTTCGGGGTAGAGTCCGGAAAATTCTTGGGTTTCATTATGAGTGCTAGGGGCATCGAAGTTAATCCTGCTCAAATTACTGCTTTAAGAGAAGTCAAAGCCCCTAGAACAAAGAAGGAATTGCAAAGCCTCAACGGTAAGTCGGTTCATTTCCAGGGTCACTGATAAATGCATTCCCTTCTTTGATGCTCTGAAGAAAGGAAAGAAAAACTTTGAATGGACTCCTGAATATCAGAAAGCTTTTGAAGAACTGATTCGTCACATGGAAAAGCCTCCAATACTTTCTCAGCCCAGCAATGTTGAAGATCTTTTCATATACTTAGCGGTTTCATCTCATGCTCTCAGTGCAGCACTGGTATGGGAAGACGCAAAAGTTCAGCACCCGGTTTATTACATCAGCAAAAGATTCACTGGGGCAGAGATGAATTATTCAAAGCTGGAAAAGCTCGCCTATTGTCTGTTGATCGCGTCCAGAAAGTTGAGGCCATATTTCCAGGCTCATCCTATTAAAGTCCTCACTGACCAACCTCTAAAGCAAGTCCTATTTCGCCCTGAAACTTCGGGTCGTCTTCTGAAGTGGAATATTGAACTCAGCCAATACGATATCACCTACCATCCCCGAGGAGCAATCAATGGACAAGTTTTAGCAGATTTCAATGCAGAATACATAGATAAAGGTTGCAGTGAGGAAGAGGTAACTGATTACATCCCGATCTGATGGAAATTATATGTTGATGGCGCAAGAAATGACTATTGTTCCGGAGCTGTGGTTGTGCTTGAAACCCCCGAAGGGCGGTCATTGTGCTATGCATTGAGACTAGAATTTCCTTCGACAAATAATGAAGCAGAGTACGAAGCTCTTATTTGCGGCTTGAAGATTGCTAAAGAACTGAACATCAAAGTATTGCAGATCTTCAATGATTCTCGGCTTATTGTATGCCAAGTCAAGAAAGAGTTTCAAACTAAAGGAGGAAATCTGCATGCCTACTTGTTAAAGGCCTGGGAGCTTCTCGATGCTTTTGATCATTATAACATAAGCCATATACCCTGGGAAGAGAACATGAAGGCAGATTCTCTCGCAAAGTATTCAAACTCTGGCGAAGCTCAATTATTGGGATTGGTCCATGTGGAAGTCTTGTCAGCTCCAAGTACTGATGAGATGGATATTGACCAGATCATGGCTGTATCTCAAGAATGGGAGTCGTGGATGACACCGATCAAGTAATATCTACTCAACGGCTCCCTGCCAGAAAACTCGAAAGAGCGCCAGAAGCTATTAAGAAAAGCCCCGAGATATATAATTCAAGACGACCATTTGTACAGACGAGGATTCTCGATGTCATTACTCCGATGTGTAACCAAGGAAGAGGCTAAGACAATTTTAGCTGAAGTGCACGGAGGAGAATGTGGGGATCATTCAGGTGGCCAAACTCTTGCAAAGAAAATTCTCTGCTATGGGTATTATTGGCCGGATGTTAATCGAGATGCTGCTAGCTATTCCCGAAAGTGTGATAGGTGTCAGAGATTTGCAAATGTCCTTAGAGCACCTTCCACCGTGCTAACACAGATGGTCAGTCCATGGCCATTCGCCATTTGGTGGATAGATTCATTGGGCCTTTGCCGATTGCCAAGTCCGGAATCAAATATGCTATTGTTGCTGTTGATTATTTCACTAAATGGGCTGAAGCTGAACCATTGGCTACTATTACCTCTAAAAAGATGATAAACTTTGTGACTAAAAATATCATTTGCAGGTATGGTGTGCCTCAGAAGATAATTACAGACAATGGTACTCAATTCGAAAGCGAAGAGTTCCAAGACTTTTGCAGGCGATTCAAGATCCAAAAAAGCTTCTCAGTAGTGGCTCATCCGTAGGCAAACGGGCAAGTGGAAGTAGTAAACAAAATTATCAAATCAACCATCAAAAAACAGCTGGAAAAAGCAAAAGGTGGTTGGGTCGATAAGCTGCCACTAGCACTATGGGCATATAGAACTACCCACAAAACTGCGACTGGGCACACTCCATTCTCATTAGCATATGGATCAAAAGCAATGATTCCAGTGGAAGTAGAGGTCCCCTCACACAGGACAATTCATTTCAACCAAGCTGAAAATGAAAAGCTGCAACTTGAAGCACTTGACTTGCTTGATGAAAGAAGGAAAGAAGCTGAGCTCAGAGTTGCAGCTCACCAGCAAAGGATAGCCAGGCACTTCAATTCTAAAGTTCGCCAACGCAGCTTTGAAATTGGGGATCTAGTCTTGAAAAGGATCATGACACCAACAGGAGTGTTTGGGCCAAACTGGGAAGGGCCATATGTCATTGGTAAAAAACTTCTTGATGGCACTTTCAAGCTCACAACTGTCGAAGGAGATCCAATTTCGAGAGCCTGGAACAGCAATCATTTGCGTCCATATTTTACTTAGAAGCTATGCTTAATTTTGTAAAATAATTATGGATGTATCATTCTTGTATTGTAAGCCATTGTAAAATCAGTGTGAATCAATAATAAAGAACTATAAAGTGGATGTAGACCCAATATTTGGCCGAACCACTATAAATCTTGTGTTGTCTACTACTATAAAATGCCTGTTTTATTTCGATGTGCAAATATCTTAAATATGTTGCTAAAATGTCGATTTAATATTGCAGGCTATCAAAGCAAAGCGTACCTATTAAACACATCACAAGACCAAGCGATTCCTACAAATCACTCAATAAACAAACGTCAAGTCACAAAAATTCCAGATTCAATTCCTACATAAGAAGTGCTCCTCGCAAACAGTTGGTGATTCCACCGAAGGGGCAACTTCCCAAAGTGAAGGTTCCAGGCCCTTGCTAACTGATTGCGATCATTTGTGCAAACAGACATCCGGTTAAGTAGCTTGCGTCTGCCCCATGGATTCACTTAACAATGAAGAACACTTCTCTGGAAAAATCAAACAACCTACAAAGGAAAGGAACATGTACTTAGAGGTGATAACGAGGAATCGCTGAGGAACAGACGATGAAAAGACATTGGCAAGCAGACAAAAACAGCCAAAATGGAAATCCTGTCTCTCAACAAAAAAGGTTGGTGGAACCACCGAAGGGGCACCTTCCCAAAGTGAAGGTTCCAGGCCCTTGCTAGTTAATTGTGATCGTTTATGCAAGCAAACATCCAGTTAGGTAGTTTACGTCTGCTCCGTGGATCCACTTAACTGTGAGATGCAACCATCCTGGCAAACGAAACAAATGAAGCCCTCTCCGGAGGCACAATTTAAAGCCCTCTCTGGAGGCACACTTCAAAGCTCTCTTCGGAGGCACACTTCAAAGCCCTCTCCGGAGGCACAATTCAAAGCCCTCTTCGGAGGCACACTTCAAAGCCCTCTTCGGAGGCACACTTCTACTCTCATGGGAAGATTAATTTTTCTAAAATGAGAACATTCTTACCCAAAAAAGTTGAAGTGCTAAATAAAGACCTCCAAAGAGGCACGCTGTAAAATGAAATGTTTTTCTCAGCCAAAAAGGTTGGTGGTACCACCGAAGGGCACCTTCCCAAAGTGAAGGCACCGGGCCCTTGCTAGTTAATTATGATCGTTTGTGCAAACAAACATCCGATTAGGTGGCTTGCGTCCGCCCCGTGGATCCATTTGACTATGAGAAATAACTTTCAGGCAAATGAATAAAGCCCTCTTCGGAGGCACACTTCGTCTCTCATGGGAACATTCTTCCCCAAAAAAGTTGAAGTGCCAAATAAAGCCCTTTTTGGAGGTACACTTCAAAGCCCTCTTCAGAGGCACACTTCAACTTTCAAGGAAAAATCAATTTCTCCATAATGAGAACATTCTTCCCTAAAAAAAGTTGAAGTGCCAGATAAAGCCCTCTAACGAGGCACGCCCAAAAAAGAAGAAATGTTATCTCTTTTAAAAAAAAGGTCGTTGATGGAACCACCGAAGGGGCACCTTCTCAAAAAGAAGGTTCTAGGCCGCAGTTAACTGCTCGTGATCGTTTGTGCAAATCAAATGTCCAATAAAGCAACTGACGCCTGTCCCGTGGGCCAATTTAGCGTTGAGATATAACTTTCTGGCAAACAAATCAAAGCCCTCTACGGAGGCCCGCTTCACTGCGTAGGGGAATCCACTTTTCAAAAATAAAAGTGACCATCTCCGAAAGTTGAAGTGTAAAAAAAAAGAGATAAAACTTCTCCGATACAAAGCACACTTTACTAAAGCAGAATAATATTTCCTCAAAGCGGAAGAGTTATTCTCTAGATTAAGAGCACAAGTCTTTTCAAAATGGAGAATATTGCAATAAGCCGTGGTATGGGGGCAATATAGCTACATTAATAAAAACAACGCTCAAACAGCATACCACGAGCTCACTGCAATATCATACAAAGATAATAAAGAAACTTGTGCGAAAATAAGGAATAAATGCATTCACAAATACAGACACTCTCCTTCCACTTTAATAAATTTGTTCATCTGTAGAAATTTAATACTTCTCTCGTTGGCAGCTATGGCACTCAATCTTTCAAAAGTTGATTTGTGGCTAGAATCTTTAGCACTACTACAAAACAGGCCATTTGCATCGGTTGTTTACCCCCCTTTTGCATCAGTTCAGCAACCGATGCATATGCAACCGATGCAACAGGCTTAACACTTTTGCATCAGTTCTGAAACCGATGCAAAAATGTCTTTTTTGCATCGGTTGTTACTAACAACTGATGCAAAATATCATGGTTGGTTGCTTGGACACAGTCCCCATGTTGCATCGGTTGTAATGAAAACTGATGCAAACTAATCCCTCAATTGCATCAGCTATTTATACCTGATGCAAAAAAGCCATTCTCAAAAACTATTATTATAGTACTCAAATAGACTATATATATATATATATATATATATATATATATTATTGATTATAACAAACAATTATTGCATGCAATATTACAATCATTCAAAATTAATTTGATGGCAAATACAAACTGAATAACATAATACCAAAATAAACATATATCAATTATAGTGTTAATAATCTATACAAAATAATGGTCCATACATTCATTTTAGCAGCATAATTCAGATCTTTAGTACAATCATTAAGTTATCTTACTGCCACATTTCATCTGTCCACCATCCAACCTCTGCTGCAACCATCACTGCCCTTCCTCTGCCCAAACTCCTTCCCACTTCATTCACCTGAAACCATACAACTTACATAAATCAGTAGCAGCATATCATCTCCACAACACTTCAAACAACTTACAACCAGACATCCCCTTGCCACCACTTTATACTGCTAGCAGCCACCAAAATACTGCGACCAACAAATCATCTGCTCCTGCGCTATCATCAGTTCCCTAACCACAAACTTCCCTGTCACATAACTCCCACTACCTACAGTTCTGACATTCCACCCAGCAACTTAACACACCATCCTCCATATCATCAATCTCTACATCAACATTTCTCTGCACATTACATACAACAAACCCACTAAGATAATCACCTCATCAATATAACCTTCACCATGCAAAGACCACCCCTCCACCATAACCTTTTGACCACCCAAACTTAAATGGCATCTAAATGTAATAATCTCAATTAGAATTACAATAGATGGGAGTACCAATAAACTATCAAATGGTGCCTGTAATTCATATGAGATGTCGTCTTACGAAGGGGCACACATAAATTTCAAATACCAGACCAATGTCAAAGGGAAACAAAAAGAAGCTTAAACTAAGATAAGATCAATTTCAAATTTGAAACAATGAGATCATTGATTTTCATTGATCTACGAACTTATTGTTAACTGCAGTATGCGAACTTTTTCTTTGAATCACTGTATTCATACAATCAGTATAATCTGATTAATTACAGCAGTGAAGTATTTTTCTTTAGCGATACTGAATATTAGGGATTAAAATGAATAGAACAGAACAAAACCTTAGAATATCCAAAATCGAAAATTTTAAGACGTGGAGCTGTGCTGCCATCCAACAGTGTGTTCTCTAATTTAAGGTCCCTATGGCATATTTGCTGCAATATTAAGATATAGAAAAGATTGAAGTGGTTTGATTAAATAATATAGTGGAAATAATCTAAGCCTAGAAAGCTACCATGGAATGGCAGTAGCTTACTCCCGATATCAACTGTAGAAAGAAAAACCTTGCCTGTTGTTATATCATTAAGATACGTAATAAATAGTTAGATATTCAATGAAGCAGAAGATGTAGGCATTAGTAAATTATGTGTTACTGTTACCTCATCTTCACTAAATTTGCCAACCTCACATATCCTCTCAAATAGTTCGCCTCCAGATGCATATTCCATGACTATAGCAAGATGCGTGGGAGTAAATAAAACCTGAAATATTTAATGTAGACATATAGCACATGTTAATTTAGTTTCCAAGTTGCATAACATAAAACCAAAGAGAAATTAGTTTTAAAGACAGACAAAAAGGCAATATTTTCTTAATCAAGGCTTTAGCTTTCAAACCACATAAAGGTGAAAGTTTTAGATAATCTATTTAATTAGATGGTTGTGAGCCAATGAAAGTATATGATAGGTCCTCACCTCCTTGAATCTCACTATATTTGGATGCTTCAATGATCTGTGGTTCTTCAGTTTAAGATTCTTACCTAGACATAACATAATCTATCCAACTACATGCAGTTTCTTTCTTCAACCCTCTCTCTGTCATTAGCTTCCTCAACCTAGTTGCACCTTCCCATTTTCCTGCTTGAGAGTAAATGTTCGATAAAGGACATAATTGCTTGCAACATTACCCTCTAACACAATCAACTTCTCCAATGCTAACTCGCCTAACTCTACATTTTTATGTACTTTACAAGCATTCAGTAAGGCACCCCAAACCCCAGCATCAGGTTTCATTGGCATTCTCTCAGTAAGTCCATATGCTTCTTCTAAATTACCACTATGTCCAAGAAGATCGATCATGCAAGTATAATGCTGAACAGTTGGTTTGATGGAGCAAGAGAATAATAAATCAAAAAACTTTCTTCCATCGTCAACTAAACCAGCATTACTACAAGCTGACAAACCCCAACAATTGTAATGTCATCGGAAATGACTGCATTATCCCTCATTTGATCAAACAAATCAAGAGCTTCTTCGATGTAGCCATGCATAGCATACCCACAAATCATTGCATTCCAAGAAACGATCCTTTTATCAGAAACGCCCTCAAATATATTTCTTGAAACTTTAACCCACCCACTCTTAGCATACATATCAACAAGCGCAATCCTCACATTATCGCTGTTTACAAACCCATGTCTTAAACTGAAGCCATGAATCTCTCTCCCTCTCTACAATGCAGAAACGTGTGCAACTGCTGTCATTACTATGACCAGTGTAGCTACAGTTGGTCTAAAGCCTGCATTCACCATTTCTTTGAACAAATCAAGAGATTCAGTTGGGAATCCATTTTGAGATATTCCATTCATTGAAGCATCCAAATAATATGATACCTATCATATACTTTCATATGTCTGATAGTTGTTTTAAGTTCATATATATTGTAAGTGGCGGAGAAATAGTGTTGACTTATAATATTATACATATGGTCACTGAAATGAATCAGTTTACACTTTCAAGCTTTTTAACAATGGCAAAAATCACATCAATTAACTGCAACATAAACAATTTGTGTCAAAAAGTTCCATTATTTTGGATAACCAAAAACTTGGATTAAACATATATCGAAAGAAACGATTGAAAACAAACATAGGAAAGAGGAAGACCTTGTAATAGATTCGGCAGACGACAGATTTGAACATCTACTAAGAAGCACATCACCTCTGTACCTTCCCATAATATCAAAGCCACCAGAAAACTTCCCATAAATAATATGATAGATCTTGATTATCAGCAAAAGAAAAGAAACATTTCAAAGCAAAAAATTGATAACATCAACAAAAAGAATTCAGAAATAAAACTTACCGTAAGAATTGCACCAAGGTCATCAAAATCAGTACCCAGGAATTCCTTCTCCCAATCAGCGAAAGCATCATTCTCAGCAGCCTTTTCCTTCTTCTTATTTGCCTCTTCCGCGTGTTTATTACAGTACTCGATTACTCTCGCCAAAGCAGCGCTATGCACAATCGGAATCGGGATGCCCTTGTCAGTATCAATGCATTCTTCGATTAGGTCAGCGATTGTTTTGGACAACTTCGCCACTGATTCTTCAGTTTCGAAAGATTCGTTATCGCTGCTGACCAACGTAATTTTTTTAGGAGTGGGTTATTAAGGAGGAAGGAGTAAATTTGTCCAATGTAGTAACTTTGGAGTCAATTTTTCATTATTTCCCCCCTAAATTTCATATCTTTGCCATCAACATGTAGTTGCATCGGTTGACTTTAAAACCGATGCGACTAAAACTATTTGCATCGACGTATTTGCATCAGTTGTTGATGACAACCGATGCAAATTTGATTTTTTTATTACCTATTGCTTTCCACGTACCAATTGCATCGGTTATTAAGATAGAACTGATGCAAATAGTTCTATTTGCATCAGTTTTTACTTCAACCGATGCAAATGAGACGAAGCAATATGCACTTTTTGTACTAGTGTAGAGAGAGGAGGAAGTGCTGCAAAAGTAAAGAATGAAGTTAGCATTTGACGACTCAAATTTTGAAAGGCTCAGAAATGAAGTAAACGAAGATAAGTACTCTTACTTCCTACTCTCCAGATACCGTATAATCCCGAAGGGCAACGGAATAGAAGAATTGGTTTAAAAACCCGTGAGCGCTCTCAGGCAGATCCATGATTAGCTTGCGGTTTCTTGCGCTCCTAACAAGAGTGATGGAGGGGTGATCTTTGTTCCTCCCAAATGTACATAGATAACAGATCTCCTCAAAGCTTGGGAGGCGATTAAGCGTCCTCCTGAATAGTACGCATAACCCCATTAAAATGGCATAGCCATTAGGGTGCAACTGGAATGGAGAAATAGTTAATCAGAGGAGAAGTGTTCTAAGAAAGTCATTGAAGGGGGGAATAGCTCCATTCAGGCACATTTGACGATTGACTGCAATGAAGCCATGTGGCGGCCTATCGGCAGTGTCATTTACCCCGGGGAGCAGAGCATCCGCTTCAGCAATGCAAAATTGAGTACATAGCTGGTTGAATGTTCGTTGGTTCAGAGTAGTTGGAACTCTTTCCGGAGGATTATCCAAAGGGACAGCAATTGGATAAACTTCATCGGTCTGATCTACTATCTTTTCTTGTACTTGTTGAGAAGCCATTCTACACAAGGAACTGGATATTCAATTATGAAGATGAACGTTTCCTAAAAGCGTGTGAAGTGTTGTGCAAGACTACTGAAATAACAAGTAAATAAAGTAAAACTTGAAATTATACTGGTTGGCTCACGTCAATTCAGGAAGATTCAAGGCTTGTTATTATATCAAAACTAAGTGTAGTATCAATGCATATAATATTCAGCGATAAGCAGTTATAACCGTTTGAATTTTGCGTTGATGCTTCATTTAAGTCAGTCGATTCACAGCATTTCCTTTTTATTCAAATTATTTTACTTAAGCAAAATATTATCTCTTTGACTTAATCCATCACTCGATGTGGGCAGTCGATGATGAGTATATTCGTCCTAGTTTTCTGCAAATGTTGTATTCAACAGGTTGTTAGCTTAAAAGTCAATATAATCTGTGAAAGAGTGCAACAAGTTCAAGCAGTTCATTCTGGCAGTTCAAATTAGAAGTTCAATCAAGTTCTGGCTAATTTTACAAGTGTTCAAATGCTGTTCATTCCTTAAGTCGCAGGATTGACTTATGTTGGCTCGAGACTCCTTTAGGTCGTCCAGTTCATGTCCAAACGACCTAACATAGGTCGGGCTTCCCTAAGTCACTCTGCTCGAGCTATGAAGTTCATCAGTTATATTCCTACGAGTTAAAGCTATGTTGCGAGTTAAGTTAGGTCGTTGATTCTTTAAGTCGTTCAACTTTAAGTCGTGTGTTATTTTGGCAAGATAAGTCTCATGTCAAATAAGTCGCAGTTCTTTATGTCGTTCAGAGTTTGGTGTTAAGTCTCTAAGTCGTTCACTATGTTAAGTCGTTAAGTCACATGTCAGATGGGTCACAGTTCCTTATGTCGTTCAGAGTTTGATGATAAGTCGCTAAGTAGTTCACTAAGTTAAGTCGTGCGATTCATGACCAAACTGCTAAGCCATAAGTCGTTCGAAGCTCTTAAGTCGAGCACTTCCTAACTCTCCCTAACTCACTAACCCGTTAACTCGCAACCCGATAACCCGTTAACATCTCCACAACAAATCCATCATCTCTCCAGACCGCCAAATCATCCAAAAACAGAGTTGAATCGCCTCGGATCCATCAATCCGATGCATTGCCGTATTCTCATGAATAACAACAACAACATGTCCAATAACGATCAAAAATCGATCGTAACATGACTCATGGTGAAATGCGGCACGTGATATCGGATTAGGGTCAGAAAATGGGGGATTCACGATTCGATGATGGTCGAGGTTGGATAATGATCGGATTCACTTATGAACTGTGATGGTAGAGATGGTCGACGACTGGTTAATTCGAATTCTTCTTCGAGAGATCGGAAGTTCTTCAATGGCGGGTTAGAATGTTAGAGCAGGTGAAGAGAAGGAGTGATCTAAGCGACTTATATACAGGGGCAGGGGAACACAAATCGGCACGAACGACCTAACTCTCTCATAAGTCTCTCATGACTTAACGACTCAGGATGGCGCGAGTTAAGAGATATCGAAGCACACGACCTAGCTCATAGGCGTATACTGCAAGGGGCAAGTGTTAACCCTCTTTTATTCAACGACCTAGCGGCCTACTCGACTCATCGACTTAAAGGAGTAAGCGACTTAACTATCCAACGCATATGCGACTTAACGACTTAACAAGCTCCAGCGACCTAATGACCTATAGCACAAAGCGGCTCAATACGGCACGACCTAACAACCTGAAAGATTCCTGCGACCTAACGAGATAAGGAAGCAGCGACCTAGCGACCTAAAAGACTCCTGCGATTCAACATGATAGCGACCTAGCTATTCAATGAATGCAGCGACCTAGCGAGCTAAAGAAAGAGCGACCTAACGACCTAGCAAGCTCTAGAGTTAAGCCACGTGCTCACTGCCTCTTCCTTTAGGTGCTCACGACCTAAACCAGCCGAGATAACTTCTGAACTACACATGCTAAGTGGCTCACAACATATATCTCGTCCAAGATGGCTCCATTAAGTCGCAAATGACTTATGCTACCTCGGGATGGCTCTTAGGTCGCAACTTCTTAGGTCGCTCACGACCTAAAAACATGGCCGACCTAAGCCCAGTTTTTCCTATAAATACCTCGCCTACTCCGCGCTGGGGGGAGACGATTTTTTCTGAAACGCCAAGACTCTGCTGTTTTCTCTACTGACTCCAACACTTGAAAGGCAAAGGACAATTCGAAGGACCTTCGGAAAAGATCAAGTTCATTCAACATGAATTCAAAGAGCTTTTCTACATCAAAGTTCTAATTACTTGTCTAGATTTTGTTGTAATCGAAGAATTGTTGTAAAAATCTGTAATCAAGTCAGTGATAGAAGAGATTAAGTGGACGTAGGCTTGACTTTGAGCCAAACCACTATAAACTGTTGTTTTTTTACTGTTTTCTGCTACTTTCTGTTTACTTTTAGTTCCCGTACCAATGGGTGGTGCTTTCGCTATATCACAACTCACACCGGGGTGTTAGCGTACATTTTTAGCGTTAACATATATGTTGTTCAGAAGTTATAGTAGCTTGATGCAAGGGAGACAGTGCACATGAAGTGCATAGAAAATGCACTATGGTCAGTAAGAGTTTTGTATGATGTTTTTGGTAACAGGGGTGTAGGGTTGATGGTTGTAGTTGCTTGGAAGTTTGGGTGGTTTTGATGTAAGAGGAGCAGAGGGAGTTGTAGAAGTGTGTTTATTTGTGGAGAAGATGTGGTGATTGAATGATGTGCAGGCAAGTTTGGCTGTTTGTTGAAGAGTGCAGTGGGGCATTTTGACAGTGGAGGAAATTAGAAGTGGTGGTTGAAGAGGCTGATGGTAGGGGAAGAGAAGGTTGACAGTGTTCAGTGCACTGATGGTACGGTTTAAGCGGAGAAGTGCGGTTGTAATGTTGAAGGAAGAAGTCAGATGTAGGGTGGATGGTGTTCAGGCAGAGGGTATTGCACAGTGCAACAGGTTTTGATTGTAGAAAAAGGAAAAAAAATGTAAATGTAATCAAAACATAAATTGTAAATGAAAGTAATTTTTTTTCTTTTTAAGTGTGTATGTTTGTTTTTTTAAATGCAATGCAAATGAACAAAATAACTAGAAAACAACAACAAACACACAAACAAAATGTCAACACAAACACACAAATTTTTTTTAGAAAGAAAAAAATGCAATACACACACGAAATAAAAATGCATGAAAATCAAACGAAAATAATTCGAAGAAGAGAAAATTAAAATCAAAACAATTCCCCGGCAACGGAGCCAAAAAATTGTTCGTCGACGGAAATTCTATCAGTTTAGAAAACCGTCGAACGAATTTAAATTAAAAATAACTGCATGCGCACGGCGTACACTTGTAGTACGTGGCAAATACGGGTCGATCCGCAGGGAATTGTGAGAGATTAAAAACCTATTCAATCAAATTAGATCAAAGTGAGATGAAAGTTGTTAACTACAAAAGGAAGCTAAAGCTAGAATTAAAATGTGAATAAAAAAACTATTAAACTAGAGAACAATTTAGAGGCAAATCCACTCTAATATTTTTGTAAATCAACAAACAAAGAATTTATGATCTCCAACTTTGATATTAAGTGAAATAAGTGTTGCATTTATCATAAGTATGGTTTTTTTATGTTATTAATTAACATAACTAAAACCATCAAACTATAATACAACAATTATACCACTTATAATTCTCATGAAAATGAAGCCAAAGAAAAAGTTATTTTAAGTATGATCTATTTACTATTGTAACTAGTAATATAGATTATCAAATTTCATTTTTACTTTCATTTCAAAATCAAAAATGGATTAGCAAATGATGATGCAACTTGTGTTTATGTTGAATAAGTATAGCTCATTTGCATAAGCAATATAAGCTATCAAACTCATTTGTATAAACTTGCATCAAAATTCACTTTCATAAAGCACAAACAAAGAGATCATAAATCATAACAAATGTTGAATTTACATAATATTTGAGAGCTTCATTACCCCTAAATTGAAGGAGTTTAGCTACTCATTTGTGGCATTGAAGCAAAACAAGTAAATTTCAACATTAAAAAGAGAAGAAAATAGAAAATAAGCAAAGAAAGCAAAAGAGATTAGCTACTAACTACTTGCATAAAAATATAAACTACACTACTTGCATAAATGTAAACCTAAGCTATGAACATTAAAGGAAAGAGAGCATAGAAATAAACATTAACAATAAAACAAAGAAAAGCATGTAGAAAAGAGAGAAGAAAGAGGCTTGGAAGCCATTTTTATTCCATAGAACATTGAGCTTACAATTTGATCTCTTAATATCCTAAGTAAAATGAAAGAGTAGATGATATTTACATGTACACAAGTGGGCTATTTAAACATGCATAAAACCCTAATTCCATTTTTAAGGTGCTTCCCAAAATGCCCTTTAGGAAGTGTGGCCACCAAGTAACCATTAGCCACTAATTAATCCTTCATTAAAAGTGCATGAGGCTTTAACCTCCACTTAGTTGTCCATTAGCTCATAATTGTACATTTAGGTAAGTGGGTGGGGTCCTCCATGATCTTGAACTTGAATTATTTCCTCTTCATTCCTTTGTATTTCCTTGAGCATGCATATATCATCATGAATCCCTCTTCCATATGCATCAAAATATCCTATAAAAATAATAAAAATTGTCCAAGTAAAAATTCTCAAATGACACATGCACAAAAATGACCGTTTTGCCCCTGAATGAAGGTGAATATATGATGATTTGAAATTAATTGAATTTTGGTTTTAAACATGTAAAAATGCCTAAATATGATGTTTATTTAAATAAAAAGAGACAAAATATGGATGTATATATATATGCACATTTACGTGCACATCAATGGCGATATTAGATACACTGATACACAAAAACATAAGAATATGGATAAAAATTTAAACAACAAACAAATTCCACATTATATTTCAAAATATTCAAAATTGATTACATAATCCCAGCTCGCAGACCACGTTCAGATAACATATAATTATTATAAAATACGCCAAGAGCGACATATGAAGATGCCTCCTTGAATGATCAGAGTATATAGATAGGCAAGACAACAATTTTCCTTCATAAACAAAACATACAACATAAATAAAAGAACTCTAATAAAAAGCTTACCTCCCGCACGTCCTCAGAAGTTTTATTCGTCTAAAAGAACAATTTGAAACCATAACTCTCAACCCACTCAAATTTAATTGAGTACCCGAGAGTTTAATTGGAAAACAAAACTTCGAATCTGACATAAATCCTGGTATGAATAATAATTTACCATCTCAAACCATTTAGATATCTAGTGAGACCACACCGCTTAGGGGAATGGGTTTTCCCCTAACTAGTATCCTAGAACATTTATAAAACCATATACTATGCTCTGCATTCACAATGGTTAAAACATAGTATTTCAAAACATTATGATGATATGCAAAACAAATAAATCAATTCTGGATTACCCATCCCCATTCATTCTGACTATCTGTCTCAATTAAAGTTTCTATGGTTACTATTAACCTCTTAAATTTTTATGGACTATCTGTCCAATTACTTAATTTTCATGGGATTGCCAAGAACCTATTCGTAACTCCAATATCTTATTTGTTATCCTAGTTTTAATGGGCTAACTAGAAAACTATTGACTAACTGTCAATATCTTAATCCGGATATAGTTTTCAAGGGCAAACTACAAACCTATTGTCTCCTGCCAGTATCAAATCATAGTTTTCATGGGTTGATTATGAACCTATTGGCCCCTTCCAATATCATACAGTGTTCATGGGCTTATTGTAAACCTATTGGCCCCTGCCAATATCTTTAATTAAGATTTTAACATTTGTCAAGTTATATTCACTATTGGGTCAACCTAACTGGTTATTCTACCCTTTCCCCCAAAATGCAGTTGTAGGTTAATAACAATGTGAATAATATTTCCAAAATATTTATTTATACCATGGTTTTTCCTTTAAAATTGGAAATGGGTTATTTGTTTTGAAACTTTAAGAGATCACTTTCGAAATCACTGGATTACCTCCTTCGAAAGCATAGAAAACCACTTTTCAAAAATCCAAGTATGTACCTTTCGAAACAAATGATACCTTTCGGTAGTATCAAGAAAGCATTCTTTAAAACATAGCTTCGAAACAAATAAAGTGCCCTTTCGAAAGCATTGGGTTTACTCTTAAAAAACATCATTTGGGTCAAAATGGTTATATATAAAAGTTTCTCTTTCGAAACCAACAAAAATTTATTTGGGAAAAAGCTGATGGTGTCAGAACCATCTTAGTTAAAAGCAAAGACCTTTAAAAATTAAAACTTCGAAGGACAGAGTCGAAACCCCCTTTCAACTCCATCACCTTCGAAACCACTAACCCCTTTCTAAAGCAATTAGGAAGCGGCTTAACTTAGGTAACAAGAAAGATAACCTTTTGAAGGCATTGATAACTTCAATAGTTCGGAAGGAAAATATTGGCTAGGTTTCGACTAGGTCGGAACCTTCCTTTTCGAATGCTTCTTATTTAAAGAAAAAGTCCCCCTTCGAAAGCTATTTGTAAAGTCCATTTTGAAAGCATGGCTTTCGACTATGTTGAAAACTTTAAGTAAAACAAGGTAGGAATTTAACTTTAGAAAAAACTAAGGTTTTGACTCTATAGGGTATCGACTCATTCAAAAGCCCATCAAAAACTAGGCAGACGTTTACCTTTCTAAAACAGAACCTTGGTTTCGACTCTGACGAAAGCATAGTTTTCGAAACCCTACCTTCCGCTACTTACCAATTCACTTCGTACAAATTCTACCGATACCATGTGACTTGGTTCCGACTATGTGGGTTACGACATAGATGGTTTCAACTGAGATGGTGCAGAGGTAAAGGAGTCGAAAGGTGCCTTCGAAATAGGAGGAACCACCTTTTTCCTTAAATGCTGATTTATAGCTAAACATGGCAATTTCTTTATTACTAACCTGCCAGTTGTAATCCCCTGATTGGTCACTTTAAAACTTTTCAAATACTTTACAATTAGTAATTGCCGCATTGATTTAGATCCAAATCAAAGAAACATAACGTTTTAAGCCCTTCCATATACTAAAACCAGCATGTGCAAAAAAGTCCCTCTTTAACAATAATTTATTTATCCAACTAAATCAACTGCGAAAATCCCCAAAAATCATAGAAAATCAATTTTATCACGTAATTAAACATATTAAATTTTCTGACCCAATTTCTTCCTAAAATACTCGAAATAAATTTCAAACCCAATTATATCATATTTTCCTTTAGAAATTCATAACTAATTTTCTATAGCTTAGAAAATTCTGAAAATCAAAACCCATTTCCAAAATCATGTGTTATTCAACATAAAATTTTTCCATGGCAATCGAAAATCATAAACCTCTAGTTGTCCCTTAAAACCGAGAAAAATCACATGTATATGAATTAAAATAATTCGATCATAACATGATTCAAGCATATCATCATCCCATTATAAAAACATATTTAAACATAAATCTGAAAACACATAACCATAAACAATATAGAGGCGTTATAAAATTATTTTTCACCATAAACTATTCATATTTTGCATTTTTATTATTATTAAATATAGCAGAGAACTATATATTTACTTTCAAAAACATACCCTTGTGTTTGTGTGTGTACACATATTCATTTGTCAGTTATATATTGAAGGAATTCAAGTAAAGATATATATATATATATATATATATATATATAAACACGCACACACATGTATATAAATCATTTCTTCATTCATGTTCTCTTATATATAAATAAACTCTTCCCTTTTCTCTTATTAGTGCATTGATTATATTGCCCTAACTAGTGCAACTAATTATAACTTAAGTCGGTCATTTAAGATTACAATCTCAATTAATACCTTTAATTGATATTTTATACACACACACATTAATAACCTTTGTAGGGAACCCTGAATTTTCATTCAAACGTCTAAACATATATACTGATTAAAGGCTTCTATCCTATACAAATACAACAACACGTATTCTTTTTTTTAAATAAAGATTATTTTGCCTATGTGTTATATTTATTACTATAACATTGCATGTATTCTTATTCTTCTTAAACATATCTTTGCACCTCCCTTTTTTTACCTTTGCTACCTATGTTTAGCAATAAATCCCAGTATTAATTAGTGTCTTTTTTTGTTGAAAGAGTGGTCCTCGTTAGAGGAGAGCACCGAACTTTTATTAATCATAAGAAAAATTCATACAAAAGTTTATTGAGAATTAGCTATTGCAGATACACAAGATCATCACTGTTACGATCAACAAAATGAGTAATAGAGCAACTAAAGTAAGAATAATACTATAATTATTTGAATAGACTAATCAAATTATTGAGTGATGCTTCATAAATAGGGAGAGGAGCAAACATGTGGAGTACACGAGTCATGCAAGGGAATATGAAGCTAGAGCAAACTTTAGTATAAATAGGTGTTCTTGCATATTGACATAAGGCACAAGAGTTGATGCAGATGCATAATGACTGTTTGGTGCTGTAGATACATGTTTAAATGCAGCAGCAATAATGAGAATTACATTGGGCAGGCATAACGAACTGAAGAGTAGATTTCTTGAGTAGATGTGATCGAGATGATGACAAATGGTTGATCCTTGTCCGGCCTTTGGAAAGGTTCATGTCAAGTTATTGCTGTCAATGAGTGCAGGATGGTGGGTAGTTGTTGAGTGAGTGTACTAAGGAAGATGAATCAGTTGTAAAGGTGGTTGCTATTGCATAGTGATTATTGAAGCATGCTGAGTCGGTGGGATGCGTTCAGGTGTGTACGAGAAAGCCAAGCCATGCGTCCTGAATCTAAATTGGTGCTCCGTTCCCAAGTTAGGTTGCTGGTTAATTATTGTATTTATCTATACACTTCTCTTAAAATAATATCTTACTTCCATAGACATTTATCTTTCAAACATACAATTTTAGACATATCCTTTTCTTTTCAAAATATGTAACATTCAAAATATGTAACCCTTTATTTTTATGCATACATTGTTATTTTTATTTTTCCAAGATATATGGAAGTAGATATGTACTTTTTTTTGTAAAGTGTTTTGCTATATTCCTTTTTCACACTTGTAGCATATATTTTCTATAGCAATAAATTCCATAAAAGGCTAATTAATGC
This sequence comes from Allium fistulosum, assembly GCA_030737815.1. NCBI lineage: Eukaryota > Viridiplantae > Streptophyta > Magnoliopsida > Asparagales > Amaryllidaceae > Allium > Allium fistulosum. Next base: position 1,249,483,855 of record CM060904.1, on the reverse strand, counting down.
CCTCTCTCTTTACGTTAAATATCTACCTCTTATTTATTAATGTTCATTGGCAAAATTGTACACTTTTAAATATATTGATATACTCTTTCTCCTTTTCATTTCTTTAGTATATCCAGCTAATTAACTACAGCAGTAATTAATGTTTATCCTTAGAAGCATTTTTACATTTGTGCACACAACTATTGTTCCATTCTTTTAAATTTAAATGCATACTTATCATTATACCAAATTTCTTTTCTTTTGTTTTTCCTTTGGGTTAACTTACAAATATTCAACTTATTTCTTAACAAATAAGTTTTCTTTGTTCTTTCTTTATTCTTTAAACTTATTTTCAAAATAGGCGTGTTATCCATATAATTCTTCTCCAATTTAAAGTATGAAAGAATAAGCTATAATATGAGATTTGGAAGCTTCCGTAAGTATTGAGATGGCTTCCACATGTATCAAAGAGGGTTCCGTAAGCATTAGAGAGGGTTCCATAAACATCAAAGACGCTTTCGTAAGAGCTATGGGAGCTTCCGAAACTGTTGAAGTGACACCTTTGAAGAAATCAAGAGGAAGCGAGGCTTTTCATAGGGTTGAAAAGGCCTCCCAAGCATTAGAGAAGATGCTTTCATCATGGTCAAAGGAGCTTCCGTAAACATCAAGGAAAATGCCTTTACATAGGTCAAATGGAATGCTTCCACTGAAATTGTTACCTTTCGGAAGAGTTGAATCTCTACCTTCCGCAAGGGCTGAAGCCCCACCTTCCGTGGCGATTGAAGGACCACCTTCCGCAATTATTAAACTATCAAGAGAAGTTATCATTTCATAAGGCAGATAACACCCCTCCGCATATATTGAATTACCTTTCGCATAGTCCTTCCCCGGCTCTTCTTTAAAACCCTTCCGCATTTGTCCAAACAGCCTTTTTCCCTTGTTCAAAAATCATTGTCCCATGAACCTGCCTCGCTTCGACAATGATGGAGGAGTCCAAGGCGTCTACAATAACACGGTGCTGCTTCTATACCTTCCCACGATGTCGTAGGCCCCCAGAACTGATTCAAAAGCAGCATTTGGGAGGCTCTTAGCCCAATAGACTTGAAGACGCCACTTTCGATGGTGATGAAAGGCTCCACTTATGTGTAGCGACATTATTATCTACAAACAATAAAGGCGTTACAACATCAACAATGGAGAAAGGTCACGAAGGAACCACTTTTGACTATGTCGAAAGGATGAGGGCCGTAAGTCCCTGGTGCATCTATAAATAAGACCCTAGGGGTGCCATTTTGGGGGATCCAATTTTCATTATTTCCACTTGTATGCTATTTCTAATTTGTAAACCCTAATTTCTAAATCAAATTAGGGATTTCACTTCTTTATATACTTTAGTCTTTGTATTCATAAATGTTATTAATAAAACGAATACATAGCACTCTCAAATACACGGATTCAGATTTACTAGTTGCATATGGTTTTATTTATGGAGTATACACATTTATACTTTATGAAGGAGTTCCTTTCGAAGTTATAGGATTGCTCAACACACTTAATACATTTCGACACCATTGGACCACAACTGTTGGCTATATTAACTAGTTCAAAAGGGGTTTCAAAGGGGCATATTGACGACATTAATATTCTCCTTTTTATGAATTCTAAAGGGTGGAGATATTCACTTATACCTTTGAAAGGGGTTCCCTCTAATGTTATTGATCCCCTTTCGACACTGTTCTTGCCTTCCATCACCATTGATTTCAAACCTTATTTGATCACTTAGACTATTCCTACCTCAATTCTACTAATTCTAACCATTTCGAATGGCATCGAAAGGGTCTCCATCTGGTTAATTTCAACTCTTAAGTATATTTGGGGTGTTAACGGTTTTTATCGTCAACATTTTTAGTGCTAGAAGGAGGGCTCAAACCTCTGATTCCCTATAACCTTCTCTATAGACTAATTGCATAAGGTTCTTTATTTGGAATAAGAAAATGGTAAGGGCTAGGAGAAATAATGACATTCTAAATGAAGAAGCTGCATTGTAATCAACTTTGGAAGATAATATAATCCTGAACTTCAATTTAGAGAATATGGAAATTGGACAACCATCAACCCTAATAAGATTTGAAAACAATGGCACTAAAGTCCAAATCTGCTGCAACAAGTGATAGCTATGCGAGAACTTCTTGAAGGGGATGTTGAAACTTCGTGTTTACGGTATTTCGTAAATACGATATTTTGACTATGACAACTATACAATCATTTATATACTAACTTGTTTTTGCAGGGATTAATCTATGACAAGATTCGACTATGTATAATTTTATATATAAGGTTGTTTCGAGTCCTTGTCTAGAAGTTAAAATATGTTAAAATCTCTCCTATATGATATATACTGCATCTCATTATCATTTCATATGCATATATTTGGTTTAAAGGAAAAATCTCATTTTTATGTTACATTCAGACGTCTGAATGATCCAATCCAGACGTCTGAATGATCCAATCCAGACGTCTGAATCTGGAAATATGAATATTGTAGAATACAGTATTCAGACGTCTGAATTGGATAGTTCAGACGTCTGAATCTGGCATTTTTTGACGATTTACTTTCTGGTTTGATTTCGTTGCATTTCAGAAGTCTGAATATTTACAACGGTAGTTTTCTGAAAAGGCACTTCCATTCATGAAGAGTTGCAATTTTTAATCCAACAGATATGATCATAACTCTTGATGATAACTCTTCACGAACAATTGCAACTATTTATTATCTATATAAACACATTAGAATCAAGTTTTCCAAAAACAATTCAATTGATTATTATTCTACTCTCAAAATTCTTGTTTCTAATACACTTGTGCTTTCAACATCATTCAAATTCACTTTCTTACTTCCTTATTCTTCACACATTCACATATATATCATAAAGGAGAAGATTATAGGAAGGGTGTATTATAATTGACAAATTCGTGTTACTCAAGAACACATAGTGTCAAGAAATATTGTTTTGTAAAAGTCCTGTTCTGCTGCTCGGGCAAAGTGAAGTCCTCTTCAGCTGTTGAGGCGAAATCCTGTTCTGTTGCTTAGGTCCCTTTTCGACTGCTCAGGGGTTGTATAGACCTGTTCCTCCGGGTTAAGTGAGGGTTGTTGTTTTAGTGAAATTCCAGAAGGAGTCTGGGACTGGACGTAGAACGGGAAGTTCGAACTAGTATAAAAAATCTTAGTGTGCTCATTTATTATTTACTATTATCTGCTAATTTTTCTATTATTCCGCACTGCTTTTATACTATTACATATTACTCGATCCTATGGTAACTTCATTTGGTATTAGAGCAAGGCAACTTATAACCGTTACAAAGTTATCTGATACTTTGCTAATATTGAAAATAACACCAGCACTTGCACTAACACCAGTTTTATTGAAGGTCAATCTACTGCACGACCTCCACTATTCAATGGCATGAATTACAACTATTGGGCTACACGAATGCGTATTTATATGCAAGCAAATATTTTTGATTCATGGAATGTTACACAAATAGAATACACTACACCCACTACTGCTTATGAAGAATGGACTATCGCTCAAAAGATAAAAGCCACTGCTAATGCTAAAGCCATGAACATGCTATTTTATGCCTTAGAAGGAAATGAATTTAATAGAGTTAGTATGTGCACAACTGCTTATGAAATTTGGAGAACTCTTAAAGTCACACATGAAGGCACTAACAAAGTCAAGCAAAGTAAAATATCCATGCTCAAAAGTCATTTTCAAAATTTTAGAATGAAGTAGGATGAGTCCATAAATGATATGTACTCTAGATTTCAAGATATCTATCATTCATTACTAGGACTAGGACAAACATTTACGGATTTTGATATTGTCTCAAAACTATTAAACTCTTTAACTGATGATTGGGAAAGAAAGGTTTAGCTATTGAAGAAGCCAATGATCTTTCCACCATGAAACCAGAAGAGTTAATAGGAAATTTAATGTCCTATGAAGTTAATATGCAGGCTAAAAGAGTACAGGCTCAAGACAAAAAGAATGTGGCTTTCCATGCTGAAAAGGAAGAAGAATCAGACTCAGATGAAGAAGACTTAGCTTTTATAGCCAAAAACTTTAAAAAGTTTTTGAAATACAGAAAAGGGAACAAGAATAATAACAAACGGTTTTTCAACAAGCCGTCAATTTATGTATTAGAATGCTATAACTGCCATAAGAAGGGTCACATTCAGAAAGATTGTCCAGATCAGAAAAAATCATACAATAACGAAAATAAGAAGGAAAAATTCAAGAAAAGGGCTTTCTCAGTTACATGGGATGATTCAGATTCTTCATATTCTGATAGTAGTAGTGACAGTGAGAATGAGCAAGCAAATGTATGCTTTATGGCAAAGGGGAATAAGGTTAGTGATCTAACTTTTGATGATATGATTGACATTAATTCTGAACTTCTTGACACTTTAAAAAATCTCAAAAGAAAATATAAAGAAGTTTTAGAAAATCAAAATAGAGTAGAATTTGAAAGAGATATGTTAAAAGATGAAAAGAAAATATTAGAAGAAGAACTTGAGAAAATTCAAGAATCATCTTTTGATAATTCTCAATTTGCTCTATTAAGTCAAGAAATAGAAACTCAAAAAGTTAAGAATGATACTCCAGCCTCTGAAAATCATGAGCTTAAAACAAAAATCAAAATGATAGAGTTAGAGAACACCAGTCTTAGAACTAAGCTAGACAATATCACCAAGAATGTTTCAAATTTCAATAAAGGTAGAGAAAACTTGTCTAAGATTATTGAAAGTTCTCAACCGGCATCTAATAAAAATGGATTAGGTTATGTTAAGAAATCATGAGCTCCACCTACAAAGGAAAATAAAAGGAGAAATGATTATAGAACTATACCTTCCATGGAACATACAAAGAGGAAAACCAACGTAAAAACCATAAAAATATGGATTCCTAAAACAAACAATAGTTTGATTAGGAAGAGATATATAAATTCCTTCTTTGAATCTATGCATAAAAATAAAAACTATATTTATAAAGGGAATACTGAACCCTCTTGGGTTTGGTTTCCTAAGACCTAACTCTTAGGACCCTAATAAAAAGGTGGGTACCAATGTCTTCATTTATTTTTTTTGCAAGTACCACCAAACAAAAGAGGAAAATGGATACTAGACAGTGGATTCTCAAAACATATGATAGGAAACAAGGAACTACTAACAAATATCATCTACTCAAATGGAGGTTCTGTCACCTTTGGAGATAATTCTAAGAGATACATCATCGGCAAAGGCGATGTGACCAATGTCGGTACATCTAATTTACCTCTTATTTCTTATGTTTATTAGTTAAGAATTTAAAACATAATCTATTAAGTATTATCCAATTGTGTGACAAGGGATTTAAAATCAATTTTTCTGAAGATAAATGTAGCATTTCTGATCACAATAACAATCTTATTTTTGAAGGTTTTAGAGATAAAAATATTTATGTTTTAAACATGAATAAAAATTATAATTCAAATATGTGCTTATTAGCCAAAGAAAATGATCCTTGGTTATGGCACAAAAGATTTTGTCATATTAATTTTAGAGCCATATCTAAATTATCTAAAAATGATTTAGTAAGGGGCTTACCAAAAATGAATTTTAAAGTAGATAATCTTTGTGATGCTTGTCAACTTGAGAAATTATCAAAATCATCTTTTAAATCTAAGAAAATTATTTCTACAATGCAACCATTGGAGTTATTACACTTGGATCTATTTGGTCCAACTCAGGTTCAATCTATTAATCACAATAGATATGTGTTTGTGATTGTAGATGATTTTTCAAGATATACTTGGACTATATTTTTGAAAAATAAAAATGATACTTTTAAAAATTTCAAAATTTTTGCAAAAGAATTCAAAATCTTAAGGATTTAAGCTATTAGAAGTGATCACGGAGGTGAGTTCGACAATAAAGCTTTTGAACATTATTATGATAAAAAGGGTATTTATCATAATTTTTCTTTCCCTAGAACACCACAACAAAATGGTGTTGTAGAAAGAAAGAATAGAATGTTACAAGAATGTGCAAGAACTTTATTAAATGGTAGCACGTTACCAAAACAATTCTGGGCAGAAGCTGTAGCAACTGCTTGTTATGTTTTGAATCGTGTTTCCATCCAACCACTAACAAAGCACACCTCATATGAACTTATAAATGGTAGAAAACCAAATATTTCTTATTTTAGAATGTTTGGTTCAAAATTTTTTATTTTAAATACTAAAGATCAGCTTGGCAAATTTGATTCCAAATCCAACGAAGGAATATTCTTAGGATACTCGGAACGAAGCAAAGATTATCGAATTTTCAATAAAAGATCAAAAATTATTGAAGAAACTCTTCACGTATCTTTTGATGAAAATTTTATATCTAAATATTCTTTTGATGATGATGAGATAACCCCAAAAACAAGCATCAAATCTTCTTCTTCTGATGATGAAAACATTGTTCATAACATAAATCAAGTTGATAATTTGATTCAACATGAAAACATTGTTCATAATGAAATAAGATCTCCACCAAGAGTTTTGAGGGATCATCCTGTTCAAAACATTATTGGAGAAATTGATTCAAATGTTAGAACAAGAAGTCAAATTAATCAAATGGGTAATGTAGCTTTTCTCTCTTCAATAGAACCTAAAAATATTAAGGAAGCCTCAACTGATGATTATTGGACATTGCTATGCAAGAAGAACCAAATCAATTTGAACGAAATGATGTTTGGGATTTAGTTCCAAGACCTAGTGACCAATCAGTCATTGGTACTAAATGGGTTTTCAAAAATAAAGCTGATGAACAAGGAAATATTACTAGGAATAAAGCTAGATTAGTAGCACAAGGATATAATCAAGAAGAGGGAATTGACTATGAAGAAACGTTTGCACCAGTCGCTAGACTAGAAGCATACGAATCTTACTGGACTTTGCATGTTTTCATAACATCAAACTATATCAAATGGATGTTAAAAGTGCTTTTCTAAATGGTTATATAAAAGAAAATGTTTATGTTGAACAACCTCCTCTATTTGCTCATGAAAATTTTCCAGACCATGTCTATAAACTCAAGAAAACTTTATACGGTTTGAAACAAGCACCCCGTGCTTGGTATGATCGTCTTAAAAGATATCTTATAGACTCTGGTAATGACATTGGAAAGGTTGATCAAACTCTTTTTATTAAAAGAACTAAACAAGATATTTTAGTCATTCAAATATATGTTGATGATATTATTTTTGGATCTACTAATGAAAATTTATGTAAAGAATTTTCAAATATTACGACAAAAGAATTTGAAATGTCATATATGGGCGAACTATCATACTTTCTTGGCTTACAAACTAAACAATTACCAAATGGTATATTTATTAATCAAGAAAAATATTGTATAATTTAATTAAACGCTTCGGAATGGAAAATACTTCTGCCAAACCAACTCCTATGATTACAACTACCTATCTTGATAGAGATGAAAATGGCAAGAGTATTGACCAAAAATTATATCGAAGTATGATTGGATCATTACTATATTTAATAGCTAGTTGTCCAGATATTATGATGAGTGTCTGTTTGTGTGCTCGATTTCAAGCTAATCCAAAAGAATCTCACTTAAGAGAAGTCAAACGTATATTACGTTATCCTAGTAATACTAAGGACTTTGGTTTATTCTATCCAAAAGAGTGTCTGTTCGAGTTAGTATCATATAGTGATGCTGATTTTGGTGGACCTCGAACAGATAGAAAAAGTACTAGCGGTACGTGCCATTTTATTGGAAAATTGTTAGTATCTTGGTTTAGTAAGAAACAGAACCGTGTTTCACTCTCTACTTGTTAAGCAGAATATATTTCTGCTGCATTAGCTTGTGCTCAAGTAATTTACATGCAACATACACTTAGAGATTTTGATATAAATCTTTCAAATTCAACAATATATTGTGATAATTCAAGTGCTATTAATTAATCAAAAAATCCTGTCAATCATTTACGAACAAACATATTGATATACGTCATCATTTTCTTCATGATTGTATCGAATAAGGTTTGATAAATTTAGATTTTGTCTCGTCCGAAAATCAATTGGCTGATATCTTCACGAAACCACTTTTTGAAAATGTGTTTATCAAATTAAGACGAGAACTCGGATTCGTCTCTTTTAAAGATTTATAGGTAATTTTTCCGAAACATGTATTCATACCATTTTCTATGAATTATGTTACTCCTATTCTTGTTTATATTTTGTTACATCTCTGATATGCATGTTATTTTTAACTCTCCTTTTTGTCGATGTCAAAGGGGGAGATATATTTTTGAAATATTCCCTATCGACAGGGGGAGCTTATATTAAGTGGGAGTATTTGTATTTCCTGCTTCTATATGATCATGTTGTATACTATAATTTTATATAGTTGCCATCGTCAAAAAGGGGGAGAATGTTGAAACTTCATGTTTACGGTATTTCGTAAATACGATATTTTGACTATGACAACTATACAATCATTAATATACTAACTTGTTTTTGCACGGATTAATCTATGAAAAGATTCGACTATGTATAATTTTATATATAAGGTTGTTTCGAGTCCTTGTTTAGAAGTTAAAATATGTTAAAATATCTCCTATATGATATATATTGCATCTCATTATCATTTCATATGCATATATTTGGTTTAAAGGAAAAATCTCATTTTTATGTTACATTCAGACGTCTGAATGATCCAATCCAGACGCCTGAATCTGGAAATATGAATATTGTAGAATACAATATTCAGACGTCTGAATTGGATAGTTCAGACGTCTGAATCTGGCATTTTTTGCCTATTTACTTTCTGGTTTGATTTCGTTGCATTTCAGAAGTCTGAATTTTTAATTTCAGAAGTCTGAATATTTATAGCGGCTATTTTTCTAAAAAGGCACTTCCATTCGTGAAGAGTTGCAATCTTTAATCCAATAGATATGATCATAACTCTTGATGATAACTCTTCATGAACAATTGCAACTATTTATTATCTATATAAACACATTAGAATCACGTTTTCCAAAAACAATTCAATTGATTATTATTCTACTCTCAAAATTATTGATTCTAATACACTTGTGCTTTCAACATCATTCAAATTCACTTTCTTACTTCCTTATTCTTCACGCATTCACATATATATCATAAAGGAGAAGATTAAAGGAAGGGTGTACTATAATTGACAAATTCGTGTTACTCAAGAACACATAGTGTCAAGAAATATTGTTTTGTAAAAGTCCCGTTCTACTGCTCGGCCAAAGTGAGGTCCTCTTCGGCTGTTGAGGCGAAATCCTATTCTGTTGCTCAGGTCCTTGTTCGGCTGCTCAAGGGTTGTATAGACCAGTTCCTCCGGGTTAAGTGTGGGTTGTTGTTTTAGTGAAATTCCAGAAGGAGTATGGGACTAGACGTAGAACGGGAAGTTCGAACCGGTATAAAATTTCCTGGTGTGCTCGTTTATTATTTACTATTATTTGCTATTTTTTCTATTATTCCGCACTGCTTTTATACTATTCCATATTACTCGATCCTATAGTAACTTTCAGGGGCTCCATCTCAAGGATCATTAAAGTTTGTGGAAGGAGGAGATGAAGCCTTTTCTCCAAAAAAGGACCAAATTGGAAACCAAGAAAGTCAAGTTAAGGGGTCTCTTGAGCAATCAAAAAGTTCAATTCAAAGACAGTATAAATTACCACGATGACGAAACTGACTGAGAAAACATCTCACACCAAATAATAATGAATATGGTTAAAGAAAAAGGAAACCCTGGCCTAGAGAAATATGTTATCCTGCAAAAGACTCCTTTTTCAAAAGAAATAATGGTAGTTAGCATTCCTCCTCACATTCAATTCACCTGCTAAAGTATGACGGAACAACTGATCCAAAAGATAAGCTTGTAGCTTTTAATTATTCGAATGGATTTGTTTAATGCCTCTGGGGAAATTCGTTGCAACCTTTTCTCAGTAACTTTTCAAGGAGCGGCCATCAAATGGTATAAGAATTACCAAGGAAGGACCATCCACTCCTGGGAAGAATTTTCTTATGAGTTTATTATGAAATTTTAGATATACAAAGATACAACTATGGGTTTTAGTCTCTTAGCCACTATAAGGCAAAAATTAGGAGAACCACTAGATAAGTACTTAAAGAGGTTTAGTATAGAAGCATTAAAATTAGAAAATGCAACTGACAGAGGCAAGCTAATTGAGATTCGATCAAGGCTAATTAAAAAGTCACCTTTTTAGAAGGAGCTTCATATAGATGGATGCAAGGATCTGCAATACTTCTATTACTAAGTAGAGAAATTTATTCATATGGATGAAATGTATAATACCAAGAAAAAGTCTGCAAAATATAGAAGAAGAAAAGTTCAGTATTGAATGTTCCAGCGAAAAGCCTCGATGGAAGGAAAGAAAATGGAGTAACCTAATGGCTACATTTAAACCTAGTCCCATAGGGTTGAAAAAACCTCTCTTTTATATTTTTGCCAAGACAAAAGGTGCCGAGAATTTCTCCATTTCCTATAAGACAAGGACTCTCGCTGAACCCAAAGATGGAAGGAATTACTATGCTCATCATAAAGTGAATGGACATGAAACCGACAACTGCAATGTTTTAGCAAAAATAGTTCAGAACCTGATCAAGTTTTGATTCTTAAAAGAATTTGTCAAAGAGAATTAGAAGATTTTCTACGTCGAAAGGAGCAACTCAATCACTTAAAGTCCTGATAGAGAATTAATTTTACAACTTCTTCTTCAAACTCTGATCAGGCTATGAAGTCTGGCAGCATCCATCTATTATGAATTTTCTTTGCTTATAACCTCTTTAATTTGAATCGTACTTTGAATTATTCATGTATTAACGTGAAATTCGAGTGTCTTTACAGGCAAAAAAAAAACCAGTCCATAGCATTCAACAGACTCTTGAAGCATAACAAATTTCCGACTATCTAAAAAGAAGAGACTACTCAAATGTTTGGAACGAAATGAATCATCCTTATCTCAAAGCTTGAATCGATTTGATGTAAAGAACCATTCCAATGGAATTTTAGATTATCATCAAACTTCAGTCGTGAATTTGCTCCTAATGAAAGGTACATATCCAAAACTCTCTCAAAAAAGAGGTGATTCTTTGGAAAAAGCGTGTTTGTGTCCATAAAAGACTATTTGTTCATGAAACATGGCTTTTCAGGCTTACGAAGAGAACATTTTTTTTACTAAGAGGCATAACTATACATACTATACACATATTATTTCTAATTAGTTATTCTATTATTTAAAGGAAATTTTTGATAATATGTTTTCAGGGGAATTACTTTCGAGAATCAAAAAGGTCTGTTTCTAATTACCCTATAGATAAGGGATGTTAAGCATTTATTTCAAACTTGTATAGTTTCAAAGAATGTTATTTGGCATTAGTAAATGCCAAACTAAGATTTTGATTGAATATGATTTGACATAAATATCTTTAAAGTCTTCTAAAACTATTAGCAACGAAAGGCCTGTGAACTTTTTCAATGAACAGTCTTTTATAACAATCAAAAGCTCTAAATTGGATGTGCCTGCTCTCAGTTAAAAGACTATTGGTTCATGAATCATGACCACCCAGTCTCCTTATTTAATATTGAAATCTCAATTATGAAGAGATTTGAAAATCCTTCTTGGCAACAATATTAAGAAAATTTTCTTTTATCAAAAGGTCCAAGCACTAATACTTTCCTTTCGAAAAATAATCCCTCGATATATTAGAAGGGAACCTTTATGAAAACTCATATTTCTAAAAAAGGGATTTCATGGAAAAAGTGCTGATATTCAAAAATATTTTACAAACGTTTCGGTTGGCAAAAAAAATTATTTTTAAAGCCTACGGCCAATCCGTAGCGCCTCCTAGAGGGGGAAGCGTCCTCTACCCACCAAAAAGCCTACCGCCAATCCATAACGCCTCCTAGAGGGAGGAGGGTCCTGTACCCGCCAAAAACATACAGCCAATCCATAGCACCTCTTAGAGGGAGGGTTAATACCTTCAGGTCACCTCCTAGAGGGAGGGTCAGGTCTAGTACCCACTAGCAACCTTTTAGGGGAAGGTCAATCTAACATACAATATAGCCATAAGAAACAGGAGAATCCCAAAGGGGCACAACACAGACAAAAAAGGACAACGTTGTCCACAACTCAAAACAAAAGTCAAGACCCTAGGGAACAAATGGTCAAAGGAATAAAGCTATCCGCCATCTAAAACAAACATGAAGCTCGAAAATGGGGTACAAACAAAAGGAAAAGAACGAAGATGTCCTAAGCTATAAACATGAATGGATAAGATATCCAAGACAATAATCCAAAAGGATAAAGTATCAGCTAGCGATCTTCAATACATCTGATGCTTGAAAAGTGGCTCTCACAGTAAAGAATTAAGAAATCTGCATCCTAAAAGGAAACAAAGACAAGTAAATTGATAAAGAGATAAGCATTTTGAATTGGAAAATAAAGAACTGTACAAAAACTAAAGGAATGGTACAGATAACAAATTTTTACTACAAGGATAAAAGTGACTTCATTCAAAGAATAGATTAAGTAAACCACTTCTAAATCCTTAGAATTAAGGTGACCCTTTAGGATAAGAGGTCTATATATTATATATATATTAATAAGTTATTTGGACTACTACACTGTTGAACGGCCAAGCAGTAGGATGGAACTTTCACAGCTGAACGACCGACTAGTCAAATGGAGCTTGCACTGCTAAATGGCTAGCCAAATGAATTGAACTACCTGCTAAAAGGTTGAACGGCTAAATGGAACTATTTGTTGAATGGTTGACTAGTCTTACAGAACTACTACTCTGAATGGCTGACTGGTATTACGGAGCAACTATTATGAATGATTGCATTGCCTTACAGAACTTCCGGCTCCAATATAATAATAATACTACTAACTTATGGGCACTTAAGGATTATTTATCTGCTAGTAGGATACTTTCCTTTGAGTAATGGCAATCTCTATTGCTATTCAAGGCATGAGTTTTATATAAACCTCTGGCATAGCATTATAGGTAGAACTTTGGAATTAGGGCTAGATAGGATTAAGGGCCTTTGCTTAAGTCTACTCAGGTTACTATTACTAGATAGTTTTCTGACCTTGTACTTATATTGAATGAAATTTTGAGCAGTCTATTCGTTAGATGAGATCCTGACAAGTTTTTGATTGGATTCTTGATTTTGTGAATTTTCAATCCCTTGCTTCTTCTCGTCATGATTTCTTATTGAATTTTTGGTTTTATAAATTGTCAATTTCCTTATTGAATTTTTGTGATGATTTGCGGACTTCTTGTTGAATTTCTAGTTTTATGAATTATAATGTTCTTACTGGTTTTCGTAATAATTTCTAAATATTTAATTGGATTTATAATTTTCTTATGAAATTCAGTGCCTTCGTCAATTATCAAATAGGAATTCTGAATAGGGATTTCTAGTTCTTTGTGGTTTTCTGATCCTCTAGTTATCAGATGGTAGTTCCCTAATCTTCTTATTACCAAATAGCATTCCAGATTAATGTTGGATCAGTCACTAACTTATTGCTGAATGAACAATTGATTTATTAAAAGTTACTGACATATCATCATAGTAGAATTAGGGGTCTGTTACTTTGAGTTTACTTGGGTTATTTATTGCTAGGTAGCTTTCTGACTTTGTACTAATATTAGAAAAATATTTGAGCAGTTTGTTAGTCAGATGAGATCCTGGCAAGTTTCTAATTGAATTCCTAATTTCATGAATTTTCGGTTTCTTTTTGTGATGATTCCTTATTGAATTTCTGGTTTTATGATTTCTTGATTTCCTTATTAAATTTTCACGATTATCTGTGGATTTTCTATTAAATTTCTGGATTTGTGAGTTTTCTGGAAAAGTCTTGAGATTTTGTATTAAAATGGAGGTTTTTCTAAAAGTTCAATGTTTCTACACTATTAATAGACAGGAATTCTAAGAAAAAGTCTCTTGATACCAAATAGACTTCTATTCTTTTTGTTAGAAGATAATGGTAAAATGGAATAAGAGCCACCTGAACTTCGTATTATTAGACAACGTTTAAAATTAATACCTAAACTATCTACTAGTTTATTAATAAATGAATGAAAATTACTAACATACAGCGCAGGGTTGGAGATAAAATTATAGCAAAGAGACAAGATAAAACAACATAAAGCAAGAAATTAATTTCCGATGGCCAAAGTAAAATTAACCCAAAAAAAGGCTTTGGAGTGTATGATAGCTTTCTTGAAAGTTCCTTTCACATAAACCAACATCTGGTGATCAGGTGATTCCACATTTATATCGCCAATGCTAGAAAGGATTTGATCATGTATTTCTCTAAATCCTCTATCCAGTGATATTATCAGATAATCTCTTAAATTATAGTTTTAGAATTTAGCGTTATCCATCAAAATCTCATAACAAGGTTATAATCCTAACATATGTTATTATCTGTTTTATAGAAAAACAAAGAAAGAAATTCCATTAAGGTTTGAGCAGTCTAAAAGTCATTCTCATATTTTTGTCCTAAAGAACAAAAGCACCTTTCATACCGGGGGGGAGGGGGGCAAAATGTTATACATAAAAATCTTCTCTAGGTTAAAAGTATGAATGAAGGATCTATAATACGAGATTTGGAAGCTTCCATAAGTATTGAGATTTCCATAAGTATTGAGATGGCTTCCTTAAGCATTAAAGAGGGTTCCGTAAGCATCAAAGAAGCTTTCGTAAGAGTTAAGGGAGCTATTGAAAGTGTTGAAGTGGCACCTTTGAAGGCAACAAGAGGAAGTGAGGCTTTCGACAGGGTTGAAAAGGCTTCCTAAGCATTAGAGAAGATGCTTTCATCATGGTCGAAGGAGCTTCTATAAATTGCAAGGAAAACGCCTTTGCATAGGTCTAATGGAATGCTTCCACTGACATTGTTACCTTCCGAAAGAGTTGAATCTCTACCTTCCGCAAGGCCTAAAGCCCTCACCATCCATAGGGGTTGAAGGATCACCTTCCACAATTATTAAACTATTAAGACAAGTTATCATTTCGCAAGGCAAATAGCACCCCTCGGCATATATTGAACCACCTTCCGCAATAGTCCTTCCGCAACTCTTCTTTAAAACTCTTCTGCATCTGTCCAAACACCCTTTCACACCTATTCAAAGACCACTATCCCATGAAGCTGCCTCGCTTCGACAATGAAGGAGGAGTCCAAGGCGTCTACAACAAGATGATGCTACTTATATACCTTCCGATAGTCTCGAAGTCTACCGGAACTAATACAAAAGCAACATTTAGGAGGCGCTTAGCCCAATAGACTTGAAGACACCACTTTCGATAGTGACAAAAGTGTCCACTTATGTGTAGAGATATCATTATCTATAAAGAATAAAGGCGTTATGGCATCAACATTGGAGCAAGGTCACGAAGAAACCCCTTTCGACGACGTCGAAAGGATAAGGGCAAAAATTCACGGCTGTATCTATAAGTAAGACCCTAGGGATGCTATTTTGGGGGATCCAAGTTTTCATTCTTTCCACTTGTATTTTTTAAACCGTAATTTATAAATCGAATTGGGGATTTCACTTCATTGAATACTTAAGCCTCTGTATTCATAAAAGTTATCAACAAATACATAACATCCTCAAATACACGGATTCAGATTTACTACTTGCATATGTCTTTGTTTATGGAGTATACACATTTATACCTTACATAGGAGTTCCTTTCGAAGCCATAGGATCTGTTTAACACACTTATTACCTTTCGACACCATTGGATCATAACCATAGGCTATGTTAACCAGTTCGAAAGGGGTTTCGAAGGGGTTTAATAACAACATTGTACTCTCTTTTTTGTTCATTCGAAAGGATAGAGATATTCACTTATACATTTCGAAAGGGTTCCCTCTGATGTTATTGGTCCCCATTTCGGCATTGTTGTCGCCTTCCATCACCATTGATTTCAAACCTTATTTGATCACTTAGACTATTCCAACCTCAATTTTGCTAATTCTAACCATTTCGAAAGGCTTTGAAAGGGTCTCCATCTGGTTAATTTCAACTCTTAAGCACATTCGGGGTGTTAACGATTTTTATCATTAACAAGGCGCAAAACAAAAAATGCATGCCACATTAAACATTCTGTATCTTCTTCATACGTTATTTGTTTCTAACAACTTATATATGAATTTGGGCTAGAAAAATGTACTTAACCAAATGCAAAAGTCATATTCCCAAAAAACCTTTATTTATAGAAATTTACTATTTTGCTCTTTAATGTAAAATTACGTTTTTACCCTTTTAATATTTTAAGTTATTATTAAACTTCCGAGGTGTTACACTCTCCCTCCTTTAAATTATATCATCCCCTAATCCTCTAAGGATAGAAAATTGTAACTTACACACATAATAATCAGTAGCTACAATAACATGCTCATCCATCATCCACACGCAATCATTGTCCTTAGAAATTTTCTAATGCAATTATGTGTAACACTTTTAATTTTAGTTTAGCATTATTTTGGATGCTTAAATTGATAGATTAAATATAATAATGTAAATAGTTAAGAAGAATGAGATTTGGTTATTAACAAGGTCGTGCCTTAATAAATTAAGTAGTAAGATTGTTTTGAAAAGCTTAACATAGAAGAGAATATGTGAGAGGGGAAAAATAGGTAGATCCATTTTTTAATCCTTAAACCCTTTACCCTTCATGTCATTCTCATTTTAATCACAAAAAAGAAATCTAAAGAAGAACATAAGGAGGTCGGCCATAACCTAAGGGAAATGAGGACGAAATCAAAGGAGATCCATATGATAAAGCTTAAGGAAACTAGAGCAACATCAAATCTAAGATGAATAGTGTTAAAACTATTTCTTTTATCTTTTATTTGATTCCGTTATGGATAGTATCTGAATTTATCATGTTTGATTGGCCATGTTGTGGTTGAATAATCATTGTTTGGATAGAATAATGGTTTATGGAATTTTTATGAAATTATTTAAAGGGGTTTTAAGGGTAAAACCTAAGTTTTTAATCTTCAAATGCTTTGATTTTCTGTTATATTATGTATAACATTAATTCGAAGATGGGTTTTTAATTTCTTAATTTTTCGAGTTGAAAGAAATAATTTATGAATTTCTTAATCTGGAATTGGATTTAATTCGGGTTTTAATCATTTAAAATAATTAAATATAGTTTCTGCCTCAATATTTTCAAAGTGGTTTCGAATTATTATGAATTTATTTTGTTAGATAAGCATTTAAATTAATATTTAATTAAGGTTATTAATTAAGTTGATAAATGATTTTGGGGACTTTAAATACTACGTGTGGCAGACTTTCTGAAAGAATTTGGGTAAAGCATTTCATTGTCCAATAGGAAGTTGACAAATAATAAGGTATGGTGAAAAGTATTTTATTTTATTAGTAATAAATTGGTTTGTATAATATTTACGAAAATGTCATGCCGCTCCTATACACATGATAACGTCCTGGTTAGAGGATTGACGTCGATATAGAGGGAAGCATATGATAACTTCTTAGGTAGTTAGGGAGTGATTCCTACAATGTCGAAGCCGACTTCGTTGGTAACCTATTATCGGTGGTATCAAATTCTCGTGATTCATTTACTTGTTTAAAGCTTAACGCCGAAACGAGTGATGTCGCGTGCTTTCTTCCTTGTTCTAATTGACGTTGCCTCACTTATATCTCCATCATTAACACTGCATACCACCCTTTTTATTATTTTCGGTATCAATAATATGAAGGCATTGATGCTTATATGTTTAGTGACATAGTAGTTGAAGTATGTTAAATATACAGTTTTATAACAACGCCATTAGTTGTAACATCCTCCATTTGGAGGTCCAAAACTAACAGCTATAGATGCTGCAATCAACCATAGTTATTAATTCTCGGTGACCAAATGCGGAAATGTTAAATACATTGATATACTAGAAATACATGAATATGAAAAAAAATTAAACTCAATTTAAAACAAATTTCTCATTTCATTTCAGATTCATTACATAATCCCATATGTAAGCCACGTTCCGAGAAATTACAATTTATTACCAAAAACGTCGGGAGCGACATATGAAGATGCCTCCTTGGTTGACTAGAGTCTAAATATATGCACTAAACAACTTTGCCATTGCATCCAACAACATAGCGGAATAAAATAAAAGGAACTCCTAATAGCTAGCTTGGCTCCTACATGTCTCCGGAAGCTTATTCGTCTAAAGGAGAGCCAAAAGACTTTGACTCCCAAACTACTCAAAACCAATTGAGCACTTGAGAGATTAAGGGGAAAACATAAACTTCGAGTCAGACAAAAAGTCTGGTGTGAATAATTACCGACCATCTCGAACCATATAGATATCTAGCGAGGCCATGCTGCTTAGCCGAATGGGTTTTCCCCTCACTAGTATCTTAACCCAATTTATAATAATCATATATTGTGCACCTGCATCCACAATGGTTAAGACATAATATAATAAAATGTATCATGATGATATGCAAACATGCAACATGCACTTGATTTCCCATCACCATTTACCTGACTATCTGTCTCAAGTTATAGTTTCTAGGGTCACTATTAACCTATTAGTTTTCATGGGCAAACTAATAACCTGTTTAATTCTTTATGGATTTCCTATCCACTTCCATAGTTTTATTGGATCACTATGAACCTATTGGATTCTACCAACAACATTATCCAAACATTGTTTTCATGGGCTTATATGAACTTATTGGACTCTCCAATGACATCTCTTATGTCATAGTTTTCATGGGCCGACTATGAAACTATTGATCCCTATGAATAACTTGTTCCGAACATAGTTTTTATGGGATCACTAAGAACCTATTAGCCTCTGCCAATAACAATTTCCATAATAAAGTTTTTGTGGGCTTACTAAGAACCCGTCTAAACCAATGATCTTTGAACAACTTTGGGCATCCTATATTCTGGTCTAACTGACCTCCTGGATGCAATTCTACTCACACAGGAGTTAATTCAATGTATATTCACTACTGGGTCAACCTAGCCGGTTATTCTACCCTTAAAACCTCAAAATACAGTTATGGGTTGATTATGAAATGAATTATGATTACAGAAGCATGCATGGTAACTGGTGAAAACATAACAATATAAACACCCTTGATTTAATTCCTTGTAATCATTTTTTACTAAAACATGATTAATACCCTTAACTCGCTATCCTTGGAAAGGAAAACTTGCTCTAAGATTTTGAATTTTAAATGCCATTTCAGAGTTTTTTACATTGCCATTGGTTTACCTTTAAAATTGAGATTAGGTTTTCTTATTAGAAAGCTAAGGCTTTCGACCATATTCTTTGTATCATTACTTAAAATCTTAGATGTTCCCTTTCGAAACCATCCAACATATCTTTCGAATACTTGGAACCATTCCTTTTGCAACACAAAAATATACCTTTCGAAACACTGAAAAATATACCTTTCGAAACACTTAAAGCATATCCTTAGAAAGCAATGGGTTCAAATAAGAGTTTGTGGAAACATAACTTCAAAACCATTTAAAAGTATTCCTTTTGAAACCATTGGGTTTAATATTTAGTATAACTATAGGGTCTAAGAGAACAGAAGTAAAAGTAACCCTTTCGAAAGCATTAATCTCATATAAAAGAATTGGGAAGAGGAAGGCTTCGAAACAATCTTTCGAAACCATTACCTCTGAAACTCTTATTAAAAGTGGCTAAACCAACCCTTTCGAAGGCATTCGGAAGGTAGCTTCAATGTTAGTAAAATGAAAGCCTTCCTTTCGAACTCATTTTTATAAGGCTATAAAGAAAAGCAGCCTTTAACCAATTCGAAAGGTATGAATGTAGCAACTAAATAATGAATATGTTCAAAAGCGACAACTATTTCAAAAGCTTCTTTTAAAAACAAAGGCAAGTTGGATTGATGCGGAAGCTTTAAAATATGGCTTAAGCCCTTCGAAAGCATGCCTTCGACATAGCCCCTTCCGCCTTTCTCTATTACACTACGTACCAATTAGTTAATACCATATTCTTTGGTTTCGAATGGGTGCGAAAGGTCATTAGCGGAAGTATGGTGACGGAAGCAAGTAAATGGAAGTGGCGATGTTTTAATTCGAAACAAAATTGATTTTTATGCCTTTCAAAGTCAATCCTTTTTGCCTAACTTGACTAATTTGTCAAAATATGATTAGTTGCCAATTCTTTACAAAAATTCTTTTCTAAAAGACTGCCGAATTCAACAATTGAAAGATGAAACCATATTAACAAATAAGCCCCTTAACAAAACATTTAAGTCCTCTAACTTAAATAATTTAATAACCATAGTTAAACACTTAGGAAATATCCCCAAAAATCATAATTATTCACTTTTAATATGTTTTCTAACATATATAAATTTTAGACCTGAGAACAATACTTGATTGCCTTATATAATTTAAATCCAAAATTATCTATTTCTTCCATTCAAAATTCGTAATAAATTATCCATATCTTGGAATGTTATGAGAATTTAAACCCATCTCCAAAATTTTGTTTTACATAACATATTCAAACATCATGGCATTCGAAAATCTATTTGCGCGATTTTAACCTTAAAATCAATAAAATAGAATTATACATCCCACAAAAATCCTTGTTTAAATTATTGCATGGCATATAAATAAAAACATATCGTCTTTCATCCAATCATGCGGTTTTAAACCTTGAACCCGAATTAAAACATTCAAGATGACTTATATGAGATGGTTTAGATTATTATTCACCTTGCTTGGATAAGGAACTTGAGATTTGTTCTTGCTTTAATCTTCTTGGCTTGAATCTTAGCTTCTAATTGGATTTTTCTCTTCTTCTTAGGGTTATGGCCAGCCTTGTTTTCTTTTGTTTATGTTTATGTTTATGTTTTTGTAAGAGTGTAATGATAATGAAAAGGTTGTAAAGATTTTAAGGGTTATCGGGTTCGACTATTCCCATATTACCCTTGCCTTATTCTCTTAAGTATTTAACTTATAAACCATTTTGATAAATCCATTTATTTAAGGCACGACCCTAATTAGTTTTCAAATCTCAATTACCTTATTGCTATAGCCCCTACATTATTCTATTCAATTTATCTAATTAAATCTCCTGAATAATGCTATTTAAAATTAGGGGTGTTACGGGCTCCCTCCTTAAAGAATTTGATTCTCGAAATTCAGCAAGGACTAAATACTAATCATAGCAACCATCTGTAACATCTCCTAACTACCATACTAGCCTACCTTATTAGGAAGCAGTCTGTATAAAGTAGATATAGAACATATCCTTAAAGCAGATCAGGATAAGTATCTCTAGTCCTATCTTCTGTCTCCCAAGTATGGTTTTTCTCGTTGTCGCTCCACTGAACCTTTACCAACTTGACTATGTTATTTCTTAACCTCTTCTCATCTCTTGCTACAACCCAAACTAGTTGTCAAACAAAAGCCAAATCCAGTTCTACTATTAAGTCTTCCAATGTAGTCGGAGGAATAGTAGTCTTTGGATCATGCACATACTTACGAAGATGAGACACGTGAAACACATTATGGACACTTGCTAAACTGCTTCGCAACTCTATTCTGTATGCAAGCTTTCTAATTCTCTCTATAACTAAGAATGGCCCAACATAACTTGGTTCTAGTTTCGCTGATTTTCGGAATCGTGCTACACACTTCATTGATGATATCTTAGTAGTCCTATTTCCAACTGACAACTATAGATCCTTATGCCTCTTATCTACGTAACACTTTTGTCTAGATAGAGCTTCCTTCATCCTACCTCAAATCAACTCAATCTTCTATGTTGCCTCTTTTACCAGATCTGGACCTAAGACTAGTCTGTCTCCAGTTTCCAACCAACATGTTGGCAACTTGCAAGACTTTCCATACAAATCTTCGAAAGGTGACATTCCTATATTAGTCTGATAACTGTTATTATAGGAAAACTCAACTAAGTTTAGGTGGTCTTCCCTTGACCCACGCAAATCTAGTACACAAGCTCTTAATAAAACTTTGAGTACCTTGTTGACTCTCTCTGTCCGTCCATCTATCTGAGGGTGATAAGCAGTGCTCATCTTGAGCTTGGTACCTAACACATCATGTAGACTCTTCCAGAACTCGCTAGTAAACAGAGTATCTCTATCAATTAATATGCTACTAGGAATCCCATGCAGTCTAGCTATGTTTTTCATAAACAACTTAGCTAAAATAGGTGCCTTCCTAGTTGACTTAACTGGAAAGAAATGGGCACCCTTGGTCAACCTGTCCACTATGACCCAAATACTTTCATTTCCTTGATTCAACCTTGACAATCTGTCTATAAAATCCATGGATATCGAATCCCATTTCCAATCTGGTATCTCCAAAAGTTGAAGCAATCCACTCGGCTTTTGATGTTCGACCTTCACTTGTTGACAGTTCACACACTACTTTACCTACAAGACAACATCCTTCTTCATACCTTCCCAGTAGAAACTCCTTTTCATGTTTTGGTACATCTTTGTTCCCTCAAGATGAATTGTAAATTCCGATCGATGACATTCCCTTAGAACTTCCCTCCTTAAGTCCCCAACATTCGAAACACACAACCATTCTTTCTTTCTCAACCATCCCTTCTGGTCAAAGACTAAAATATTTTAGATCGTCAATCTCCAATCCAAACTCAAGCCTTTTAATCTTCTCGGCTAACAATCGATCCTCTTTCTGCGTAGAAGTAATCCTTTCGATCAGAACTGGTCGAACTTCCAAGCAGGATAACATAGCAGTGTTCTGACTAGAAGTAGTAGTCGATCTTAACTGCACACTACAAGTAGTCAAAGCCTCTAGGTTCTTCCATTCTGTTAACATAGCTAACACCACATTCCGATGTTTTCTGCTAAGAGCATCCGCTACTTTATTTCCTTTTCCAAGTGTACACTGTATACCAAAATCATAAGCTGCTAAAAACTCTAGCCACCTCTGTTGTCTCATACTTAACTCCTTTTGAGAGAATAAATACCTTAAAGACTTATGAACTGTATATAACTCAAATCTCTCCCCTAAGAGATAATGTATCCACACTTTCAGTGCGAAGATCACCGCTACCAACTTTAGATCATGAGAGGATATTTCACTTCATGTGGTCTAAGCTGCCGTTAAGCATAGGCAATAACTTTACCTTTCTACAGCAACACAGCCCCTAACACGGTTCCACATGCATCGGTAAAAGCTACTATTCCTTGATTCCCATTTGGAACTACTAGCACAGGTGAATTGATCAACAAACGCTTTAACTTAAGGAATGATTCCTCATATTTGTCAGAACAAATAAACTTTACGTCCTTCCTGGTTAGCTTAGTCAAAGGCGCTACTATCCGCGAGAAATCCTTAATAAACCTCCGGTAGTAACCAGCAAGCCCAAGAAAACTTCTGATCTCAGTCATTCTCTCTCATCTCTTCCATTTTTTAATAGCCTCGATCATATTCGGATCAACTGACAAACCCTTCTTTGAAACCACGTGACTAAGAAACTGAACTTTATTTCTTCCAGAAATGACACTTTGAAAACTTCGCTTTTAGTTGATGCTGCCTCAGCCTCTCAAGCACTACTCTCAGATTAACTTCATGCTCTCTTTCGTCCATAGAGTATATTAAAATGTCATCTATAAATACCAATACGAACCTATCCAAGTGCTCTTGGAAAACTAGGTTCAAATCCACGAAGAAAGGTGTTGCATTTGTTTACTCGAATGGCATCACTAACCACTCGTACGAACCATACCTAGTCCGAATCGCCATCAATAGAATACTGTTCTCTGCTACTCTTAGCTAATGGAAACCTGTTGCCAAATCCAATTGGGAAAATATTTTGAATACACTCAACTGATCGAATAAATCATCAATTCTTGGCAAAGGATACCTATTCTTCATCGTCTTCTCATTCAACTTACGATAGTCTATACACATCCTTAACGACCCATCTGGTTTCTTCATGAACATCATGTCTACTCCCAAGGAGAACTGCTTGGTCTAATAAAGCTCTTCCCTTCCAAGTCCACTAGCTACACCTTTAACTCTTTCATCTCAGTAGGTGTCATCCGGTTAGGTGGTTTACTTACAGGTGCAAGATCTATCTAAAACTCGATAGCTCACTTTGGCGGTAGCCCTGACACTGGCTCAAAAACATCTACAAACTCTTTTGCTACCAACATCTGATCTAACTCTTCTACTATTTCCATTGCATTCAACAAAGCGCAAGCACTGGAGTCTGACTTCTCAACCGAGTATATAATTCGGTAATGACTATTAGAGGTGTCTTAGAGATATTTCCCTATCTTGACAAAATATCCTATCATCATATTTATCTAACCAATCCATACCCAGAATGATTTCGAAGCCTACAAAATCAAAAACATACAAACTGCATGCGAACTTAAGACCTAACAATTCAAGTTCTAAATGATCACATCTCATCCTCAGAGTTACATACCCTCCTATCAGATTCGCAACCCTTAAGGAAGTAACAAGGTGTGAGGGTCCTAAACATAACATATCTACCAAACACTGAGATATAAATGATGCGATGCACCTGTATCAAATAGTACCCTAACTGGTACACTGTGAATCAAAAGCGTACCTTCCATCACAGTCTTTCCCTTCTCAGTAGCAGTTGGTCTAGAAGATGATGGTTCCAAAGCAAAAACCTTTCCCTTGTCCGCTCTGACTGATTCCGGACACTGATTCTTGTAGTGTCCAATCTAGTCATAGTTGAAGCACTTCGGTCCTTTCTTATCTGCAACCTTTTTCACTCTTCCAGTTCGACATTCATGAGCATAATGTCCTTTTTGTCGCACTTGTAGCAAACTTCCTTTCTTGGCAGCTCCGCTTTTCTGAGCTCCTTTCTTTTTAAAGAACTTCCTCTTCTTGCACTGAGAATCCTGAGTTTCAACCTACTTCTCTTTCCCAAAAGTAGAAAGCATCTCTTCATTCTAGATTTCCATCTCCACTACAACTGTACTTGGATCACAGAGTTGTGGCACTGTCGCCATGGTAATCTCGGGCTTAACCCTCGAATAAACTTCTTGTTCTTTTTAATGACGGTGTCAATGGTAGCATATCCTTATCTGGACAACTCATCAAACTTCGTAGCATACTCAATCACTGACATTTCATCCTCCACTAAGTCCATGAACTTCAGCAATACTGACTTGGCAAATTAAGACAAGAACCTCTCTTCGAATCTCCTTCGAAACTCTGCCCAAGTCAACTCTTCCTCGAGAACTCCCATGGTATCACCATTCCACCAATAAAGTGCTGCTCCCTACAACTGTCTCGAAGAAAGTCTTCTCTCCTGCTCATCATCAAATCCTAAGTCGATGAAAATTCTTTCACGGTACAATAACCGGTTTTCTACTTCAACGGCACCCTCTGTTCCTAAAAATGGCTTCCCACGAAGACTGGTATACTCCTTGCTCAGCTTGGCATAGTCATTGACAACTGGGGCCACATGATTAGCTCCTCCAACATTAATAGAATTACCCCAAGCTACTCCTGCAGCTGCTCCAACTTGCATGAGATTGATGAAGAACTAATACATCACCCTCATATCTATAGGCGGGGTTCTAGAACCTACATTGGCATTTGCGTTTGGATTAGCACCCAGATTCCATCTAGTATTGGGTTGAGCATTTCCATTAGTTGTGGCGCTTCCTCCATCTAGATTTCCTCTTTCGTTTCTTGCCTCCATATCTACCTTTCTCGTAAACCTGTATACGGGCCTTACGAAGATATAGAAGAACGGTCTAAGAGAGTGGGGAATACATACTTATATATATATATATATATAAAACAAATGCAAGTATGTTACTATAACATTAACCCAAATCTCGATCTCATTTTATGATTCATTGGGTTATGTTCTGAAAGTCTTTTAGGTTCAAATTTCCTTTTAAATTTACATAAACCTGATACCAACTTGTAAGATCCCCCATTTGTAAGACCAAAACTAACCGCTACAGATGCTGCAGTCATCCATAGTTATTAATTCTCGGTGACCAAATGCGGTAATGTTAAATACATTGATATACCAGAAACATATGAATATGAAAAAAATTAAACTCAATTTTAATTAAATTTCTCATTTCATTTTAGATTCATTCAATAATCCCATATGTAAGCCACATTCAAAGACAATACAATCTATTACCAAACACGCTATGAGCGACATATTAATAAGCCCACTTGGTATATCAGAGTCTAAATATAGGCATTGAACAACTTTGCCACTACATCCAATAATACAGCGGAATCAAACAGAAAGAGATCCTAATAGCTAGCTTGACTCTTGCACGTCTCCGGAAGCTTATTCGTCTAAAGGAGAACCTGAAAACCTTAACTCTCAAACTAATCAAAATCAATTGAGCACCAGAGAGTTTAAGGGGAAAACTTAACCTTTGAGTCTTATAAAAAGTCCGGTGTTAATAATAACCTACCATCTCGAACCATATAGATATCTAGTGAGGCCACGCCGCTTTGCAGAACGGATTTTCCCCTTACTAGTATCTTAACCCAATTTATAATAACCATATACTGTGCACCTGCATCCACAATGGTTAAGACATAACATAATAAAATGTATCATGATAATATGCAAACATGCAATATGCTCTAGATTTCCCTGTTATCCAGGTTTTTAACCCAGTAGAAACCAATAGAGAACATAACAATCTTGTGGGGACAGGATGGTTCAGAACTTAACCAGAAAAGCCAAGACAAGGGATCAACAAGGGCTAAGCGGTACGACTAAGACAACGACTGGGATCAATGGAGCCGAGAGATCAGGATTCCTTTAATCTAATTAGTAGTTGAACGTAAACAAGTAGTGAATTGCCATCAAAATGTAAAAGAAATGATAAAAGGCTATGGGAACATCTCCAAGTCTAGACTCCCAAAAAATCCTAATGCTTAGCTCATCAGCGACCCATGCGTCTGCTCAAACCATCAAACAAACTAGATATGGAACATTATCAAAAAGAGGCAAGACTTGGTCCGCAAAATGAACCAAGGCCATGGGTCGCCAGCGACCCATAGGCCATGGGTCACCAGCGACCCATGCTTTTGGCCCGTTTTGTAAGCCAAAGCCCCCTTAAGTCGCCTAACACCTACCTGCGAGCTGATGAAGACAAGCCTGGCCCAAAAGTCCTCCAACCTCTATAAATACCATCCCACCTGCAACACAAAGATGGTCTTTTCCGGACTGGTTGCTGAAGCTCTGCTGGAATTATTCTTCACCCTCTACCTCCCTTACAACTGTCTCCAGAGGAATACACTGTGATTCTCTAGTGGATTCCAACTCTGGAGATTCAATTTAGCTAGAAAACAATCAAAGCCTTGTAATCGAACATCTATTGTAACAACAATCAGTCTAAAATAAAACTAAAAATTGGGTGTAGGCTTCATTAACAGCAGAACCACTATAAAAATTCTTTGTCTACTTTCTTTTACTGTTCTTTCCTTATACTGTTATATATTATATTACTCTATCAGAACATGGCTGGTGCTTTCTAACTCTAACCAGGGTGTTGGTCCATTTTTTGGGTTAACATTTTGGTGCTTTCACTGAGAACCCAACTCAAGGTCCAGATCTAGCGATCTACTTTGGATCTCGTAGGTCCAGAAGTTATATCCCTAGTCTTTGCTCTAAGAAATCACTTTTTTAGAATTAATGCCTCTCAGAAGAAGACGAACTGCCTCTGGAAGGTCTATAGGGGGGTAGTAGCTGGAGAAGATGTTAGTACCCAACAAACCGAAGTGAATGGTGCAATCTTAGGGAATCAGGCTCCTGCCTCCTCCAGTCAGCATGAAGTTGTTACCAAGGATGAGTTAAATAAAATTGTTGATGAGATCAACCAAAAAATGGAGAATAGCCAAAAGGCTCTAATGGATAAGCTTAACGCTCTCTAACCCTACAGTCAAATCCCGATCCAAGGACTATGCCCGAACCCGCGGCTGCTATGGAAAAAGAGAATTCCTCCGTTTCTGGTCAACATAGAAGAAACGGAAAAAGCCACAAAAAAGAGTGACAATAGGACTTAATGTGGATGGAAATGCAAGTATTCCTTATGCCACACGACAACCTATTTTGATTTTGAGTCAGGGGGCAAAGACCCCCGTAGAAGACGTAGCTATGGATCTTCCCGACTCAGAGGATGGAGAGCCAGACGACAAACTGGAAGAAGATGCCAACACAATTGATAATGCAAGGAATACCCAAACTACTTTAGTGAGACCAACCACAAGCCAACAGAACCCTGCAGGAGTGGCTCTCCTAAAGACAGGAGAGTATAGGCCTCAGCCCACTCACCAAGACCGTTAGCAAAGTCAAACACTTGGCTTAGTGACTGATCATCGTCCTCAGGACTACCGGACCTCGGAGGCATACATAGCGGACATGGTTAATTGATTGATGGAGGAGAGTAAAGATAGAAGAGATGATGAGTAGGGATCTGCGCCAAGTCAGACTCCCTTCACTGATGAAATCTTGAACAAGAGATATCCAGAAAAGTTCACAATGCCAAGTATTTCGTCCTATGATGGAACGAGGGACCCGAAGCCTCACTTGTACAAATACAATTGGTATATGGACAGAGCAAATGCCTTTGAGGCTGTTCGATGCAGATGTTTCCCTATCTTTCGTGAAGGGGTTGCGTCAATGTGGTTCACTAAGTTTCCACCAAGATCTATCTCTACTTTTGACCAACTAGCGACAAGGTTGCTTGATCAGTTCGGACTCCATACTGCACAGCCAAAAGATGTCATGTCCCTATCTGGGTTGTTCCAAGGGCGTAGCGAGTCATTAAAGTCTTTCATGAATAGGTTCAATACCACGGTGACCAAAGTAAGCAACCCCAGTGAAGGTATGGTGTTTATGGCATTAGTTCGTGCCATTCACCTAGAAACAAAATTCGAAAAGTAGATTAAAATGAAACAACCTACCACCAGGAAAAATTTCAATCGCAAAGCATGTAAGTACTTAAGGTTGGAGGAAGCGAGGAATTGAAAGGGAATTCTACTAGTGCGCAACCGGCAAATGCTGGGCAAAGCGATATAGCAATGAATCAAAATGCGCACACTTCTCAAACTGCTAAAGGAACCACTGGGAAAGACGGGAATTCAAAGAGAAAAGGTCAAAACTCCAATAAGAAGAATGGTAATGCAAGCAATAAAAAGCTCAAAGGGTTTAAGCCCGAAGGTTACACTCCCATGAGTGACACACCGGAAAACATTTTTCTCGCAATTTAAGGAACCGAGGAATGCAAAGCCACCCAGAAAGGAGGCGAATGAGCAACAAAAGCGCTCATGGAATTTCGGCCGCTTCCACGAGACACACGGCCACAATACGAACGAATGTCGCCACCTAAAGAATCTTATTGAGGAACTAATCCAGAATCACAAACTCCAGCAGTACATAAAACAGTCGCAAAACCACGATCAATCTGCGACTTCTCAGCACCCAAGAGAATGAACGAATCAAGCTAGAACCAGTGAAGAATGGTCGAAACGAACTAACCAAAGGCTTATTATCAGAAAAATATCTAGGGGACCACATCCAGCATAAAGAAGTTGGGGGGAAATGGAGCAATATGCAAGTTCGTTGAAGAACGCTCCGAAGGAATCATGTTTGGCCGTGGAAGATAAAACTGTAGCTAAGATGCAAAGGATCTTTAATGATGATATTGTGTTTCGAAATCGGGACACCGAAGGGATCGAAGCTCCAACTCTCGATCCAATGGTGGTGACGGTAGGAATTGGGCCTGCTGTAGTTCGGCGGGTGTTGGTTGACAGCGGCAGCTCTGTTAACATTCTCTTTAAACACACTTTCGATCAAATGAAGATTGGCATGAAAAGTATGTCCGCATGCCACACAAATATTCAGTGGTTTACTGGTGAACCCAAGCAACTGGTGGGAACAATTGACCTACCCGTGGAGCTCGGAGAGGATGAGCGAAGGGTCACCCTCATTCTGACTTTTATGATCCTGGAGGAAATGTTAGCATACAACGCCTTCTTAGGACGGCCCGCATTAGACGACTTTAGAATAGCACTGGCCCAATGGTGCCTTGCAATGAAGTTCCCTATGGAACACTGAGTCGGAATTGTGAAAGGAGACCAAAGCTTCGCCCGGGAATGCTACATCGCAGAATTGCATGAGTCGAGAAGAAAGGAAAAAGGAAAGGATGTGGGGAAAACCCTCCACATCTGTGAACCCTCCGAATAGCAACTACAGAACCACCTTTGGCTCGAGGACCTTAGCCGATTCGACAGGGCTTTAGACCCTAGAAATAAGAGCTCAGAGGAGGATCGGGCAACACCGGTTGAATTGACGGTCTCTATCCTAGTCTGTATGGATGACCCAACACGGATCATGAAAATTGGGTTGCAGCTTGGAAACAAGATGCGGTCAGAACTAACCAAATTCCTTTACGCCAATTTGGATGTATTTGCTTGGACACACTCCAATATGTGTGGGGTATCACCTGAAATTGCCTGCCACGCTCCCAATATTGACCCCAAATTCACACCGGTAAAGCAAAAAAGGCGCAGCTTGGGCCCCAAACGGTCCAAGGCATTGAGAGAGGAAGTAGATAAACTGATTGCTAAAGGCTTCATTCGAGATGCAACCTACCTTGAATGGATATCGAACCCAGTCCTAGTCAAGAAGTCTAATGGAAAATGGCAAACTTGTATTGATTTCTCGAACCTCAACAAAGCCTGTCCGAAGGATAGCTTCCCGCTCCATAGGATTGATCAACTGCTGGATGGAACGGTGGGACACAAACTGCTGTCATTTATGGATTCATACTTGGGCTATAACTAGATCCCGATGCATGAACTAGACCAAGAGAACACCAACTTCATTACCAATTTGGGACTGTACTATACCGAGTAATGCCATTCGGTTTGAAAAATGCAGGGCAACGTACCAAAGTCTAGTGAATACTATGTTAAAATGCCAGATTGGGAAGGCTATGGAAGTTTACATGGATGATATGTTCGTCAAATCCCGATTGGCTGCTAACCATCTAGATAATCTCGCTGAAGTGTTCGAAATACTCCGCAAATACGGAACGAAGTTCAACTACTTAAATGTCACTTCAGAGTAGCATCTAGTAAATTCCGAGGATTCATAGTAAGTGCTCGGGGCATCGCAGCAAATCTAGTGCAAGTAACAGCGTTACGGAAAGTCCAAGCCCCTAAAAATAACAGAGAACTTTAAAGCTTGAATGGAAAGGTCACATCACTGAGTCGGTTCATCTCTAAAGCTACAAACAAGTGCATAACGTTCTTCAATGCACTATAGAAAGGAAAGAAAAACTTTGAATTGAGCGAAGCATGTCAAACAGCTTTCGAGGAATTGCTGCGACACATGGAAACTCCCCCGATCTTAACAAATTTAGTGGATGGAGAAGACCTATTCATCTACTTAGCAGTTTCCCCGCATGCACTGAGCGCGGCTCTTGTGCGGGAAGAAGCAAGAATCCAACGACCTGTGTACTACATTAGCAAATGATTCACCAGAGCTGAGAAGAATTACCCAAAGCTGGAAAAGCTAGCGTATTGCCTTTTGATCACATCCTGAAAATTACAACCGTACTTCCAAGTTCATTCGATTAAAGTATTGACTGACCAGTCCCTGAAGCAAGTTTTATACCGGCCAAAAACTTCTGTACGACTACTCAAATGGAATATAGAGTTGAGGCAATACGACATCACATACCATTCAAGGAAAGCAATCAATGGGCTAGCGTTGGCCGACTTCATTGCCAAATATAACATAAGGGATGACAAGGAGGAAGTTTAGTTGGAAGTAATCACGTAATGAAAGCTCTTCGTCGATGGTGAATCAAACAACCTCTGTTCGGGAGCAGCGCTAGTGCTTGAAACCCCCGAGGGGCGAGCCATTAACTATGTTTTGCGCTTGGAATTCCCAGCAACAAATAACGAAATAGAGTATGAAGCCTTGATCATTTGACTAAAGGTTTTGAAGGAACTCGGGATAAAATCTATTCACATATACAACGACTCCCAGCTGTTCGTCTATCAAGTGAAAGGGGAATACCAAGCGCGTGGAGAAAATCTCGCCCTATTCTTGTCCAAAATAAAAGGGCTCTTAAGTGATATTGAGCACTACTCCATAACTCACATTCCACAAGAGAAAAACACCAAGGCAAACTATTTGTCCAAGCTGGAAAGCTCTGGAGAAGCCCAGTCATTGGGATTGGTTCCAGTTGAAATGCTAACCAACCCGAGTATGGATGAAATGGACGTGGATTGGGTTCTAGAGACCACCGTTGAGCCAGATTCATGGATGACACTAATAAAGGACCATCTACTTGCAGGAACCCTACCAACTGACTGAAATCAACCGAAGAAGCTCCTCCGCAAGGCACCAAGGTTAATGATACAGGATGGGATACTCTATCGAAGAGGATTCTCGACCCCTCTTCTTAGGTGTGTGACCAATGATAAAGCACGACAAATCCTGAATGAAGAACATGAAGGCAAATGCAGAGACCACACTAGAGGGCAGACATTGGCAAAGAAAGTCCTTCGATACAGATATTTTTGGCCAACACTAAATCACGACGCTGTAGATCATGCAAGAAGATGCGATCGCTGTCGAAGATTCAGAAAAATTAAGAGAACTCCTTCAATGGAACTGATACAAATGGTTAGCCCATGGCCATTTGCGATATGGTAGATCGATCTAATTGGTGTCCTTCCAATGGCTAAAGGAGAAGCCAAATATGCAATAGTTGCTGTAGATTATTTCATAAAATGGGCTGAAGCGAAACTGCTAGCCACCATAACCACAAAGAAAGTTATTAACTTTGTCACTAAAAATATAATTTGTAGGTTTGGTATGCCGCAAAAAATAATCACTGACAATGGAACCAGTTTCGAAAGTGCCGAGTTCAAAGACTTCTGTAGGCGCTTTCGAATCGAAAAAACTTTTCCGCAGTGGCTCATCCATAAACAAACAGGCAAGTGGAAGCAATACACAAGATCATCAAATCCACCATCAAAATGCGATTAACAAAAGAAAAAGGAAATTGGGTTGACGAACTTCCACTCACACTATGGGCATACAGGAAAACACACATAGCGGCAACTGGCCACACTCCATTTGCATTAGCATATGGTTCAGACCTAATGAATCCTGTTGAATTAGAAGTCCCCTCACACCGATGGAAGAATTTCAATTAATCACAAAATCGAGCAACTCCTACTTGAATTGCTAGACATGGTCGATGAAAAAAGAGAAGAAGTAGAGTTGATAATGGCTGCCCACCAAAAAAGGGTTGCACGGTACTTCAAATCCAAAGTTCATAGTCAGACCTTCGAAGTTGGAGATCTCGTGCTTAAGCGAGTTTACCCTATACCGGGAGCCTTCGGACAAAACTGAGAAGGACCATATGCCATTAACCAAAAGCTCAGCGATGAGACTTTCAAGCTGACAACCGTCGATGGGGTCGTAGTTCCCAGAGCCTAGAATAGCGAATCGCTTCGCCGTTATTTCATCTAAAAAACTATTTTATGTATTTTCTATTTCTTCAGCAAATAAGCCATCCTGGAAATTCCGATGGCATTGTAAATAGTCAAAGAATCTGCCATGCTTTCCTTAATAAAGTTTGCTTCTTGAACCAACCAAACTGTGTTCATAATAATTACCCACCGAGTCGACGGAAGCAAATCGACTCAAAATGTTGGATCGAAAAAACCCAATCTTTGCCCTCTGACAATTAGACTGCTCCGGCAGCATCAAGAGGGCTAAGAAAAAACTAAAACTCCTCGTGTTGCCCGAAGATAGGCCACATTGAGGATCCCCAAAACTAAAACTCCTCGTGTTGCCTGAAGATAGGCAACACCAAGGAAAATAAAAACTCCTTGTGTTGCCCGAAGATAGGCAACACTAAGGAAAATCCAAACTCCTCATGTTGCCCGAAGATAGGCAACAACAAGGAGCCCCAAAATAAAAACTCTTTGTGTCACCGAAGATAGGCAACACCAAAGAAAATCAAAACTCCTCGCGTTGCCCGAAGATAGGCAACACCAAGGAAAATCGAAACTCCTCGTGTTACCTAAAAATAGGCAACATCGAGGAGCACAAAGATAAAAAACTCATCGTGTAGCCCGAAGATAGGCAACACCGAGGAGCACTAAAACTAAAACTCTTCGTATTGCCTGAAGATATGCAACATCGAAGAGCCTCAAAATAACAACTCCTAGTGTTGCCCGAAGACAGGCAACCTCAAGGAGCACCGAAAAGAAAACTCCTCGTGTTGCCTAAAGATAGGCTACACCAAGGAAAATAAAAACTCCTCGTGTTGCCCGAAGATAGGCAACACCAAGGAAAATTCAAATTCCACGTATTGCCCGAAGATAAGCAACATCGAGGAGCCCAAAAATAAAAACTCCTCGTGTTGCCCGAAGATAGGCAACACTAAGGAAAATCAAAACTCCTCGCATTGCCCGAAGATAGGCAACACCGAGGAAAATTGAAACTCCTCGTGTTGCCCGAAGATAGGAAACATCGAGGAGCACCAAAATCAAAAAACTCCTCGTGTAGCCCAAAGATAGGCAACAGCGAGGAGCACCAAAACTAAAACTCGTCGTGTTGCCCAAAAGATAGGCAACATCGAAGAGCCTCAAAATAACAACTCATCGTGTTGCCGAAGGTAGGTAACCCCAAGGAGCACCGAAATGAAAACTCGCTTTGTTTCTCGAAGATAGGCAACACCTAGGAAAAACAAAAGCCACACATCTCATGAGCCACGCACCAAAATTCTAACTCTCGAGTTGCCCGAAGATAGGCAACGCCAAGGAGCGTGAGAAACCGCACACATATAGTCAGGAATTATGAGTGCAACCCGGACAAAATCGCCGCTGGAAGGGGGGCACTCAATGATCGACAACACATACCCATGTGCCAATTGCGCATTCACCTGAATGTCGCCAAAAAATGAGATTACATGCTAAAATCACAATATCTCTGAAAAAAGTAGAGTCGAGTTGTAACTTAGCCAAATTTTTAATAAAG
The DNA here is from genome assembly GCA_030737815.1 of Allium fistulosum. Taxonomy (NCBI): domain Eukaryota; kingdom Viridiplantae; phylum Streptophyta; class Magnoliopsida; order Asparagales; family Amaryllidaceae; genus Allium; species Allium fistulosum. The sequence goes on along the minus strand of CM060904.1, from coordinate 1,249,448,672 downwards.
ATTAGTTAAACCATAAGTTATCGACAACTTGAAAATGGTTTGAACTGAACAGGCCTAAGAACTGGGGGGCATACACCTGTACTGAGACAGAACTAAACAAATACAATAAGTTCATAAGTCTGTAATGAGACAGAACCAAAAAATACAATAAGTTCACAAGTTCTATCGCTCCAAACAACAACAAGTTCACAAGTTCTATCTCAAAGTTTAATCAACTTCTAAATAAAAATTCCAAACTAAAATTTCTATGTTTTATCAACTTCCAAACAAAAATTCTAAACAAAAATCTCTAAGTTATGTTGCTTTGAAGAACTTTGGCTATAATTACATAACTAACAAAGTATGAAATGAAACAAGCACAAAAACACATAACAAATATGAATAGACAGATGAAAGTACAGTCAAAATATCATCGTATTGCTTATAATTTTCTGTACATATGATCAAAATGTGGGGGCCATACTTTTCGTCGACGGGAATTCTATCGGTTTAGAAATCCGTCGAATGAATTTAAATTAAAATTAACCGCAAGCGCACGACGTATAATTCTAGTACGTGGCGAGTACGGATCGATCCACATGAAATTGTTTGATTCTAAATTTCTATTCAATCAAATTAAACCAAAGTTGAAAGCGATTAGCTAGAAAATGTAAGAAAATTGACAAAAAGAAAGTGATAAAAATATGAGAGTAGAAACATAATTTAGAGATAAATTCACTCTCTAGATCACATAGTTCAACAAAAATGAAATTATGATCCCACTTTTTTGGTCATTAGTGAATTCAAATGATGTGTTTATCATAAGTATGACTTATTTGTGCTATAAATTAGCTCAACATAAGCTATCAAACTGTAACACACCCCTTAAACCACTTACTAACTCTTAGGAAAATGAAAACAAAGTTGGAAATGAAATCTATTTTAAGTATGGCCTATTAACTATTAATTAGTAATATAGACCATCAAATTTTAATTTCAACATTCACTTCATTACCATCATCATATGTAGATGAAGAGGTAATTATTGTTTGTGATTGTTTAAGCATAGCCTATTTTTTGTCAACAATATAGGCTATCAAATTCAAAGCAAAACCAACAAGTTAAACAACTTCAAGCCTTGTCATTAGGCACAAAAAGTGAGCAATAATTATCAAAATATTGAAGCTACATGATTAGAGAGCTTCATTACCCCTAAATTGAAGGGGTTTAACCTCTCATTTGTGTTATCATATCAACACTTGTAGCATGCAACATGAAACTAAAAAAAGGAAAATGAAAGCAAATGAAAAGGGAACTATTCTACTTGCATAAAATAAAATCTATTCTACTTGCATAAATAAGTAAATCTACACTACTAACATGAAAGTAAATAAACAAGAAGAGAAAAGAGCATGTTTTAAATTGCATAAAAAAATAAATTATATGAAATAAGAAATGGCTAAGTAGCCATGAAAAGAAAGAGAGCTCTCATTTTATTTTTGATCCTAAACTAAACTAAGAGAAGAGAGCCTAAAAGAAGAGAGACTAATTACATGAAGATAAGAGGTATTTATACATGTTTGGAAACCCTAATTCATTTTTTGGGAACTACCCAAACTACCCTCTTAGGAAGTGTGGAGGCCAAGTAATCATTAAGGCCATTTGCATGTGGATTAGCTCTAATTTTTACATTATGGTAGGTGGGTAGGTGGGGTCCTCCTTTATCATGCCTTTGAATTATTTCCATCTTCATTCTTTACCTTCACTCTTGTGCATGCATATATCTTCATGAAACCACTTGTATATGAAGCCAAATTCCTACAAATTAATATAGAAATTTTCAATTAAATTTTCTCAAATTAATATATGCACAAAAATGACCATTTTGCCCGTATATGAAGATGAACATGTGACGATTTGAAAATAATTTGAATTTTGGTTTAAACATGTTAAAATACCTGATATGATCCTTTTTTAAATTTAAATAGATTAAATATGGTGGTAAAAATATGCACATTTACGTGCATATTACATACCCACACCACAATGACCAACAAAGAGAAAATACAAACTCTACAGTAAGGACGCAAAATGCAAACTCTGCACTTGAACAAAAGGATTCAAAAGTAAAAAAAACAAGTCAGTCTTCTTGTGTGCTGCTGGCCAAAATCATGTCCATCCTCATGCCAGCCACTCAATGCTTCTTGCCACCGCTTCCCTTTCCACCTCTGGTTGGTAGCTTCTACTTCTTTTCGGCAGAGGTGTCGCTGCAAGTGATGTCAACATGCACTTCGTTGGCAATCTCCTCCTCCTCCTCATGTTTTTCAGAAGAGCTTCCCTTTCCTTCTCGTTTTTGTGACTTTTGGGAGCTCTTTGAAGCTTTGACTACCTCCACCTTTTCCTTTTTGACGGCAACTACATCATGCTGAGTCTTCTACGGCTGCTCCATCTACGTCTCCTGCTCCTTATCCTCTGTAGCAGTTATATCACCTTCCAAAGTAGCTAAGGTGTCGTCCAAGCCATGGAGCGCCGCTATTTTCTCGGCCTCCGGCCCTAGTTTTGAACTAGATGTGGATGTGGGAACTACAACAGGAACAGATACAATCTCAGAGGATGTGAAAATGGCAGCAGGCGTAGGCACCGAAGTAGTTGGCGCATCAACAGGAAAAGTGGATGGACCTATAAGATCAAAAAGGAAAGTGTTAAACTCCTCTTGCTCCTGTTGTGTAAAATGGAGACTCCTGAATTCGAAAGAAGCATGGACGTTACCTGGACCAGAGGAAGGATCACGAACGACGACTTCAAACTCATGACCTTCGCCTTCTATGAGGGCTCCACCACATGATGATCAATGTCAAGTCCGGAGCTCATTGGTTTGTGGTGGAGTTGCTTTGATGGTTCACCCCCGTCGGAGGTAGAAGGCTTGGTAAACACGTCAGTAGCAAATATCGGGGCAGCATCAGTAGCCTCCTCCTCTCGTTCAACCCGTAGGATCTCCTGGCCCATAAGCAGCGCCTTCTTGGAGTCATCATTGAGATAATCATCTCGCAACTCTTGATCTGTATAAAAGTCACCGCTCTCAGCAAAGCAGGATAAGGTTTCCTCCCAAACAAGGGCCAGGGTGCGCGGATACTTCGAACCAAGGTCGTTGAGGCTCTCTTGACGCAATAAGGAGTTAACATAAAATTTCATGATCATTGCGTCCAGCTTCTCCATTTTCAGATCAAAATCATGTTGGAAGTCCAGATAATCTGTTGTCACTGCAGCCTTCTCAACCTCAACAACGGTCTTGGTGGCACTGAGTTGTGCGACCTAAGCCTGTAACTTGACGATGGTCTCGACTTGGTCGGAGATCGTTTTGTTGTGCCCCTTGACAATTAGACCGCGATCGACGATTGTTTTCCGTTGAGCTTCAATGATAGCATTGCAAGCGGTCACTTGTTCTTTCAATTTAGCCTCTTCCACATGATTTTTTTAATTTCCTCTCTCTAGACAATCTCGATCTTCTCATGCACGTCCTTCAACTTCTTCATTAGGCTGGTGGTTCTCCTACTTTCCCGAAGTGTTGTCTCCTTCTACTCCTCCTCCAACTGTTTAATTTTAGCATCCCGATCAGCCAACGCCCTTTCAAAGTCATCCTTTTCGTTTTCGAAGGAGAGGATCTCTTGGTAATTATTTCTATTAGTGTTCACCAGCTACTTGCAGAGCTTCCCCCATTTCTCGGCCTACTCTAGGTTGTTTTGGATGGCTTTGAGATGCGGCATGAAAGAATCCCTACGAATGGGATGAAGGTCCATGTCGAACTTAACCCCTCTTAAGAACCAACCCGAAAGCAAGGCCACAAGCTTAGGGGGGCCCGAAGGAAGAATATAGGCCGGCCTCTAGTGGGGATGAGATTCGCCAGGGGTAGCAGTAATAATGGAGGAAGATGGAACATGTGCTGGGGGCAGAATCGAGGCAGAAGTGATAGGGATCTCTTGGTCCATAGAAGTGTGTTTCGAAGCGAGCTCTGAAAGATGGGAGCGATGGTTGAACTTCGATTTCTTTGATGGCTCGTCCCTTTCCACATGAGATCTTATTTTCTCGTACCCGCCTCTATGTGAATGAGCTCTATCTCTCTCCTTTTTGCGACGGCTTTCAGCTTCGAGTTCTTTCCTCCGCCTGTACTCTTTTCTGTCTCCCAGACTTGATGGCGGTTGGAGGAGCGCATGGGGTACCGCTGTGAATCGGTATAGTTGTCTTAGAAGCCTCGTACTCTCGTCATACCTGGAATGAGGAATAGATAAATTTCAAAGGCATAGATTAAGCTGAGCAAATATACGAAGAAATGAAAGAATGGAAACAAGTGTAATTCTAGCGCAACGTGCTGTGTATTTCTAATATGGGCCTAAGACGTCGTCACGAATCGAAACAAACTACTGTCGAAGGGGGGATCGGACTGACTTCGGTTGTTATAAGCATAGCCGAACTAACTGAGGGCACGATATCGTCTAAGCAGGAAGGAGTCTGGTCGAATTTAAAATCTCCTTTCATGAGTGCATCGAAGTCAACAAAAACGTCGCTGAAATCTCCGAGCCCTGCTCCGATATTCTTACTCGGAGAGTCTGGATGACTTTTGGTCTTAGGGATTTTGCTTTCACTGCCGACATTGGGAAGAGATGGACTCGGGGGAACGAGACTCATTCCCGGTCTCATCACACGACTCTGAATCGTCACCATCAGATTCTAACGAGAACTAATCACTGGCAGTTGTTTCATCGCTGCTACTTTTGAACTCTCCCTCTTCCTTTTCCGAATCCACCACGGCCTTGCCTTCTCTATGTACAAATTCTTCTTCCGCCTCCTCCGAAATCAAGGGCATTCTAGCTGTACTGCTCAGACCAGCCGCAGTGGCTTCTTCCTTCTCATAGGCTTCATCAAGTGATCCTCTTGACGAGCTACCTATCTCCTGACCTTCCACATAACCGTGGGAAGAAGAAGAGGATCTTGTGTGAACTCTGGCTTGACTGAGAGAGGGAGCTTCAATCTGAGCGATGAATCTACCCAGAGCTATTAGTCCATACCGACGTAAGTTCTCATCGGTCAGTAGAACTTTAATGCTTCTCTCCTCGGGACTGATGGCTTTTAAAGTCTCATAAACTTCATTAAGTGTCACATCTCTATTCGGCCTTAGGATAACTGCAAGAGATGTATAATTAGTTAGAGACTCCATTACGACATTTTGAAGCTCGACAAGTAGAAAAGAGAAGCTTACCCCCTGTCGTCCGTCGGCGATTGAACCCCTCGGGGCATCTGACGAAAAAATATTACATTTTGAACTGTGATAAGTTGCTTTGCAAGCATAACACGATCTTTCGATTCCTTTGGGCCTCAATTATAATCAAAGAGGGACAATCGTCTCTTCTCTTGAATGCCAGAAAATACCGCAACTCGTCGAAATTGGGGGCACGGTTGAACGTCCACATGAAAAGGACGTGCAAGCAAGTAAGGATGGCGTAACCATTCGGATGAAGCAGGAATGGGGGCGAATCCCAAGTTTGAGAGCGTCCCACGTAGAAAATCATTGAAGGGGGCTCAGTTCCGTTTGGACACATGTGTTTATGGCAAGCAGTGTACCCCAATGAGGGCATATGAGCGAATTCATCTTTCGTCGACAGACGATCATCCTCTTCAGGAATTCCATGCTGTGTACATATACTATGAAGAATCTTGGCGGAAACCACTAACGATGCTCTTTCGAGTGGATTAAGCAGGACTCGAAAGTTGGGAGGCATGTGGTCTATGATGGGCCCAACCAGAACTAATTGACCGTACAAGGCTTGCGAGATAGACGATGATTCAGCTTCGGAGAGCACCAAGCTTCGCCCGTTGGACTTACGACACGTGGATGGCTGCTTCATTCTGTACAACAAAACTCACATCCGAAAATGGTCTGGTAAATTTATCCTAATTTTATAAGTTTTCCCTATCACACTTGAATTTCAAACAAACTTTGACTTGTAATCGACACGTCGGACTTCAAATGCGAACTGGTGCAAATGCAGTGAGTTGTCTATAAGGATAAATTCGGTACTCAATGCGCTACAAACGCTCTATCCTATGTAGATAGTTCGCGCATAGTGGAAAAAGAGAAGAACTTCCCATGTTAGTTCGTTTTTTACTTTTTGTTTACATCTTGTACACTTACCCGTTATCGATCAATGATCGATAACGGATCTGTTGTCCGAAGCGACACGGAAAACTCTTTTCACTGCAGGAGCACCGAGTGCGGAATAATCAAGCTGGATAAGCCTAGATTCTCTAAATTGAACAATGATTTTTCATACGGTGGCTTCTGTGAAATTCGGCACAAGTCAATTTTGGTCTAAAGGATGAAAATAGAAAAACGTGTCAAGCATTAGGCCGAAGCCCGAATGTCGTTCTGGGAGACAACTCAAGACCCAATTTACTATCTTCCTCCTTTAAACCGCAATTAACTCAAACTTCCCACAATCAATGTCACAAGCAAAAGCTAGTCATCAAATCATTGTACCAACATGATAATAAGCGAACCAACCAAGCAAACCAACCTCAAACTGATTTAAAGGCACAAGAAGAATCGCTAATCAAACTCAACGAGCTTTGGATTGGATAGCGGGCGAGCTAATGATGGATCGGCAACATACCAAAAAGGGGCAAGGTTTCAGATTCGAACATGATGATGGATGGCTAGGGTTTCGCGAGAAAATCAAAAGCGTGGACGGATGAACGACGAATGGATCCAAGCAAGGCAAGGAATTAGGTCAAGATGTTGCTTGATCGCTTTAGATTGAGTTGTTGGAAGGATTGATCATGTGGAGAAGTGGAAGCTCGGGTCAAATAAATGATATGGGTTGGCTAAGGGAAAATAAGTAGGTAGGCAAGAGGGTAGAATATTTCTAAGTAATCGAGTCGCCAGTGACTCGACCCATCATGGGTCGTGGGTGACCTTACCTATCTTCGAAAACGTTAGGAAATTTTTTTATACAGATAGGTTGCTAGTGACCCATCCCACATGGATCGCTAGCAACTAAGCAAAAAAAAGAAAAAAAAGAGGGGGGAGGAGGAAAAGAAAGGAAAATTTCACTTGTTATTTTCAAGCTCGATTTCCTGCACATATTCACCATTCCGAGATGATCGGGAAGTTACAAGAAGAAATGTGATATATTGTGATAAGCAGAAGCCGTCAGAACCGAAGAGAGAAGACCAATAACATTGAGTTAGCATACTTGTAAAGCCCTAATGCAATCAACCGGGAATTAATAAATGGATGTTGAAAGCAATAACTTCTAGTGTATGCCTTGTTTACAACGAAGACATACTCTAGGGGGCAAATGTTATTCAGGTTTTTAACCTAGCAGAAACAAATAGAGAACATAACAATCTTGTGGGGACATGATGGTTCAGGACTTAACCAGAAAAGACAAGACAAGGGATCAATAAGGGCTTTGTGGTACGACTAAGACAACGACCGAAATCCACGGAGCCGAGAGATCGGCTTTCCTTTAATCCAATCAGTAGCTGAACGTAAACAACTAGTGAATTGCAATAAAAATGTAAGTGCAACGATAAAAGGCTATGGGAACATCTCCAAGTCCAGACTCCAGAAAAATCCTAAGTTCTTATCTCATCAGCGACCCATGCCTCTGCTCAAACCATCAATCAAACTAGATATGGAACACTATCAAAAAGAGGCAAGACTTGTTCCGCAAAATGAACCAAGGCCATGGGTCGCCAGCGACCCATGGTTTTGGCTCATTTTGCGAGCCAAAGCCCCCATAGGTCGCCTGTAACCTACCTGCAAGCTGATGAAGACAGGCCTGGCCCAGAAGCTCTCCGACCTCTATAAATACCATCCCACCTGCAAAATAAAGAGGATCTTCTCCGGACTGGTTGTTGAAGCTCTGTTGGAATTATTCTTCACTCTCTACCTCCCATATAACAGTCTCCAAAGGAATACACTGTGATTCTCCAGTGGATTCCAACTCTGGAGATTCAATCTAGCTAGAAAACAATCAAAGCCTTGTAATCGAACATCCATTGTAATAGCAATCAGTCTATAATTAAACTATAAAGTCGACGTAGGCTTCATTAACAGTCGAACCACTATAAAAATTCTCTGTCTACTTTCTTTTACTATTATTTCCATATATATGTGATGTTGCTCTGTCAGAACAGGGCTGGTGCTTTCAAACCCAAACTAGGGTGTTTGTCCTTTTTTTGGGTCAACATTCCCGTCCCCATTTGCCTGACTATCTGTCTCAAGTTTTAGTTTCTAGGGTCACTATTAACCTATTAGTTTTCATGGGCTAACTAATAACCTGTTCAATTCTTTATGGATTTCCTATCCACTTTCATAGTTTTCATGGGATCACTATGTACCTATTGGTTTCTACCAACAATATTATCTAAACATAGTTTTTAAGGGCTTACTATGAACCTATTGGATTCTCCAATAACATCTCTCATGTTATAGTTTTCATGGGCAGACTATGAACCAAATGATCTTTATCATTAACTTGTTTCGGACATAGTTTTCATGGAATCACTAAGAACCTATTGGCCTCTGCCAATAACAATTTCTGTAATATATTTTTTATGGGCTTACTAAGAACCTGTCTAAACCAATGATCTTTGGTCAGCTTTGGGCATCCTATATTATGGTCCAACTGATCTCCTAGATGCAATTCTACTCAAACATGAGTTAATTCAATATATATTCACTACTGGGTCAACCTAGCCGGTTATTCTGCCCTTAACACACCAAATTGCAGTTTTGGGTTAATTAAGAAATGAATATGATTACAGAAGTATACATGGTATATGATCAAAACATAACAATATAAACCCACTATCCTTGGCAAGGAAAACATCCTCTACGATTTCAAAATTTAAATGCCATTTCAAAGTTATTTTACATTGCCATGGGTTTACTTTTAAAAATAAGATTGGGTTTTATTATTTGAAAGCTAAGGCTTTCAACCATATCCTTTGTATCGTTACCATTAAACCATAGATGTTCTCTTTCGAAACCATCCAACATATCTATCGAATACTTGGAACCATTCCTTTTGAAACACAAAATATACCTTTTGAAACACTAAAAAATATACCTTTCGAAATACTTAAAGCATACCTTTCAAAAGCATTGGGATCAAGTAAGAGTTTATGGAAACATAACTTCGAAATCATTTAAAAGTATTCCTTTTGACACCATTGGATTTAATATTTAGTATAACTATAAGGTCAAAGAGAACAAAAGTGTAAGTAACCCTTTTGAAAGCACTAATCTTATATAAAAGAATTAGGGAAGAGGATGGCTTCGAAACCATTGCCTCCGAAACTTATTAAAAGTTGCTTAAACAACCCTTTCGAAGGCATTAGGAAGGCGGCTTCAATGTTAATAAAATGAAAGCCTTCCTTTCGAACTCATTTTTATAAGGCTATAAAGAAAAGCGGCGTTTAACCAATTCGAAAGGTATGAATGCGACAGCTAGGTATTAAATAGGTTCAAAAGCGGCAACTATTTTGAAAGATTCTTTTAAAAACAAAGGCAAGTTAGATTGATTTGAAAGCTAATAAAAATGGCTTCAACCCCTTCGAAAGCATACCTTCGACATTGTCCCTTCTGCCTTTCTCTAGTAGACTACGTATCAATTGCTTAATACCATGTGCATTGGTTTCGAATGGGTGCGAAAGGTCATTAGCGGAAGTATGATGATGGAAGCAAGCAAATGGAAGTAGCAAAGTTGTAATTCAAAACTAAATTGATTTTTATGCCTTTCAAAGTAATTCCATTTTACCTAACCTGCCTAATTTGTCAAAATATAATTGGTTGCCAATTTTTTATAAAATTCTTTTCTAAAAGGCTGCCGAATTCAACAATTAACATATGAAATCATTTTAACAAATAATCTCTTCCCCTTAACAAAACATTTAAGTCCTCTAAGATAAAATTTAATAACCATAGTAAAACAATTAGGAAAATACCCCCAAAAATCACAATTATTCACTTTTAATATGTTTCTAACATATATAAATTTTCGACCCGAAAAAAATACTTGATTGCCTTAAATAATTTACACCCAAAATTATCCACTTCTTCCATTCAAACTTCATAATAAATTATTCGTGGCCTGGAATATTACGAGAATTTAAACCCATCTCCAAAATAATGTTTTACATAGCATATTCAAACATCATGGCATTCAAAAATCAATTTGCGCGATTTTAACCTAAAAATAAAATTATATTATCCCACAAAAATCCTTTTTTAAATTATAACATGGCATATAAATCAAAGCATGTCATCTTTCATCCAATCATACGTTTTTAAACCTTAAACCCAAATTAAAACATTCAAGATAACTTATTTAGAATGGTTTAGATCATTATTCACCTTGTTTGGATAACGAACTTGAGATTTATTCTTTCTTTAATCTTCCTAGATTGAATCTTAGCTTCTAATTGGATTTCACTCTTTTTCTTCTTAGATTTATGGTCGGCCTTGTTTTCTTTGTTTATGTTTTTGTTTTTGTAAGAATGTAATGAGAATGAAAAGGTTGTAGGGGTTTTAGGGGTTATGGGGTTCGGCTATTTCCATATTACCCTTGCCTTATTCTCTTAAGTATTTAACTTATAAACCATTTTGATAACTCCATTTAGTTAAGGCATGACCTTAATCAGTTTTCAAATCTCAATTCCCTTATCACTCTTATCTCTATATTATTTTATTTAATTTATCTAATTAAATCTCTTGAATAATTTAAAATTAGGGGTGTTACATTAGTTTTGATGTTGCTATACATCAATGTGGCCGAGTTTTTTATTGCACCGCATTGGCAACAATTACGCACCGCACCATTACCATATTTCTTCCTTTTCATGCTGGCATGGTTTATGGTTATGTAAATTAGAACAATGTTTTAATGAGGTGATACAACCAATGTTCAGGAGGGTCGACAACCCTTTGATTTTAGGAGTTAGCCATATGGTATATAAAAATCCAAAGTTTTGTTTTAAAAAAGTGGATAGCCTATATTACATGTATGTCGAAAACCTTGATTTCGACATAGAATTTTATACTTAAAAGTATTTAAGCTTTTGTTTTCAACCTTGGATAGAGGTCGACATTGTTATTGATGTCGGAAGTATTTTTTAGTATCCTAATTAACGGCGACGAGCCATATGTTGTATAATTTTGACTTTGATCTGTGGCGATACCAATGTTATAAGTATATAAAGTTGACATTATTTATTGGGGTTACCAAGATTGAATAATCTCGACACTAATCATTGGGGTTACCAATGTATATTATTTAGAGATGTTATAAGTTTAGGGTATATACAACCTAATTGGGTACACCAATAGATATAGGTTGAATATATGCGTTAAACATGAACTAAGTTGATAGGTGAAGGGTTCATTGTTATCCTAAGAAAACTATGGATCTGAGATGGATAATCCACATCATGCTGGAGATGGATAGTCTCTAAATTTTTAATGAAGGGTCAACAGTCATCCTAGGAAAACTATATGTTGTGCAATGTGAAGGGATAAACAATCCATATAAATGTTTATATGTGAGATGGATAGTCCATATAACTTTGGTAATGAAACTATATGGGATGGGTAATCCATATGGTGGGGGATGGATAATCCAAATAATTACATGTGAGATGGGTAGTCCACATAAATCTAGGACAAGCGTTCAATCGAAATTAAAATGAATAGTCAGATGAGAATTAAGAAGGATAGTCTACTTAATAGGGATGGGTAGTCCAATATATATTGAATAATTGCAAATACTTATTTTCTATGTTCTAACCATTGTGGATGCAGAGGCACAGAATATGGTAAATGTATTTTGGGTTAAGATACTAGTGAGGGAAAAACCTTTTTTGCTCAACGGCGTGGTCTCACTTGATATCTATTGGTTTGAGATGGTAGGTTATTATTCACAGGCTATTTGTCTAACCCGAAGTTTTAGTTTTTTCTCCTTAAACCCTTGAGTACTCATTTGAGTAGGTCAAGAGTAAGAGATTTCAGGTTTCCAATTAGATGAATAAGCTTTCGGAGACATGCATGAGGCAATCTAACTATTTATAAGTTCTTATCTAATCCATTTTGTTGTTTGATTTTTTCTGTATGGATTTAATGGCACGTTATATAATTGCGAAGTGTTAGACTCCAATCGACCAAAGGGCATCTTCATATGTCGCTCTTGCAGTATTTTGTAATAATTATATTTTCTCTGAATGTGGGATTGCGAATGAGATTATGTAATTAATATGATATGTTATTTATAAAATGAAATATGAAAGTTTGCTATTATATTGTATTTAACATTTTTCATACTCATATGCTTTTGATAATATATATAATTAACATAGTCGTATTTTGTCACTAGAAATTAATAATGTGTATAGCATCGGTAACACTTAGTTTCGGACCTCAAAATAGGGGATGTGACAAGTTGATATAAGAGCATAGGTTTATGTAAAACTTAAAAGATTAAAAGATTTTTGAAAATGTAATCCTAACAAATCAGGGAATAAGATTGAGGTATGGGATAATGTTATAGAAATGTACTTGTATTTGCAATATATATATAAGTATGTATTCTCCCTTCTCTCTTAGCCCATTATTTTGTACCTTACCAGGTATGGAAGTAGGAAAAGGAAGAGCGGATCTAGGTGGAGGAAGCGCTACAACCAATGGAAATGTTTAACCCAATACTAGAATGATCCAAGGTCGATAAGAAAATCCTAATCAAAACGAAAATGCTAATGTTGGTGCTGGAACCCCACTAGTAGATATGGGAGCTATGTATAAGTTCATCGTTAATCTGATGCAAGTTGGAGCAGCTGCAGGAATAATTGGAGGTAATGTTGCTAATGCGGGAGGAGTTAATCCCATAGCGCCATTTGGCAATAACTATGCCAAGTTAAGCCAAGATTATACTAATCTTGGTGGAAGCCTTTTCTTGGGACTAAAGTTGCTATAGAAGTAGAGAACTAGCAGTTGCATTACAAAAGAAGTTTTGCTTATTTGGGCTTGAACAACGAAAAAAAGGAGGTTGGCTTCGAGACAGTTGCAAGGTACTAAGTTATTCTGGTTGAATGGGGTGACCATAGGGGTAACAAAAAAGGAATTGTCTTTGGCAGAATTCTGAAGGATATTTGAGGAAATATATTTATCCGAGGTAGCTAAGTCAGCTCTCCTCAGGAAGTTCATGGAATTGGAGCAAGGGGAAATGTCAGTGTTGGAATACTCTGCTAAGTTTAATGAACTGTCCAGATATGGATATGACACTATTGATACCGTTTTTAAGAGGAATGAGAAGTTTATCCAGGGTTTGAGGTTGGAGATTGCTAGGGAAACTATGCCACATCTCAAGGATCCTTCAAATGTAGTGGTGGAAATGGCTATGAGGAACAAGGAGATGCTTTCTACATTTGGGAAGGAGAAGCTAGTTGGAACCCAGAGTTCTCAAAATAAGAAGAGGAAGTTCTTTAAGGGAAATGGAGCTTAAAAGGGTGGAGCTGCTAAGAAAATGGAAGGAAGATATCGTTTGTTATAAGTATGATATGAAAGGGAACAATGCTAATGAGTGTCGATCGGGTGATGGCAAGATTGTTATGTGTAAGCAAAATGTGAAGTGCTTTAATTGGGACCAAGTGGGGCATTATAAGAACAAATTTCCAAAAGTGGTCAAGGCTAATAAATGAAAGGATTTTGCTTTGGAGCCATCTACATCAAGACCGGCTGCTATTGAGAAAGGGAAATTTTGGATGGAAGGTATGCTTTTGATTCATAGCATACCAGTGAGAGTATTATTTAATATCGGTGCATTGCATTCATTTATCTCTTAGTGTTGGTAGATAAGTTATGTTTAGAACCATCATACCTTGTTACTTCCTTGAGGGTAGCTAATCCAATAGGAGGGTACGCAAATCTTGGGATGAGATATGACTATATAGAATTTGAGTTGCTAGGATATACTTTTTCCTGTAGTTTGTATGTGTTTGATTTTGTGGGTTTCAGGATTATTTTAGGTATGGATTGTTTGAGCAAATATGACGCTGGGATATTTTGCTAGGATAGGAAAATATCATTTAGACACCCTGATAGTAGCGACCGAATTATATACTCAGTAGAAAATTCGAGTGAGGATGTTTGTACTATTTTAGGTACAATAAAAGTAGAAGGCGAAGTAAATTAGGTTTTAGTTGCAAGAGAATTTACATATGTTTTTGAGCCAGCTATCGGACTAGCACTAAAATGAGCTATTGAGTTTCAAATAGATCATGTATCTAGAGTTGAACCCATGAATAGAAAACCTAGCAGGATGACACTTACCTAGATGAAAGAGTTAATGGTGCAGCTAGTGGACTTACAAGAAAAGAATCTTATTAGATTAAGCAGTTCGCCTTGGGGAGCGACCATCGCTTTTGTAAGAAACCAGACGGGTTGTTGAGATTATGTATTGATTATCATAAGTTAAATGAGAAGACAATAAAGAATTGATATCCTTTGAATTGATGATTTATTTGATCGGTTGAGTGGAGCCAAAGTATTTTTCCAATTGGATTTAGCAATAGAGTTCCATCAATTGAGGGTGGCAAAGGATAGTATTCCTATGATGGCGTTTCGAATGAGATATGGTACGTACAAGTGGTTAATGATGCCATTTAGATTGACTAATTCCCTTGCTTTCTTTGTGGACTTGATGAATCGGATTTTCCAAGAGAATTTGGATAGGTTCGTGTTTGTAACGACGTTGAATTTCGGTCATTCGAATTTGGAATGTTTAATTGATTTTAAATATTGAAAAGATAATTTTATAATTTAAAAAACTTAAATTTCAAATATAGCGAATTATTTGATAATTGAATTGTCAAATATAATAATTGAAATTGTTTAAATAATTGAATCTTGAATTTAATATGAATAAAAAAGATTTGGAAAGTTGATTTAAATTCTATTTACATACAAATGAAGATAGTAAAATTTTGAATTTAAACTAAAAGTGAATAAAATATTTTTAATAATAATTTGTTTTAATTAATGTGTGAAAATAGCCTTCTGAGTCACTATCTTGGATATGGACGAAACGAGTTTCACTAGATCCGTAATATTGAATTATTGTATGCCGTCGAATTTCGTGGCGATCGGACGTATCGTTTGGTCGTGCGAGCTCGATACACATATAATTTATTAAAGGAATTTAAGTGACTATAATTCGATTTGAAAAGTTAACTTCTGTATATGATGGAATTGAGTTCCGATACTAGTTCCATTGTGTTCGAAATATAGGTATTTCATATAGAACGCTAGGTGGCATGCATCGATTGGAGTTCAAAAATTTAGCAAATCAATACACTTTCGTAATTTTTCTATAAAAGGACTTGAAGTCCTCACATTAGCAACCAACCGATCATCAATGGAAGTTGAAGCACTTCCTCCCTAAGTCCATTGCCACCAACCGATCATCCATCAGGCGATCTCGGTGGCGGCTATGGCCTTCCGAATGCATGACATTTGGGTTCGATTTTTCTCGATATAGGCAACGTTAGACGAGATAGCACTAATGTTGGGATGCGAGGCTGGGCTGGGGCTTCGATCTGACCTAGGCACGACGACATACGATCGAACATGGTGATGGCAGCGTGTAAGAGATCACGGTGAAGTCGAAGAGTGAAAAGCGCGATCTGGGCTTTTAAAACTTGAATTGGGGAAGGTAATTAAGTTTAAAACTTAATTAATTAAAATTAAATTATAATTTAGTTATCTCTAAGTTCTAACGTCTGTATCTTGTCTATACGAGATCGGATTTGGACGCGGTCAATCGCTTTACGCTCATTACAACAAATACTACATTATGGAATTGGATTGGTTGGATTTGGAGCTAGTAGTAGTTTGGGTTAAAACTGAACACCTGTTCTTATTTCTAATCGGAACGCTTTAACGTCAGCTGGAATAAAATTGAGTTAACTCACCTCTCTAGCCCACTTATATTTCTATATAAGTGGGGATAATTTTATTGTTGACTGTTTATTGACTGTTTGGATGATTTACTATTTCATTTGTTAGTTTGGATATATTCCCACCCCTAGAGTGGATAAGACCCTATTATGTTCCTGTATAAGAGCGAATGACCATTTGTATATGATCTTGCCTCAAAGCGGTTGATTTATATTATTTGATTATATATTGTATGTGATACAGAGGGATAGGTTAGAGGAATCCAACTGGATTCCTCACCTTGTTGATTTTACTTTTCATATAATGTGATATATGATGTATTGGATGGCATATTTAATGACATGGATGATTTCCCTTATTTAGTAGCACTAGGCCTTATTTTTTTAGTAATTTTAAATACTACAAAATAAAAAAATTTATTTAAAAATGAATTTAAAGTGATTTCAAAAGTATATATGTTTTAATAATTTTTAAATCATTAAAAGGAATGAATTATTTTAAATAAATAAAATTGTATGATTTTTGATGTTACAAAATTGATAGTTTTATGAAATATTTTAAATAGAGATTTTTGAATGATTTATAAAAAGAATTTATAAAAGGATGTTTTATAAACAAATTAATAGATTTATAAATGGAATTTATAAATATATATAAAACGGCTTTGTAATCGATATTTTGTAAATGGATTTATAAATGGAATTTTACAAACAAAAAAGATTTATAAAGAAATGAATTTATAAATAGAATTTTATAAATAAAGAGATTTTATAAAAAAGTAGTTTTATAAAATAAAAAGGAGATTTATAAACATAGTTTTATAAATATAGAAATGATTTATGTTGAGACTTAAATATGGAGTTAATCGCTTTATAATTGGTTTATCTTTTAAAGTATTTTTTGAAAATAATAATTTCAAATGGAATTAAATGGTTTTAAAAGTGATTTAAAATGTGTTAAGTGATGAAAACATATTTCTCAACATTTATTGCTGCAATAGACGTTTTTGGGAAAGTGAGCAAGGCATGGACTATAACACTGTTGTTATAGTAAATGATTTCCGAATGGAAATGTTTTATATAGTATATGAGATTTATACATACATATATACATATATATCCTATATTTGATGTTAATATTCGAGGTATGTAACTTCTATCTAATTAGATGTTAAGAATGTTGTTCAATCAAGATCTAAGAGGTAATGATACCCTACCTTGAATGGCTTCATTATTAACTATTAAATAGTGAAGTTCGACATCGAAGATTAATGTTAAGTATAATTAGTCGAATCCTTACACTAATGTTTTTGGGTTGTCGTAATGATGTTTTACGCAACATTCGTTTTGACCCAATAAATTGTGTTTTGACCTTCAATTGTGAAATACACGGATTGGTTCTTATGATTATACAAAAGGCTTGGTAGTATAGGAAGCATTGCTTCTTATACTTAACACCCGTTATGAGGCATATGAACTCGGGAGTTGTACGGTTATAGAAATCTATTTAGTGTGTCTCTAAAATGGTAGTGTTATTAAACATACTTATACCATGATGTAAATATATAGAAATGTTTTCCAAATATCGAATAGTTGAAATGGTTTTGAGATATATCTTTTTAAAGATAATTTGAAGTAAATATTTGTAAAGTGTTTAATTAATAAGAGATTAATTAAATGAGCTTAATGAATGCTTATGTGCTAGGTTTTACTTGTTGCTTTGATAGTCGAATAACTGTCTATGAATTTTGGCCATTTTTGGTTCCTTGACATGATGTGGGAACTGATTAGTCATGCATTTAGCATGAAGCCAACTGAGTAGGCTTGATTATCGTTTGATGTTAGGAATGTTGATTCGAGTAATGTGGAGTGACTATGGTACTCCAATCTGTTTGGTTTCCTTCTTGGCCAAAGGATAGAAAGTTGAGGGTTGGGAACGTGATAAGTCTATGACAGTTGGTTTCCATATGAGGTTGAGGGCCTCTTATCGTTGTTGGTCCGAAGAGACCGGGATCAGATTTATCCGAAAACCATTTCGGGCCAAATTATGCGTTTGAAAGTGCATGTTGATGATGATGATTTTTGAAGATGGAAATTCATAATGCAGGGCTACTTGCCACTAGGCCCATGATGCATATTATATATATGGTGGCATTAGTGCTCTCTTATGAAAATCTTCAGTGCAAGGACTGCTCGCTACTAATCCTAGGGTTGACTTCTGACAAGATGTAGTAAGAGAGTTCCTTCGGTATGTCCTATCCCTGAACAACTTGTATCGACGAATGTCTGACATTACACTTCTAAGAACTACGTACATTGGCTTTTACAAATGTACATATGTTTGGTGGTGTAGGAAGTAACTCTCTTACACTTAACATCCTTCTCTAAGACGTACGAGCTTAGAGGTTGTACTTTTGTGGAAACTAATTAGTATTAGAACCTAGAATTTTGATGTTTTGATTGAGACAACTATATAAGTAAATATTATATGAACTAACCAAACTTGCAGGCGAATATATTGTTTGCACTCGAGAAATAGTCTAACAATTTGCAAACCAGATTCTGGATTGAATCTTCAACAAAGTGTTAAGTTTAAGGGCTGAGTTTAGTAGTAAATTCATGTTAAAACTCTCCAAAGTGGTATGCACGCACCCACAATAGCTTGATTCTGAGTTTAGTAGTAAAGTTTTTCAAAACATTTTTTGATATGCCAGAAAACAAGAAATTCAGCCGGATGAATAGCTTGATTCAGGTGGCTGAAAGCTATGCATGTGCAAAAATTTCTTTGAATATTCAAACGACTGACCTTACTAATTCAGCCGGCTGAATTGTGTCTATTTTGCACTGTTTCCTTGTTGGTTCGTTTTTAATCCATTCAGTTGTCTGAATTGCTCTATTCAGACGGTTGAATCTTCATAACGGCTATATTTTCAAAAGACACTTCAATTCAATGAATAGAAACAACTCTTGATTCAAGAGTTGCTTTCATATTTCTTCATGGCTATCTTTCACGAACGATTACAACTCTTCAACCTCTATAAATAGCCATGAATTCCATTGTTTTAATCACTAATACTAATACTAATAATAATTCTCATTCTTATTTTCTAATCTATCTTGCTATTTGAACTCTAAGAATTCAATACTTCATTCTGATCACTTGTTCATTCAAGTATACTTCATTAGTGATTTAATAAACTTCCTATCTTCACGAGTTACACGATATACCACAAAGGAGAAGAGTATAGGAAGGGTGTACTCTAAATACTTATTCGTGCTATTAAAAGAGCACATTCAATCAAGATAATTCTCTGTATTACTAAAGTCCTGTTCGGTTGCTCAGGCGGTTGAAGTTCTATTCTGTTGCTCAGGCGGTTGAAGTCCAATTCTGTTGCTTAAGCGGTTGAAGTCCCGTTCAGTTGTTTAGGCGGTGTAAATCATATTCCTCCGAGTTAAGTGCGGGTTGATAGTTAAATTCCAGAAGGAGTCTGGGACTGGACGTAGAACGGGAAGTTCGAACCAATATAAAACTATCTGGTGTCATTTACTTTATTACATTACTTTTATATTTATATTCTGCATAAGTAGATAGTTTACTTAATATTCCATATTGCACGATCCTTAGTCACTTTCACATGGTATCAGAATAGGTCATCATAAAACCATAACAAAGTTTTTTGATAATCAAGTAATATGGAAAATACTGCTTCATCTAGTTTCATTCGAGGTCAATCCACTACACGGCCACCACTATTTAATGGTTTGAATTATAATTATTGGTCTACTCGCATGAGAATTTATATGCAACCAAACATATATGAAACTTGGAATATAACTCGGGAAGAATATATTATACCAACTACACCATATGCACAATAGTCAAACACACAAAAGATAGATACTGCCCCAAAAGAAAAAGCCATGAATATGCTATTTCGTGCTTTAAATAAGAATGAATTTAATATAGTTAGCATGGGTACAACAGCTTATGAAATTTGGCGAACTCTTAAAGTTACACATGAAGGAACAAAAAAAGTTAAACAAAGCAAGATTTCTTTGCTTAAAAATCAATTTCAGAATGAAACAGGATGAGACTATAAATGAAATGCATTCTAGATTTCAAGACATATATCACTCACTATTGGCACAAGGAGAAAAATGCATCGATTTTGATATTGTCTCGAAAATCCTAAACTCTTTAACTGATAAATGGGAACGGAAAGTCTTAGCTATAGAAGAAGCTAACGATATTTCTACCATAAAACCTGAAGAGTTAATAGGAAATCTCATATCATATGAAGTAAACTTGAAGGAAAACCGAGATCAAGCCCAAGATAGAAAGAACATAGCATTCCAAGATGAACGAGAAGATTCAGATTCAGATGAAGATGACATGGTATTTATAGCTAAGAATTTCAAAATGTTTTTGAAATTTAGAAAGAACAATAAATTTGGAAGTAACAAGAACACCAACAAACCATCAGCATCAAATCTCAAATGCAATGAATTTTACAAAAAGGGTCACATAAAGGACTGTCCTGATTGAATGAAAGATAGATACAAGAATAAAAGGGACAAATATAATAAGAAGCAAGCATTCTCTGTTACATGGGATGATTCAGAATCGTCTTCCTCATCACATAGTGACATTGATAGTGACTTTGAACCAGCAAATGTATGCTTTATGGCTTCGATTGACGATGTAAGTGATCTAACTTTTGATGATTTAGTTGATATAAACTCGAAGTTATTGGATAAACTAAAAAATGTTAATAGAAAATATAAAGATGCTTTAGAAAAACTACATAGGAGTGAAATAGAAATTGATAAGCTCGGAGATGAAAAGAAAATCTTAGAAAAAGAACTTGTCAAAACACAAGGATGTTTATCTAATGTATCTTCTCAACTCACTATGATATCAAATGAAATTTAAGTTCAAAAAGAAAAGAATATGACATTAGCTGCAGAAAATGACGATTTAAAATCTAATGTCAAAATTCTTGAATTAAACAATACTAGTCTCAAAACCGAGTTAGAAAATATTACTAAAAATGTTTCTAACTTTAATAAAGGTAGAGAAAATCTCTCAAAAATTATTAATAACTCTCAAACTTCTTTTAATAAGAAAGCGTTAGGATATACAAATTCCTCAAAATATAGTTCAAAGAGGAATATTTCATTTTATAAAAATTTCAAAGTATATAAAAATTTTGTAAAACCAAAACCAAAACCAAAGGCTTTCACGCAAAAGAATGACAATTGCAACACAAAAATTATAAAGATTTGGGTACCAAAAACTAATAATAATTTGATTAGAAATAAGTAAATTAAGACTTTTATAAATTCAGTTCAAAAAAATGAAAATTTTACTTATAAAGAGAATTCTAAATCCACTTGGGTTTGGTTTCATAAGACCTAACTCTTAAGACCCTAATAAAAAGTGGGTACCAACATAACCTCTATATTTTTTGCAGGTACCAACTAAGAAAAGAGGAAAGTGGATACTTGATAGTGGTTGCTCAAAACATATGACAAGAAATAAAGATATGCTGACTAACATTATCTACTCAGATGGAAAATCTATCACATTTGGGGATAATTCCAAAAGATATATCATTGGCAAAGGCGATGTGAGAAATGACGGTACATCTAACTTACTTCTTGTTACAAATGGTTTACTAGTAAAAGATTTAAAACATAATTTACTTAGTATAAGTCAACTATGCGATAAAGGTTTTAATATATCTTTTTCGGAAAATAAATGTAACATATTTGATCAAAACAAGAATCCTATCTTTGAAGGAACTAGAGAATGCAATATATACATTTTAAATATGAAAGTTAATCATAACACAAATATATGTCTAGTAGTCAAAAAAGATTATCCTTGGCTATGGCACAAAAGATTTTGTCATATAAACTTTAAAGCAATAAGCCAATTATCTAAAAATAATTTACTAAAAGGTTTACCAAAAATGAATTTTAAAGTAAATGGTATTTGTGATGCTTGTCAGTTAGGAATATTAACCAAATCTACTTATAAATCAAAGAAAAGTTTTTCTACATTACAACCACTTGAGTTATTACATTTAGATCTTTTTGGACCAACTCAAGTTCAATCTATAAATCATAATATATATGTTTTTGTAATTGTAGATGATTTCTCAAGATACACTTGGACAATATTTATGAAAAATAAAAGTGATACTTTTGAAAATTTTAAAAACTTTGCTAAGAGAATTCAAAATTTTAAAAATATAAAAATTAAAAACATTGGATGCGATCACGATCGCGTATTCGATAATGATATTTTTGAAAAATATTGTGATAAGAAAGGAATTGTTCACAAATTTCATTTCCTAGAACTCCGCAACAAAAAGGGGTTGTAGAAAGGAAAAATAGAACACTTCAAGAATGTGCTAGAACCTTATTAAACGAACCACTCTACCTAACCATTTTTGGGCAAAAGCTGTAGCAACTGCCTACTATGTTTTAAAATCAAGTTTCCATTAGACCATTAACAAGACATAACCCATATGAACTTTTTAATGGAAGAAAGCCTAACATATAATTTTTTAAAGTTTTCGGTTCAAAATGCTTTTTATTAAATACAAAAGACCAACTTGGTAGATTCGATCCAATTTTTGATGAAGGAATATTCAGTGGATACTCGGAACAAAGCAAGGCATATAGAATTTATAATAAAAGAAATAAAATAATCGAAGAAACACTTCATGTGTCATTCGATGAAAATTACAAATTTAATAATAAATTTGAAGATGAAGAAATAATTCCTAAATCAAAAATCACAGAAGATGATATTGAAAATATTGAAAATAACATTGAAATTGAAAACAACAATTTACCTAATGAAAATGAGATTCAATCTCCACCTAGACTACTAAGAAATCACCCAATTGAAAATGTTATTGGAGAAATAAATTCTAACGTAAGAACAGGAAATCAATTAAATCAAAGGGTGATGTAGCTTTCCCATCGAACAATGAACCTAAAAATGCTAAAGAAGCCTCAACTGATGATTATTGGATTATAGCTATGCAAGAAGAGTTAGATCAATTTGAACGAAACGAAGTTTGGGACGTAGTTCCTATACCTAGTAATCAAACAGTCATAAGTACTAAGTGGGTTTATACAAATAAAGCTGATGAGAAAGGGAATATTATTTGAAACAAAGCTAGATTAGTTGCTCAAGGGTACAATCAAGAAGAAGGAATAAACTATGAAGAAACATTTGCTCTTGTAGCCCAACTAGAAGCAATACGTATTTATTATCTTTTGCACGATTTCATAACTTTAAACTATATCAAATGGATGTAAAAAGTGTTTTTCTAAAGAATTTTATAAAAGAAAATGTGTATGTAGAACAGCAACCTCTATTTGCACATGAAAAATTTCCAGACCATGTTTATTAATTAAAGAAAGCTTTATATGGTTTAAAACAAGCATCTGGTGCTTGGTATGATCATCTTAAAAGTTACCTTATAAATTTTGGTTTTAAAATTGAAAAAGTGGATTAAACTTTATGTTAACACAAAAAATGGATCAACACCCTGGTTTGAGTTTGAAAGCACCAGCCCTGTTTTTATAGGGCAATATCAAAGATCATAGATATAGAAAAAGAACAGTAAATGAAAGAAGACAGAGAATTTTATAGTGGTTCGGTTGTTAATGAAACCTACGTCCACTTTATAGTTTTATTATGACTAATTATTGTTACAAGTAGTGTTTGAATACAAGGCTTTTGATTATCCTTAACTAGATTGAATCTCCAGAGTTGGAATCCACTAGAGAATCACAATGAATCCCCTTAGAGATTATTGTGAGGGAGGTAGAGAGTGAATAATATTTCCAGCAGAGCATCGCAACCAGTCTGGAGAAGATCCCATTTATGTTGCAGGTAGGATGGTATTTTTATTGATTGGAGAGCTTGTGGGCCAGGCCACTTCATCAACTGCTCGTAGGTAGGTATAGAACGACCTAGGAGGGGT
This sequence comes from Allium fistulosum, assembly GCA_030737815.1. Lineage (NCBI taxonomy): Eukaryota > Viridiplantae > Streptophyta > Magnoliopsida > Asparagales > Amaryllidaceae > Allium > Allium fistulosum. The sequence goes on along the minus strand of CM060904.1, from coordinate 1,249,424,679 downwards.
TTAGCTCGTGATCCGAGCCAAAACCATGGGTCGCTAGCGACCCATAGACTTGTCTCGTACGTGAGCTAATGACTTGGCTCGTTTTCTTTTCCATTGCCTCCATAGTGTTAGCTCGTTAACGACTCATGCAAGAAACACTTAGCATTTTTCAACATCCTTCTTCCTTCCATCTCTTCTTCCCTGCATCATAGCGACCCTCCATTTTGTATGGATCGCTAGCGATCCATAGGGTATGGGTCGCTGGCGATTCAAGCACTTAGGATATTTTTGGAGTTTGGAGTTCGGGATGTCTCCATGGTCTTGTATCGTCGTTGTTTGCATAGTCTCGTTTCACGTTGTTCCGTTTCGATGACAATTTACTAGTTGTTTGCACTCAGCGGCTGATTGGGCTGCAAGAAAGATGGTCCCTTGGTTTAGTCGATCTCAGTCGTTGCCTTGGTAATATAGCTTGGCTCTCGTTATCTCCTTGCCTTAGCCTTTCTGGTCAAGTTCTAAGCCATTCTGATGTCATGAGAATGTTCTGCTTTCTAGTGGGTCCTATTGGTTTAAAAACCTGGATAACATTTGCCCCCCAGAGTATGTCCTTGTTGTAAACAAGGCATGCTCTTAAAGTTATCGCTCTAAATATATGCTCGCCAAATTGCAAGTGACCGCATTAGTGTTTTACGAATACATGACCAGTCATGTTGTTGATTGCCTACCTCTGGTCTGGACTACTATTGCTTGTCGTAACGGATCAAATTTCTTCTTATAGCTTCCCGATATGCTTCGAAATGATGAATAGGTGTCGGAGCTTGAGTTTTAGAAAAAGTTGCCTCAAACCTTATGAGTCGCTAGCTATCAATTGTGTATGGATCGCTAGGGATCCAGATATTTGTAAAATTTTGCTTTGAAAGTTGGGTCGCTAGCGATCCATGATGGATCGCAAGCGACCCAATGCCTTAACAAATTTTTTGCTCTGCTTTTTCATTTACCTATATATATTCATACAGGCCGACCTATCCACTCATTCGAACCGACTAGACTACCAACTCGAGCCGATCCTCTTCAACCTCTTCGTGCAATTCAAGCCCTTGTGCAATCAAGTTCCTATTAATAACAGCGATCGGTTTCTCTTGCTCATCAAAACCCTAGCTGATCTATCTCCTGGTTCGAAAACCTAGCTCGCCTTTGAATCGCCCCCAACCCACTGTTAGCTCGCCGCAGACCCATCGTTAGTCTGCCACCGACCTAAGTACTTGTCACTGGCTTACCTTCGAGACTGTTGATCTAAGTCTTTGTCGAATTTCACGTTTATAGCTTAATCCATGGTAGGTCCGCTAACTAGTTTTCTAATTAGAGCGCTCATGTAACGATTCGATGGCGAGTTTACATTTGCAATGTTGGTCGTGAAAAGTTTGAGTCCACTGCAATTTCTAGGAAAAAGATAGTAAACTGAGTCGCGAGTTTATGGAACGACATTTGGATTTTGACCTCGTGCTTAGCATGTTTTGCTGTCTTCTTCCCACAAATCAAAATCGACTTGTGCAGAGTTATATAGTTGAGAGAGCATGACATATCATAGTTTCAGATTTATAATTTTTTCGTTTGCACACTTGGTGTCCCTGTAATGAAAAGAATCTTCCGTGTTGCTCCGGACAACGGATCCATTATCGATCGTTGATCGATAACAAGTAAGTGTAGGAGAGTAAAAACCAAAATAAAGCGAGGCGGGAAGTCCTTTTCTTTTTCCGCTGCGAGCGAACTATTTACATGAGACAGAGCATTTGTAGTGTTTCGGGCACCAAGTTTATCCCATATAGACAGCACACCGTACTTGCCCCAATTCACTCTTGAAATCCGACATGTCGATTACAAATTAATGTTTCTTTGAATTCAAGTGTGTCAGGGGAAACTATTAGTTCAGGATAGAATTATCTGACCATTTTGGATGAAAGTTCTGTTGTTTAGAATAAAGCATCCATCCATGCATCATAAGTCTAGCGGGGGTAGCCCGACACTCTCAGAAGCCGAGTCATCATCCGTCATCCTTCCTCCTTCCACTTCCCCAGCTCAATATGGCCAGTTCGTCCTGGTTGGTCCGGTTTTGGACCGAACGCCTCCTTGCTTCAGAGTTCTACCCAACCTGTCGGAGAGAGCTTCTTCGGTGGTTTCTGCTAAAGTTCTTCACAACATCTATGCACAACACGGTATACCGGAAGAGGATGTACGCCTGCTGGAGAAGAACGAATTTGCTCACTTGCCTCCTATGGGGTATACAGCCTGCCATCGATACATGTGTCTGAATGGAGCCGTGCCTCCCTTTAATGACTTTCTGCGGGATACTCTTTCGAACTTAGGAATTGCCTCATTCCAGCTTCACCCTAATGGCTATGCCATACTGACCTGCCTACATGTTCTTTTCATGCAGACATTCAATCACACTCCAAACTTTAACGAGTTGCGGTACTTTATGTCATTCAAAAGGAGAGATGGCTGTCCTTTCTAGATGATAACTGAAGCCCAAAGAAACCAAAAAATCGTCTTATGCCTGCAAAGCAACTTATCATAATTTAAGATGCAATATTTCTTTGTTTGATGCCCCGAGGGGTTCAATCGTCTATGGACGACAAGGGGTAAGTTCCTTTTTACATCCATAGACCTTTGATGCGTTGCAATGAAGTTTCTAACCGAACATGTGCCTTTTATATTTATTCAAAGGACAAATAGAGACGTGGCTCTTGATGAAGTTTTTCAGACTTTGAAGGCTGTTGAGGCCGAGGAAAGATGTGTTAAAGTTCTGCTAACCGATATAAAATTTACATCGATATGGTAGCTGCATCCGGGTAGATCGGCCGTTCAAGTTGAAGTCCCTTCTCCTGCTTGATCCAGGGTTCGCACACGATCCACTTCTTCTTCTCATAACTTCGAAAAAGGCACTTCTCAGGTGAGAGAGGGCTTGTCCGGAGAATAGGCCGAAGAAACCCGCGAAGGAGGGGATGTCACTGCGACTGGACTTAGTGGCCCGATTAGAATGCCTGCGATCCCGGAAGAAGGGGAAGAGGAATTCAAGTAGAGAGAAGGTAAGGCTGCATTAGAATTAGAAAAGGAGGAGGGGGAACTCGAGAGTGGTAGTGACGAGTCCACTTCTAGTGACTACTTCTTGCTATAATCCGATGGTAGGGACTCAAAGTCTTGCGATGAGACTTCGGAAATGAGTCCCGTTCTTCCGAGTTCACCCTTTCCTGGTGTGAGTGACAAAGACAAAGCCCCTAAGATCGGCGGGCATCAAGGCTCTCCAAGTAAAGACGTCAGAGCGGAGTTTGGAGATTTTAGCGATGTTTATGTTGACTTTGTCACGCTAATGAAAGAAGATTTTAAATTTGATACGGCGGCTCCCCGCTCGAGTGGTATCGCGTCATATTTTAGCCCGATTCCGCCTATGATGGCCGAAGTTAGTCCAATTCCACCTACGACGGCCGTTCGTTCCAGCTCGTGATGACGTTTTGGGCCTACCTTAGAAACACACTACACGTCTCACTAGGATTACACTCACTTCCATTCATTCCTTCATTTTCGTTGTGTTTATTTTCATGCTTCTGAAACCTTTTATGTATGCTTCATACTAGGTGTGACGAGAGGATGAGGCCTTTACGATGAGTTCGAAGAATTCATTAACTCACAGCGATATTCCAAGCGCACCTCCAGCCGTCATCAGTTTCGAGAAACGGAGTAGGACTATAGGATGAGGAAAGAGCTTGAAGCTGAAACCAACCACCAAGAAGAAAGAGATCAAGGCTGATCGTATAAAGGCGGGTATGAGAAGAAGAGACCTTTCGAGGAAAGGGATGAACCATTTAAAAGGTCGAAGTTTGAACATCGTCCTCATTCTTCAGAGCTTGCTCCAACACATTCTTCTATGGGCCAAGAAATTCCCATTACTTCTGCCCCGATTCTGCCTTCAACACGTATTTCTTCATCTTCTATTGTTACTGCTGCCACAGGTGCTTCTCGCCCCCATCGAAGACCTACCTATGTCCTTCCTTCAAGCCCCCCTAAACTTGAGGCAGCGCTTCCTGGTTGGTTCTTGAAGGGGGTTAAGTTCTACCGCAATCTGCACCCAGTTCATAAAGATTCGTATATACCGCACGTCCAAGCTATTCAAAGTGACTTAGAATAGGCCAAAGGATGGAGAAACTCTATAAACAACTGGCGGATACGAATCACAATAATTATCAGGCGGTCCTCTCTTTCGAATCAGAGAAGGACGACTTTGAGAGGGCATTGGCCGTTCGCGATGCCAAGACTAAGCAATTGTAGGAGGAGAAGGAAGAGGCCCTTTGCTAGAGTGAGAAAACGACAGCCTGATAAAGGAAATGAGGGAGGCGCACGCGAGAGTTGAGATCGTCTACAGGGACGAGATTAAGGAAACTCGCGCCGAAGAGGCTAAGTTGAAAGGGGAAGTGGTTGCTTGCAACGTCACTATTGAGGCCTAGAGGGAAACCATCGTTGACCATGATCTGATTGTTGAGGGGCACAACAAGACTTTCTCTGACCAAGCTGAGACAACTGCCATATTACAAGTCTAAGTCAAGCAGCTCAGCGCTGATAAGTCTGCTGTTGAAGTCGAGAAGGCGGCCGTGAGAGCAGATTTCCTAGACCTTCAGAATGCCTTTGAAAGAAAGATGGAGAAACTAGATGCGACTATTCTGAATTTTTATGTTAACTCTCTGTTGCATTAAGGAAGTCTCAGCTATTTGGGAGGAAATCTTGTCTCGTTTCGCCGACAATGGCGACGTCTATTTCGAGCGAGCGTTGCAGGACGCCTACCTCAACGACGAATCAAAGAAGGCGTTGCTCGAGGGCTGGGAAATTCTTTGAGTTGAAAGAGAGCAGGAGGCCACCGATGCTACCTTAACGACTGCCGCCAAAGTGCCAAGCCTTCTATTTTCGGCGCGGGTGAATTATAAGAGCAGCCCCATGCACTACGCCATAAATGGCCTACTGCAACAGATTTGCAAGGTGTTGCCAGCTAAAATGTTGCGACAGCTATAAAATTTTGGTCCTACTGCAACGTTTTATTTTTGGTGTTACCTTAGCCATAAAAATGTGTTGCTCTAGCTAAACAAGTGTAACACGATGCAACATTTTGATATAGTGTTGCTATAGATATATTCTAACTAAAAAAATTAAAAAAAAATTACACTTCAGCGATCCACACCATTAGTTAAAACAAAATCTCAACCATTCATCCACTATCATCTACGCGTCCTCTGATTCCCGCTAACATTTTCATTCACGCGCTTCTTTTTCATTTCTTTCTCCTCCAAATCGCGCAGAATCAAAAAATTAGGGCTTCTCCCCCAATTCCAATTCTCCCCCAATCACGCGATCCACACCAGATTCACGTCCTCTGATTTTGCTAGTTGCTCCTTTGTCTAATGTTGAATTTGATCGAGAATTTCCCACCCTAATCTGGTGGCCGCACCATCGTCATCCTCTCCTTTTTGCGACTTGACTTCTTCGCTTATGGATCTGGTAGATAGCATGATCGAATGTCTTCTCCTTTGTCACCTATTTTCAGTATTAAAACAAAGCCCAATACTCCAGTTCATGATTTTTCCTGCGCGCGTCTTGCCTTTTTGAACACAGGCACTTTGTCTGTTGAGTTGGATGTATCAGCAGTGGCTGTTGGTGTTTTGGTTTGTGATAATATAGGTGATTTTGTTTTTAATATTAACTATGCCATGGTTATAAGTTTGATGCACAGATTTCTGCAGAAGTCGGTTTGGGTTGTGAGCGGGCTCAAGATGTTCGACAATATGCCTCTATTAGTGCTACTGATAATTCTGATTTATACTGGACAGCTGCTTCCCCTGGCCTCTAACAAATGGACCTTGCTATTCACATCGTTGCCAACAAATGTGAGTGTGTACACACCTCATTCTTTTGAAACTTCTGTTATTGATGGAGTGATGGTGTTGTTGGTTGAAATTATTCAAGCGGGAATGGACTATTGGTCGGAATACTTGGTTGGACCTTTTCTCGATTCTAATCCCCCGTATCATGTTGTAAAAGATCACTACAAAAATGTATGGAGACTTAGGAGTGGACTTCAAGTACACTATGATAATTCAATGTTCTATTTTAAGTTCACTAAAGCTAATATTTTCTTCCAAGATTTGTCTAATTTAGCTGATATTTTCTTCACTTTTTTTTATGCTCGTAGGTGAACCTGACCTTGAAATAAAAATAAGATGCCGTCAAATATCACAATTTATCCCTCAACTATCAGCAAAGTAGTCTGCCCGTTTCAGCGTTTACCTACACAGTGAGAAAATTACTTACTGAACTATTCTTGTTACAACAGTGTCACTATTTGTAGATTTACATACAATTATTTGCTTGATGATTATTACAGCTAAGTTTGGTGAGTGTTCTGGTGTTTATAGAGTATTGAAGGTTGGTGAAATTTGGGAAGTTTGGGAAAGTTGTAATATGGTGAAGGGTGGTTTCAAAGAAGGCTCGATCTTCATTTGTGCATCATTTTACGTCGTTTCAAAGAAGGCTCGATCTTCCGAAATCGGATGAATCGAGCGGTGCCCCGGACCCCCGCCGGCGCTGCGCCCGGACCCGCTTCTCGGCTCGCCTTCGGCTCGGCATTCGGCTCATCATATATTTGTCAGTGTCGGTGTCTGTATAAATTGAAACTGCATATGTAATGAGTGAACTGAGTGATGTAGTGAGGAATATCTGTATATATGAATATCATTGTTATGTATCATTGAATTGTAAAATAGTGGAGTCAGGAATTTGTACTATTTCAAATGTTGAAATAAAATATTTATTTAAATAAATTACTGTTTAAATATCAAATTCTATGCAATAGCATTTTATTAAATAAATATTTATTTTTATTAAAAAATCAAATATGCTCTACATTGTGGGCCCCACAAATTCAGAAAGTTAATATCTATAGCAACATTTTGGAATGTTGCTACAGATACCTATGGGTGTTGCCATAGACCCAAATAAGGTTCTATTGCAACAATATTATTTATGTTGCCTTAGATAGTCAAAATGTTGCCTTTGAGGTCTAAGGCAACGGCAAAAATTGCATCACCCTAAAAGTGTTGCCATAGACCTATGGCAACATTTTTCGGTCCTGAGCCAACATTTTTTTTGTGTTGCAGAAGGTCATTTATGGCGTAGTGATGACTTGCCAGCAAGTTCAGGACTTGAAACTCTTCCTCAGGTAGTGGAGCCATCGAAAGAGGGTGATGGTGGTGAGTTTGAGGTCGCTATTCTTGACCGTTCCTCCGGTGCAAGTAATTTCCTTGGTTCCTCCGAATTCTGGAGCTTCCAACTTACGCCGCAAGAGCAAGAAAAATTTGACGCTTTCATTTTTGATCTTGTAGGTCCATCTACCTTTCCCGTTGATGTGCCAGCTTCTTCAACGCCCGAACCTGCCGCCATTTCCACATCTTCCATGGTTGTTTCGGTTCCTGTTCCAGTTTCCACGTTTGTGTCTGGCTTGCAACCGGGGCCAGAGGCTGAAAAGATAGCCGCGCTTCATGGCCTGGACGACCCATCTATGTATTTGGAAGGTGACATAACAGTAGCAGAGGCTAAGGAACAAGAAACCCAAACGGAGCAGCCCTAGAATACTCAACACGAGCTGGTCACTGTCAAGAAGGAAAAGGTCGAAGCGATCAAAGCCTCAAAAAGCTCCCGCAAATCACAGAAACGAAAAGCAAACAAAGAAACTTATGAGAAAGCTTCGGACTAAGAGGTGGACATTGCCACCGAGTTATTAGTTGACATTACCGGCAGCGACCCCACTCCTGAGAAAAAGAAGAAGCTGCATACCAAGGGCGGAAAGGGGAGCGGTGGAAGGAAGCGTTGAGGAGCTTATGTGAAGACCATTTTGATTTTGGTTCTTTTTGAGTCATTTTGTACAAGTGCGGAGTCTGCACTTAGCGTTTTCGCTGTGGAGTCTATATTTTCTTTTTGTTGGCCGGTGTTTTTTGGGTACGGCCCCACATTTTGACCCAGTGCAAAGAAAATTATAAGCAATATATTGATATTTTGACTGTATTCTCATATGTCTACTCATATATGTTCTATGCACTAGTGCTTGTTTTATTTTATACTTATTTAGTCCTGCGATTACTGCCAAAATCCTTCGTTTGAAGTAACAGAACTTTAAATATTAACATAACTTATAAATAACTTAAAAATTCTTTGTTTAGAAATTCTTTGTTTGGAGTGGGAAAACTTGTGAACTTATTGTTTTCACGTGTTTTTACTCGAGTACCGGTGTATGCCCCCTAGTTCACAGGGTTGTTTACTTCAAACTACTTTAATATGACCAGTAACTTAGGGTTTAGATAATTCTCATACTATACTTGAAATTTGGCTATGTCATAGCTTGATTTGTTTTGCGACTTGAGCACGTAATCCAATTTTCTTATGATATTCTAGTAAGAATGCAATATGCATGTTTAAGTGGTGCACAGTGCATGGGTTAACTAAGGGCAGTTTTGATCTTTAAGTGTCTATAGTTGAGACTTTTCTGTTGGTTTGTGGCATTCCCATTTCGTTGGAGTTGTGCTCGTTATTCCTGATTATAGGAGCAGTTGGCGCTAGTTATGAGATGCGTGGTTTTTAGTGCTCCTTGCTGTTGCCTATTTTCGTGCAACGGGAGGAGTTAGTATTTTAGAATTTAGTGCATGGTTTATGAAGTGCACGGCTTTTCATTTTCCTCAATGTTGTCTATCTTCGGGCAGCGTGAGGAGTTCTTACTTTAGCGCACGGCTTATGAGGTGCACAACTTTTGGTTTTCCTCAGTGTTGCCTATCTTCGAGCAACGTGAGGAGTTATTATTTTAGTGCACGTCTTATGAGGTGCGCGACTGACTTTTGTTTTTCTCGGTGTTTCCTATCTTTAGGCAACATGAGGAGTTATTATTTTAGTGCATGGCTTATGAGGTGCGCGTATTTTATTTTTCCTCGGTGTTGCCTATCTTCGGGAACGTGAGGAGTTATTATTTTGGTGCACGGCTTTTGTTTTTCCTCAGTGTTGCCCATCTTCGGGTAACGTGAGGAGTTATTATTTTGGTGTGCGGCTTTTGTTTTTCCTCGTTGTTGCCTATCTTCGAGCAACGTGAGAAGTGTTAGTTTAGTGCGCGGCTTTTGTTTTTCCTCGGTGTTGCCTATCTTCGGGCAGCGCGAGGAGTATTAGTTTTAGCCTTATCGATGTTGCCGAAGTAACACCGGTTTTTAGAAGGCAAAGATTGGGTGTCGCCGATCTAACGGTTTGAGTCGATTTGCTTCCGTCGACCTAACGGGTAATTATTATGAACACAGTTTTGCTGGTTCAAGAAGAAAACTTTATTAAGGAAAGCAGGGCAGTATTTTGCCTATGTACAATGCCCTTGGCATCCCATGATGGCTTATTTGCTGGAAAGTAAAAAATACATAAGGTACCTTTCAAAAAAAGTAACGGCGAAGCGGTTCAATATTCCATGCCCTAGGAACTTGAGTTCCGTCGACGGTTGCTAGCTTGAAAGTCTCATCTCTTAGTTTTGATTAATGACATATGGTCCCTCCCAGTTTGGTCTGAAGGCCCCCGGAATGGGGTAAACTTGCTTGAGCATAAGATCTCCCACTTCAAAGGTTTGATTGTGAACTTTGGAGTGAAGTACCGTGCGAACCTTTTTTGGTGGACGGCAGTTCTCAACTCTACTTCTTCTCTTTTTTCATCAACCATATCTAGCGATTCGAGTAGGAGCTACTCGTTTTGTTTTTGATTGAAATTCTGCTTTCGATGTGAGGGGACTTCTAATTCAACAAGAATCATTGCTTCTGAACCATATGCTAGGGCGAATGGAGTGTGGTCGCTTGCCGCTTTATTGGTAGTTCTATAAGCCCATAGTGCAAGTGAAAGTTCATCAACCCAATTTCCTTTGGCATTTGCTAATCGCCTTTTGATAGGGGACTTGATGATCTTGTTTATCGCTTACACCTGCCCGTTTGCTTGCGGATGAGCCACTACGGAAAAGCCCTTTTTCAATTCGGAAGCGCTTGCATAAGTCTTTGAACTCGGCAATTTCGAATTGGGTTCCATTGTCGGTGATGATTTTTTGCGGCACACCAAACCTGCAAAACGATGTTTTTAGTAACAAAGTTAATAACTTTCTTTGTGGTTATAGTGGCTAGCGGTTCCGCTTCGGCCCATTTTGTGAACTAATCTAAAACAACTATGGTATATTTGGCTCCTCATTTTGCTACTGGAAGGACGCCAATCAAGTCGATCCCCGATACTGCAAACGACCATGGACTGACCATATGTGTCTGCTCCGTTGAAGGAGTTCTCTTAATTTTGTTGAATCTTTGGCAGTAATCGCATCTTCTGGCATGATCTACAGTGTCGCGGTTTATTGTTGATCAGAAGTACCCATCTCGAAGGACATTCTTCGCAAGGTTTTTCCCACATGTGGTCTTTGCATTTGCCTTCATGTACCTCCTTTAGGATTCGATGTGCTTCGTCATCAGTCACACACCTAAGAAGGGGGGCTGAGAATCCCCTTCGATAGAGTATTCCATCATGTATCATGAACCGCGACGCCATTCGGAGGATCTTCTTCCGTTGATTCCGGTCAGTTGGAAGGGTTCATGCGAGTAGATATTTATTTATCGGTGCCAGCCACGTATCTGGTTCGACGGTGGTTTCGAGAATCTAGTCTACGTCCATTTCGTCTATGCTTGGATTGGCTAGAGTTTCAACGGGGACTAGTCCCAATCACTGAGCTTCTCTGGAACTTGCCAGCTTTGCCAAATAATCTACCTTAGTGTTTTGCTCCCGTGGGATGTGGGTTATGGTGTAGTGCTCGATGTTGCTTAGAAGTTCTTGCACTTTAGACAGGTATAGGGCAAGATTCTCTCCCCGAGCCTGGTATTCCCCTTTTACCTGGTAGATGACCAACTGGGAGTTGCTATAGATGTGAATGGATTTTATCATAAGTTCTTTTATCATCTTTAGTCCTGCTATGAGCGCCCTATATTCTGCTTCGTTATTCATCGTAGGGAATTCCAAGCGCAAGGTGTGGCATATGGCTCTCCCTTCAGGGGTTTCGAGTACTACCCCTGCCTCTGAATAAAGATTGTTAGATGCACCATCTACAAAGAGTTTCCATTAAGTCTCCACTTCCAACAGCGCTTCTTCCTCATCGTCCCATATGGTAAACTCGACGATGAAGTCTGCTAAGCTTGCCCATTGATAGCTTTCCTAGGATAGTATGCAATATCATATTGACTTAGCACTATGTTCCATTTGAGGAGTCACCCGGAGGTTTCGGGTCAGTACAAAACTTCTTTCGAGGGCTTGTCGATTAATAGTTTGATTGGATGTGCCTGAAAGTATGGTTGTAACTTCCGGGATGCGATCAAGAGGCAATATGCTAGCTTTTCCAGTTTTAGGTAATTATTCTCAGCTTCGGTGAATCATTTTCTAATGTATTACATGGCTCGCTGGATTCTCGCTTCTTCCTGCATGAGAGTGGCACTCAATGCATGCGGGGAGACCGCTAAGTAAATGAATGAGTCTTCTCCATCAACCGGCTTTGATAAAATTAGGGGAGCTTCCATGTATCTAGCAATACTTCGAAATCTGTTTGACAAGCCTCACTTCATTTGAAGTTTTTCTTTCCCTTCTTTAGTACATCGAAGAATGGTATGCAATTGTTTATAGCTTTTGAGATAAATCGGCTCGGTGCTGCGACTTTTCCATTCAAGCAATGATGTTCCTTCTTATTTCTCGGGGCTTGGACTTCTCGTAGTGTCTTTATTTGTTCTAGATTTGCTTCGATGGCTTGAGCACTTACTACGAACCCCAAGAATTTCCCAAAGGCTACTCCGATGTGACATTCGAGTGGGTTGAGCTTCATTCTGTACTTCTAGAGTATTTCGAACATTTCAGCGAGATTCTCTAGATGATTAACAGCTATTCGAGATTTGACCAACATGTCATCCACATAAACTTCCATTTTCTTTTTGATTTGACATTTGACCATAGTATTTACTAGCCTATAGTATGTTGCCCCGGCATTTTTTAAGCCGAATAGCATTACTCTATAGCAGTACAGCCCCAAATCGGTGATGAAGCTAGTGTTTTCTTGATCTGGCTCGTGCATCAGGATCTGGTTGTACTCCGAATATGCATCCATGAATGACAACAATTCATACCCCGCCATTCTATCCACAAGCTAATCAATTCTAGGGAGTGGGAATCTATCTTTTGGGTAAGCTTTATTAAGATCTGAGAAGTCAATATAAGTTCGCCATTTTCCATTAGACTTCTTGACTAAGACTGGTTTGATACCCATTCAGGGTAAGTTGCGTCTCGTATGAAGCCGTCAGCCATTAGTTTATCTACCTCCACACTCAGCGCCTTGGACCGCTCAGGGCCCAAGCTACGCCTTTTTTGCTTTACTAGTGTGAATTTGGGGTCAATATTGAGCGCGTGGCGGGCAATTTCGGGTAATACCCCACGCATATCGAAGTGCATCCAAGAAAATACGTTTAAATCAGCGTGGAGTAATTTAGTTAGTTATGACCGCATCCTGTTTTCTAGGTGCGATCCAATTTTCAGGACTCATTTTGGGTCATCCATACAGACTGGGACAAACACCGTCAATTCTACCAGTGCTGCCAGATCCTCCCCGAAGCTCTTCTTTCTAGGGTCGAAAGCTTTGTCAAATTGGCTATGGTCCCTAAGCCAGGGGTGACTTTGTAGTTGCTATTCGGAGGGCTCATGGATGTGGAGGGTTTTACCCACATCCTTTCCTTTTTCCTTTCTTCTTGGTTCACGCAATTCTACGATGTAGCATTCCTAGGCGGCGCTTTGGTCTGCTTTCACAATTCCGACTCCGTGCTCTGTAGTGAACTTCATTGTAAGGAACCATTAGGCCAATGCTATTCTGAAGTCGGCTAATACAGGCCGTTTCAAGAAGGAGTTGTATGCTGACATTTCATCTACGATCACAAAAGTGTGAATGAGGCTGACCCTTCGCCCACCCTCTCCAAGCTCCACAAGTAGGTTAATCATTCCCATCGCTTGTTTCGGCTCACGGGTAAACCCCTAAATCTTTGTTCGGCATGCAAATACGCTTTTTATGCCAATCTTCATTTGATCGAAAGTACGTTTGAACAGTATGTTAAAGGAGCTGCTACTATCAAACAATACCCGCTGAACTACAACATGTCCAATTCCTACCGTCACCACCATCGGATCGAGAGTTGGAACTTTGATCCCCTCGGTGTCCCAAATTTGGAACACTATATTGTCACTCAAGACCCTTTGCTGCGTAGCTAGAGTTTCATCTTCTATAGCTAAACATGATTCCTTCGGAGCGTGCTTTAATGAACTTGCATATTGCTCCATTTCTCCCAAACTTCTTTGAGCGGGATGTGGTCCCCCAGATATTGTTCCAATAACAAGCCTTTGGTCAGTTCGTGTCCACCCTTCTTCGCTAGTCCCAGCTTGATTCCTTCATTCCCTTGGATGCTCTGGAGTCGCAGATTGATCGAGGTTTTATGGTTGTCTTATGTACTGTTGGAGTTTGTTATTCTGGATCAGCTCCTCAATGAGATTCTTTAGGTGGCGGCATTCATTTGTATTGTGGCCATGCATTTCGTGGAAGCGGTAGAATTTCCCTGAGCGCTTTTGCTGCTCAGCTGCTTCTTTTTGGGGGTTTTTTGTATTCCTCAGTTCCTTAAGTCGTGAGAAAGATGTTTTCCAGTGTGTCGTTTAGGGGAGTGTAGCCTTCGGGCCTAAATCATTTGAGCTTTTTATTATTGTCGTTACCATTCTTCTTATTGGAGTTTTGACTTTTTCTCTTTGAATTTTCGTCTTTCGCAATGATTCATTTAGCAGTCCAAGAAGCGTGCGCATTTTGATTCATTGCTACATCACTTTGCTCGACGTTCGTCAATTGTACACTAGTAGACTTCCTTTCCTATTCCTATGCTTCCTCCAACCTTAGGAACTGACTTGCTTTATGGTTGAAATCCTTATTGGTATTAGGTTGCTTCATCTTAATCGACTTTCCGAATTCAGTTTCCAAATGAATGGCACGGACTAATGCCATGAAAACCATGTCTTCGTTGGGGTTGCTTACTTCCGTCACTACAGTGTTAAACCTATTCATGAAAGATTTTAATGATTCGTTGCGCCCTTGGAACAATCCGGATAGGGACATGATGTCTTTTGGTTGTGCAGTATTGAGTATGAACTGATCTAGGAACCTTGTCGCTAGTTGGTCAAAAGTAGAGATAGATCCTTGTGGAAGCCTAGTGAACCACATTGACGCGGCTCCTTTGACAAAGATAGGAAAGCATCTGCATCGAACTGCTTCAGATGTATTAGCTCCGTCCATATACCAACTGTATTTGTACAAGTGAGGTTTTGGGTCCTTTGTCCCCTCTTAGGACGGAATAGTTGGCATTGTAAATTTTTTTGGATATTTCTCATTCAAGATTTCATAGGTGAAGGGAGTCCGACTTGGTGCAGATCCCCATTCATCATCTCTTCTATTTTTACTCTCCTCCATTAATCGTTTAACCATATCCATTATGTATGCCTCTGATGTCCGGTAGCCCTGAGGATGGCAATTTGTAACATCCTAAAATTTTCAACCATTCGCATCCATACATGTCGGATTTAAATTGCTCAAAATATCAGATTGTTAATTTAAAATTTGGCAAAACTCAATATATACAGTAAATAAATAATCACAGAATCACAGACACAGAGTAATATAACAGTAACTCAGCGAAAACAAAGAATAGTAGTTCATGAAGCTACGATATATAATATAACAGAGTTTAACAAGATACAACAGAAATCATGAATACATAGATTTCTAAATACAATAGGCAAATACAAGATCTGAATACATCACTGGAATCAACTGAATGACTGAAAGCAGAATCAATAGATGGATCCAAGCGAAGCTCCAACTCGAAAGGTGAGTCTCGAATACTGGTATAACCCAGTCTGACCCGAGCGTAAAGCAAAACACAAAACACTCAAGTCAGGACATACATACTTATACAATGTAAACCAACTCAAGTGAACTGTAATAGAAATGCTCAAGTAACTTAAAGGTTGCTTGGGATCACCCATCCTTTAAGGATCCGTTAAACTATTTACTATGTAGTAATATACGCTATTATAATAATGTCTAAAGTAAAGTAAACTTACTTAAAAATAGCTTTAAGGCTTTACATTTTCCGCTTAACACATATATAGTGCTAATAGTCTATACAGTACCGTAGTACCTCCAGATCGGGAGGCTACCATAGGATACTCCATAGGTACGACACAAATCAAACTCGTATTAAGGCTCTTTATGGTAGGTGACACGATAGAACGAGGCGATGCCAGGGTAGATATACCAATTACGCATCCAGGCTGGTGGAAACGCATAGCAGCTACTATCGCCCACCTCGGAACACACTCCCAAATCAAAATCAAGGATAGCCTTCAAATCAATCACAAAGTCAGAATATAATATCGAAGGAATGTGCCCGATCGAAGGAATGACCTCACTTGGCCCGGAATCGCTCCTGTTTTAGCCACCTTATGCCAACTCACGGGAGTCGGGTCCACGTATATACCTCAATAGGATCGTCGCCACCATCCTACTTCATTTTGGAATCTCTAGCGCATACACAGTTGTTAAAGTGGTTTTCGATATCGATAGAGAGTATGTCCATATCTGATCCCGGTCTCTTTAACAACCAATCGTTATTGTAACCCATGGTTATAAATTTCAAAATGGTTTATATTCCAAATCAAAACATATTCATTTAAACCATTTTAATGTCAATATCTTTCAAAACAATTTTCATTTCCACAGTTGTAGCATTTCTAAGCTCATTCATTCAATTAAAACCATTTCAAAACATTGTATTTTAGCATTCGAAGCACTTGGAAAATGTGATAATACATATAGTAGCAGTTCAAAAATATTATCCTTTTAGAAATATTGTCTTTTCAAAAACAACAACACTTATAAAATGTTACTGTAGGTATAGTAGAAATCCAGAAATACAGTTCATTTCATAAACAGCATCACTTATAAAATGTTACAGTATGTATAATAGTAATTCTCATTTCAGAAACAGCAGCACTTATAAAATGTTATAGTAGGTATAATAGTAATTCAGAAATACAGGTCATTTCAGAAACATCAGCACTTATAAAATGTTACAGTAGGTATAATAGTAATTCAGAAATACAGTTCATTTCAGAAACAACGGCACTTATAAAATACTACCTTAAAACCATAGCATTTCTGAAATGCTACAAATACTGTTATAAGTTTTCTATAACATTTTTAAAACAATATATCTTCAATTTTTATCATTTTTAACTAATCAAACTTATTTCACTTTTCAAAATTATTTATTTGGATATCATTTAACTTATGATTTTAATGACATACAATTTTATTAATAAAATATCCAATTAAACTATAATTCATTTATTAAGTCAAAGGTACATTATCTTATTTAACTTTTATTTCAACAATTAACTTAATACTTTATTTTTAAAATACCCATTTCATAAATAAATATTTTTATTACTAAGTTAAGCTTAAAATTCCATTTAAAAACTAAATTTTCAATTATTAAGTCAAGTCATATTTTAAGTTACATTTAAACCATTTATTTACTTATACATTTTAACTTATAGAAAATCACTATAAAATTTATTTAAATCATTTAAATCCAATTTAAGTTAAAATTTCATAATTTATATTTCAAATACTTAAAAATTTCAGAAAATATTTTAAAATTAACCATGGGTCTGTATATATTTTCTAACCTAGGTCAAGTGATATGGATATGTATCATTTCAATCTGTAATATATAAACTCCTGGGTTCTATCATTTCAAACCCGCAATTCCAAGTCAAAATAAATAAAAATCGCTCGAGCCTATCATTTCAGCTCATAACGATTTTTCCATATTCTAAAGTCCGTTCAGGTATGTATCATTTCAACCCATAGTGAAAGGGAACTTGCTGTGTGAGAAACATAAAATAAAATAAACAGTATATCATCTCATATGATGTAAGGTGATGTAGCAGGTATATAAACAGGTTATATCATCATATAATATCAGATAACAGGTAGATGTGAACTTATAACATAGCATATCAACTACTACATATCCAAGTGACATTGTTTCACATTTATACAAGTATGATTTGTCGAGAGTGATAACTCACCTTTTAAAGCTAGAAACGACAATTTCGAGACACACAACCATACTCTGAAAAGGACGACTAGATTCGAGTAGATGGAGAGCCAAGATCCAGGTCTTGTAAACAACAAATATACAACATATATAAGTATATGATTGTACAAAAAATTTAGACTTAAACAAAATCAAAATATGAACAAAGTGAATAAAGAGGACTTAACCAAATCAAGTGGGCTTGGCCACTTCCAAATGGGCTTGACCGTCATCACAAATGGCTTGGCCATGACTAGTTGCTGCATGAATATGCTCGGCCATTGTCAGGTAGATGAACGGCTAGGCAATGGAAGGTGAAGAGAGAGCGTTATGGAATGCAAAAAGGCAAGGCAAGTGAAAGGTCAAGAGGCTAATTGGGTTCGGCTCTAGGCAAATGGGCTCGAACTGGGTTCATGGTTCGGGTCAGGTCTGGTCCGGTCACAGCCTGGAGATGGATCTGGTCATGGCAAAGCAAGGCAAAGGAGGTGGAGGAACTGGTGGTGGCTGAGGCTAGCAAATAGGAAAGGAATGATGTGGTGATCAAGGGGCTCGGCTATGGTTTCAACCATGGGATGGTGGTGCTTTGGTCAAGGAGGTCATGGCCTGGATCAGTGGAGGTGGTGAGGTGGTATTGGTCATACAGGAGGTGTTGGTGGTGGATGAGATGGTCGGCAAGGGCTAGGGGATGGTGATGGCCGAGCATAGTTTTGAGGAGAACAAAAGAAAAGGAATAAATGAAGAGGAGGAAATGTTTGTACGTGAATGGAAATGAGAAAGTGAGGAGGTGATATTCTTTTTACGGCTAGGAAGTGGAAAGGCATCAATTCACATTTAAAACAAGTAAGTCATGCCTCTTGGAATTTCCAAAGCCCAATATCAAAAGCCCATTTCAAAACAAGCTCATCACAACAAAATAAATAAAGCCCACACCAAAATATAGAATAGAAATGTAAACAATGAAAAATGGATAAATGAAATACATAAATAATTGCGTGTAAAATGCTGGATTTTATCAAATTTACAAAGTATAAAACATAATTTGATAAAACGAAAAGAAGAACGAATATCAGAATCAAATACAGTTTAAAAGAAAATGATTGGAAATTTAAAATTCAAATTTAAAAATTTCAACTGCAAGTCAAAGTTTGACCAAAGTTGACCAAAATATAAAATTTTCATAAAATCATTATTTTACTATATTTGGAAAATAAATTATAAACAAAATCCAAAAATACATTAGAAAATTCCAAATTTTCAATTTAAAATGATTTAAAATTCAAAGTTTTCAAATAAATTCTATTTTAAAATAAATGTTAAAAATATGGGTTGTTACACTCTCCCCCACTCAAAACTTTTCATCCTCAAAAGGAAAGAGGCACAGAAGGACAAAGAAAAATAAGACAGAACAGCGAATAATACCAGAAACAAACAATTCTGGATTTGAAGCACGCATGCTCTCCTCCGTCTCCCAGGTACAATCCCGTTCATCAGTACTCCACTGCACTTTGACCAGGTTGATAGATTTCCTTCTCAGTTGCTTCGTATCTCGATCGACAATACGAAGTGGCTTCTTCTCGACAGTCAGATTAGGCTCAATATCCAAAATCCCGAGAGCATAAGGCTGAACAATAAGGGATGGATCATAAAGATACCGATGAAGATGCAAAACATGGAATACATTATGCATCCCAGAAAACTTCTCAGGCAAATCTAGGCGATAAGCTAAAGAATCAATCCTTTCAAAGATGTGGAAAGGACCAACGAACCAAACGATTACCGAATTCAATCCAACAAGATGGAGATCTGCAAGGTCGTCCGTAAAGAGCAACAAACGGAGACATTGCAATACTAGCATGCATATCAAAGATAAAATAAGATAGATATAGTATTAAGACAAGATAAAATAGAAGATTGAAATTATACCTAATAACGATTGTTATAGGTAAATTCGACGAGATGGAGATGATCTTCCCAAGATCCTCCATAATCAAGAACACAAGTACGAGGAAGATCTACCAGAATCTGATTCACTCTTTCCGTTTTAGCGTCGGTCTGTGGATGGTAGGCATTGCTCAGATTCAGGTGAGTACATAAAGATTCCAGAAAGACTCTCCAAACTGACTAGTGAACATAGGATCTCTATCATGAACAATACTGATAGGAACACCATGAAGACGAACAATCTCCCTCACATAGATCTCAGCCAAACAGGAAGCAGAGCGAATAGACTTGACTGGAATGAAATGAGCGGACTTGGTCAGTCTATCCACCATAACCCAAATACTCTCGTAAAAACTTAACATTCTTACGAGTTAAAGCAAGGAAATGTGCAGCAATCCGAGCAAAATTCTTAATGAATCTCCGATAATAACCGGTAAGGCCCAGAAAACTACGAATATAAAAAGGGGTCCTAGGAGTTTCCCAATCCTGTACAGAATAGGGAGAGATATAAGGACAACAGAAAAGACAGAATGATTGAATGATAAAGAGAAAAAGAAGGAAAAGAAAGACTTACATTGATCGCATCGATCTTAACTAGATCAACATAAACTCCATTACCAGAAACAATATGCCCAAGAAATCAGACTTCATCCTTCCAGAAATGGCATTTCATGAATTTAGCTTTCAACTGATGACTCCTAGGAGTCTCCAGAACAAAGCTCAAATATGAATCATGCTCCTCCATAGACTTAGAGAAGATGAGAATATCATAACAAAGACTAGAACAAATTTGTTAAGCACATCATGGCAGACATGATTCATAAGATCAACAAAGAAAGCAGGAGCATTAGTCAAACCGAGAGGCATGACTAACCATTCATAGAAACCATTCTCAGTATGGAAAGTAGTCTTGGGAATACTTTCCTCAGCAACTCTAAGTTGGTGAAAACTTGAGGCAATATCAAGCTAAGAGAAAAAAACAGCTCCATAGAGCTGATCAAACATATCATTGATATGATGCATAGGATATATGTTCTTCATAGTGAGCTTGTTTAGCTCACTATAATCAACATACATCCTCAAAGAACCATCGGACTTGGTGATGAAAATCACCACCGCTCCCCATTCGGAATGGCAAGGTCTAATCAGACCCTTGGAGAACAAGTCCTCAATTTGCTTCCTCAACTCAACCTTCTCACGAGGTGCCATTCTTCTAGAAGGAAGAATTACAGGTCGAGCTCCAGGAATAAGATCAATACGAAATTCGATTTCCCGCTTAGGAGGTAAAGCAGTGACTTCACCAAATACATCGGGATAGAGTTTGACCACAGGAGTCGAATAAAGATCACCATGAGAAGAATCAAAATAATAAATAAAGCTTGAAATACATAGATGTCTAAATACAATAGTCAAATACAATTCAAAATACAGTTCATTTCAAAAACAGCAGGTATCATAGTAATTAGCACTTATAAAATGTTACAGTAGGTATAATAGTAATTCAGAATACAGTTCATTTGGTTCATTTGGTATAATAATAATTGTTAAAAATATGGGTTGTTACACAATTAGTCACTACGCCAAGTGCTTGGCCTTACAAATGGTCTTGGTGAGTAGGCTGAGACCTAAGCTCTCCAGTCTTCGGGAGAGCAACTTTTGTAGGGTCCCGTTGGCTTGCGGTTGGTCTAACTGGAGCAGTTTGGACGTTTCTAGCATCGTCGAACGTGTTGGTGTTTTCTTCCATTTGGTTGTCTTACTCTCCGTCTTCTGAATTGGAGAGATCCATAGCTATGTCCTCTTGTAGGGTCATTTCCCCTTGATTCAAATTCAGAATAGGTTGCTTTTTGGTGAATGGAGTACTTGCATTTCCGTCGATGTTAAGTCCTGTTGTCTCCCTTTTTTGTGGTTGTTTCCCGTTTCTTCTATGTAGACCAAAAACGGATGAATTATCTTGTCTATAGCAGTCGTGGGTTCAAGCATAGTCCTTAGAGAAGGATTATATTGTAGGGTTAAGAGAGCGTTAAGCTTGTCAATTAGAGCCTTTTAACTATTTTCCATCTTCTCGTAAATCTCATTAACCATCTTATTCAACTCATCCCTGGTGATAACTTCATGCTGATTGGAGGATGCTGATGTCCGATTTCCTAAGTTAGCACCATTTAGTTCAGTGGGTTGGGGATTAACATCTTCTCCAGCTAATACTACCACTATGAATCTTCCAGAGGCACTTCTTCTTTTTCCAGGGGCCATTGATTCCAAACAGTGGATTCTTCATGAAAAGATTTAGCGTCTAACTTCTGGACCTATAGGATCCAAATTAAATAGCTAGATCTGGATCCTGAGTTGGGTTTCTCAGTGAAAGCAACAAAATATTAACCTAAATAATATATCAACACCCTGGTTTGAGTTTGAAAGCACTAGCCCTGTTCTGATAGGACAATATCACAGATCACAGATATAGAAAAAAACAGTAAAAGAAAGAAGACATAGAATTTTTATAGTGGTTCGGCTGTTAATGAAGCCTGCGTCTACTTTATAGTTTTATTATAATTGATAGCTATTACGAGTAGTGTTTGATTACAAGGCTTTTGATTATCCTTAACTAGATTGAATCTCTAGAGTTGGAATCCACTGGAGAATCATAGTGAATCCCCTTGGAGATTATTGTGAGGGAGGTAGAGAGTGAAGAATGTTTCCAACAGAGCTACAGCAACCAGTCCGGAGAAGATCCCGTTTATGTTGCAGGCAAGATGGTATTTATAGGTATTAGAGAGCTTCTGGGCCAGGCCACTTCATCAACTGCTCAGAGGTAGGTATAGAATGATTTAGGGGTGTTTAGCTCGCGATCCGAGCCAATACGATGGGTCGCTAGCGACCCATGGTCTATGGATTGCCAACGACCCATAGACTTGGCTTGTACGCGAGCTAATGACTTGGCTCTTTTTTTCCATTGCCTCCTTAGTGTTAGCTCGTTAAAGACTCATGGGCAAGCATGGATCGCAAGCGAACCATGGTTTATGGATCGCTAGCGATTCATACACTTAGCATTTTTAAACATCCTTCTTCCTTCCTTCTCTTCTTCCCTACATCATAGTGATCCTCCATTTTGCATGGATCGCTAGCGATCCACAGGGTATGGGTCGTTGGCGATCCAAGCACTTAAGATATTTTTGGAGTTTAGAGTTTGGGATGTCTCCATGGTCTTGTATCAACGTTGTTTGCGTAGTCTCGTTGCACGTTGTTCCGTTTTGATGACAATCTACTAGCTGTTTGCACTCAGCTACTGATTGGGCTGTAAGAAAGTTGGTCCCTTGGTCTAGTCAATCTTATTCGTTGCCTTGGTAATATAGCTTGGCTCTCGTTAACTCCTTGTCATAGCTTTTCTTGTTAAGTTCTAAGCCATTTTGATGTCACGAGATTGTTCTGCTTTCTAGTGGGTCCTGTTGGGTTAAAAACCTGGATAACACTTTATTTATAAAACAAGATAAAAAGGATATTTTAGTAATACAAGTTTATGTAGATGACATCATTTTTGGTTCCATGAACGAAAAATTATGTCAAGAATTTTCGAATATTATGGAAAGAAAATTTGAAATGTCTCATATGGGAGAACTTTCATATTTTCTTGGATTACAAATTAAACAATTAAATAATGGAATTTTTATTAATCAAGAAAAATATTGTAATAACCTAATAAATCGTTTTGGTATGGAAAATACTTCTGCTAATCCAACATCTATGAGTACTACGGTACATCTCGATCGAGATGAAATTTGATCTTTACTTTACTTAACTCGTAGTCGTCCTGATATACTGATGAGTGTGTGCTTATGTGCACAATTTCAGGCAAATCCCAAAAAATCAAATTTATGAGCAGTGAAACTAATTTTGCACTACTTAAGCAAAACTAAAGACTACAGTCTCTTTTACAAGAAAGAATGTCCTTTTGAGTTAGTATCATATAGTGACGTTGACTTTGGAGGATGTCGAATGGATCGAAAGAGTACAAGTGGTACATGTCATTACGTTGGATAATCTTTAGTATCTTGGTTTAGTAAGAAACAAAATTGTGTTTCACTTTCGACGTGTGAAGCAGAATATATTTCTGCTACTTTGGCATGTGCTCAAGTAATATATATGTAACAGACACTTCAAGATTTTGGTATAAACTTATCTAAATCAACAATTTATTGTGATAATGCAAGTGCTATAAATTTCTCGAAAAATCTTATAAACCACTCTGGAACTAAACATATTGACATCCTACATCATTTTCTTCGTGATTACATAGAAAAAGGTAATATCTCTCTTGATTTTTTATCTTTGGAAAATCAGGTTGCAGATATATTTACTAGACCTTTAAATGAAAATATTTTTCTTAAATTAAGACGTGAACTAGGAATTAGGTCATTACATGATTTATAATTTGATATTACAGTATAAAATGTTATAAAATAAATAAATATTTAATTGGACAAAAATTGTAGATGATGGCACTCGAACTCTGCACTCATGGGAGATAGTCACATGTCATTCCAATATTCCATTGTGTTACTTGCTTTAACACCTTACATTCTTTCTATTTAACACATAGCTATAATCCTTTTATATTTTTTAACCTTACATTCTATCTATTGGCTTAAGTTTAGTAATCAATATTAACCAAAAGCTATAAAACTTCAGAAATAGAAAATAAAACCAATATATATATATATATATATACATGAAGAGATTTTTTTAAAATTCATATAGAACTAAAATTAAGTATATATATACATCCTCTTCTAACATGACATCTCAAGAAAGTTCCGATCGTTCATCAATTGTTTTTTGCACTCCAACTTCGGATTCGTCGAATAAATGTACTCCTGCATATATTCCAATGAAGATTACTCCATCTCCTAATCACCATACCAGATATATACCAAACAGGAAACGAGCTAGAAAAAACTTAAAATTTGGATCACCTTCTACCAAGGAGAAAATCGATGATATTCATCACTACCGGTGTGAAACCTTAAGTATACAACGAGAGATGTATTATGAGAAAAAACACCATAGTAGGCGTTTTAATTTTCTTGAACAATTTTCTCTCAAATTTTGTGGAACGACTCCTAAACAAGGTGTGCACAATCCATCTCCTGAACGACCTCACTTATTTATAAATTTTTAGGAACAAGGTGCTTAACGTAATGTTTGGTCTCCTATTAATCCATTACGTGATGTCACCAAAGTTAAACCAAGCTCGTTCGAAGTTTCCTCTTCAAACGAATCCAAGACTTCAGAAAAATAAAATCTACGTTTATATAAATTTATTTTCATGAAATTGATATTGTAATTTGGATATGTAACACATTTGTTGAAATAAAATTATATTTTTTTAACATGAGAATAAAGCTCGAAAAACAAATATATATATATAGCTTGTTTGTTAACCAAATTAGAATGAACTGAAAATAAGCTATACTCAAAAAATCAACAGTTTCAACCGACTGAACCTACAGGTTCAGCCGACTGAACATTCAAGAATACTAAAAATTTATTCTGAATTCAGCCGACTAAATTTCCACATTCAGGCAACTAAAACATGGCAATTTTGAACTGAAAACTTGCGGGTTGCAGTTCGTCCAATTTCAGCCGACTGCCTTCATTATTTCAGTCAGCTGGTCCATTTGTTTTCTATTTTTAAAAATAGACTTGCACGAATTTCAATGCAAGTACCCAACCTAACCTACTTCATATTCTCATGTACCCCTTCATTTTCAACCTACCCAACCATTCACTACTCAAAAAAACCCAAAAGCAAACCCTAACTTCTTCAAAAAAATTCAATTTTTTCTTCCAATTTCATAAAAAAAATGGCTCCAAGATCAAAGAGAGCAAGAGAATCAACAAGAACTTCTTAAAGTCAAATTTGAGCATGGTTATATAATGATACATCAGTTAATACATTCAATAGCATGAGAAATTCAAAGCTTTACAAAGGAGCCTTCATGAAATTGCTGGAATTCAATGGCTACGCGATTAGAGAGATAGCCGAAGCTCATGGTTTCGATTCACTTATTGCGTATGATTCTAATAATGTTAAAATCCACCCTCTTTTGATTAAGCTATTCTATGCCAACATGAATCTAGACCATCAAAATCCCCAAAACAAAGATGATTGTACATGGACGTTAGTTTATGGAGTTAAAATTTACTTACCTCTTCAAAGATTAGGACACATTCTAAAGTGTCCATCCGAGGGGTTGGATATTGATGATGTTGATGTTGATATGTACAATCGCGATGAATTATCCCATCTTTTCTTGTCGGATGATTTAACCATTTTAAAATCTTGTGCCTTACGTCCAAAGGCAAGAATCATCCATCATGCACTTATTTGATCTCTACAACCTCGGACCAAAAGTTATGAAAAAGTCTACAAAAGGGATTTTCAAGCTTTATATGCTATTTACTCCTCTCAATGAGTAAATTGGGGTAAAATAATATTAGGTGAATTTCTTACTATCAATCATAAAAGAAGCTACAAAAAAATCACTATGGAGCTTACATAATGCGGATTCTACAAAATTTTGGAATTCCGTTAACTGATTCCAACTTCATGACTATAGGTGAGCTTAACTCCAAGACACTTTGACTAATGGGTCTTCCTAAGCGTCCCGAAAGCCAACAAATCATTAGTTTTCAAGAATGGGTCGCAAATCGTAATCAAGGTATTCCGCAACCTCGAGACAAAAATATTGCCTCATCCTCTTCTCAAGTCCCTCAACAAGAAGAAGAGGATGATGAAATTCATGAACTTCATATTGACGTGCCTCCTAAGCAAGATCTTGTCACATTATCGCGGAATCAAATCGATGTTTAGCTAATGTTGAAAAGAATGTGTCTAAAGCAAACAATAAGCTAAACCCGATAAAAGGTTTTCTAAATAAAATTTGGGAAAAAGTTTCTTGTTCCAGATCCACTTTGACAGGTGTTCCTGAAAATCCGGTTCCATTTTCTTGGATGACCTCGGAAGAAGAAGGTAGTAAAGAATTCTAAACTCTTTTTTTTGTTGCTATGCTATTCAATTCATGACAATTTGTAGTACTATTATTTCGTTTAAGACATACTCTTCAATCAGTAATGTTCTATGTGAACTTTCTATGTAAGATGGTTATTTGTTTCTCATGTCTATATGCTTATATGTCTATGTGAAATGTTTTATTTCTCATATCAATTATTTTTTCCTTTTTGTCGATGACAAAGGGGGAGAATACGATTGATAGGGGGAGTATTCAGTTAGGTGGAGATAATTACTTTCTATATTTAAAAACTTACATAGTTGTCATCATCAAAAAGGGGGAGAATGTTAGAACCTCGAATTTTGATGTTTTGATTATGACAGCTATATAAGTAAATATTATATGAACTAAACAAACTTGCAGGAGAAGATATTGTTTTTACTCGAGAAATAGTCTAACAATTTGCAGACCAGATTCCGAATTGAAGCTTTAGCAAAGTGTTAAGTTTAAGGTCTGGGTTTAGTAGAAAATACAAGTTAAAATATCTCCAAAATGGTATATGCACGCACACACAATAGCTTGATTTTGAGTTTAGTAGTAAATTTTTTCAAAACATGTTTTGATATGCCAAAAAATAAGAAATTAAACTGGTTGAATGTTGTGCATGTGCACAAATTTCTTTGAATATTCCAACGGCTGACCTTGCTAATTCAACCGGCTGAATTGTGTCTATTTTGCACCGTTTCCTTCCTGGTTCATTTTGAAACCCAATCAGCTGGCTGAATTTCTCTATTCAAACGGCTGAATCTTCCGAAAGGCTATATTTTCAAAAAACACTTCAATTCAATGAACAGAAACAACTCTTGATTCAAGAGTTGTTTCCATATCTCTTCATGGCTATCTTTCACAAACGATTATAACTCTTCAATCTCTATAAATAGCCATGAATTCCTTTGTTTTAATCACTAATACTAATTCTAATTCTCATTCTTATTTTCTAATCTATTTTTCTATTTGAACTCTAAGCATTCAATACTTCATTCTGATCACTTGTTCATTCAAGCATACTTCATTAGTGATTTAATAAACTTCCTATCTTCATGAATTACATGATATACCACAAAGGAGAAGATTATAGGAAGGGTGTACTCTAAATACTTATCCATGCTATTAAAAGAGCACATTCAGTCAAGATAATTCTCTGTATTTTTTGAAGTCCTGTTCGGTTGCTCAGGCGGTCGAATTCCTATTCTAGTTCTTAGGCGGTTGAAGTCCTATTCGGTTGCTTAGATGATGTAATACCTGTTCCTCAGAGTTAAGGGAGGGTTGATAGTTAAATTCTAGAAGGAGTCTGGGACTGGACGTTGAATGGGAAGTTCAAACCAGTATAAAAATCTCTGGTGTCATTTACTTTATTACTTTACTTTTATATTTATATTCCGCACAAGTAGATAATTTACTTAATATTCCATGTTGCACGATCCTTAGTCACTTTAAATTAGTGTATTGTTGGAATTGGCAATGTGGCATTCAAAGTGGAAAGTGCTATGTGAATGGTAAACGTTACCTTAAGCCTCACACCTTGAAGATGATACGGGTAATGATGTGGTCTGACCTATATTTTGGGCTATCATTTTATGAGTATGGAGATGACCAGTGGAATCTGGGCCTCAAGGCATTTATGCCTTATGATAGGTATTGGAGGCTTGATGGAGAACGAGTATAGCCAACGAGTAATATGTTGTTCCATAGTAGTGTATCGCACATAGTTCGGAGGCTTGCTTGAGATAAGTGAATAGCCATCGAGGTGCTAGTTGTTTATGCGTGGATTCAGAGGAAGTGGCACTAGTTCCCTATCATGTTGGAAACCAATTCAAATATGAGCTTTTGGTTTTGATTGTAGAACCTAGTATGATGGAATTTAATCAATGTTACAATTTCGGCTATGATTAATATTATTTGTATACTAGTCACTAGTGTAATATAACAGAATTTGATATGAAATGTTTTTGTTATCGTAAGGTAAAAATCCATCCGTGTTTATATGCGACGTGGTCTTACGAGATACCTTTGTTTTTAAAAAGAAAGTTTTTGATAACTTTAAAATTCAATTGAGATGTGTTCTTCTCATGCCGGTTTACCAGATAGATCAAGGCGTTATTCCCTTTCAATTCTTGGGTCACACCGAGCATATTTACGGATTTAGATTTAGATGTGGAGCTTCAGCAGATGAGCTGGATGTCTTCAAGTCGTATTCACGTATATGTTTATTTTTTGCTACATTGGTTATTTTAATCATTAGCATTTGTGAAGACAGGTTGTTATAACTGTCCAGGCTGATGATTAGTGATTTGTTGTTGTACTTTGATTGATATATGTACATTACAGTTTCTCTTTCGTAAAGATCATTGATTTATATTATATGTTGTTCCATTGCGATTGTGAGATTCTATATTGTTTTAGTTTCTTTTTCTCTTCTTCTTCTCTTCCCTTCTTCTTTCTTCTTTCATTCCCATAATTATCCGTCTTTCCATTCAATTTAGGTTGGACATATGTGGTTTATTGTCGGCTTGAATTGTATGGATTTGTGGGTCATTACGGTGTTGGTGTTCATTGATGACATTCTACTATATTCTAAGGATGAAAGAGATCATGAGATTCATCATACAATAGTGCTTGAGACGTTTAGGTAGCATCAACTAAAAGCGAAGTTTTCGAAGTATCATTTTTGGAAAAGAGAGTTGAAGTTTCTTGGTCATGTAGTTTTAGAGAACGTGTTGTCAGTGGATCCAACTAAGATTGAAGATGTAAATAATTGGAAGAAACTCGAGACGGTTACCGAGATAAGGAGTTTTCTTTGATTGACTGGCTATTATCGGAGATTCATCAAGGATTTCTCACGGGCAACAACACCCTTGACTAAACTAACTAGAAAGGATGTAGATTTTATTCGGTCCGATAAATGGGAGGAAGCATTTCTTGAGTTAAAGCATTTGTTGACCAATGCACCTGTGTTAGTTGTTCCAGATGGAAATAAGGATTTGGTGGTGTATATGGATGTATATGGAACCGGATTAGGAGCTATGCTAATGCGAAGGGTAAAGTGATTGCCTACGCTTCTAGACAGCTCAGACCACATGAAGTTAGACATCCGACTCACGATTTGGAGTTGGCAGCGGTGATTTTGCACTAAAATTGTGGAGACACTACCTCTGAGGAAAAAAATTCAAGTTGTATACATATCATAAGTCTTTGAGATATTTAATCTCTCAGAAAGAGTTGAATATGAGACAACAGAGGTGGTTGAAATTTTTGTCTCCTTATGCTTTTGGTATTGAGTATACACTATGGAAAGGAAATAAAATGTTGGGTGCACTTAGTAGAAAACATCATAATGTGGTGTTTGCTATGTTGGTTGAATCGAAGGATTTAGAGGCATTGACCACTTGTAGTGTGCAGTTAAGATCGACTGCTAGTTCTAGTTAAAGTAGTGCCATACTGTCAAGATGTTGGTCGAATCGAAGGACTTAGAGGCATTGACCAGAGGGGACGGTTAAGGAAGAAGGGATGGTTATGTGTTCCAGATGTTGGTGACCCAAGAAAGGAAGTTCTTAGGAAGTGTCATCGCTTGAAGTTTACTATACATCCTCTGATGTATTAGGATACGAAGAGAAGTTTCTTCTAGGAAGGTATAAAAAGGGATGTAGACATAAGTGTGAAGCAATGTGTGAATTGCCAGCAAGTTAAAGTCGAGCATCAGAAGCCAAGCACATTGCTTCAGCCTTTAGATATGCCAATTTGGAAATTGGATTCGACATCCATGAGTTTTATTGATGGGTTGCCAAGGTTACATAGGGGAAATGAAAGTATTTGGGTCGTAGTGGATAGACTGACCAAGAATGCACATTTCAAACCCGTTAAGTCAACCAGGATGACACCAGTATTAGCTATGTTGTTTATGAAAAATATTGTTAGACTACGTGGGATCCCTAGTAGTATAGCCAGTGATAGAGATGCTTTGTTCACTAATGAATTCTGGAAGAGTCTATGGTAGGTATTAGGTAACAAGCTTAAGTTGAGTACCGCTTATCACCATATATGGATGGGCAGATAGAGAGAGTCAATAAGGTACTTGAAGATTTGTTGAGAGCATGTGTACTAGACTTTGGTGGGTTGTGGCAAGACCATTTGCACTTGGTTGAGTTTTCCTATAGTAATAGTTATCAAACTAGTATAGGAATGGTGCCTTTCGAAGCATTATATGGAAGGCCAAGAAAATCACCAACATTTTGGTTAAAGACCGGAGATAGATTGGTCCTTGGTCCAGATATGGTGAGAGAAGCCACATAAAAGATTGAGTTGATCCAAGCAAGGATGTGAGAAGCTCGGTCTAGGAAAAAATGTTACGTAGACAGGCGGCGTAAGAATTTAGAGTTCTTAATTGGTGATCACGTTTTTATTAAAGTATCATCGATGAAGGGTGTGGTACAGTTTGGAAGGTCAGGGAAACTGGAACCAAGATATGTTGGACAATTCCCTATTATAAAGACAATCGGGAAACTAGCGTACTGAATGGAGTTACCGAGTAGTTTCGCAAAAGTACATAACGTTTTTCATTTTTCTCACCTTAGAAAGTATGTGCATGATCCAAAGACTACTATTTCTCCAACTGCATTGGAATATTTAGTCGTAGAACCAGATCTGACTTCTATAGGACAACCAATTTGTCTTGTGGTCAGAGATGAGAAGAGACTAAGGAACAAGACAGTCATGTTAGTGAAAGTCCAGTGATTGATAATGAGAAAGATTGTGCTTAGGAGATAGAGGACAGGAATAGGGATACATATCATGAGCTGTTATGATGGTATGTTCTATATTTTTTATGTGTATACTTTATATCTAGTAGGATATACTAGCATTGTTTACATGTTTGATATGGTTGTTATGCAGTCCTTATGGAATTTCGAGGACGAAATTCTTTAAGGGAGGAGCCTGTAACACACCTAATTTTAGTTTTAAATTATTCAATATGTTTAATTGGATAGATTAAGTAGCATAATGTAAATGGTTAAGGAGAATGAGGTTTGGTAATTAATAAGGTCGTGCCTTAAAAATAAGTAATAAGATTGTTTAAAAAACTTAACACTTAAGAGAATATATGAGAGAGGCAAAATAGGTAGACCCATCTTTTAATCCTTAAACCCTCTCTCCCTCGTATCATTCTAATTTTACTAATAAAAAACAATCAAAAGAAGAACAAAAGGTGGCCGACCATATCCTAGGGGAAAGGGGGACGAAATCAAAGGAGATTCATAAGATAAAGCTTCAGGTAACTAGAGCAACAACAAATCTCAATGCCAACATCAAATTTAAGATGAATAATGCAAAATCCATCTCTTTTATATTTTGTTAGATTAGGTTAAGGATAGTACCTGAATTTGTCATGTTTGATTAGCCAAGTGGTGGTTGCATAATCATTGTTTAAATATTATAATGCTTTATGGAATATCTATGAAATTATTTGAAGGGGTTTAAGGGTAAAACTGTAGTTTTTAATCTTAAAATACTTTTATTTTCTGGTATGTCGTGTAAAACGTTAATTTAGAGATGTTTTTGAATTCCATAATTTTTCAAGTTGAAATTAATACTTTATGAATTTCCAATGGTGGAAATTAGGTTTAATTCGAGTTTTAGTTATTTAAAATAATAAAATACAGTTTTTTGTCCTGAAATTTTTATATGATAAAGAATACGATATTTTTGAAATTCTGGGATTTATCCTAAGTGATTTTGAATTATTATGAATTTATTTTGCTAAATAAGCATTTAAATTAATAATTAATTAAGGTTATTGATTAAGTTGATAAATGATTTTGGGGACTTTAAAAACTGAATGCGGTAGACTTTCTGAAAGAACTTGGGTAAAGCATTTCATTGTCTAATAGGAATTTGACAAATAATAAGATTTGGTGAAAATTATTTGCTATTATTGGTAATAAATCGGTTTTCCTATTATTTATGATAATACCATGCCAGTCTTTCATTTTGAAAGATTTTTGAAAAAAATTTGGAAATCCTATTGAAAAACCACCTTCTATCCTCAAAAACCATTCAAGTACATTCCCTCAATACATGCCTAATCCTTAAGGAATCCTAAACCTAAACTCTGATACAAACTGTAACAACCAGCACTCTTCAAAACGAATCATGCCAATAAATATGAGCTGTTGGGTTTTTAAAACATTACAGAGCATAATTATAGGGATAGAGTTCTAAGACATTGTACACTTTCAAATCTCACAGCATAAGGAATTAAAATATAAATACAGAAAATGAATATTTTAGAAAAACAATTTCCAAAATTACTTGATTTACATATACACAATTTCCATGTTACAATACAAGTTTTCTATACTTTTAATATAATAAATGAGCTCCTTTTTCCCCCGTACTATGTGTAACAACTGCTAATCTTACATCCTGTGGTGGGAAAAAACCAAAAGAAGGGGATGGGTTCAGACAAAAGTCTGGTGAATGAGAAAAAGTTTAATAAGATGATTAAATGCAATTGACTTTATACCTATTCTATGTGATATAGAGTGTAAATCCAGTGTCCATAAACTCCTAAGGTCTAATGCCTAAGGATTTTTTTCTAACCCAATGGGTCGAACCCACTAATTGAAATACACATTAATGATAAACCAAAACGGAAACTACTCTCACACCATATCTACCACCAACAATACGCCCGGAGATGGAGAACACTGTAACGCAAACACGCAAAATAACTCATCATATGCCCTATATTCACCTATTGATCGTAGTGGCAAAATGCCTCTTATCGTACTACACCAGTGTCCATTGTATGTGAACTGTCGTTTGTAACAGGCCCTAATTTGCTCAATAACTATAACCACTTATTGTAGTGCACCAGCGTCCACCGGAACCATGTTGCACAAGAAAACGTGCATACCTAGATCTCCCATTAGTACTGGTCTCTCTTCGAAAGTGTTCCCGGTAATGGTGTTCCCACCCGTATGTAACGCCCCCAAGCCTATGCAAAATAAATCGCCCCAATCGACTGTGTATATGAGAAATGAAATTTGTTCCAATTTAATACTAATTGTTATGAAGTGAAATTTTCCCAAACCAATACCAATCATTGAAAAATAAAATTCACCCAAACCAAAATTCTAATCGTTGCGAAATAAATTTGTCCTAACAACTACGATAGGGAACCAAATCTCCATATCCTATGTCGCATGTAACTTAGCCCAAATTAGCTCAACTAAACCATTCACTAATCACATAATTTCTAACTAAATTACATAATTTTTAGGGGCATTTCACCAGAAGGACAAACTTTGCAGTCCAATTAGTTTCTAGGACACACATTCAAAGAAATTACTTTCAAGACCAAAGTCAGTAGAATAATTACTTTTAAGGACAAAGTCAGCATAATAATTACTTTCAAGGACAAAGTCAGCAGTCCAATTACTTTCAATGACATAATTTCATAGGTTTTTAGGTCCTAGAAACTAATTATTTTACGTTTTTTCCTTGAAAGTAATTATTTCAGTTGTGTGTCCTAGAAACTAATTCCACTTGCTAAAGAGGCCCTTGTGGCTAATTTCCACTAATTTTTATCTATTAAATTTGGGCCTTAGGCTGAGGTTAACTTGGACGATCGACCCAAAACATCCCTAGGTCGACCACTACCGGTCAACATAGGCTACCCAAGGTCAACCGTTCACGTTCATTTTTGTAGGGTTCGATTACTTTTTGAATGTCGATTAGTTTTTAATTAGCGTCAATAACTCAAGTTGATTAATAACTATTGTTAACCCTAATTTCTGGTTTTTTTTTTCAATTTCAATCAATTATAGGGTTTGCGAATTAGGATTACTAGTTAGCATTAATAAGTGTCCAATTTAACTAATTTCATAATCAAGTTTCCAATTTAAATTCCACGATTTAGGTTTAACCAATTCAATTTCAAATTACTAAGTTAACTATAGGGTTTCAACAATACTAATCACTTAAAACAGTTTAAAATCAATTTCATTAGACAAATTGTTAAACATGTACCTACTCATTATTTAGCCTAAGCTCTAGACCTTGAGAAATTAGCCTCCAGCGATATCTCCTTTCCTAGATCACATTAGTTTCATCTTTGATTTCTTTCTCTTGCCTTTTAGATTGACTAGAGTTTGGTTCTTTTTGGTTTAAGATAATTAAGGTTTTGAGGAGAAAATTCGACAGAGTTTAGTTACGGTAAGTTCAATAAAAGAATTAAGGTTTGGTTTACCAACTTATTTATAAGGCTAGGTTAACATTTAGGACCATTGGATTAATCTTAGCTATCATCTTATTCAACCATCAATTACTTCTGATGCAAGCAATCAATCAGGGTCGTCCGATTGAATACATTAAATCTAGAAGCTTTCTTAACCAATAAGTTATATATATATATATAGTTCTTCCTTAAGGTTAATAATATATGTACATTCCTTTAAACCAATCAACCAATCAATCAATCATTAACCAATCAATCAATGATCGATCGATTGATCAATTAATTTATATCTTAATTTATGTCCCTTAAATCAATTCATTAATTCATACATATACATACATATATTGATAACAATTTAAGAATAATTATATATATATATATATATCTGTGTGTGTATCTTCACAATGATTAAGAAATTTACATTTTCTTTTTCAATTACTTAACTCATACTTAACTTTCCATATCCAAGTTGTTATGTTTTCCATTTTTTCATGCCATTAATTGCCATTTATTCCAATTTAGTCAATACTACTTTTTCATATTTTTACATTTTTATTATTATAGCAGAGAACTATGT
The DNA here is from genome assembly GCA_030737815.1 of Allium fistulosum. Taxonomy (NCBI): domain Eukaryota; kingdom Viridiplantae; phylum Streptophyta; class Magnoliopsida; order Asparagales; family Amaryllidaceae; genus Allium; species Allium fistulosum. Next base: position 1,249,389,573 of record CM060904.1, on the reverse strand, counting down.
ATTTGTTTCAAAAGTATACCCTTATGTATATATTTGTATACACACACACATTCGTTACCTTTCATTTCTTGAAGGAATTCACGTGAAGAATTATACATACATATATATATATCTGTGTGTGTATTCATTCATAATATATAAATAAATTCTTCCCTTTTCTCTTATTAATGCAACGTTTCATTGCCATAATTAGGGCAACTAGTTACAATTTAAGTTGGTCAGTTAAGGTTACAATCTCAATTAATACCCTTAATTGATATTATATATATACACTTTATTAACTTTTGTAAGGAACCCTGGATTTTCATTTAAACGTGTAAACATATATACTAATTATTGGCTTCTATCCTTTACAAATAAAGGAAAACATATCCTTTCTTTCTTTTTAAATAAAGATTTGTCTTCCTATTTGTTATATTTATTTCTATAACATTACATGTATTATTATTCTTCCCATACACATTACTGTACCTCCCTTTTTTAACGTATGCTACTTATGTTTAGCAATAAATCCCATTATTAATTAGTGTCTTTATCTATACACTTCTCTTAAGATAATCTTTTACTACCATAAAATTTAATCTTTTAAACATACAATTTTAGACATATCCTTTTCTTTTCAAAATATGTAACTTTTATTAAATATCTTCCTCTTTACATATATTTTTTTGCATTGTCTTTCTTTTCAAAATAACCTTTTATTTTTGTGCATACATTGTTATTTTTATTTTTCCAACATATATGAAAGTAGATGTATACTTTTACTTTTAAAGTATTTTGCTATATTCTTTTTTTGACACTTGTAGCATATATTATCTATAGCAATAAATTCCATAAAAGGGTAACTAATGCTCTCTTTCTTTATGCTAAATATCTTCCTCTTATTTATTAATGTTCATTTAAAATATTGTACGCTTTTAAATATATTGATATACTCTTTTTCCTTTTCATTTATTTAATTTATCCAGCCTATTAATTATAGTAGTAATTAATACTTTCCCTTAGAAGCATTTTTACATTTGTGCCATAAGTATTTTTCCATTCTTTTCTTTTTAATGCACACCAATCATTATACCAGCTTTCTTTTCCTTCTTTTTTCCTTTGGGGTAACTTATACATATTCAACTTATTTCTTAACAAATAAGTTTTCTTTGTTATTTTTTTAATCTTTAAACTTATTTCCAAAGTAGGAGAAAAATACAAAATACGCGCTACAGTGAGCACTCTGTATCTTCTTCATACATTATCTGTTTCTAACAACTTATACATGAATTTGGGCTAGAAAAATCGACTTGACCAAATAGAAAAGTCATATTCCCCAAATTCATTCCTTTATAGAAATTAACTATTTGTCTTTAATGTAAAATTAAATTTTTATCTTTATTAATATTTTAATTTATTTTTAAAATTTCCGGGATGTTACAGCAGCCTCTTCCTCGACTAGGATAGCTTTATTCTCTTCAAGTTTCGCAATATCTTCCATATCGAGGTACTCAGTCGTCAGCTTTTCTTCGGTGAGACATTCACCAACTACTTTAGAACAATGCAACACCTCATCGTAGGAATCGACTAGAGTTTCAGCATATGTACTCCCTAGCCACTTCAAATTCTTGTCTTGGATCATGCTTGCGAATAAGTGCTGGAAAGTGTTATTTAACTCTTCTTTCTCTTTGGCCCTTTCATCTTTAATCTCCTGTAGCTCGTGTGCCACGACCTCATGTTTGACCTCACCATCTGGTTTCTCAACCTTGACTAATAGCAGTCGTTGGTGAGTTTCTCTATTTTTTTATGCGGAGATTTTAGATCTCGACCGCCTTCTCTTCAATGATCTTGTCCCTGGCTCGAATAATTTCATCTTTTCCAATAAAGGCCAAATCCTTCTTGGTGATCAGAGTTTTTTAGGGTAGCACCCTACTCATTGGCAGTTTTTAATAGATTCCTCGGTACAATTTTAGCGTCGATGTGCGCCTTCTTCATTTCCTCCGTTGAGCTATCGGCCTTGGCCTTGGAGCCCAGTGCTCCATCTCTCTCCACCATCATCTTCTCCAAGTATCCCTTATACCCTTGATGATGTTGTCGTAAGCCTTTTTCTCAAAATGTAAGGACTGGATATTTGTACAATTGGTATGCTTAACCTTCAAAAGGACATAGGTGAGCCTTTTCCACTCGTAGCCTTGGCCGATGTGCTTTTGGATCTGATGGACATCCTAATCTACGTATTCCTTTGGAATGCCTTGGATGTCATGATCTAACATGACACCCTATAAAACAAATCAGGAAAAGCAGCTTACAGGCGGGGCAATGCACTATGAGTAGGAGTTAGTGGATGGAGATCCCTTTGGAGTGAGGAGTCAGGGTTATAATTAAGGACCTATAGGCTAGGCAAGTGAAGGAATTTAAGGACAAGAGTGATGCGGAGGAATATTAGAAGAGGATTCATGATGGTTGTTAGAATCTTTGTGCCGCTTGCTTGGATCACTAGGTAGCCTCTCTTTAGCCTACCTTCTCTTATCCTCTTGCCCAATGTGGCGGTTAACTTTAGCTCTTTGCTCTCTTTCTTTATGCCTAGCCCTCTACTCCTCGAATTCTTGGCCTCAACGATAGTTGGAACGAGATGGATATGAATTATGGGTTTGTCCTCAAGACACACCTATAATATACTGAAGCTTTATGTATCTGTCTCTGGCTATGGAACCTGAAATAAGAAGGAGATTGTATAACTTTTGAAATTTCGGAATGCAAATCAAATTCAAGGATGTGTTATCATGATCTTATTGAAGTATGGAGTGTTAATGATCTCTCGAAGTACTATACAGATCATGTTCGCATGGAAGTAAAGATGGGGCCTTGCCACCATCATTAAGAATTCCCCGAGGTGAGAAACTAAAGTTTAGAGAGCCCTCCTTAAGAAGATCGACAATAAAGATATTAAAGTCTCTTAAGGAGGCAAAAACACCCACAAAAGATTTGACCGAAGGAGTTACCATGATTATGTTATACTTTTTTATGCATCCTTTTTGGAAGATTTGATGATTATACATTTTTTGGGGCAAAGGAGGAACCTCAGTGGACCTGGGAGACATCTCGCCGTAAGGCACATCCCCCTTAGGACTGACATCATAGTGACTATCGTCTCCCTCCACACTCTCTTCCTCTTCATTTTGCTCTCCTTCTTATCCTTCACCCTTAATCGTCTCATCTTTCCCTTTTCTTCCCCTCACTTCCTCACCATCTTCCAAAATTGGTTGAATTCTAGTGCCTTTTCCCTTTCTCTCGGAATTTCAATAGCGGGGGGTTCGCCTACCATTTTACCGGTAGATTCATCAACGTTTAGCACTCCAAACAGGCCTTACACTTCTCCTTAGAGATTATCGTCGAAGTCGCATGGGGGAGACCTAATAGGCATCTTGGGGAAATTTTAGTATGTACGGAAATGTAGTTGGGGAGAAGAAAATTGTAACAATGAAGGTTTTCATTCATCAGAAGGTATGGAGTCAAGCATTTTTGAATTAGAAATCTCTTTAGAGCATCCTAGGTATCGTCATGCCCTATCACGAGTAGTAATATCTATTAAGGAATTGGGTCAGAAATTAGACGTTGGGCGATGAAAGTTCAAATATAGAAATGAGAAGAGGAAATAATCTAAAATTGGGAGAGCCAAGGTCGATTAAAGCTAAACGAAATTGCACTAATAAACATTCATTCTTTAAGCAAGAACATTTGTTATGAAGCTTCTCGATGACCATGCATCTAAACCAGGCCTCAATAATCATATAATATGGTGATTCATTCCTTTATTTGAAGTGTAAGAGGTAAGTAAGCTCGTTGAAAGTCGGAGGCCAACAAAATTGGTTCATGAAGAGCACGTATAGGGAACTCAGGAGAGCGTACCCGTTGGTATGAACTGGAGACAGAGCACCGTAAGCTCTTGGAGAATCATATGGGTAAATGGACTGAAGGTGGTATAGTGTCGCCCAAGCATATGTATATATCCCATTTCGTTTATCAGAATAGAGGGTTATGCGCTTGTTTACCCTATGTTGGGAGAAGAATGTCGGCCTTGGTCTTGTGTTTGCGACGTATGTTTCAAAGCATCCTTGAATTAAAAATTGTTGGCACTTGTACATGATTTAAAATGATATATGGTTTGTTGATTTCAAAACATCTTAGTTTGATCAACGTCTTCATCATATCTTGTGGATGTAAAAGCATAAGTCTTTCCACCTATTAAAAACCAAAGACTAAACTATGTTATGAGAAATGTTATTGGCGTAGGCCAATAGGTTCTTAATGATCCCATGAAAACTATGTTTGGAATATGTTATTGATAAAGATCAATAGGTTCATAGTTAGCCCATGAAAACTATGATTTGAGGGAAGTTATTGGGAATCCAATAGGTTTATAGTGATCCTATGAAAACTATGATTGGAGAAAGTTATTGGAGAATCTAATAGGTTCATACTGATCCTATGTAATCTATGATTGGATAAAGTTATTAGTAGAAACTAGTAGGTTCTTAGTGATCCCATCAAAACTATGAAATCGGATAGATAGTCTGTAAGATTGGAACATGTTATTAGCCAGCGTATAAAAACTAATAGGTCAATAGTAACCATAGAAACTACAAATTGAGACATATAGTCATATAAATTGGGAATGGAAATCGATGGCATATTGCAATTTTGAATATCATCATATTATGTCATGTTTTAACCATTGTGGATGCAAGTTCACAGTATATGGTTATTTTATTATGGTTGGGGTACTAGTGAGGGGAAAACCCATGTCGCTCAACGGTGTGGTCTCACTATATATCTATTGGTTTGAGATGGTAGATTATTATTCACATAAGACTTCCTCTCTAACTCAAATTTTTTTGTTTTTCCCTTAAACTCTCAAGCGCCCATTTGAGTAGGTAGAGAGTAAGGGCTTTTGAGGCTCTCTTTAAACGAATAAGCTTCCGGAGACGTGAAGGAGGCAATCTAGCTAGTAGGAGCTATATATCTATTTTCTGCTGTGTTTTGATTCTGTTTTTGTGTTGTAATGGCAATTTGTATTAAATGCCAGATATTTGACTCTAATCATCCAAGGGTCATCTTCATATGTCGCTCTTGGAATAGGTTGTAATAATTATATTTTCTTTGAACTTGGCTTGCGAATTAGGATTATGTAATTAAATTGAAATCTTATAGTGAAATGAAAAGGGAAATTTTATTTCAAAACTATGTTGAATGTTCCATATTCATGTGTTTATAGTATTATCAAAATGATTAAATGGCCGCATTTTGTTCATCTGAAATTATTAGCTACGGGTGACTGCAGCATCCATAACACTTAGTCGTAATGTGGGATGCTAAAAGTTGGTATCAGAGCATTAGGTTTATGTAAACTTAAACAGAATTTAAAAATAAAAGATTTTGAAAACATAACCCAGTGAATAAGAGAATAAGATTGAGGCTGGGATAAAGCTATAATAACGTACTTGTATTTTGCTATATTTGAGTATGTATTCACCTCTCTCTTAGACCGTTCTTCTATATCTCACTAAGGCTCATATGTGGATTTATGAGAAAGAAAGTATGGAAGTAGGAAACGGAAGAGTGAATCTAGATAAAGGAAGCACGATAACTAACAGAAATGATCGACCAAATACTAGGAGAAAAGAGGGTCGATAAAAAAATGCTAATCAAAACGCAAATTCCAACATTGTTGCCTGAACCCACTAGCAAATATACGGATAATGTATCAGTTCTCCGCTAAACTGATGCAAGCTAGGGCGGCTGCAGGAGTAGTAGGAAGAAATGCTGTGAATGTCGTAGGAGAAAATCCTGTGGCACCAGTTGGCAATCATTATGCCAAACTGAGAAGAGACTACACCAGTTTTGGAAGAAAGCCTTTTCTTGGAACACTGGATGCTGTAAAAGTGGAGAATTGGCTATTGCATTACGTGAGAATCTTTGCTGATCTTGGTTTGGATGATGACCAGAAAAAGAGACTAGCTTCGAGCCAGATGTAGGGAGAAGTATTGATTTTGTGGAATGGAGTTACCGTGGGTGTTCCAAAGAAAGAGTTAACTTGGGCAAATTTCCAAAGGAGGTACGAGGTGAGATTTTTGTCCGAGCTAGCTAAGAACGCTTTATTCAGGAAATTTGTGGTGTTGAAGCAGCAAGAATGTCAGTGTTGGGCGAAGTTTGATGAATTGTCCAGGTATGGATATGCCACTATAGACATTGCCATTAAGAGGAACGAGAAGTTTATCCGGGGGTGAAGGCTGGAAATCGCTAGGGAAATCATGCTACATGTCCAAGAATCATCAAATATAGTAGTGGAAATGGCAATTAGAAATGAAGAAATGCTTTCTACCTTCAGAAAGAAGTAAAATTTCTTGGTCATGTAGTCTCAGAAGAAGGGTTACCAATTGATCCAGCTAAGATTCAAGCGGTTAATAGTTGGAAAAGACCCCAGACAGTGACTGAGACAAGAAGTTTTCTTAGATTAGATGGATATTACCGGAGATTTCTTAGGTACTTTCCATGGATAGCAGTACCCCTAACTAAGCTAACCAGAAAGGACGTTAAGTTTGTTTTTGTCTGACAGATGTGAGGAAGCATTCCTTAAGATAAAGCATTTATTGACCAATGCACCTATGTTAGTTGTACCACATGGTAATCAAGGGTAAGTAGTGTATACAGATGCATGTGGGACTTGATTTGGAGCCGTGTTAATGTAGAAGGGTAAGGTAACTGCTTACGCTTCTCTACAGCGACCACATGAAGTAAGATTAGGACCCATGATTAAGAGTTGGTAGTGGTGATCTTCGCATTGAAAGTGTGGAGACATTATCTTTGGGAAAAAGATTTGAGTTGTACATGGATCATAAATCTTTAGGTATTTATTCTCTCGGAAGGAGTTGACTATGAGACAGTAGAAGTGGCTGGAGTTTTTAGCAGCTTATGATTTTGGTATAGAGTATACACCGGGAAAAGGTAATAAAGTAGCAGATGCTCTTAGTAGTAAATGTCAGAATGTGGTGTTAGCTATGTTCGCAGAATGGAAGGACTTTTAGGCATTGACTACATGTAGTGTGTAGTTAAGATCAATTGCTAGTTCTAATTAGGGTACTACCATGTTATCCTATTAGAAAGTTGAACCAGTTTTGATCGAAAGGATTGCTTCTAAACATAGAGATGATCCATTGTCGACTGAGAAGATTAGAAGATTTGAGATTGGAACTGAGATTGATGATCTAAAAGATTTTAATCTTAACTAGAAGGGATGGTTGAGAATGAAGGGAAGATTTTGTGTTCCGAATGTTGGAGACTTAAGGAAAGAAGTTCTTAGGGAATATCATCGATCGAAGTCACAATTCATCATGGAGGAACCAAGTTGTATCAGGATACGAAGAGAAGTTTCTTCTGGGAAGGTATGAAGAGGGATGTTGGCTTATGGGTAAAACAATGTTCGAAGTGACAGCAAGTAAAAGCCGAACATCAGAAGCCGAGTGGGTTGCTTCAGCCTTTAAATATTCTAGTTTGGAATTAGGATTCGATATCCATGGATTTTGTTGACAGGTTGCCAAGGTCGAATCGAGAAAATGAGAGTACAGTGGTCATAGTGGATAGATTAACCAAGTGCGCCCATTTCATTTTCGTTAAGTTAACCAAGACGACACCTGTTTTGGCTAAGCTATTTATGAAGAACATAGTTAGACCGCATGGGATTCCTAGTAGTATAGTCAGTGACAAAGATACATTGTTTACTAGTGAATTATGGAAGAGTCTACAGGAAGTGTTACTTAAGATGAGTACCGCATATCACCCTCAGACAGATGGGTAGACAGAGAGAGTCAATAAGGTACTCGAGGATTTGTTGAGGGCTTGCGTACTAGATTTTGATTGATCATGGGAATACCCCTACACTTTGTTGAGTATTCCTATAATAATAATTATCAAACTAGTCAAGGAATGGCGCCTTTCGAAGCTTTGTATGGAAGGCCATGCAAGTCACCAGCATGTTGGCTGGAAACCAAAGACATATTAGTCTTAGGTCCAGATCTAGTGAGAGAAGCAACAGAGAAAATTGAGTTAATCCAAAGTAGAATGAGAGAAGCTCGGTCTAGAAAGAAAAGTTATGCGGACAGAAGGCGTAAAGCTCTAGAGTTCTTAGTTGGAGATAGAGTCTTCATTAAGGTATCACCGATGAAAGATGTGGTGAGATTCGATAAGACCGGAAATTTAGCACCGAGATATGTTTGACCATTCCTAGTTATAAAGAGGATTGAAAGCTCGCATATCGAGTAGAGTTACCGAGTAATTTGGCAGTGTCCATAATGCATTTCATGTCTCTCGTCTTAGGAAGTATGTGCATGATCTAGAGACTACCATCACTCCGACTGCATTGGAAACTTTAGTAGTGGAATTGGATCTAACTTTTGTTAGGCAACCAGTTCAAGTTGTAGCAAGAGATGAGAAGAGGTTAAAAAACAAGACAGTCAAGTTGGTGAAAGTTCAATGGAGCAACAACGAGAAAGGCTGTACTTGGGAGACGAAGGACATGATTAGATATACTTTTCATGATCTATTATGAGGGTATGTTCTATATTTGACATATATAGATTGTTTTGCTGGTCAGATAGGTTAGTATTGTTATTAGGTAATGTTATAGATGTTTGCATGTTTGATATGCTTAGTATTTAGTCCTTGCTGAATTTCGAGGACAAAATTCATTAAGGAGTGAAGCCTATAAGATTTAATTAGATAAATTAAATAGAATAATGTGATGATTAGAGTGAAAAGGGAATTGAGATTTGAAAATAAGTAAGGTCATGCCTTAACCAAATAAATCTATAAGCTTATTTATACTTAAACACATATTTTAATAGGGAAAGGGTAAAATAGGAATAGATAGATCTTATAACCCCTAAACCCATATTTCTTCTCATTCATGTTTTCATAAATAAAAACAATCAAAGAGCTCAAGCAAAGCCGGCCATTAACTACCACCTAAGTCATGAAAATCAAGTAGAGATTCAAGAAGGAAAGCTAGGAAGATTAAGCAATAATCAAATCTCAAAATGCATTATCAAACCAAGGTGAATAATGATCTATACCATCTCATATTATTTTATTTTGATTGGTTAAATTCGGATTTAAGACTAAAACCTATTGTATGAATGATGATGATGTGCCTTGATTTATGATTTCCATGTTATGATTCAAATGATAAATTATAAGGCTTTCACAAAGTTATTTAATTCGGTTTTAGGATTAAAAACCATAGTAAATGATCTTTAAATACCATGATCTTTGAATTTGTTATGCAAAACATTAGTTTGGAGGTGGGTTTTAATTCATAATTTTCCAATGCATGGAGAATATTTTACGAATTTTTTATAAAGGAAAATGGTTAGGTCTGGTTTTATATTTAATTGGGTAATTAAATAATAATTTTTGACTCGAAAATTTTATATGGTGAAGGAAAAAGTATTTTAGAATTTTTTAGGGTTTTTGGGAATTTTCCCATGTGATTTCATATTAATATGAATTAATTATGTTGGATAAACATGTAAATGGATAATTAATTAAGAAAATTAATTAGTTGGTTTAATACATGTTTTGGACTCGAGAAATTTGGTGCAGTAGAAAATCTGAAAAGAAATTGTTAAATTTTTTCTAGACAATAAGCTTTTGACCAATTATAGAGATTTGGTGAAAAGAAACGATTTTTATAGTAATATTGCAGTTTTTAAGTTAATTACGGTTTTTCCATGTCGACATTGGTTATGTCGAACCATCATTCACCATAATCTAGAGTTGTCGACGTGGAACTAAGCAATGCCGCCTGATGTCAACGAGTTTGACATGAAGATAATAGGTTTTGGTTCTCATCAATGCTGAAAAAGAAAAGGCAAAGAGAGATGGACTTCGGCATGACGATGTCGATGTTTATACGTGTCGAATTTTATACAAAGAGGCATATAGCTGCTTATGTTCTATAAGATCGCCAACTTTTATAACCTCGATATCAATCTGTTTTGTTAAATGACTTTGAGTTTCAACATCGTCGACCCGATGGTCATCGAGCCTATGCCGCTTTTAACTAGCCTTTGAGCCTAACCCATGCTTTTTATTGTCATGGTGTAGATATGCCACTTTTCACTTGTCGTCGAGTTTACCCTATGCCGCTTTTAAAATTGATATCGAGCATTGTTAATGCAAATTTTAACTTGTCTTCATGGTTTTAAATATGGATAACCTATCCATCATGAAGACGACAACTTCATTGTCATCAAGTCTCATGATGTCGCGTATTTAGTCTTCGAGTTTTAATAGCTAGGGAGCCTTTTGCTTTTACATCGACATGACAGGATGTCAACATTGATCAAACTAAGATGTTTTGAAAGCAATAAACCTTATATCATTTTCAATCATGTACATGATAATATAAAAAAGGTTTTATAAAATGGCATTAAACTTTGAGAATATGAAAAGATGATTTTTCTTGTTAATTTTAGGGTTAAGGTTATGAACCATATTTCCTTAAGAAATGATTACAAGGAATTATACTATGGATGTTTATATTATTTTGTGCAATTGATCAATCATTATAAATGCTATTGCTATGTTGACCCATAATTATATTTTGGGGTACTAAAGGCAGGATAACCAGTTAGGTTGACCCAATAGTGAATATAAATTTACTTAACTCCCGTGTGAGTAGAATTGCATCCAGGAGGTCAGGTAAACCAGAATATAGGATGCCCAGAACTGATCAAATGTTCATTGAGGTAGATCGGTTCTTAGTTAGCCCATGAAAACTATGTTATGAGAAATGTTATTGGTAGGGTCTAATAGGTTTTTAGTGATCCCATGAAAATTATGTCTGAAATATGTTATGGATGGAGATCAGTAGGTTCATAGTTAGCCTATGGGAACTATGATTTGAGAGAAGTTATTGGAGAATCTAATAGGTTCATAGCGATCCCATGAAAACTATGATTGAATAAAATTATTAGAGAATCTAATAGGTTCATAATGATCCCATGAAAACTATGAAATCAGACATATAGTCAGTAAGATTGGAACAGGTTATTAGTCAGCTCATAAAAACTAATAAGTTAATAGTAATCCTAGAAACTGCAAACTGAGACAGGTAGTTAGATAAACTGTGATGGGAAATCCAGGGCATATGTCAGTTTTGAATATCATCATATTATGTTATGCTTTAAACATTGGAGATGCAGGTGCACAATATATGGTTATTGTATCATAGTTTGGATACTAGTGAGGGGATTACCCATCCAACTCAACGGCGTGATCTCCCTAGATACCTATTGGTTTGAGATGGTAGATTATTACTCATACCAGAATTTTTGTCTAACCCGAATTTTTTTTATTTTTCCATTAAACTCTCGGGTACTCATTTGAGTAGGTCGAGAGTAAGGGTTTTTCAGGTTCTCTTTAGACGAATAAGCTTCTGGAGACATAAAGGAGGCAATCTAGCTAGTAAAAGCTATATATCTATTTTACGCTATGTTTTGATTTTGCTTTTGTGTTGTAATGGCAATTTGTATTAAATGCCAGATATTTGACTCTAATCATCCAACGGGCCTCTTCATATGTCGCTCTTGGAATAGGTTGTAATAATTATATTTTCTATAACTTGGCTTGCGAATTAGTATTATGTAATTAAATTGAAATCTTATTGTGAAATGAAATGGGAAAATACTTTAAAACTATGTTGAATTTTCCGTATTCATGTATTTCTGGTATTATCAAAATGATTAACATAGCCACATTTTATTATTGAAAATTAATAACTATGGATGACTGCAGCATCCGAAGCACTTAGTTTTGGGCCTCAAAATGGGGGATGTTACATTTGTCTTGGAGGACCATCCAGAACCCTTAAACGGATGTGCTTGCTTAAAGGAGGAGGCGAATTTTGCAAAGGCCATATTGGGGCGACCATGCGTTGTAACTCAGTGGTGATTGAACATCCGGGCCTGATAAGTACGGAAGAAGAAGCCTAACTTGTAGAGAATCCAGCTTCAGGAGGAGCAGATGTATCGGCATCGAATTGGAATCACGGTGACTGGCTAGTCTTTTTGGACAGGAAAACATGGCGTTCAACATGGTCAGGTTTGTTTTATTTCAAATATTAAACCCATGTGACTGACACCCAGAATCCAATGGATGTCGATATGTGTTGACCAATCAGATTCTGAGTGTTAACCGAGGTAAGTGAAATTGCTAATTTGTGTACTGTGAACATCGTGTTCTGTACACGATGAATGGACCATCTTGTGTAGATAGCCTTCTCGTGCTAGAAAAATGAGCTACGTCAAATGGAATTGTGCATTAGATCTTACTCGTTATCGTCGAATAATCGATAACTGAACCATTGTGTGGAGCAACGTGGAAGTTTCTCTTTTATTGTAACACTAGAAGTGTGGCAATGGAGAATGTTATACAAGAAGAGTATTCAGATAATGAAAATGCCAAGCGAAAGGATTGTTTGAAGTTGGAGCTCATCCAATATGACCGTTGTCAGGAAGAGAACTGACCAGTTGGCATTCAAACGTTGATATGTGATCAGCTAAGTCTTGACTGGGTTTAATCATAGCATTTTAGAACTTGAAGACTAGAGAGTACAACAGGTGTGTATCTCCGAGGAGAAATATGAGCATACCCTAAGTAGAACCAGGAATCACCTTAGCTTTGGACTGAGTTCTTGCCTAGAGCAATTAAACTCTAGCTCCGACCAACCCCCTATCAATAGCAACCATCACCGATGCTAGCACCCATCACCATGATATGAAAGTGTTGCCAACTTTAGAATATTTGGATTTGGTTTCGGACTAGGAAGGAAGAATGGATTGATGATGAGTTGTTCATCTAAATGGAAACGGTCGAGGGTGACATTGTGAAAGCGACGACATATTCGAGCAGTCAGTGGTGGCATGAAATGGTCATAGGTGATCTATTCTTAGCAAAGGAGAAGCGATTGCAATCACTTGGGATGGAAGCAGTCAGCATAAGAAAACGTGAAATGACAAAAGTGGGAAGAAAGTCTCTAAGTTCTGAATACTTATACTCGGGGTAAGCAAAAGCACTTGGTACCAAGAGGTACCACTAGGTACCGAGTTGAATTTTTCAACCAAAAATTATGGTAAAGCAATGGAAAGGAAAGACATACCTGGTTGAGGTGTGGAATGATCTCCAATACGTAGATCTTGTCCTTAGCATGAAAAAAGGAATTTCGACTATATAAAGTGGTTGAACGCATATCTATGTAACAAAGGCAACACTATATTGTCACAATATAGATTGGTTATATGTATATGTATGTATGTTTATAAAAAAGTTTTATGATAATTAATCTATATATAGTACGGCTCAGAAACAAAAAAAAGAACATTTTATTATTATTTAAATTACTAAATGTATAATGTACACATATATTTATATTGTTTATAATTTAAGTACTACATTATAGTTATATAAAATTTTATATATGATGTTTAACAATTATATTATTTTCGGCGGAAATCAAAATTTTCATTTATATTTTATTTTTATATAATATTTAAATTAATTTATCGTATAAATAATCATATAAATTCGTATATGTGTTATAAAATATATTTTATATTTTACAGAATCATATTGATACGTATTAAAATTATGAAAGAAATTAAAAAACATTTTTTATGTTTGAGTATTTAAATTAAAATATAAAATTTAAATATTAGATTTCTAATTGTTTTAAATTATAAAAAATATATAGTAAATTTTCAAATTATAAAACTTTCATCTAAAATTTGCTGAAATTTTAAAATTTAAATTTAGATTTGAGTAAAAGATTTTTTTATAATTTTTAGATAAATTTTTTTTGGTTTTATTAATATATATTTAAAATCAAAAACTAAATAAAATATCCAAATCTATGTGCTAGACTAGATCATTGTATATATTTAAATAATAACTATTTATGCATTTATATAAGTACTATTTTCAACATTTAACATATTCAATTATACATACATACATATATTATAAATAATTATTTATGCATTTATATAAGTAATATTTTCAGCATTAAAAATTCTATTATTATATTTTAACGATAAATTTATATATTGATCAATATACACATTAGTTAATATTATATATTTATATTTGTATATAAATATGTATATGTTTATACAAAATTCTATATGTATATAATTTTAATATATATATTTATCTATTTAAATATTTTATTGTAAAAGCAAAAGTATATTTAGATAATATGTATATTAGATAAGCTAACGTGATGTTGTGATGAAAATCCCAACATTTATATATCGGCATGTTATACCTTACATGGATTAATATGTTACAAATGTAGACACATATTTATGTATATGTGATACACACATATATATTTAATACAACATAAAATTAAATAATACTCCTTTCAAAAATAATAAAATATCATTTTTTAAATTTGAGTAAAATAAAAGATTTTATTTAGATAATATTTAGAAATGTTCCAAATAAATTATAATTCATAGGCCCAATAAATATCCAACTAGGTTAAAAAAATTGAAATTCACACATAACTTCTATTGCGAGGAGCTTGGTTCCAACAATTATAGCAGAGCCTAATAGCCTATGCGATCTAAATTAGTCACGTTAGGATTAACTATTAAGCTCATAGCCCATATAGTAGGGTATCTAGAAAGATAGTGTCTAGGATATGGTTTGGCTAATTAAGTACTCTTCCCTACCTGGCTATCAACCTAGCTCGAACAGGTATATGGGCCCAAAGGTTGCCCTAATAGGAAAGGCCCAATTTGAATTAGGCCTTGGGTTAATTTTCAAAATTGTTTGAAAAATTAAAAATAAAAGGTTTTAAATTTAAAGTTTGAATTTAAAATAAGATATAATATTATAAAAGTTATAATATGATAAAAAAATTTCAAAATATTTGAATATATATATATATATTGAAATTTTAATAATTTATTAATCAGATTATTAAAATAAATTAATTAAACGAGTTAATTAATTTATAAATGTATACATGTAATATATATTTTTGCAAATTTATGTTATTTTAAAATGTTTAAAATAACATAATTATACATGTATGTATATGATATGAATTTTGAAATTAATATAATTTAATTAAAATTGTTTAATTAAATAAATTAATTAAAAGGTAATTAATTAAATAATACACATATATATGATATATGTGTAATAATATAAAGGTTATAGTATGTTACAAATATTGAATATAATTGTTATATTATGATAATATAAAATTAATTAAATAAGATTTGGTTAATATAATATTATACATAAGACTATTATATAAGTAATATGGAATATAAAGTTATATAATTATACAACTTATACAATATGAATGTATAAATTAAAGGTGGAATATCAAGAAACCCTAAATAGACTTATGGAATAACTACATACGTAATGTACTTATAACATGATTTTTGATATGTCTGACACTTGAATCACAAGAGTAATTCATAAGAATTATATTATTCCTTAAGTCGATATCACTCAATATAATATATACTAAAGATTATGAATCTTCAATATAATGTATTCCTCCACCATATATACTAATAAATTACTTGCTTACTCCTTAGTTGTTGGGCAAATTCAAGCTAATGATGTAATGTGTAATACTATTAGTATATTGAATAGACGAGGTGAGGTAACTATATGTATTAGTAGAGCAAACTCAAGGTGCATATACTGTACTTAGGCAGTTGCGATATGGTAAGTACGAGTGAATAATTTCGTTTGGAGCAAACTCAAGGTCGAAATGAAATTAGAAAAACGAATAAAGGGTTAGGAGTTGTATACGATACAACCGATAAGAAGTTATCCATCATCCGTGGAGCTATGACTTATTGAACAAACTCATGGTCAGAATTCCAAGACAAACCAGTCCTAACATTCACTTGTAAATTTGAAAGGCTTCTATGTTTCAACTTAGGGTTTGGCAAAACATAAAAGACTAGTTGGAGCCTATTAGTAAAATGAAACATAAAGTCTAACCTTTCTAATATTATAAGAACGTCTACTATGATTTTTCTTAACAATGTACTACTTAAACTTGCAAAAAATGACAGCTCTAAAATTGTTTTTTGAAAACAACAAGCTTACGGGACCCAACTATACTGACTGGCTAAGTGCAATTAAGATAGCGTTAACTTATGATCGCCTATGGTAAGCTATTACATGCAAACCCGAAGAGGAACTCTCTGGTAACATGTACCCCAAAATTTGATTACTTGTGAAATATGGGCATCAGACCTAGAGATGCCCAGTTTTCGTGCTGTCTACATTAGGCAAGCAGTTGCAAAAGCAGCAAGAAAATATGTCTGCTCATGAGATATTTGATAGTTTCAAGGCTCTTTTTAGTGAACACTCAGGTTCCGCAAGGTACAAGCTTATGAAGAACCTGCTCAATACCAAGATGACCAAAGGACAGAAAGTGGAGGATTATGTGCTTATGATAAAGGGCTCGATTAATAGGCTTTCGCAATTACACGTACAAATAAGCAATGAATTCCAATTAGATTTGATCCTTGGTTCACTTACTCATCAGTTTGAATAGTTCATACTGAATTATAATATTAACCAATTAAATGTGAATCTCATGAAGCTCCTCAATATGTTGAGGTCGATCGAGTCTACATTGAAGGATCTAGAGGCTGTACTTTCTGTTAAGGGAAGTGCATCATCTTCGAAGGTTCGAAGAAGAGAAAAGGGGAAGGTAAGAAAAAGAAAGGTAAGAAGACCGATGACAAGGGTGAATGTCACCATTGCAAGAAGAAAGGTAATTGGAAAAGGAATTTTCCTTACTACTTGAAGATTGTTAAGAAAAGGAAACAGAATGGCTCTGCGGCTCCTTCATGTACATTTATGATTCAAAATTATTTTATAATCAATAAAATGTCTTGGGTTTAGATACTAGATCTGGTACTCATACATATAATTCGTTATAAAGGCATAGGAACCGACACTGCGTAGTAAGAGGAGAGATGAGGCTCCAAGTTGTTGATGGATCTATGGTAGAGGCCTTGGCAATGGGAAAATACCATTTGAATTTTCCTAGTGGATTAGTATTAGTATTAAATAATTCCTATTTGTAAAAGACTTTATGTGTGGAATTATTTCTGTTTTTAGATTGTCTGAGACTGTATGATGCCCTACCCTGAGACCCGTACTAACAAAGGATATCATTGGGTAATCCTGTCTGTAAGTGTAGAGAATAGGTTTGGTTAGAAGGACCATCCATGAATTTTGCTTTAAGCGAACATTGATACGTCGATTTGGGTGTTATATATATTTTCTTCTCAACTGGAATCAATGTATGCAGTCCAGGCTTAGAATAAAACTATGGTGAGTATAATAATAATCCAGAACAATATATGATAAATACAAATCATAGAATCGTAGATCACAGAATATACATAGCGTAATACAAATAGATACATGGTTTAATAGTCATAATACAAATACATGATGTAAACTACATAATACAAAGTACTACTTCCAAAAGATATGAATATGTACACAAAATGAGTCTAGCTCGACATAAGATATATTATAAACATAAATATAAACTTAGTGATAACATGGATAAGCATCTAGCTAACAAGTAGAATTACATCCTAAAGGCATCAAGTTGAGGACCTAAAACATCTCGGTCTGACCCGAGTATTAAAAAATAATAAATGGGTCAGTCTATACCAGTGTTTTCATGACCCAACCCTGCCGCGGTCCAACCTCGAATAACCCTGAACCTTGAACCACCACGGCCCGGAACTCAATCAGACCTTATTTATCGATGAACCTTGGTCGGACCTTTAAACCAACGGTTCAACCGTCAATTTTACCTGGTTGAACCACGGTTCTTTTGTTTTTCTTACATTCTCATCGTGTAATTCTCTCTTATTTTCATTTGAACCCGGTTGGACCCTCCCATATGCGCAATTTCTTCGCTTCAAAATATGTTTTCAAATCTCCGCCCGTTTTATATTCGTTATTAGTGCAGCTAGTGTAGCAAATTTTGTTTAATTTTTCATATTAGAATTAATGTGTGTATTATGAATTAATATTGTATATTTTTATTGAAGATATTGGTTTATTGTATACATAAGATTGATATGTTGCATCTAAATGTATTAATTTACAAAAAAGAGTATGTGCGGTTCTTGACGGTTCGACCGGTCGAACCCTCAAAACCTCGAACCTTGAGTCCTCACGGTTTGATTCACGGTCCGGTTATGAAAACATTGGTCTATACTAAATAAATATGAAACTTATCAAGAAAATGGCGGACTCCACTCCGTTTACTATTCCTCCCCTTCCTCCCCGTCCTCCTCCTCTTCCTCCCCATCCTCCACCTCTTCCTCCCTCACCTCTGTTTCTTCCATGATGTAGCTCAGGCTAGGGATGGAGGCATAAGTCGTGACCGAGTTATGGAAAGAGGTATGAGTCGAGACCGACTCAAGGAAGGCGAAGGTATAACTCGTGACCGACTTAACAGAGCTGAAATAATAAGTCGAGACCGACTTAAGGAGCTAGTAACTCGGGACCGACCTAACGAAGCGCCACAAGTTAACCAAATAGCAGCGCGAGTTGAGGGCTTAAGTCGACTATGACTTAAAGGGAAGGTTTTGAGTCGGAAACGACTTAACGAAGATAAGGTACTAAGTTGCCCACGATTTATTGAAGCAGAAGACACGAGTCATCCACAACTCAAGGAGGAGGCTGACATAAGTCGTCCACGACTTAAAGACAGAGCTATAAGTCGTCCACGACTTAACAAGAATGATATGGGAGGAGCAGATAAGAATGCACAAGGGATAAGTCCGACTTAAGGAAAACTGAAGCCATCTTATATCGGCACCGAGTTATGACTCAGTTACGTCGTACCATCTTAAGTCGCAGAAACCTGAAACCATAGATTCTTATGCCGAGTTAATCTAAATCGTTGATTCTTAAGTCGCGGAAAGATGCTGTTGTGTTGCTTGTTAAGTCGTCATCTGTTAACTCGTGGGATTGTTAAGTCGCTATGTACTAATGTGTGTATTTCTTAAGTCGTATGATGTCTGTTTCATATGTCGTTTATTTTGTAAGTCGTAAGTCGGGGACAGGGTGTTATAATGTAACTGCTAGTGTTAGGTCGTTACTTTTAAGTCGTAAGGCATGTTGAGTCGTAAGTCGGAGGTTGTTAGGTCGGTGCCGACTTAGGAGTTGATGTAATTTTGTTGTTTTTTCATGCGAGTTGTAAAATGCTATAAATAGGCCGGTGGTGCCATTTGTTGTTGTTGATTTTTGAATAAAATTCTCTTTTGATTGCTGTGTGCTTTCATCTAAATGGGTAGTTAAGTGTAATCTCCTATCTCCTCTTTCGGTTAATCGAGTGCGCTCGATTCAACGATTGTAGAAGCCGATTCGCGGAATCAAGTGCACTTGATCAACGCTTGAAGAATTGAAGATCTTTGAACCCGGTATCGTGCGCGATCAACGAGTTCGGGATAGCTAGAATTTGGTATCTTCGGATCAACGAATTTGGGCATTTCAGTATCTTCCAATCCATCGATTGCTATTTTCATCAATCTACATTGTTTTTGTATAATCCGCTGCGTCAGTTTTGGTATCAAAGCTTCTTTTAGCCAATCATAGCTAGATCGAGACTTGGAGCCTAATCATTTTGAAGCTTGAAGTGTTGAGCCGTGAGCTAGTGAAGTTGTTCGACTTTGTATTGAAGTTTAGAGATCCGATCTTATCTTTTGGAGAGGTTGTGTTCATCGTGTTCATCGCAAATAGCAACAAAGTGGAAGTTTTCGATCCATTCCATTTTGGATCAAAGTTCGAATTGTGTTTGAATTTGAAGAGTTTGTTAAGTTTCAAGTATGCCGCCAAGGAGAGCCAATCGACATCAAAACGTTGAAGCTTTGTATCGAAGAGAAGAGGCTGATGAGATGGAGCGAAAATTAATGAGAACTTTAGTGAGAAGCTTAATGAAGGGATTGGACGATTAGAGAAGATGATGTTAGAGATGAATCAAAATCGGAGAAGGGTTTCACCTGAATCTAACCATGGGGGTAGTAGAGTCTCTCCACATTCCAATCGAGACAGGAGTGTTGAAAATGATCAAGGGCGTGGGAGGAACGTGAATGATCGTGAACGGAGGAATGTAGATAGAAGGGATGATGATGGAAGACGTAATGGTAGTATAGATGTGGGTGGACGAGATAGACAACGATATACATCTAATTTTGAAGAGGAGTATGATGGTGGTAGTGTTCGAGGACAAGGACGAGGACAAGGAAGAAATTACTCTAAGTATGATCACAAGTGGGAGACGGGGATGAAGACTGAAATTCCTGAATTCAAAGGTGGTATGCAAGCGGAGGAGTTTCTAGATTGGGTGGCTAATGTTGAGGAGATTTTTGACTTCAAAGAAGTTCTAGAACATCGTAGAGTGAAGTTGGTTGCTACGAGGCTGAGGGGTAGAGCTTTGGCATGGTGGCAGCAGACCAAACTTACACGTGATCGGATAGGAAAGTCAAAAGTTGAATCTTGGGAGAAGATGAAGAAATTGATGAAAGCAACATTCTTACCTTACAACTATCAGTCGGTTATGTATCAGAGATTGCAAAACTTGAGACAAGGGACGAAATCTGTGAACGACTATGCTGACGAATTTTATCAACTGATAGCAAGGAATGATATTATGGAGACAGAAGAACAATTGACATCTAGATTCATTGGGGGATTGCGGATGCAGATTCAGGATATGGTTAACATGTTTGATCCCAGATCTGTAGAGGAAGCACATCAGAAAGCGTTGGCTTGGGAGAAACAGGGACGACGAGGAAGTGGTGTGTTTATTAATTCTAACAATCAAGCGAAGGGTGTTGGTGGGAGTTCTAATGTTTCTAAACCTATCAGTAGACCAGTAGTGAAGGAAGCTGAGAAGACAAAGGTTAACAATGGTTTCAAATGTTACAATTGCCAAGAGTTGGGCCACAAAAGTAATGAATGTCCATAGCCGAAGAAGAGAGCTATGATAGCGGAGGTTGAGGATGAGGATGAAGAAGCTGAATGTTCCAATTCACCACCTGATGAGGAGGAAGAAGAAGTGTCGGGAGACGAAGGTTATAATCTCATGATGAAGAAGTCCTGTTTAACACCAAAGCAAGAGGAGGATTGTAGTTGGTTGAGGAGCAATATTTTTCAGTCAACATGTACTATTCTGGGGAAAGTTTGCAAATTTGTTATTGATGCTGGAAGCTGTGGTAATATAATTTCTTCTGAAGCTGTGAGGAAGTTGGCATTGAAGACTGAGAAACATCCAAAGCCATACAAGCTAGCTTGGTTGAGGAAAGGCGGGGAGGTGAAGGTTGGACGAAGGGCTCGTGTGAAGTTTTCAATTGGAAAGAAATACAAAGAAGAAATCTGGTGCGATGTGGTAGATATGGATGTCTGTCATTTGTTGCTAGGGAGATCGTGGCAGTATGATAGGGTGGTGCAACATGATGGGCGTACCAACAGTTACAGTTCAAGTTTGAAGGCACAAAGATTACTCTAGTTCCAAAGAAGCGACAACAGGAGGAAAACAAGTTGGAGGAGATTGAAGAGCTCAAAACTTTGTTATCTTTGAAGGAGTTTGTGAAGGAAGTAGAGGAGGAGCCTGAAGTATTTTTATTGATTGGGCGTGACAGCAAAGAAGAAGTTGAAATTCCAGAAGAAGTTAAACCAGTTTTGAAAGAATTTGACGATGTATTTCCAGAGGAGTTACCAACGGAGTTGCCACCGTTGAGGGATATACAACATCAGATAGATCTTGTTCCAGGTACTGTGTTGCCACACAGACCACATTATCGAATGAGTCCGAAGGAACATGAAGAGTTGCGGAGGCAGGTAGAGGAATTGCTTGAACAGGGGCGTGTGCAGGAGAGTTTAAGTCCTTGTGCTGTACCAGCTTTATTGGTACCCAAAAAGGATGGAACGTGGAGGATGTGCACTGACAGTCGAGCATTGAATAAGATTACTATGAGATATAGATTTCCGATGCCGAGGCTTGATGATTTATTGGATCAAATTAGTGGGTCTGTAATCTTTTCTAAGATTGACTTGAAGAGCGGTTATCATCAGATTCGCATTAGACCAGGGGACGAATGGAAGACAGCATTCAAAACGAGGGAAGGCTTGTATGAATGGCTGGTAATGCCGTTTGGTCTATCGAATGCACCGAGTACATTCATGAGGGTGATGAATCAAATTTTCAGACCGTACATTGGAAAATTTGTGGTGGTTTACTTTGATGATATTCTGATCTACAGTGCGAGTATAGAAGAGCATGTTCAACATTTGAAGAAAGTGTTAATTATTCTTCGTGAAGAACAATTCTATGCTGCTACAAAGAAGTGTGTCTTTATGGCGAGGAGTGTTTTATTTCTGGGATATGTTGTATCGGAAGAAGGAATACAGGTTGACCAAAGTAAAGTCGAAGCGATTAGAGATTGGCCACAGCCCAAGACGATAACGGAAGTTCGTAGTTTTCATGGGTTGGCTTCATATTATCGAAGGTTTATTCCACACTTTAGTAGTGTGATGGCGCTTGTGACTGATTGTATGAAGGGTAAACAGTTTACATGGACGGAGGAAGCAGGAGTTGCTTTTGAACGAATCAAGGAATTGTTGACGACAGCACCAATCTTAGCATTACCTGATTTTCAGTTGTTGTTTGAATTACATACTGATGCGTCAAAGGTTGAAATTGGAGGAGTGTTAAGTCAAAGGGGTCGTCCTATTGCATATTTCAGTGAGAAGTTGTCAGGAGCGAAGATGCGATACAGTACATATGATGTGGAATTCTATGCTGTTGTACAAGCTATTAAACACTGGAGACATTATCTATTTCAGAAAGAGTTTGTTCTGTATACTGATCATGAAGCATTGAAGCATTTGCAAGGGCAAGACAAGATTTCAGCGAGACATGCATCGTGGATTGGATATCTGCAACAGTTTACTTTCGTTGTTAAACACAAGTCAGGGGTGACGAATCGAGTGGATGATGCTTTAAGTAGGAGGAGTCATTTGTTGACGATAATGAAAGTTGAGGTGACTGGTTTTGAATTATTGCCGGAGCAGATTGCAGAAGACTCTTATTTTAAGAAATTTGTTGAAAGGGACAATGAAAGGAAGACTGATGAGTTTATGATGGTTGATGGTTTTCTTTTTAAAGGAAATCGATTGTGCATACCGGAGGGTAGTCTGAGAATGAAGATTATCAAGGAGTTACACGAAGAGGGACATGTTGGGAGAGACCGTACCTTACAGTTGATTTCACAGTCTTACTTTTGGCCATCAATAAGGAAAGAGGTAGAGAAGATTGTGGAGCGTTGTCATATTTGTCAGGTTTCGAAAGGAACTGCGACTAATGCTGGTTTATATATGCCGTTACCTGTACCAATTAAACCATGGGTTGATGTGAGTATGGACTTCGTGTTGGGATTACCGAGGACACAGCGTGGTAACGATTCCATTTATGTGGTGGTTGATCGATTTTCGAAAATGGCACATTTTATTGCTTGTAAGAAGACGGCGGATGCTGTTCATGTTGCTCAATTGTTTTTCAAGGAGATCTATCGACTTCATGGATTGCCAGAATCTATTGTGTCGGATAGAGATACTCGATTTCTGAGTCACTTTTGGTTGAGTTTGTGGAAAATGGTAGGAACAAAGCTGAAGTTTAGTAGTGCTTATCATCCGCAAACGGATGGACAGACCGAAGTTGTTAACAGATTATTGGGGAATTTGCTGAGGTGTCTTGTACAAGATAATCTAAAGAGATGGGATGTGAAGTTATGCCAGGCAGAATTTGCTCATAATCATGCGGTAAATCGTAGCACATGGTTCAGTCCATTTCAGATAGTATATTCAAGCTTACCAAAGGGTCCGTTGGATTTAACGGTAGTGCCACAATCAAAGAAGACAGTTAAGAAAGCTGCTGATTTTGTTGATGGATTGGCGGAATGTCATAAAATCGTTCAGGAACGATTGGAGTAAGCGAATGAGAAATATAAACGATCTGTAGATTTGAAACGACGGAGTGTTGAATTTCATGAAGGTGATTTGGTTTATGCAGTGTTAACAAAAGATCGTTTTCCGGTGGGAACGTACAATAAATTGAAAGCACGAAAGATTGGTCCAGTGGAAATTTCAAGGAGAATCAATGAAAATGCTTATAAATTGAAGCTACCAGAAGATGTGTATACTTCTGATGTGTTCAATGTTAAACATCTTATACCGTATCATGGGGATGAACGAGCTGATGTGGAAGAATTTACAAATTCGAGGTCGAATTTTTCTCAACCTGGGAAGGATGATGTAGCTCAGGCCAGGGATGGAGGCATAAGTCGTGACCGACTTATGGAAAGAGGTATGAGTCGAGACCGACTCAAGGAAGGCGAAGGTATAACTCGTGACCGACTTAACAGAG
The DNA here is from genome assembly GCA_030737815.1 of Allium fistulosum. NCBI lineage: Eukaryota > Viridiplantae > Streptophyta > Magnoliopsida > Asparagales > Amaryllidaceae > Allium > Allium fistulosum. The sequence continues at coordinate 1,249,365,029 of CM060904.1, read as the reverse complement.
CTGAAATAATAAGTCGAGACCGACTTAAGGAGCTAGTAACTCGGGACTGACCTAACGAAGCGCCATAAGTTAACCAAATAGCAGCGCGAGTTGAGGGCTTAAGTCGACTACAACTTAAAGGGAAGGTTTTGAGTCGGAAACGACTTAACGAAGATAAGGTACTAAGTTGCCCACGATTTATTGAAGCAGAAGACACGAGTCGTCCACAACTCAAGGAGGAGGCTGACATAAGTCGTCCACGACTTAAAGACAGAGCTATAAGTCGTCCACGACTTAACAGGAATGATATGGGAGGAGCAGATAAGAATGCACAAGGGATAAGTCCGACTTAAGGAAAACTGAAGCCATCTTATATCGGCACCGAGTTATGACTCAGTTACGTTGTACCATCTTAAGTCGCAGAAACCTGAAACCATAGATTCTTATGCCGAGTTAATCTAAACCGTTGATTCTTAAGTCGCGGAAAGATGCTGCTGTGTTGCTTGTTAAGTCGTCATCTGTTAACTCGTGGCATTGTTAAGTCGCTATGTACTAATGTGTGTACTTCTTAAGTCGTATGATGTCTGTTTCATATGTCGTTTATTTTGTAAGTCGTAAGTCGGGGATAGGGTGTTATAATGTAACTGCTAGTGTTAGGTCGTTACTTTTAAGTCGTAAGGCATGTTGAGTCATAAGTCGGAGGTTGTTAGGTCGGTGCCGACTTAGGAGTTGATGTAATTTTGTTGTTTTTTCGTGTGAGTTGTAAAATGCTATAAATAGGCCGGTGGTGCCATTTGTTGTTGTTGATTTTTGAATAAAATTCTCTTTTGATTGTTGTGTGCTTTCATCTAAATTGGTAGTTGAGTGTAATCTCCTATCTCCTCTTTCGGTTAATCGAGTGCGCTCGATTCAACGATTGTAGAAGCCAATTCGCGGAATCAAGTGCGCTTGATCAACTCTTGAAGAATTGAAGATCTTTGAACCCGGTATCGTGCTCGATCAACGAGTTCGGGATAGCTAGAATTCGGTATCTTCGGATCAACGAATTTGGGCATTTCAGTATCTTCCAATCCATCGATTGCTATTTTCATCAATCTACATTGTTTTTGTATAATCCGATGCGTCATCCACCACATTCTTATCGTCCATCTTCTACACCTCAACCGCATTCACATCGAATTTCTCCTCCTCCCCCCTCTCTCCTGTTTCAACAAACTGCACCTCCTCATCGATCATCTTTTTCGCCATCACGTACAGTTGCTAAACCTTTTGATCAATCATATCAAGCTTCAATGAGTCAATCTACTCTTTTCTCGGATTTGCAATCTTTTCCACCTCTATCTGACAATTTTGATTGAAGTTTGAAAAAATATATTGGGCAAGAATCAAGGAAGGATGAAAAAGATAAAAATTGGTCGTCTTTATTCAAGAAAAAGCCAAGAAATGCTGGAGTCTTTGTTCCTATAAAATTTGATATTAAAAAAGATGGAAAACCGAAGCCATTGCCTGAAGAAGTTAAAAGAGAAGGAATTAAGTACTGGAGTGATCATTTGGTAGGTTTTTTCTTGGATGGATCTTTGTCATATCTTACTGTTACAAATCATTTAAGAAGAGTTTGGAGATTGAAAGGTGAAGTAGATATTAAGTCTTATAATGAAAACTTTTATTTTAATTTCTCGAATGAACAAGATAGAATGAATATTTTATAATATGATCCAATTTTTATCAAAGGAAAAAGTTCATCATAACAACATGGAATCCTTCTTATGGATATGTACAAGAGCAAATTAAAAAAGTTCCAATATGGGTTCATTTTTATAGAATACCACTCATTGCTTGGACTTTAATGGGAATTAATTGGTTATCATGTCATATTGGGAATTTGATCTGTCTTGATGAAAGTACAGAAAAGTTAACAAGATTTAAGTATGCAAAAGCTTTGATTGAGGTAACTCCTGATCAGGATCTACCTGATTTTATTGCAATTGATGAACTAGGTGAAAGCTGTCCACATCTTAAAGTTGTCTATGATTGGAAACCTAAGATTTGTTGTAGCTGCAAAGTGTTTGGGCATGAAACTAATAGATGTGCTGGAAAAAATAAGTTTAAGCAATTAGGTATGAATACAAAAAGTGATAATGCAGAAATAGATTGTTGTGAATATGTTAATCAGGAATTCTCTCAGGAAAAGGAAATGAAGACTCAATATATAGGGAAATACAATAAAAAGACCTTGAAAGTCTAGAGAAAAAAGGATAAAGAACAAGAACCTATGAAAGGGGGCAGTAATGGAAATGAGGAAACTGATATTACTCTACAAGGAAATGGGAAGGAAAATATGGATCAAAATAAAGAAATTAAAGAAGAAACAAAGTCTAATTTAGTAAATGAAGTAATAGGTATGAGTAATGAGGAAATAAATATAGATGGAAAGGACATAGCTGGAAGCATTATTACTACAAATGCATTCAAGGCATTATCAGATTTAAGTGAAGAGATATTTAATAATGTAATAACTCATAAAACTGGAAATACTCAGGATTCTGATGATGGTACTATGATTAGTGATAGCTCAGTTATAAAAGATTCAAAATTTTTAGCTGAGAAATTACAGCATGATGAGAATTTAAAGGAGAAATCAAATGAAAATGTATGTTCACAGAATGGTGCAACTTTGGACAGCATGAAAGGGATGGATGAAAGGTCTCACATAAGTAGGAAAGAATCACATAAGCAGCTGGAGCAACAAAATCCAACAAATTCAAACTTATATAGAGGAAGTGATGAAGATAATAATACAGATCCTTTGATTCAGTGCAACTCAAATATGGAACCAAACAATATTGAAGAAAATCAGCATATTGATAAATCTGAGCAATCAATTTCTCCATATATCAATTTAACCCCACCTGCATATCTAATTCTACCTCCTCCACCTTGTAATTAAAAGGAAGCATCTGTAGTGCATACTTTATCAAATAACAAAAAAGGAAAAAGAGGAAAAAGGAAAGTTTCTTTCAGTAATGCAACAGATGATCTCAATAATGGTAATAGTTTTAGTATTGATGAAATTCAACCACAAAATAATAAAGAGTCTCCAATGTCCAGCAAAGGAATAATGAATCAAACAAGTGGAAATAGACATACAAGAATGCATCCAACTCCTCTTTTACCAACTAATTTGATATGATAATGAACAGCAATATTGCATACTGGAATATAAGAGGAGGGCATTTATCCTCAAAGCAATCTGAAGTAAGGAAATTGATTAAAGATGAAAAGATTCAACTTATTGCCTTATGTGAAACAAAGTTAAAAAAGTCACTGACTGAAAAAGCTTGCAAGTATATTGCTCCAAATTGGTCATATGAAGATAATCTACAAAGTGCTCCATGTGGAAGAATATTAGTACTCTGGAATTCAGCAGTTCTCAAACTCACAAAATTAATGGAAAATGATAAAATCATTCATTTTATTGCCTTATCCTTACATTCAAACACATCTTTCTTAATCTCTTTTGTTTATGCTCAAAATAGTTTAGACATAAGACTCTCTTTCCTCTCTAACCTCTCTTCACTTGTTCATCCTTATCTTCCTTGGATTATTCTTGGTGATTTTAATTGTATGTTCTCTTCTGATCATAAAGCTGGAGGTATTCCACTTTCTATAAGAGAAATAACCCCTTTGAAACAAGCCTTATCCACTCATCTCTCAGTCATATTAATTATGTTGGTGCTGAATTTACTCGGAATAATAAAAGTAAAAATGGCCCAAGAACTTTTTGTAAGCTCAATCATGCTTTTAAAAACATTCAATCTATAAATCTATGGCCAATTCTTCTTTGTAAATTTTTAAATCCCACCATCTCTGATCATTCTCCAATTATCCTATCATGGGGAGAGAATACTATAAGGAGAAATCCCTTATTTAAATTTTATAATTCTTGGACTAACCATAAAAAATTCCATAGCTTTGTTTTGCAGGTTTGGCAGGAAACTACATTTGGAAATCCTATGTATATTCTATAAACAAAGTTACAAAGATTTAAAGCAAAACTTAAAATCTGGGCTAGAGAAAATTTTGGAGATGGATCAAAAACTTCTGATGGAATAAGAAGGCAACTTTATATCATACAACAGCAACTCCAACATGATCCATTGAATACAATATTGGCTTGCCAAGAATCAGATTTATCATATGCATTACAAGAGGCTTTGGAATTTGAGGCTACTATGAGAAAAGAAGTTCTACATGAAATTAATAAAAAGCAAGGAGATAGGAATACAAGATACTATCATAATTCAATTAAAATAAAACAGGCCAGAGAGAGAATTATGAAGATAACTGATTTGAATGGAGTAATGCAGAATAATGATGAATCAATTACTCAGGCTTTCATTAATTACTTCTCTTCTATATTATCAAATCCTGTTCCAATTATTCCAAATCTTCTCCCTCTATATAAGACACAAACTCCTTTTTTGGAAAATGAGCAAGCTAGGAAGCTGATTGAAGAAGTATCATCTGAAGAGATTGAAAGAGCAGTTTTTTCTCTAAAGCCAAATAGTAGTGGTGGACCTGATGAATGTAATGCATTCTTCTATCAAAATATGTGGAAACTAATTAAAATGGATGTAGTCAAAGCAGTTCAATATTTCTTTTCTCATAATAAATTACCAATTGGTGTCAATGCTACAAATATTACACTAGTGCCAAAAAGAGCTAACCCAGACAATGTTGCAGATTTCAGTCCAATCTCGTGTTGCAATGTATTATACAAAATTTTATCCAAGATAATAGCTAGTAGATTACAAATTTTTTTACCCACACTCATATCAAGCAACCAAGTTGCATTTATGCCACAGAGAAATATCAGTGATAATATTCTATTAACAAAAGAGCTTATAAGAGGATATGGAATGGGAAATATCTCTCCTAGATGTATGCTGAAACTGGATATTCAAAAAGCTTTTGATACAATTTCTTGGAACTCAATTATTGCAATTCTCTCTAGAATGAATTTTCCAAAATCAATGCTGGCCTGGATCTATACTTGTATATCAACTACTCACTTCTCTATATCAAGAAATGGATGTTCAAATGGTTTTTTCAAAGGAACACAAGGGGTTCGACAAGGAGATCCAATATCTGCATATTTATTTATAATAGTGATGGAAGTTCTTAATTCATTGATAATTGAACAAGTACATTCCAAGAAACTGGAGCTTCATCCAAAATGCAAGAATCCACTGATAACTCATTTGCTATTTGCTGATGACCTAGTAATTTTTACCAAGCCAACAATTAAAAACATTACCACAATACTTGAAATACTGAAGCAATTCCATGATATAACTGGCTTGAAGATTAATTTTAAGAAATCTCATATATTAATTGCAGGTCTAAGTGATGGTCTAAAAGAAGAAATTATAGCTCACTCAGGGCTAAATGAGATGCAACAAAATACCAGCTACCTTGGTTTGCCACTTATCACTGCAAGAATTACAAAATCCGATTGTCTACCACTATATGAATGGATCATTGAAAGACTTGCAATCTGGCCAAATACAAAGTTAACTCAGGCTAGTAGATTGGTTATTATTCAAGGTATTGCAAATGCAATGACAAATTACTGGATGAGACATTATATTCTTCCAAACAAATTGATATCGATGATTAAAAGTGCTCTGAATAGATTTCTTTGGCATGGTGATCCTTTTACCAAAAAGCTCATACCAATATCTTTTGAGAAGATTAAATTGCCTAAGAATAAAGGGGGTCTAGGTATAAAAAATTTAAAACTATGGAATATTTCTGCTATCTCAGTCTATTTTGACAAAATACTATCAAATAAAGAAGACCTTTGGACACAGTGGGTAAAAAAAATCTTATACAGGGTAAAGACTTTTGGACAATGAATATTCCCAATGTTGTTAGCTAGAGTTGGCGAAATATAATACATCTCAGAAACACTTTCCTACCATTGATACAGTGTAATCCTTTAGAGAATTGTGATCTACTATTCTGGACAACACCTTGGGCAAAAACTGGTATAATCATACAAGAACTCTTACCATACTCTCTAAAAATGCAGACTAGAATTCCTTCAAAGGCAAAAGTTTCTTCTTATATTGCTGAAGGATCAATAAACCTTCCTTTTTGTAGTTCTAATCATGTTAGAAAGTTATGGCAATCCTTATGTACTCTGCCACTACCATCTGCAAAGCTTAAAGCACTCTGGACAAATAAAGGAAAGAAGCATACAATCTCTCTGGTTTACAAAGCTCTTTTGGACATTAAAAATGATGAAACCTTTCCATGGGCTTCAAGAATATGGATGGATAATTCTCCTGCAAAGGAAAATATGCTACTGTGGAAAATAATGGCAAATGCAATTAATACTAAGCAGAAATTGATGAGCTTGGGAGTAATAAATAATGAAGACTGTGTATTATGTAGTAATCACCCTGAAACAAATACATACTTATTCTTTGAGTGTAATTATTCATATGAAATCTGGTGCAAACTTATAGCAAATGGAAATTATCACAGGCCAAGAAAAAATTCAAGAATTGAGTGGTTTAATATATACAAGGCAACAAGATGGAGGACACCAAAAGCAATAATTCTCTTGATAATATTGAAGACATTTGCTAATGAGATATGGAAAGAAAGAAATAGCAGAATTTTTGAATCGAAGAAGGAAACTGCAGCAACTTTATATAGGAAAATAAACAAGAAAATATTAACAAGAATAAGAAGGCTGAGATGACTTATGAGGTGAATTTGATTTCAAGAATCTTGTTATAAAGTTGAGAGTCTGATTATTATGAAATAGAGTAATGTATTCATGATGAAATATTATTTGTATTTGAAACTGGTTTGTAACTGTCTGTTTGGAATGAAAATGAGCAGGGCTCCCTTAGCCCATTGCATTTCAAAAAAAAACTATAATCACCAAGTCAAGTATCGATAAATATCAAGCATACTTTAATAACTTCAAGAATAAAATCACCAAATGTCAAAACCCATGATAGCTTCTAAAAGCAAAATCCTTGAAACTGTTTGGTGATAGCACAAATAACAATGAATCTAGAAATCATAAATAGAAATCCAAAAATCGTATAAAAGGGGAAAAGGCCCCAAACTCCAAGATGATGCGTAAATTCACCTACATGCATGTAACTCCAAGATAGACATATGTGTCTATAAAACTCATGTATATTTCCCATAGTAACTTCAAGATAGGCGAGAGACTATAGAACTTCAAGATAGGCGCGAGACCTATAAACTCCAAGACATGAACAAGTCCTATAAACTTCATGATAGGTACAAGGACTATGAAAACTCCAAGATAGGTACAAGACTTATAGAACTACAAGGGCGAGTCATAAACTCATCGATATAAGTGTCATGTACTTCTAAATAGCAACTATATAAGTAACATTTGTATGTCCCATACCACACAGGTTTACCTAAACGTTTACTATAAGCTAGTAGACTCCACTCATGTGTACATTTGGCTCAATTGAATAATTCCGAGAATCAATCGGAAGAATAAAAGGAAGCATTCCATACCACTCATTTTATTAATCTATTTAAATCGAATCCTCATTCGATCGATATTATACAATTTTATAAAAATAATTTACTTTGAAATCCTTCTTGAAATTATTGTTTTATGAACTAGAATATATGCATATATATTAGAAAGCCATTGTAAATCTATAAGTTGATATTTGTAAATACAATTTTAAAACATTGTTCCAAACCAATTTCAACCCATTGATATTATAATTAAATATATTATATATGTATAAATATATTCCAAATATTTTTAATAAAAAGTATATTTACACCTAAAAATATTTGGGAAAACTGTTTGAATTAGAAATCGTTCTTTTGAAAACACTAGTTGGAATTGTATAATAAAACTTGTGTATAGTATCATGGATCCATGGGATAATTCTATTGCATAATAACTTCAAATTAGACACAAAGGACTATAAGTTCCAAAATGAATCCACAATTCATAAATCAAATCTCGATAATATGCATGGATTAACCACCAAAATATAACATCAAGATCATGCCCAATGGAGTGTAGTTCAGTTCGGGCAATCATATGAATAAATGGATCCATAGATTTGAGTTCTAATTTATCTCCAAATTTATTAATATAAAATGGAAAATGAGTTGAAATGAATGCCAAATGAGCCACAATAGATTATGCTAAAGATAAGAAACAAGAGACAATGAACAAGTTGACGAACTGGCGAAGAATAAGCGGATCGGAGGGCTTCACCTAAAGCTGAAATAGCTTCAGGTGTTCACCACCGATGCACCGGTGGTTTCCCACCGGTCCACCGATTGCGGAGATTCCTGGAGCTATTTCAACTCCAGGAAGCCCTCCGGTCGACCTCGGGTGATGGTGGTTCGATCCTAAGTTGTGCACAGTTGCTCTAAGGTGATCTTGGGTGTGCATACATTCATATAAAGAACTATAATTTTCAATCAAGTGAGATCAATAGTCTATAGTTTCAGCAAATAGAAGATTGAAGAATATGAGGTGAGATTATCATAAGAAATTGAGTTCAATTTATCCATAGATTCATCTATTCAACAAACGGCAACATGCATTCGATTACAGACTAGAAGTGTTGGATAAACATACCAATTTGAGCTTGAATTAATGCTAGAAACCCGGATATTTCTAGGCTAATACCTTTCAACTTCTACCTAGGTTAATTCTCAGAAATTGCAAACAAGAAGGTGATCAATAAAAGAAAATCCAAAACAAGACACTCAATAGACACAACAGGGGCTAGAGGAGACCACCTTGCTTTTATTTCTTGAATTATTATCAAATTACCCACTAATTTGATTTAGATTTGAGGTAGATTTCAATTCTAGCGTATAGGAGATGAAGGAGATGTATTTTCTCTCTTCCAAAACTTACAGCATGGGCCAAGTGGGTTCCTATGGACCCAGTAAGGCTATATTATTAATTTCCTTTGTCTTTCTCTTTATAAAACACTAATTAATACTCAAACTATGTTTACAGAAGCATAGATTAATTTTCCTCAAATTTACAAAAGCTCCAACATATCAAAAATTCTCATTTATATTAATATTGAGTAATTTTGTAAAATTAAATAAAACTTTTGAAATTAAAATTCTCATTATTTTTAATAAAATAAACTATTAATTATAAAAACCTCATTTTAAACAATAAATCTCAATATTAACCTTTAATTAATTTTAAAACAATTGTTGTAAAAATTTGAAATGGAAAATGTTTATCATAAATCTCCATTTGAAATAAATAAGCGAATAAACCTTGGAATAACTCACATTTTAAATTACAAAATTATTTCCATATATTTCACTAACTCTTATTTTCAAAAAGATTATTCTTATACTATCAAATACAAGAAGTTAAATTACACTGCTTTTAGTATTAAATAAATTTTCCCAAATTTATTTATTGCCATCCGGAAAGCCATTTTAAGTTGGAAATTATAACTAATAAAATTTATCAAATTTATCTTAAACTTAATTAAGATAATTATAAATCATATTTTAGATCTAATTCCAGATAATCTCAACTAGGGTTGTTACAGACTGGATATATATTTCGGTTTGCAAATAATTTTATGAACATTAGTTTAGATGAAATTAAAGCTTTCGATGGTATTCTTAAAAATGGCATTTATGTGATTAATACTAATTGTGTGTATTTTGTGAATAATTCTTCTAATAATAGAAATGATTATTATCTTTGGTATTGTAGGGTGGATTATATTACTGAGGAACGACTACACAAATTGAAAACCAAAGATTTTCTACCGCCAATTGATTCTAAATCATTTGACATGTGTGAGTTGTGTCTCAAAGGTAAAATGACCAAGCACCTTTTAGTGGGAGTAATGACCGGGTTGATGAATTCTTAGGGTTAGTACATAGTGATGTATGTTGCTTGATGCCTATAATTACCAAAGATAATAGTTCCCACTTTGTTACCTTTACTAATAATTTCTCAAGGCTACGATATGTGTGTCTTATGAAGAACAAATCCAATGTCTATGAAGAATTTGTCAAATATAAAAATGCAGTAGAAAACCAAATGGGCGTTAGGATTAAGATCCTTCGATCAGATCAAGGAGGTGAGTATATTGGACAGGATTTCCAACAATACTTAAAAGATAATAGAGTTATCTCTCAACTCACTCTACCTTATACTCCACAACATAATAGTTTTTCGGAGTGATGGAATTGAACCCTATTAGATATGGTTTGTTAAATGATGAGTAAGGCTGAGTTACATCTGACCTGTTGGGAATATGTGCTAGAAACCACAAAGCATATGTTAAATTTGCTACCTACTATAAATATATGCCTAAAACACCATATGAGACGTGATATGGTAAGAAAATCCTACTCAAATATTTAAAGGTGGGGGTTGTTTGGCATACATTAAGAACATTCGTCCGAATAAATTAGAGGCAGGATCAGTACGATGTGAAGTTATTGGATATCCCAAAATCTTGATGGGATATATATTCTACAATACCATAGAACAAAGGTCATTATTTCTTGACACACTGTCTTTTTAGAAAAGGAATTTCTATCAAAGGAAATTAAAAGCAAGGTTATAGACTTGGACGAGAGCAAGAAGTTAACACTAAGGCCGAATCAGTGGGATTACCAAGTAAACCCGTATACAAAAACATGCAACCTATTATAAGGTCTAGTTGGGAATCTCATGCGCCAAAGAGATACTACAGTTTTCTCATGGATAGCGGGAAAGAGAACTGTGTCTTAGATGATGACACACCTCTATCCTTCCAACAGTCACTACAGAGTAAATATAATGCACTCTAGTTTAGAGCTATGAAATTCGACTTGGATTCCATGTACGAAAACAAAGTGTGGACTTTGTTGGACATGCCTAAAAGGATAAAACCAATCGACTACAAATGGATTTTTAAGAAAAATCTAAATATAGAAGGAGAAGTGGAGACTTATAAGGCAAGACTAGTTTTGAAAGGGTTTTATCAAATTCAAAGCATCGATTATAATGAGACCTTTTCACCTGTAGCTAAGCTTAAGTCCGTTTGGATTATGCAAGCCATCGTTGCATTCTACGTCTAGGAAATATGACAAATGGATGCAAAGACGGTTTTCTAAATGTTGATTTAGAAGAAACTGTTTACGTGTCAAAGCCCGAGGATTTGTGGTCAGTGCGAGTGAGGGCAAGGCTTGCAAGTTCTTAAAGTCCATTTTGGACTTAAACAAGCATCAAGGAGTTGGAACAAGTGTTTTGATAAAGTTATCAAATAGTTTGGTTTTTATCAGAACATAGAGGAAGCATGCGAATATAGGAAGGAATAGGGCAACACTATTGTATTCCTAATGCTCTATGTCGACGATTTATTATTGATTGGCAATGACACTTCATTGTTACAATCAGTGAAAGCTTGGCTTTGCAAGAACTTCTTCATAAAGGATTTGGGAGAAGCAGCCTATATACTTGGTATAAAGAACTATAGAGATAGATCTAAGAGGTTCTTAGGATTGTCCCAATCCTTGTACATAGATAATATACTTAAAAGGTTTGGTATGAAGAATTGCAAGCATGGAAACATTCCAGTGCAGTCTAGAATCATCCTTTCTAAGAAGGATGCTCCTTGTATCGATGAGCAGAAAGAGCATATATAGGGAGACCCTATGCTTTAGCTATAGGATCCATAACGTATGTTATGCTATGTATGTAACATCCCTAATTATTGATAACATTATTCAGGTAAATTTAATTAGATAATTTAAATAGAATAATGATGATAAGAGGATTGAGATTTGAAAAAATTAAAATGGGTCGTGCTTAATAATAAAAATTTAATGGGCTTTAAATTGGGTTATAAGATAATTAAACTATACATGGACATATTAGTAAAATAGCCTCTTTATTATTGATGCAGCGCGATCTGCTTCTGATTTATGTCGTTCCAGAATTTTAGGTCGTTCACGACCTAGTGAAGTTTTAGGTCGTTCACGACCTAAGGAACCTATAGGTCGCTCACGAGTCAACTGCAGAGTTAAGGCATGCAAACAAGTCGACGAGTTAAAGGAACAGGCGCACGAACGACCTAACGAAGAACGAGTGCACGAGTTAAAGGAAGAGATGCACGAACGACCTAAGGAAGAAGTTTTAGGTCGACCACGACCTAACAGGAGAACAGAGGATGCGAGATATGCGGGAGAAGGTGGATCAGCGACCTATTATAGTTCGCGACTCATAGCTAACAAGTTATGACTTAACTGCTTAGGTCGTAAGATCTTAAGTCGTTCCAGATCTTTATGTCGGCTACGACCTAACTCATGCGCTTCATTAGGTCGCGAACGACCTAACTTACACCGGCCGCTTTTCATTAGGTTGCTCCAGAAGAAGTCGCGTGAAGATCCTTAGGTCGCTGAAGAGGTTACCAAACTATGTTAGGTCGCTACGGGCTTAGGTCGCTTCCGACCTATGTACTGTGTTGAAAATATGTTAAGTCGTTTGTATTTTAGGTCGTATGACGCGACCGACCTATGTGTTGTAATGTGTTTGTTCATATGTCGCTGAGTTGTAACTATTTGTTGTTTTAGGTCGTCTGTTTTATTTTAGGTCGTCCATGCTAAGTCGTATGTCGTAAGTCGGTGGGTGTGTTAAGTCGGTGCCGACCTAAGTGTTGTACAGTTTTGTGTTGTGAATTGTAACTTCTATAAATAGGCCGGTGGTGCCATTTGTAATAGTTTAGTGGATTTGAATAAAAACTTTTTTTTGTTAGCTTTGTGCTTTCACCAAATTGGTAGTTGAGTGTGATCTCCTATCTCCATTTTCGGTTAATCGAGTGCGCTCGATTCAACGATTGTTGAAGTCGATTCGCGGTATCAAGTGCGCTTTATCAACGCTTGAAGAATTGAAGATCTTCTTTCACGGTATAGTGCGCTATCAACGTGACGAAGATAGCTAAGATTCGGTATCTTCGGATCAACGAATTTGGGCCATTCAGTATTCTTCATTCCATCGATTGCTACTTTCATAGAATCATCATTTTGTAATTCCGTTGCTGCATCATTTGGTATCAAAGCTAGACTTAGACAATCATAGCTAAGTCAAGTCTTGGAGCCAATTCTATTGAAATTTTTTGAAGTTTGAGGAGTTAGAGAAGCCGAGCTACATCAAGCAAAGCCGATCTAAGAGAAGTTAGAGCCGAGAAGTTTGAAGTTGAAGATCATACATCATTTGGTATCTTTTGATTAGTACAAGTCGAGAATTGAAGTATTTGCGAAGTTTCAAACCATGCCGCCGAGAAGAGCTAATCGTCACCAAAATGTTGAAGATTTGTATAAGCGAGAGGATGATGAACAAATGGAACAACGTATAAGTAACAAATTCAATGAGAAGTTGGATGAAGGTATTGGGAGATTAGAGAAGCTCATGATGGATATGAATCAACCCCGAAGAAGAACATCACCAATTTCAAACCAAGGTGGAAACAGGGTTTCGCCATCGGTTTCGGGAGAAAGGAGAATGTCACTACAATCTCATCAAGGAAGAAGAAGTCATAGAGAATTCAAAGATGAACCGTATCGAGATGATGAAAGACAAAGTAGAAGGAATATGCATGAGCATAGAGATGTGGGTGGTCGTGATCGTTATCGAAGTACATCTATTGTTGATTAAGATGATGATAGAGGGAGTTTTCATTATCGAGATCATGGCCAAGGACGAAATCGAGATCGAGAGTTTGAGGATGATCGTCGATGGGAGTCGGGGATGAAAACTGAAATTCCAGAATTCAAAGGTGGTATGCAAGCTGAGGAGTTTTTGGATTGGTTGTCTAATGTGGAGGAGATTTTTGACTTCAAGGAGGTTCCAGAACATCGTAGAGTGAAGTTGGTTGCTACAAGGTTAAGGGGTAGAGCTTTGGCATGGTGGCAGCAAACCAAACTTACACGTGAACGGATGGGGAAGTCAAAGGTTGAATCATGGGAAAAGATGAGGAAAATGATGAAAGCTACTTTCTTGCCTTATAACTATCAATCGCTTATGTATCAAAGGTTGCAGAACTTCAGGCAAGGAACGAAGACTGTTAATGACTACGCTGATGAATTTTATCAACTGATTGCAAGGAACGACATCATGGAGACAAAGGAGCAATTAACAGCTAGATTTGTTGGAGGGTTTCGTATGCAGATTCAAGACATGGTAAATATGTTTGATCCCAGATCTGTAGCGGAAGCACACCAGAAAGCGTTGGCTTAGGAGAAACAGGGAAGAAGAGGAGGTGGTGTGTTTACAAATAACAACAATCCAGTGAAGGGTGTTAGTGGAAGTTCTAATGTTTCAAAAGCTGTTGCAAAACCAGTTGTGAATGAGGTTGGGAAGACAAAAGTCAATAATGGTTTCAAGTGTTATAATTGCTAAGAAATGGGCCACAAAAGTAATGAATGTCCAAAGCCGAAGAAACGAGCTATGATAGCGGAGGTTGAGGATGAGGATGAAGAAGCTGAATGTTCCAATTCACCACCTGATGAGGAGGAAGAAGAAGTGTCAGGAGACGAAGGTTGTAATCTGATGAGGAGGAGGTCGTGTTTAACACCAAAGCAAGAGGAGGAGACAAGCTGGTTGAGGAGTAACATCTTTCAATCAACGTGCACTATCTTGGGAAGGGTTTGCAAGTTTGTCATCGATGCGAGAAGTTGTGATAATATTATCTCTACAAAGGCTGTGAAGAAGTTATCATTGAAGACAGAGAAGCATCTAAAACTGTACAAGTTAGCTTGGTTGAGGAAAGGCGGAGAGGTGAAAGTTGGACGTCGAGCTTGTGTTAATTTTTCAATTGGAAAGAAATATAAAGATGAAATCTGGTGTGATGTTGTGGATATGGATGTATGTCATCTGTTGCTGGGAAGACCATGGCAATATGATCGGGCGGTGCAACATGATGGACGAGCTAACAGTTATAGTTTCATGTTTGAAGGTACTAAAATTACTCTAGTTCCAAAGAAGCGACAACAGGAAGAAAGCAAGTTGAAGGAGATTGAAGAGCTGAAAACTTTGTTATCCTTGAAGGAGTTTGTTAAAAAAGTTGAAGAGGAGCCTGAAGTATTCTTGTTAATTGGACGTGAGAGTCATGACGTGGTTGAGATCCCTGAAGAAGTGAAACCAGTGCTGGGAGAATTTGACGATGTATTTCCTGAGCAGTTACCAACGGAGTTACCGCCGTTGAGAGACATTCAACATCAAATTGATCTTGTTCCAGGAGTTGTGTTACCTCATAGACCACACTACAGAATGAGTCCAAAAGAGCATGAGGAGTTGAGAAGGCAAGTGGAAGAATTGCTTGAACAGGGGCGTGTGTAGGAAAGTTTAAGTCCATGTGCTGTACCAGCATTGTTAGTACCGAAGAAGGACGGGACGTGGAGGATGTGCACTGATAGTCGGGCACTGAACAAGATAACTCTCAGATACAGATTTCCGATGCCGAGGCTTGATGACTTGTTGGATCAGTTGAGCGAGGCTACTATCTTTTCGAAGATTGATTTGAAAAGTGGTTATCATCAAATTCGTATAAGACCAGGGGATGAATGGAAGACAACATTCAAGACAAGAGAAGGATTATATGAATGGCTGGTCATGCCATTTGGTTTGTCGAATGCACCGAGTACTTTCATGCAGGTGATGAATCAGATTTTTAGACCATTCATTGGGATGTTCGTGGTTGTGTATTTTGATGATATACTGATATATAGTGGGAATCCGGAAGAACACTTGCAACATCTGAGAGAAGTGTTAATGGTATTGCGACAAGAACAATTTTATGCTACAACGAAAAAATGCGTGTTCATGACGCAGAGTGTTTTATTTTTGGGATATGTTATATCGGGAAAAGGTATACAGGTGGACCAGAATAAAGTTGAAGCAATCAAAAATTGGCTACAACCTAAGACGATTACAGAAGTTAGAAGCTTTCATGGTTTGGCATCATTCTACCGAAGGTTTATTCCACACTTCAGTAGCGTGATGGCACCAGTGACTGATTGTATGAAGGGGAAACAATTTCTATGGTCGGAGGAAGCAGGGGTTGCTTTTGACCAGATCAAGGAGCTATTGACGACATCACTAATTCTAGTGTTGCCAGACTTTCAGTTGTTGTTTGAATTGCATACCGATGCATCGAAGGTTGGGATTGGAGGGGTGTTGAGTCAGAAAGGTCGTCCTATTGCATATTTCAGTGAGAAGTTATCGGGAGCGAAGATGAGATATAGTACATATGATATGGAATTTTATGCTATCGTGCAAGCTATCAAACATTGGAGACATTATTTGTTTCATAAAGAATTTGTGTTATATACTGATCATGAGGCATTGAAGCATATACAGGGACAGGACAAGATTGCTGCTAGGCATGCTTCGTGGATTGCATACTTACAACAATTTACATTTGTGGTGAAGCATAAATCCGGGATTACTAATAGAGTAGCAGATGCATTGAGCAAAAGGAATAATGTGTTGACTACAATGAAGGTTGAAGTGACCGGGTTTGATGTGTGGCCAGAATTATTTGTCGATGATCCCTACTTTGCAAAGTTTGTTGATGAAGTCAAGGAGGGAAAGACGGATGAGTTTGTAATGGTGGATGGTTTTCTTTTCAAAGGAAATCGATTATGTATACCGGAGTGCAGCTTACGAATGAAGATTGTGAAGGAGTTACATGAGGAAGGTCATGTGGGGAGAGACCGTACATTACAGTTGGTTTCACAATCATATTTCTGGCCTACTATAAGAAGAGAAGTTGAAAGATTGGTGGAGAGATGTCATATCTGTCAAGTTTCGAAGGGAACAGCGACGAATGCGGGATTGTATATGCCGTTACCCGTGCCGATTAGACCATGACTTGATATCAGTATGGATTTTGTTTTGGGATTATCGAGAACCCAAAGGGGGAATGATTCGATATATGTTGTCGTGGACAGGTTTTTCAAAGATGGCACATTTCATCACTTGTAAGAAGACAGCTGATGCCGTCCGTGTTGCCGAATTATTCTTTAAAGAAGTGTATCGCTTACATTGTTTACCAAAATCCATTGTTTCTGATCGGGATACTAGATTTCTAAGTCATTTTTGGCTGAGTTTGTGGAAGATGGTGGGAACAAAGCTAAATTTCAGTAGTGCTTATCATCCGCAGTCCAATGGTCAGACTGAAGTTGTTAACAAGTATTTGGGAAATTTGTTGCGGTGCCTGGTGAAGGATAATATGAAGAGTTGGGATATGAAATTATGTCAAGCAGAGTTTGCTCATAATCATGCTATAAACTGTAGTACAAGGTTCAGTCCATTCCAGATTGTTTATTCTAGTTTACCAAAGGGGCCGTTGGATTTGACGATAGTACCACAACCAAAGGGGACTGTTAAACGGCCTGTTGATTTTGTTGATGAATTGGCAGAATGTCATAAAATCGTTCAGGAACGATTGGAGAAAGCAAATGAAAAGTACAAATGATCTATGGATTTGAAGCGAAGAAGCGTTGAATTTAATGAAGGAGATTTAGTATATGCTGTACTAACAAAGGATCGTTTTCCAGTAGGAACGTACAATAAATTGAAAGCTCGAAAAATCGGTCCAGTGGAAATTTTGAAGAAAATCAATGAGAATGCATATCAGTTGAGATTGCCGGATGATGTTCATACGTCTGATGTTTTCAATGTCAGATATTTGATTCCGTATCATGGAGATGAGACTGTTGTGGAAGAAGAAAGTGCAAATTCGAGGTCGAATTTTTGTCAACATAGGGAGGATGATGCAGCACGATCTGCTTCTGATTTAAGTCATTCCAGAATTTTAGGTCGTTCACGACCTAGTGAAGTTTTAGGTCTTTCACAACCTAAGGAACTTATAGGTCGCTCACGAGTCAACTGCAGAGTTAAGGCATGCAAACGAGTCAACGAGTTAAAGGAACATGCGCACGAACGACCTAACGAAGAACGAGTTCACGAGTTAAAGGAAGAGACGCACGAACGACCTAAGGAAGAAGTTTTAGGTCGACCACAACCTAAGAAGGGAACAGAGGATGCGAGTTATGCGGGAGAAGGTGGATCATCGACCTATGATAGTTCGTGACTCATAGATAACAAGTTACGACTTAACTGCTTAGGTCGCAAGATCTTAAGTCGTTCCAGATCTTTATGTCGGCTACGACCTAACTCATGCGCTTCATTAGGTCGCGAACGACCTAACTTACACCGATCGCTTTTCTTTAGGTCGCTCCAGAAGAAGTCGCGTGAAGATCCTTAGGTCGCTAAAGAGGTTACCGAACTGTGTTTGGTCGCTACGGGCTTAGGTCACTGCCGACCTATGTACTGTGTTGAAAATATGTTAAGTCGTTTGTATTTTAGGTCGTATGACGCGACCGACCTATGTGTTGTAATGTGTTTGTTCATATGTCGCTGAGTTGTAACTATTTGTTGTTTTAGGTCGTCTGTTTTCTTTTAGGTCGTCCATGCTAAGTTGTAAGTCGCTGGGTGTGTTAAGTCGGTGCCAACCTAAGTGTTGTACAGTTTTGTGTTGTGAATTTTAACTTCTATAAATAGGCTGGTGGTGCCATTTGTAATAGTTTAGTGGATTTGAATAAAAACTTTTGTTTTGTTAGCTTTGTGCTTTCACCAAATGGGTAGTTGAGTGTGATCTCCTATCTCCACTTTCGGTTAATCGAGTGCGCTCGATTCAACGATTGTTGAAGCCGATTCGCGGTATTAAGTGCGCTTGATCAACGCTTGAAGAATTGAAGATCTTCTTTCACGGTATAGTGCGCTATCAACTTGACGAAGATAGCTAGAATTCAGTATCTTCGGATCAACGAATTTGGGCTATTCAGTATTCTTCATTCCATCGATTGCTACTTTCACAGAATCATCATTTTGTAATTCCGCTGCTGCATCAATTATACATGGCTATACACTTCTCATTTTTGTCCATTCACGTTCATTTTTCTCAACTCAAAAATTAAACACAAATAACCTTAAGAAAGCTAGCCATTAACAAGGAGGAAAAGAGGAATTTCAATCCAAAGCTAAGGATCAAAAGCTAGAGAGGATTAATCAAAAAAAAATCTCAAATTCCTTATCAAGTTTAAGGAGAATAATAATTTTATTCCATCTCTTTTGTTTCTATAATCCTATGATTTCGGATTAAAGTGTTTATTTCGTTTCTATGATAATATGGGATGATGATATGCTAAAGTTATGGATTGTTGGATTAAAACAATTTAATTATATGCAAAATTGGTATGGTTTTAGGGTCAAAACTGTGGTTTATTGATTTTAAAATGCCACGGAAAACTTTTATGTTAAGTAAAACATGATTTAGAGATGGGTTTTAATTTTCGAAATTTACCAAGCTATGGAAATTTTATTATGAATTTTTGATCGTAAATATGAAGTATTTGGGTTAAAAATTTATTTTGAATATTCCTGGAAGAATTTGGGTCTAAATTTTTAGTACATTTGATTACATGATGAAATTGATTTTCTATGATTTTTGGGGATTTTTCTCAGTTGATTTTTTTGGGAAAATAAATTATTGTTAACGAAGGACTTTTTTGCAAATATTTTTTTTGTCATATGGAAGGGCTTAACGTTATAAAGCTTTGATTTAGATCTAATTAATGCGGTAGTTAGTACTTGTAAAGTATTTGAAAAGTTTTAAAGTAGCCAATCAAAGAGCTACAAATGGTAAGTTAGTTATAATGCAATTGCTATTTTTATTTATAAAACAGCATTTCAGGAAAAAGGGAGGTTCCGCCTATTTCGAAAGCACCTTTCGACTCCTTTACCTCCGCACCATCTCAGTCGAAACCATCCTTGTCAAAACCCATAAAGTCAGAACCAAGGCACATGGTACCAATGGAATTGGTACGAAGTGAATTGGTAAGTAACGGAAGGTACGGTGTCGAAAGCTATGCTTTCGTCTGAGTCGAAACCAAGGTTCAATTTTAAAAAGAAAAATGCCTGCCTAGTTTTTGAAGGGCTTTCGACTAAGTCGATACCCTATAGAGTCGAAACTTTAGTTTGTTTTCTAAAGTTAAATTTCTGCCTTGATTTACTTAAAGTTTTCAACGTAGTCGAAAGTCGTTCTTTCGAAAGGAACTTTATAAATAGCTTTCGAAGGGGAACTTTTTCTTTAAATAAGAAGCTTTTGATAGGGTAGGTTTCGACCTAGTCGAAACCTAGCCGCAATTTTCCTTCCGAAGTATTGAAGTCATCAATGCCTTCCAATGGTTATCCTTGTTTTTACCTAGGTTATGCCGCCTCCTAATTGCTTTCAAAAGGGGTTGAGGGATTCGAAGGTGATGGAGTTGAAATGCGGTTTCGACTATGTTCTTCGAAGTTTTAATTGTAAAGGTCTTTCCTTTCGAACTAATGGTTCCGACACCATCAACATTTCTCCAAATTTATTTTAGTTGTTTTCGAAAGAGATACTTTCGTATATAACCATTTTGACCCAAATGAAGTTTTAAAGAGTAAACCCAATGCTTTCGAACGGGTACTTCAATTGTTTCGAAGCTATGTTTTAAAGAATATTTTCTTGATACCATTGAAAGGTTTCATTAGTTTCGAAACGTATATATTTAGAGTTTTGAAAAGAGGTTTTCTATGCTTTCGAAGGAGGTCATCCAGGGGTTTTGAAAGTGATGTTTTAAGGTTTCAAAATAAACAACTCATTCTCATTTTAATGAAAAAACCATGGCATAAATAAAGATTTTTGAAATGTTATTCACATTATTATTAACCCATAACTGTATTTTGGGAAAGGGCAGAATAACCAGTTAGGTTGACCTAGTAGTGAATATAACCTAACAGATGTTAAAATCTTAATTAAAGATCTTGGTAGGGGCCGGTAGGTTTATAGTAAGCCCATGAAAACTGTATGATATTGGAAGGACCAATAGGTTCATAGTCAGCCAATAAAAACTATGATTTGATATTAACAGAGACAAGTAGGTTTGTAGTTACCCATGAAAACTATATCCGGATTAAGATACTAACTGTAACGACCCGCCTTTCTCTCCAAAGAAAGACGCATCATTATTAAGAAAGAAAGGGATAGAAAAGAGAAAAGATAGAGAAGAAAGAAGAAACAACATCAGATCTAAACAGCGGAACGAATAAATTATATTAATCACATAAGTATTACATAGTATCATATACATCAAAGATACGCAGCTTATATCACAAATTAGACAGTTATAAACACCTGTCTTTCATACAAATCAAAACATCATAGAGATACAACACAACGGAAATACAGATATCTAAACGCTGAAGCCTCCTGCTCCAAAACTCCTCCAGAATTCGTCGAAGCTAACCTGAATCCCTTGGCTACTCATAAAAATTTGAGTACCCAAGAGTTTAATAAAACAGAAAATAAACACTTGGGTCAGGCATGGGTCTGGTGTGAGTAAACGGTTAAAGTTGCTTAACTTTAAAAACCTTTGAAACAAAAGGTATCACGTAAGACTCCCCACACATAAATATGGGTAAGTTTTTACCTTACGCTAACCAAAACATTCGATAGGAAATTCAGTTATATTACAATAGGGTCTAGGGTTTTCAAATAAATACTCATATAGCTGAAATTGTTACATTATTAAATTCCAGCATACTAGCCACAAAGTGGGTTATACAATCAAGTCCGAGATCACTTATTGGAAATTGGATTCCATATAATGGCAGGGCTACTGGGGTACCGCCCGTCACAGTACATGGCCTATATCAACGTACCGAGGAGTACGCCCGCTCCCCTGCAACACAAGGCCGGAACCATCCCTTACCGGATAATTCCCGAATAAGAAACCCCGCAGTTGTAGCTAGCAACCGCCCACACAGCTGAATAAAAAAGGACTCTAGATAGGGGAAATCTTATCCTACTTGGGTGCTACCCACTAACCTTGCTGCACCTCCCCTGTTTTAGCCATTCCTGGTTGATGAGGCTTGAGGCTACGATTACCTTTATAGAACACTTCTATCTTAGAATGCTCATCGTCCAACTGACAATGTTCTGAAAGCATTCAATCCATACAAGTTCATTTCGGGTTCGAACGAAACCGAAGGCATTATCTCATTACACTCATTTTGGAATCACCCTCAGAGTTAACAACAATAACCCTTGCACTCTGAATCTTCATCTTCACTTGAGATTCATGACCTATCGTTAATTTGGATCGATGTGGTATTCGGATATCCAAATCTGGAAACCCGATCCCGGTCTCATCGAAATCCAAAACGTATCTTTTAAGGCCAAGTTGTTTAAAGTTAAAACAATTCAATTTAATACTTGAATTCACACAGCATTTAACACAGATAACTATCACACATTTATCACAGATATATCCAATATCATATCACAGAATATCATAGCATATCATCCAATAGATATCAACCAAATCAGATATTCTACACAACAATCATATATAAGCAACAATTATTAACCCTATGTTATAATTAATTTAATTATCTTAAATTAAATTAATTACTTAAGAATTAATTATCTAACCTTGCTTAATCAATCATTAATTAATTACAACCCTTTAATTAATTAATTACTCATTAAATATTAATCATCCTTGATTAATTATTCATTAATTACATAAAGTAATTATCCTTTAATTAATTTCACAAATTAATTATTCTTAACCATTAACAGTAATTAACCTTTTGATTACTCTCATTAATTACATTAATTAATGATCCTTAATTAATTACTTCCATTAATTAATTAACTATAATTAATTACATTGACCCTTAATTAATTACATTAATTAATTAAACTTTAATTAATCACTTCTATTACCACCTTAATTAATCATAAATAGTAATTATCATCCTGTAATTACTTACCGTAATTAATTATATTAATTACACCAAGCAATTAAATCCTTAATTACTTTTACAAAGTAATCATACTTCAATTACTTCCCATTAAGTAATTCCCTTTAATTAATTACATCCTGTAATTATACATTAATTACTTCACTAAGTAATTACACTTATCAATCTTATTAAGTATTCATACTTAATCCTTTATCAAGTGATTATCTTTAATTAAATTAATTAACTTAAATTAATCGCATCCATTTTATTAATTACACTTGAGTAATTCATCAATTACCCTTAAAATAATTTAATTAATCTTTTATTACCATTTAATTAATCTTTAATTACCATTTAATTAATCTTTAATTACTTAATTAATTAATCTCTAATTACTTAATTAATTATTCTTTAACAATTTATTAATAGACCTTAATTATTAATTAATATCCCTTAATAACAAATTAATCAATCCTTAATTACCAGTTGATTAATCCTTAATTAATCTTTAATTACAGATTAATTATCCCTTAATTATTAATTAATAAAACCTAATTATTAATTAATAAAACCTAATTATTAATTAATAACTTAATTACAATTTAAGTACTTCTTAATTACCAACTAATTTACCTCTAATTAAACAAGTAATTAACTATTCTTAATTAATTAAACTTATTTAATTATCTTAACTTAATAAATTAAAGTTAACAAAACTTTAAAATACCTAAAAATTTATCAAATAATAGTTTTAAAAACTAGATTCAAATTTGAATTTAAAAACTTATCTTTATATAAACCTTTTAAAAATTCCAATTCTTAACTAAATTTTAAAATCACTTTAAATTTACTTAACAAGATTTAAATTTAACAAACTTCAACTTCTTAATCACAAGTTAAAGAAAACATTTATATTTTCAAAATAGAATTCAAAAACCAGATTTACTTCAAAGGTTTAAAAACAACTTAAAAATTAACTTAATTAATAAAAACATAAAATACTTTCCTCAAATTTAATCAAACATTAATTAATCACTTATTACATAAAATAGTTTTAAAGATAATTGGTTTAAACTTAACTATTGTTATAACTTAAAAACTTGTTAACCTTTGATTAACAACCCGAGACAAACCCATAGTTTACTCGAGCAGATACCCGAGTTATCATCTCCAAATCCCGAGCTCCAGTTTTCTTTTTAAAACTTGTTTAAAATTTAAAAACTGTTATACTATATACACTTTCGCGTACCATCACTACACCGAGAAAATCACGCAAACGACTCAAGAAAAACTCGTTCTTCCCCGATCACCTAACCAAACCAAACACAGACGTGCACACGTGTACGTGCATGTGCACGTGGACCTGGACGTCGCTGCCACCTCGTCGATGACGCTCTCAAGTCGACGACGACCTCCACGTGAGCTACAACCATCTAGCTTCTTTGAATCACCTAAGATTCGAAATTGAGTACCTCGATCACACAAGAACTTCCAACCCCGATCGAAAAACTCTACGCCGACGATGATCCACTCCATCAGAAATTCAAACGCCTCGTCCAAAGCAATGTCTCGAACCCCAGCATCGATCCCCCTCCTCGCGATCCACTCCGATACTCCTATGATGCCGCGATCACCTCGACTGTCTTCTCGACCAAAACCAAGCTCCGAACCCTAGTTCATCAACGTACGGCCACCACGTTCAACTATAAATCCTCCTTCTAATTTTGCCGAGTTCCCCCGCCTTCCAACCTCCTCCAGAAACGAACTCGACGACCATCCCTCCATCATTCGTCGGAAAATGATGAAAATGCAAAAACAGATCATCCCAGAAATTCTCGACTTATATGAATCTAAAAATCATGAAATTACTATCCAGATTCATCATTTTCTAACACTAATCTGGTTCCATAATCAAATTCTAAAATTAAGATGTTTGATTTTTTAACTTATATTTAGATCATCACTGTATTTATTTATTTCTGAAATATTTACTAAATATAAAATCTTGAAACGATTTTTAAAATTAATATTACACTATAATAATCATCTTTCATTCAAAGATCAAAACTTAAATCTGATCGCATGAGGAGATATGAATTTTTAAAGGGTTGTTCTTGAGTTTGAGATTCAACAGAGACTAGTATCTATATACACACAGACATGCACATCCATATTCACAGAGCAATTCAGCCATATTCCAGAAAAAGAACATTCATGCAAACATAATTCAACATTTCCATATGGATTTATCACATGCAATTGATTAAAACTGTTTTTAAAGGAGAGGTTTACTCACCTATTTGAAAGAACAGAGGACAGGCTTTCAATTTTCTTAAATCTGGAACTTTGTTTTGAAACTGAAACTTGAAGTTGAATTTGAATCTGAAGTTGATTAGAAACTGAAGTTTGATTGTTGCTTTACTGGAAACTTGAATGCTTTAAAACTTTTGATTTCAGGTTGTATTTTGAAACTTGTTACAGGCTTGAATGATAGTGCTTTGATGATTTATTGTTTGCATTTGTTTTAAGGGAGATTATAGGCTTTTGTTTTTGAGAATTGGTTACAGTATTTTAAACTTGAGTTTGTAAAATGGTTTCAGGTTGTTTTTGTTTTAGAGGAGATGGTTTCAGGTTGTGATGTTGAGTTGTTAAATGTTTACAGGCTTTTGAGGATAAAATGGTTTAAGTTTTGATCTGAGATTTCTTTTGAGTTTCTTGCTTTAGAAAAGAGAGGATAAGAAAAGAAATTAAGAAGGTAGATGTTTGTTTATATAATGTTAAATTAGGATTTATTTAAAATTAAAGAAAAAGAAAATAAAAAGGATGACACTTGTCTTTTACTCTACTTATTCACTTAACACATGTATTCACAAGCCTTTAAAATTAAACACTTGTCATTATTAAATTTTATATTATTTTTAAAAGGATTTAAAAGCTTTTATATTTAATTTTCCTAATTAATAAATACATATCCTAATTTATAAATGAAATCTTTTAAGAGAAAATAATATAAAAACTAATTATATTCTAATTAAAATTACATATAATATATTTAATTCATTTTAAATGTTAATATAAAACTTTTGTATTTATTTACTATTAATAAACACTATCTTAATTTATATAAATAAAACTCTTTAAGGAAAATAATATAAGACAAAACTTATTTTAAATAAAAACTTTATTCATATATTTTATCCAAAATATTTTTAAGATATATATCTTTTAAATTCAAATTTTAAATCCAAATTCAAATTCAATTTAAATATATATATATTTAAATAAACACATTATTATTATTGTTTGAAAACAACAATCTTTACGAATTTTAAATAATTAATTAAGAGATTATCACATTTTAAATTCCTTGAAATTCCGGGATATCACATTCCTCCCCCTTAAAAGAATTTCGTCCTCGAAATTTAAAACAAAAGATAATCCAAAGTTTTTATTTTATTTCAACCTATTTAGGCATACATATTAGCCATACACAAACAAACAAACAATTCAATCAAACAAACAACACTAGCTATCCGGACACAGATCCAGATAAGCTTCCTCAAATTTATCCCTGAGTTTCCCAGGTATAGATACTGGAATACTCACTCTACTGAATCCAAACTAGCTACACTACTAAGCTACTGAGCTCCTACTCATCTAGATCAATAATATGAACAAGATATCAGACCACAGACAAGATCAACTCAACTACCAAATCCTTCTGAACTGCTGGTTCCACAACCAGTGATGGATCCTACACGTATTCCCTTAGAGATACGTGAAATACATTGAATCCTAGTCTTCCAAACTGGCAATTCAAACCTTATAAGCCAAACACTGATCCTTACAAAACTCAAGAAGAATCCAATATACCTCGGAGCTAACTTCCAAGTCTTACCCAATCTTATTGCTCCTTTTACCGGAGAAAATTTCAATAACAACAAAGTCTCCAACTTCGAATTCCAAATTCCTCCATTCCTTATCCATAGAACTCTTCTGATGATCCCGGGCTGCCTACATCCTTTCCGATCAGCTCAACCTTCGCTAATGCTTCTAGAAACAAACAGGGTCAAAAACAACTCAATAAAAAGATCCTCTCAAGATCTACCCAAAATCCAGAACATAAACTCTACTCCACCATCATCAGTAGATTACAACTTACTTCTCCTATCCAGAAAAGGACAAAACAGATGCACTCACCAATCTAGACTCAAATCCAGAAAAATTTCCTATAGAAACTCTCTACCACTGCAACTTCTAGTTGCTTTCACTCTAGAACAGCTGCCACCTTGCTTCCGCTGCACAACTCTGATCTGGAGTAGACGAAAAAATCCATCGATGAACACGAGCACAGACTAGACAACACATCCTGGATAACATGGTTCAACAGATCCGTAAAGAGAAAACTCAGAAGTACCAAGAAATACTGAGCTGCTTCACTAAATCCTCTCTCTAGGAGACATCCTTCTACCTTGCTGAACCACCGGTATTACTCTTGGAATCCTAGTCGATAAGTAAACTCAAATCTCCAAATGCGGACAAACCTCTGACTTCCCTGAAGACATCCAGAAAATCTCTGATAACTCAAGAGAACAATCAAACTATCGCAAGTCACTTTTGTGATCCTATCCAGTCCAATATCCAAAGATACTGTTCTCTCTTAACCAATCAAAACAGCTTATGCTTATCTAGCCAATCCATCAGAGAAATGGATCCACTCTACTGCTTCTGAATTTCACCTCTAGGAACATGCTAAGCCAAAAGATCTTCCTACTGGCAAACAGAACACTCTGAGCTGCACTGCTGACACAGATGTCAAGACTTCCTATCCAAAGCTTCTTGATAAACTCGTACCTCAAACCAAACTCAAACACCCTGCTGAAACTAGGATCATCGCCGATGTTGACACACTTCCTTAAACTTGTTCCAAAAGAAAATATTTTCGGAGACATCCATAGTCACTGCGTCTCATCACGCAGCTACTACTTCCTGAGTTGCCAAGATACCGCCACTTGCTTCAGCTCAACTGAGAGATCCAAACTCTCAAAAATCCGCTCACACGAGTGCGATCAAACTTACACTTCAAAGATGAACTCTGAACCTTTAAAAGGTTTCCTTCAGAGATTAATGAAATCCTTACATCAAGCAAAGCTCACTCGAGACGGTATTAGGTCTACAGTCTCGACATATACACTTCCAACCTCAAACATTCAAACTCCAACCATTGGTAGTCGTGTTACACACACCACCACCCTATCTACCTTTAGAACTAACATTGGAAAACCCGAACAGGTAACCCAACAAATAGGTAGAAGTAGATATATATATATATATAAATTACAAGTACGCTCTCTCAAGATAGATACCACTCCAGAGCCTAGGTATTCACTCAACCAAGAGCTCTAGGTATTCACTTAACCAAAAGCTCTGGTACCAACTGTAACGACCCGCCTTTCTCTCCAAAGAAAGACGCATCATTATTAAGAAAGAAAGGGATAGAAAAGAGAAAAGATAGAGAAGAAAGAAGAAACAACATCAGAATCTAAACAGCGGAACGAATAAATTATATTAATCACATATGTATTACATAGTATCATATACATCAGAGATACACAGCTTATATCAAAAATTAGACAGTTATAAACACCTGTCTTTCATACAACTCAAAACATCACAGAGATACAACACAGCGGAAATACAAATATCTAAACGCTGAAGCCTCCTGCTCCAAAACTCCCCCAGAATTCGTCGAAGCTAACCTGAATCCCTTAGCTACTCATAAAAATTTTAGTACCCAAGAGTTTAATAAAACAGAAAATAAACACTTGGGTCAGACATGGGTCTGGTGTGAGTAAACGGTTAAAGTTTCTGTCAAGACCCGCAAATCCGTACTTCTTGATTTCACACTAATCTCCATTGATTAACTCAAGAGGCATGGAAATACGAACCCTAAGGGGTTTTAAGAACAAGAAAAAGTAGAAGAAAAAGAAAGTAGAAGAAGAAAGAGAGAAGAACAACAGAACAGCATCATAAACAGAAACAATATCAGAATCTCACATATCGCAGCGGAACAATATATAATAGATAAATGAATATCATTTAAAACAAAAGAATTTTTTTATTATCTGTTTTTACATACATCAATCAAAGCCAATATACAACTCAATACAATAATGGACAGTTATATAACTTGTCCTCATACAGAATACACAGCGGAATAAATAAACAATTACGGATATACGTCTCGCCATCCAGCATGCTTCCAAAGCTCCAGAATATCCAGAATATCCTGATAACATAACTCTAGGCTGCCCGTGTGGAAATTGGTGGGCACCCAAAGTTTAGAAGGGAAACAATAAACTCCGAGTCAGTCATGGTGACTGGTGTGAGATCGTAAAACAGTTTATCTTTAAAAACAACAAAGGAATATTTTAAAATAGATTCGCAATGCTTTTGGAAAATGAAACTACCATAAGACCTCCCGCCACACACACAATGCAAACGCAGAATTGGAGGAGATTTCTTCTTATGATAGTCATAGATGCTTACTACGCAAAAATCTAAACCTTTTTGATATTATTATTAGTGCATAGTGTAGAAAACATTTCGAAAGTATAATATAAATCTTAGCCAGCATAGACATTTCGAACTATGCCTACTATAGCTACCATCCAAACAGTGGGGTGCCACCATAAGTGAATGATAGGTTCTACAACTAAATCCGTACAAGGCTCGTATTGTTTCTTTGGATTTCCAACAAAAGGTCAGGCCAAGGAACTTCCTATGCCATGAAGGAACGCCCCTGGAATGACGTCCCGAGAACCTAACCGGATCTCTGCCAACACAAGGCCGGGTTACCTCTACAAAAATAGGTAACTACTGACACGCGTATGTCATCCCCCAATCGTAACCGATCTTCCCGAGGATCCCCGATTCGCAACAAACCACATAATAAGCAGTATCAACATAGGTTAAGTATCTGGGCTCCATACCATGATACCACCTCTATCCAGAAGGAATGACATACACTAAGGGGCGCTACTCCCTAGAACCTTGCTGCATCCTTCCTGTTTTAACCATTTCCGGGGTGTGAGGCTCGACGAAGTCTCGCCCACAAAGCTATGCTTTTCAAAAGCCATGCTTCGGGTCAAACAAATGATCAAAGAATTGATCACAAAGATAAATGATCAAACAAACGATCATATCATAAATGATCAAACAACGATCATTTCACAACAACACTCAGTATGCCACGTTACCAAATTGGGAATATATCGCTGATAAATTTCAACTACATAACCTCTGAGTTCGTACATCTCAGAGAAGGGTGTTAAGCTAAGAGAATAAATTCTCCGCCACCAACAGAAATGTATTTGAAAGAAATCAGCTTTATATCTCAATTTGTAACGTCAAACACACAATCCATACAAGTCTGTTCCGGGATCGAACAGAACCGAAGGCACTTCTCACGAAGACCTTGCATATCCGGATAATTTTCTAATCACGTCCGGACTTCTCGTCACTAAGGGTGATAAAACCTATAAATCGGAGATCAGCCAATGTAGAGTAACTCGACGGTAATCCTTCCGTTTTCAAAAATATCCGGTCTTCAACACCGGTCATCAAATGCAATTCATAACGACGTATCACATATTGGGAATGGGTTATACGACCCCATGGTCCTTTCCCGGCTAACCCGAATAGTGAGCGCTTATTCAAAAATAAGTGTGGCATTCAAATCCATCCAGTTCACAACAAATACCATTCAAGGTAATTATTGATAGTCGGTTATTTAACTATCAATAAAGATGCGCAACATCATCAGATTCCAAATAATTTCCCAAATTATTTAATTTCCAAAAATATCCTTACTAGATATATAATTTCCACACTTCAAAAATAAATCGATATTTATTTTTAAAACGAATTTCCATTTCTTTTATAAATTCCATAGTGAATTTATATCTTTCAAAATATCTACTGATATACGATTTTCAACCGATTTCAAATATTCAATCCCAATTTAACTTTAAGAAGATAAATTCTCAAAAAACGTTCATTTCATATTGGAAAAGCATTTCCATACTTATTTGATAATAAGTAATTCACAAAACATTTATTTCCAACATTTGAAAATATTCGATATACTTAAATCAATATTAAGTATATATTCATTCTTTAAGGAAATCATTTCCTATAACAACATCTATTTGAGTCAAAACGAATGTTACGTAAAACATCATTACGACGACCCAAAATCACTAGTATAGGGATTCGAAATTTAGATAGATATATATAAATCCCAATACTACACAAAAATATTTCCTTTCGGAAACCATTTACTATAACAACAGTGTTATAGTCCACCATTTCCTTCTTCCTCGAAAACGTCTATTTCAACAATGAATGTTGAAATCTATGCTTTCGATTCATAATACATTTTAAAACATCTTTAAATCGTTTTTCATTCTATTTCAATATCACTTCCCAAAATAATATCCATTTTACTTAAAAATATATTCACTGTCCAAAATCGTGAATATACTTCACTAACCACATTTCAATCTTTTCTACACATTTATTTCAAGAATTATCCACTATCCAAAATCGTGGATAAAATTCCCTTAATAACCTTTTGTATTAAATTCATCAGATTTGATTGATTTTCGAATTTATAAAACAACGTTTATAAATTCCATTTCTATTTTCTATAACAACTTCGATTTAATAAATCTCCTTTTATTAACTTCTAAAATTCACTTATCAAAAATAAGCGCTTTCGGATTTATAAACAACGTTATAAATCACATTTATATTTTATAACAATTTCAACTTATAAAAATCATTTTATTAGCAAATTCTATTCATATCCCATCTAAGTGAAAAAATCTAATTTATAAGTAAATTACTTATAATATTTTATTTTACAACATCTATTCACTTTATACTTCACAATTTATAAATCCATAAATCTCGTTCACTTATGATTTTTATTTCATCTCATTCTAACACTTACAAAACTCGTTTTAAAATCCCAATGTTTTACATTTATAGATGTCAACTTTTAAATCTTTTAAATAAACTGTTTATAGTACTTTAAAGATCTCAATTTAAACCATTTTATAAATAAATCAACTTTTATTTCAAAAATATCATTTTGGTTATATTTTCACAAAAATCATAAATTTTATAACTTTAAAATTTAAACGTTTATAAATCAATTCAAAAATTCAATAAAACGTCTACTTTCAAAAATCACTTTAAAAATCCTTTTAAAGTAAAAGTCGTTATTTTTAAACTTCAAAATTTGAATCCGATGATGCAACAACACCAAATAATCAATCACGACAGCAAACATCCTATATCAATATGATAATCAACAAATATCACAATATCTGTAATCAAATAAATACTGGTGAGGAATCCAGTTGGATCCCTCCAACCTGCTTCCCTGCATCCACAGACGTTAGCACAATACCAATTTCATTTCGAGGTGGAATATCGCGGTATATGGGTTTTATAAAAATCATCCGCTTACTAACGGCGCAATAGGGTCTCATCCGCTATACAGTGCGGGAAATCAATCAATCCAATATATACATATGCCAATATGTATATATTGCTATATATATAGATATATCCTACTATATCTAATATCACATCCAAACAGTCAAACAAACAATAACTGCAATATCAAATTTCATTTGAGTGAGAAAAATCTCACCTTAGCTTTTATTTTGCATTCCACTTTCATCTTGACACGATTATCTTGATTTTATACCTTATATAAATATTGTACAATTCATTAATATTCGAAGTGATCGAACAATTAATCACCATTTACACATTTGACTTTGACTTAAAATTTGATTTAACTAATTTTTTTCTTTCCTGGAAATCTTTAGTGACTAAAATAAATCAAATAAGTTTATTAAATACATAAATTTTCTTAATCACATATATGTGTGTGTATATATATATATGTGTTAACTGTTTTTGATTAAATTATGAGTTTGTATACTACTGTATAAGTAAAATTCTCAAATCTTAAAATAAATTATGTATCTTGCTGCGAAAATAAATCCGGCATAACATATATTTTTTTGTTTTAAATTGAATGAAACAAACTGTAAATCATCAACGTGCACATCACATTTACTTACTACTTACTAAAATCGAATAAGGGTGATACCTCTCCGCTCGATTGATTTGCCAAGCGTTTAGGAACCCCAAGCTTTTGCGTGCAGCCTGACATCACTGTCGAACTCGACATGCAGATCGTTGCCATCCCTATAGCCTCAAGACTGCCCTAGCCATCATCGCGAAACCCTAACTGCTTCCACCTCTCCTCATCGAATCGCGAATGCCAACCAATGCCACCGTGCTCGTCCCTCTCCATCGCCGCCATCGCTGAGAGATCTCCAGCCCCCAACCTCGATTCAAGAATCTCCCAATCGTAGCCGCCTCCTCCCTCGAAATCGCAGCCACGCTCGCAATATAGTTCGAGCCGACCACAAATCGCACCATCGCGATGCTTCAACAAGCAATAGACTCGTCTTCCCTTCGAGCTGCCGCTCATCCTACTGCGCAGACGCGTCACAGTCGCACGCAGAAAGCCCACTCCCCATCATCGAGTTTGAGCTCGATTCAACCTACGTCGCCATTGAGAAAAAAAATTTCCTTTCTTTCGAATAAAACGAGTATTTAAAATGAGAAGAGGAAATATACATTTCCCTGGCTTCGGCCATTTTTTCGTTTTTTTGATTTTGAACTGAACTGTGGAAGGAAGAGGGGAATTTAAAAATTAGAAGAGGCATGTTTTGCACGATTCTTTCCGTGATCTTTAGCATGTTTTAAGGGAGATAATGTGCTGCAATTTTGACTTAATTCAAATTTAAATTTAAACTGAATTCAATTTAAATTTCAATGCGTTTACCTATCGTGTGCTCACATAACAACTCAAAAAAAATACGAAAATTGAAATCCGGTAATAATTCAATATTACGGACCCAATGGAACTGGTTTCGTCGAATTCCGAGACTGTGCATCGGACGGCTATTTTTAAAATATCGATACGAACGATAATTTTCAAAACTGAACAAATCATTTTCAAACTCAATTCTAAAGCTTCTATTATCTTTAGTATTATCAATACGAATTTTAAAAGATTTCAAAATATTTTTAATTAGCTTAAAATTGAAGATTCAAATTTTTATTCAACATTCAATAGATTAAATTTTATAATTTAATCGCCAAATTCAAAGTTATATCGGGGCTTCAAATTAAATCATCGTTCAAATATTTAAAATAAATTAAATATTTTCAATTTAATTTGTTCAAAATTCTGGGTCGTTACAATCTTCCCTCCTTAAAAGAATTTCGTCCTGAAATTACAAGTTAGGAAAAATGGTCCTTAACTCGTCTACTATTTTTCAAAATCCAATAGTTTTATCAAATCTTCAAAACAAATCTTTTTATTAACAACCCACTATTGCTTCAACTAGCTTTCCAACTTCAATTATAAGTTTCAAACAACATTGTTTCCTTAACAATTCAAATTTAAATTCAAATTCAAATTTTAAACTTTCAAATTTCTCAAAAAATTTCTAACGCTTGAAATTTTCGCAAAATTTCGCCAGCGTCTCCTTTGCGCGGCTAACCCGGTATGACTTCAAAACGTCCCTACGGACTATCAGATTTCAAAAAAGAAAAGAAAAAGCCAAGCGACTAGACAAGAAATCAGCAAATCTCATACTGAAACTCAAATACGTACCTTTTGTCGAGCAATTCAAATTATCTTTGAAAAATCTCAAATCCATTATACACCTGTATATCCTACTAGCCATAATATCTAGTTACATATTCAAACCATTCTGCAAATTCTATTACAAAATTTTCAATATATACTTCTTATACATTTTTACTTCACTATTGAAGTTACATATCTATTTTTCGTTCAATTTCACATTTCAATCATTCAAATTCAATTCACAATTAATTCAATTTGGATTCTATTTATCTTCTGAATATTGAATTTATCAATTATCTTTCATTTACAACTGCTTATTTTAGATTAGTTTCAATTACTAATTCATCACAAATTCTAATTCACTTTATTCAAATTTGTTTTCAACATTCAGTTTCAATTCCAGTTTTATCTTTATTCAATCCTCAACTTAGAATAATTTCAATATCAGATTTTACTTAAGAATTTCATTCTTCATTTCTTAGGTTCAATATAAATATTTCATATACACATTATATTTATTTTCAATTTACTACTTCGGTTAAATCTACTTACATTTAAACTGGATTTCCAATTCGAATTAAATTTACCTTTCTTTAATAATTATTGAATTTAATTCGTTTAAACCTTATTCATTTGGTCAATATTCAATTAGTTTCACTTACTAATTTTAGTTTAATACTTCACAAATCAAATTCAATTCCAGTTTTATTTACTTACAAATTCAAAATGTTAAAATTCATTTTCTGTCACTTGCAATTGCAAATTTATTTATTCACAATTTACTTCCTAACAACCAAACATCCACATACTATGATAATTCATAGAAAATCGTTTCTTTTCTATACAAAAATAGTTTTGGGCAAAATTATCTCATTTACCCTATTCAAAACATACTGTGTCGAATTGTTCTATTCAAGTGTTTAGAAACCCCTTCGATCCAGTTGTGCAGACTGTGCCGACGAAGGTTCATACGCCACTCAATAAATCAATCATCACAATATAAAACTATTTTTATATTAACTAACAAATACGCGCTCATATCTATTATTACACTCAAACTCATTCTAGAGTACTACTGACTCTATCTCTAATGAGTAACACCCAACAAAGTAGGGTTGTCGCTTAACCATATGCTCTGATACCAGCTGTCAAGACCCGCAAATCCATACTTCTTGATTTCACACTAATCTCCATTGATTAACTCAAGAGGCATGGAAATACGAACCCTGAGGGGTTTTAAGAACAAGAAAAAGTAGAAGAAAAAGAAAGCAGAAGAAGAAAGAAGAGAGGAAGCAGAAGAAAGAGAGAAGAACAACAGAACAACATCAGAAACAGAAACAATATCAGAATCTCACATATCGCAGCGGAACAATATATAATAGATAAATGAATATCATTTAAAACAAAAGAATTTTTTTTATCTGTTTTTACATACATCAATCAGAGCCAATATACAACTCAATACAACAATGGATAGTTATATAACTTGTCCTCATACAGAATACACAACGAAATAAATAAACAATTACGGATATACGTCTCGCCATCCAGCATGCTTCCAAAGCTCCAGAATATAAAGAATATCCTGATAACATAACTCTAGGCTGCCCGTGTGGAAATTGGTGGGCACCTAGAGTTTAGAAGGGAAACAATAAACTCCGAGTCATTCATGGTGACTGGTGTGAGATCGTAAAACAGTTTATCTTTAAAAACAACAAAGGAATATTTTAAAATAGATTCGCAATGCTTTTGGAAAATGAAACTACCATAAGACCTCCCACCACACACACAATGCAAATGCAGAATTGGAGGAGATTTCTTCTTATGATAGTCAAAGATGCTTACTACGCAAAAATCTAAACCTTTTTGATATTATTATTAGTGCATAGTGTAGAAAACATTTCGAAAGTATAATATAAATCTTAGCCAGCATAGACATTTCGAACTATGCCTACTATAGCTACCATCCAAACAGTGGGGCGCCACCATAAGTGAATGATAGGTTCTACAACTAAATTCGTACAAGGCTCGTATTGTTTCTTTGGATTTCCAACAAATGGTCAGGCCAAGGAACTTCCTATGCCACGAAGGAACGCCCCTGGAATGACGTCCCGAGAACCTAACCGGATCTCTGCCAACACAAGGCCGGGTTACCACTGCAAAAATAGGTAACTACTGACACGCGTATGCCATCCCCCGATCGTAACCGATCTTCCCGAGGATCCCCGATTCGCAACAAACCACATAATAAGCAGTATCAACATAGGTTAAGTATCTGGGCTCCATACCATGATACCACCTCTATCCAGAAGGAATGACATACACTAAGGGGCGCTACTCCATAGAACCTTGCTGCATCCTTCCTGTTTTGACCATTTCCGGGGTGTGAGGCTCGACGAAGTCTCGTCCACAAAGCTACGCTTTTCAAAAGCCATGCTTCGGGTCAAACAAATGATCAAAGAATTGATCACAAAGATAAATGATCAAACAAACGATCATATCATAAATGATCAAACAACGATCGTTTCACAACAACACTTAGTATGCCACGTTACCAAATTGGCAATATATCGCTGATAAATTTCAACTACATAACCTCTGAGCTCGTACGTCTCAGAGAAGGGTGTTAAGCTAAGAGAATAAATTCTCCGCCACCAATAGAAATGTATTTGAAAGAAATCAGCTTTATATCTCAATTTGTAACGTCAGACACACAATCCATACAAGTCTGTTCCGGGATCGAACAGAACCGAAGGCACTTCTCACGAAGCCCTTGCACATCCGGATAATTTTCTAATCACGTCCGGACTTCCTGTCACTAAGGGTGATAAAACCTCTAAATCGGAGATCAGCCGATGTAGAGTAACTCGACGGTAATCCTTCCGTTTTCAAAAATATCCGGTCTTCAACACCGGTCATCAAATGCAATTCATAACGACGTATCACATATTCGGAATGGGTTATACGACCCCATGGTCCTTTCCCGGCTAACCCGAATAGTGAGCGCTTATTCAAAAATAAGTGTGGCATTCAAATTCATCCAGTTCACAACAAATACCATTCAAGGTAATTATTGATAGTCGGTTATTTAACTATCAATAAAGATGCGCAACATCATCAGATTCCAAATAATTTCCCAAATTATTTAATTTCCAAAAATATCCTTACTAGATATATAATTTCCACACTTCAAAAATAAATCGATATTTATTTTTAAAACGAATTTCCATTTCTTTTATAAATTCCATAGTGAATTTATATCTTTCAAAATATCTACTGATATACGATTTTCAACCGATTTCAAATATTCAATCACAATTTATCTTTAAGAAGATAAATTCTCAAAAAACGTTCATTTCATATTGGAAAAGCATTTCCATACTTATTTGATAATAAGTAATTCACAAAACATTTATTTCCAACATTTGAAAATATTCGATATACTTAAATCAATATTAAGTATATATTCATTCTTTAAGGAAATCATTTGCTATAACAACATCTATTTGAGTCAAAACGAATGTTACGTAAAACATCGTTACGATGACTCAAAATCACTAGTATAGGGATTCGAAATTTAGATAGATATATATAAATCCCAATACTACACAAAAATATTCCCTTTCGGAAACCATTTACTATAACAACAGTGTTATAGTCCACCATTTCCTTCTTCCTCGAAAACGTCTATTTCAATAATGAATGTTGAAATCTATGCTTTCGATTCATAATACATTTTAAAACATCTTTAAATCGTTTTTCATTCTATTTCAATATCACTTCCCAAAATAATATCCATTTTACTTAAAAATATATTCACTGTCCAAAATCGTGAATATACTTCACTAACCACATTTCAATCTTTTCTACACATTTATTTCAAGAATTATCCACTATCCAAAATCGTGGATAAAATTCCCTTAATAACCTTTTGTATTAAATTCATCAGATTTGATTGATTTTCGAATTTATAAAACAACGTTTATAAATTCCATTTCTATTTTCTATAACAACTTCGATTTAATAAATCTCCTTTTATTAACTTCTAAAATTCACTTATCAAAAATAAGCGCTTTCGGATTTATAAACAACTTTATAAATCACATTTATATTTTATAACAATTTCAACTTATAAAAATCATTTTATTAGCAAATTCATTCATATCCCATCTAAGTGAAAAAATCTAATTTATAAGTAAATTACTTATAATCTTTTATTTTACAACATCTATTCACTTTATACTTCACAATTTATAAATCCATAAATCTCGTTCACTTATGATTTTTATTTCATCTCATTCTAACACTTACAAAACTCGTTTTAAAATCCCAATGTTTTACATTTATAGATGTCAACTTTTAAATCTTTTAAATAAATTGTTTATAGTACTTTAAAGATCTCAATTTAAACCATTTTATAAATAAATCAACTTTTATTTCAAAAATATCATTTTGGTTATATTTTCACAAAAATCATAATTTTTATAACTTTAAAATTTAAACGTTTATAAATCAATTCAAAAATTCAATAAAACGTCTACTTTCAAAAATCACTTTAAAAATCCTTTTAAAGTAAAAGTCGTTATTTTTAAACTTCAAAATTTGAATCCGATGATGCAACAGCACCAAATAATCAATCACGACAGCAAACATCCTATATCAATATGATAATCAACAAATATCACAATATCTGTAATCAAATAAATACTGGTGAGGAATCCAGTTGGATCCCTCCAACCTGCTTCCCTGCATCCACAGACGTTAGCACAATACCAATTCCATTTCGAGGTGGAATATCGCGGTATATGGGTTTTATAAAAATCATCCGCTTACTAACGGCGCAATAGGGTCTCATCCGCTATACAGTGCGGGAAATCAATCAATCCAATATATACATATGCCAATATGTATATATTGCTATATATATAGATATATCCTACTATATCTAATATCACATCCAAACAGTCAAACAAACAATAACTGCAATATCAAATTTCATTTGAGTGAGAAAAATCTCACCTTAGCTTTTATTTTGCATTCCACTTTCATCTTGACACGATTATCTTGATTTTATACCTTATATAAATATTGTACAATTCATTAATATTCGAAGTGATCGAACAATTAATCACCATTTACACATTTGACTTTGACTTAAAATTTGATTTAACTAATTTTTTTCTTTCCTGGAAATCTTTAGTGACTAAAATAAATCAAATAAGTTTATTAAATACATAAATTTTCTTAATCACATATATGTGTGTGTATATATATATATATGTTAACTGTTTTTGATTAAATTATGAGTTTGTATACTACTGTATAAGTAAAATTCTCAAATCTTAAAATAAATTATGTATCTTGCTGCGAAAATAAATCCGGCATAACATATTTTTTTTTGTTTTAAATTGAATGAAACAAACTGTAAATCATCAACGTGCACATCACATTTACTTACTACTTACTAAAATCGAATAAGGGTGATACCTCTCCGCTCGATTGATTTGCCAAGCGTTTAGGAACCCCAAGCTTTTGCATGCAGCCTGACATCACTATTGATGCAGCTCAGGTTAAAGGTCTAAGTCGTTCACGACTTAAGGGGCTAAGTCGCAAAGATGCAGCTCAGGTTAAAGGTCTAAGTCGTTCACGACTTAAGGGGTAAGTCGCACACGACTTAAAGAAGTAACTATAGATTGTCTTCGACCTAAGGAAGCATGCGAGGCATGTGAGCAGGAGTTACGACTTAACTGGAAACCAGGGGAAGGAGCTAACTCGAGTTTACGACCTAAGGAGAAGATTCTGGGTCGTCTACGACCTAACGAGATACTGGGGCGACCTAACTTGTTTTTAGGTCGCATACGACCTAACAAGCTAAGGCAAAGGTCATGGGAACGACCTATCATGTCACCTGGGAAAAAGCTTCGACCTAACAAGTTAAAGGTACTACGAGCTAAAATGGAACGACCTAAGTTAGGTCGCAAGGAGTTGTTAAGGCGTGAAGTCCTTAAGTCGCTACATATTTTAGGTCGTTACCGACCTAAAGCTTAGGTCGCGAAGTTTTCTGATGCGCATGTTCTTAAGTCGCGGAAGCCTGGATGCGTTGGAATTTCTGCAGAGTTAATTTGAGCCGTTGATTATGTTAAGTCGCGAAGAAGGTTAGGTCGTTGATGGAAAGCTGCTGTGTACTTTAGGTCGTGTACGACCTATGTGAGTCGCTGTATTGTGTTGTATATGTTCTTAAGTCGTAGCCTGTTTGTTTGTTAGGTCGCGTCTGTACTAGGTCGCAACATGTTAGGTCGTAGGTCGTTTCCGACCTAAGTACTTGTAATATTTTTTAAGTTTTTCTGAACTGTGTTGTAAGTAGTAGACGACTTGTGTTAAGTCGGAGATGTTGTTAAGTCGGTTGCCGACTTAGGAGTTGTAGTTTTTTTCTACTTTGTGTGTTGTAGTCTATAAATAGGCAAGTTGTTTCATTTGTAAAGGTTGTTGAATATTGAATAAAATTCTCTTTTGATTGCTTTGTGCTTTCATTCAAATTGGTAGTTGAGTGTAATCTCCTATCTCCTCTTTCGGATAATCGAGTGCGCTCGATTCAACGATTGTAGAAGCCGATTCGCGGAATCTAGTGCGCTAGATCAACGCTCGAAGAATTGAAGATCTTTGAACCCGGTATCGTGCGCGATCAACGAGTTCGAGATAGCTAGAGTTCGGTATCTTCGGATCAACGAATTCGGGCAATTCAGCATTCATCAATCCATCGACTGCTACTTTCACCGATCTACATTGTTTTTGAAATATCCGCTGCGTCAGTTTTTGGTATTAGAGCCTGTTCTAGCCAATCATAGCTAGATCGAGACTTGGAGCCTAATCATTTTGAAGTTGGGCCGTGGTAAGCAAGTGAGGCCGAGAGTAAGAGGAAGAAGAAGTCATCATTGTTCGAAGATTGTTTGATCGGATTTGAATTGGAAGCCGAAACTTTGTCCATCGTGTTCATCGCGATTTGCTACAAAGTGGAAGTTTTCGATCCGTTTCATTTTGGATCAAAATCCGGAAAGTGTTTGAATTTGAAGTGTTGAAGAATTTGTGAAGTTTTCAAGTATGCCGCCAAGAAGAGCTAATCGCCACCAAAACGTAGAAACTTTATATCGAAGAGAAGAGGTTGATGAGATGGAGCAAAGAATCAATGAGAATTTTAGTGAGAAGCTTAACGAAGGAATTGGCCGGTTAGAGAGGCTTATGACGGAGATGAATCAAAATCGGAGAAGGGTTTCACCAGAATCTAACCATGGGGGTAGTAGAGTCTCGCCACATTCCAATCGAGATAGAAGTGTTGAAAATGATCAAGGGCGTGGGAGGAACGTGAATGATCGTGAACGGAGTAATGTCGATAGAAGAGATGTTGGTGGTCAGAATCGACATCGTTATGCATCTGATTTTGAAGAGGAGTATGATGGTGGTAGTATTCAAGGAAGAGGTCAAGGAAGAAACTATTCTGAGTAAGATCACAAATGGGAGTCGGGGATGAAGACAGAAATTCCTGAATTCAAGGGTGGTATGCAAGCAGAGGAGTTTCTAGATTGGGTGGCTAATGTTGAAGAGATTTTTGACTTTAAAGAAGTTCCAGAACATCGTAGAGTGAAGTTGGTTGCTACGAGGCTGAGGGGTAGAGCTTTGGCATGGTGGCAGCAAACCAAGCTTACACGTGAACGAATGGGAAAGTCAAAAGTTGAATCTTGGGAGAAGATGAAGAAATTGATGAAAGCAACGTTCTTACCTTACAATTATCAATCTTTGATGTATCAACGTTTGCAAAACTTGAGGCAGGGCACAAAGACAGTTAATGACTATGCTGATGAATTCTATCAACTCATTGCCAGGAATGATATTATGGAAACAGAAGAGCAGCTGACATCTAGGTTTATTGGAGGATTGAGAATGCAGATTCAGGATATGGTTAATATGTTCGATCCAAGATCTGTGGCAGAAGCACATCAGAAAGCATTGGCTTGGGAAAAACAAGGGAGACGAGGAAGTGGTGTGTTTACTAATTCTAACAATCAAGTGAAGGGTGTTGGAGGAAGTTCTAATGTTTCTAAACCTATCAGTAGACCAGTGGTAAAGGAGGTTGAGAAGACAAGGGTTAACAATGGTTTCAAATGTTACAATTGTCAAGAATTGGGTCATAAAAGCAGTGAGTGTCCAAAGCCAAAGAAGAGAACCATGATTGCAGAAGTTGAGGATGAGGATGAAGAAGCTGAATGCTCTAATTCTTTACCAGTTGAGGAGGAAGACTTACTGTCAGGAGATGATGGGTACGCATTGATGATGAGGAGAAGTTGTTTAACCCCGAAGCAAGAGGAGGAAAGTAGTTGGTTGAGGAACAACATCTTTCAATCTACATGCACTATTCTGGGAAGAGTTTGTAAATTTGTTATTGATGCT
This sequence comes from Allium fistulosum, assembly GCA_030737815.1. Taxonomy (NCBI): domain Eukaryota; kingdom Viridiplantae; phylum Streptophyta; class Magnoliopsida; order Asparagales; family Amaryllidaceae; genus Allium; species Allium fistulosum. Next base: position 1,249,321,941 of record CM060904.1, on the reverse strand, counting down.
GGGAGTTGTGATAACATTATCTCTACAGAAGCGGTGAAGAAGCTGGAATTGAAAACCGAGAAACATCCTAAACCGTACAAGTTAGCTTGGTTAAGGAAGGGAGGAGAAGTGAAAGTTGGACGTAGAGCTTGTGTGAAGTTTTCAATTGGGAAGAAATACAAAGATGAAATCTGGTGTGATGTCGTAGATATGGACGTTTGTCATTTATTGCTGGGAAGACCGTGGCAGTATGATCGAGCTGTGCAACATGATGGGCGTACCAACAGTTACAGTTTCATGTTTGAAGGCACAAAGATTACTCTAGTTCCGAAGAAACAACAACAGAAGGAGAGTAAGCTGGAGGAAATTGAAGAGCTCAAAACTTTGTTATCATTGAAAGAGTTTGTGAAGGAAGTAGAGGAGGAACCTGAAGTGTTTTTGTTAATTGGGCGAGAGAGCAGTGAAGAGGTTGAGATTCCAGAAGAAGTAGAACCAATTTTGAAAGAATTTGACGATGTATTTCCAGAAGAGTTACCAACGGAGTTGCCACCGTTGAGAGATATACAACATCAGATAGATCTTGTTCCAGGTGCTGTGTTGCCACACAGACCACATTATCGAATGAGTCCGAAGGAACATGAAGAGTTGCGAAGGCAGGTAGAGGAATTGCTTGAGCAAGGACGTGTGCAGGAGAGTCTGAGTCCTTGTGCTGTACCAGCTTTATTGGTACCCAAGAAGGATGGGACGTGGAGGATGTGCACTGACAGTCGAGCATTGAATAAGATTACTGTGAGATATAGATTTCCAATGCCGAGGTTGGATGACTTGTTAGATCAAATAAGTGGAGCTACTATCTTCTCGAAGATTGATTTGAAGAGTGGATATCATCAAATTCGTATCAGACCAGGAGATGAGTGGAAAACTGCTTTTAAAACCAGGGAGGGTCTATACGAATGGTTGGTCATGCCATTTGGTTTATCCAATGCACCAAGTACTTTCATGAGAGTGATGAATCAGATTTTTCGACCGTTCATTGGGAAATTTGTGGTGGTGTATTTTGATGATATTCTGATTTACAGTGGGAGTCCAGAGGAACATCTGAATCATCTTAGAGAAGTGCTGATGGTATTGCGACAAGAACAATTTTATGCTGCTACAAAGAAATGCGTGTTCATGACGCACAGTGTTTTATTTCTGGGGTATGTTGTTTCAGAGAAAGGAATACAGGTTGACCAAAGTAAAGTTGAAGCAATTAGAGATTGGCCACAGCCCAAGATGATAACGGAAGTTCGTAGTTTTCATGGGATGGCTTCATTCTATCGAAGGTTTATACCACACTTTAGTAGTGTGATGGCACCTGTTACAGATTGTATGAAAGGTAAACAGTTTGCATGGACAGAGGAAGCAGGGAGTGCTTTTGGGAAGATCAAGGAATTGCTGACGTCTGCACCAATTCTAGTGCTACCTGATTTTCAGTTGGTGTTTGAACTACATACTGATGCATCCAAGGTTGGGATTGGAGGGGTGTTGAGTCAGAAGGGACGTCCAATTGCATATTTCAGTGAGAAGTTGTCGGGAGCAAAGATGCGATACAGTACATATGATGTGGAGTTTTATGCTGTTGTACAATCTATCAAACATTGGAGACACTATCTATTTCAGAAGGAGTTTGTTCTTTACACTGATCATGAAGCATTGAAGCATTTGCAAGGACAAGACAAGATTTCAGCGAGACATGCATCGTGGATTGCATATCTACAACAGTTTACTTTTGTTGTGAAACACAAGTCAGGGGTGACAAATCGTGTGGCTGATGCTTTGAGTAGGAGGAGTCATGTGTTGACTACACTGAAAGTTGAAGTGACGGGGTTTGAAATGTTGCCGGAACTATTTGTCGAAGATCCTTAATTTGCAAAGCATGTGGATAAAGTCAAGGAGGGAAAGACTGATGAGTTTATGATGGTAGATGGTTTTCTGTTCAAAGGAAATCGATTGTGCATACCGGAGGGTAGTTTGAGAATGAAGATTATCAAGGAGTTACATGAAGAAGGACATGTTGGAAGAGACCGTACCTTACAGTTGATTTCACAGTCCTACTTTTGGCCATCAATGAGAAAAGAGGTGGAAAGATCTGTTGAGAGATGCCATATCTGTCAAGTTTCGAAAGGAACTGCGACTAATGCGGGTTTATATATGCCGTTACCGGTACCCACTAAACCATGGGTTGATGTGAGTATGGACTTTGTGTTGGGGTTGCCGAGAACGCAGCGTGGTAATGATTCCATTTATGTGGTGGTTGATCGATTTTCGAAAATGGCACATTTTATTGCTTGTAAGAAGACGGCGGATGCTGTTCATGTTGCTCAATTGTTTTTCAAGGAGATCTATCGACTTCATGGATTGCCAGAATCTATTGTGTCGGATAGAGATACTCGATTTCTGAGTCACTTTTGGTTGAGTTTGTGGAAAATGGTGGGAACAAAGCTGAAGTTTAGTAGTGCTTATCACCCGCAAACTAATGGACAAACGGAGGTGGTAAACAGATCATTGGGAAACTTGCTGAGGTGTCTTGTTCAAGATAATCTAAAGAGTTGGGATGTGAAGTTATGCCAAGCAGAATTTGCTCATAATCATGCTGTGAATCGAAGTACTGGGTTCAGTCCATTCCAGATTGTTTATTCGAGCTTACCGAAGGGACCGTTGGATTTGACGGTAGTGCCACAATCAAAGAAGACAGTTAAGAAAGCTGCTGATTTTGTCGAGGGGTTAGCGGAATGTCATAAAATCGTTCAAGAACGATTGGAGAAAGCAAATGAGAAATATAAACGATCTGCAGATTTGAAACGACGAAATGTTGTGTTTAATGAAGGAGATTTGGTTTATGCAGTGTTAACAAAAGATCGTTTTCCGGTAGGCGCTTATAACAAGTTGAAAGCCAGGAAAATTGGTCCGGTGGAAGTTGTAAAACGAATTAATGAAAATGCTTATAAGTTGAAACTGCCAGATGACGTGTATACTTCTGACGTATTCAATGTTAAACATCTCGTGCCATATCATGGGGATGAGTTTGAGGAGGTGGATGCAGAAAGTGCAAATTCGAGGTCGAATTTTACTCAACCTGGGGAGGATGATGCAGCTCAGGTTAAAGGTCTAAGTCGTTCACGACTTAAGGGGCTAAGTCGCAAAGATGCAGCTCAGGTTAAAGGTCTAAGTCGTTCACGACTTAAGGGGCTAAGTCGCACACGACTTAAAGAAGTAACTATAGATTGTCTTCGACCTAAGGAAGCATGCGAGGCATGTGAGCAGGAGTTACGACTTAACTGGAAACCAGGGGAAGGAGCTAACTCGAGTTTACGACCTAAGGAGAAGATTCTGGGTCGTCTACGACCTAACGAGATACTGGGGCGACCTAACTTGTTTTTAGGTCGCATACGACCTAACAAGCTAAGGCATAGGTCGTGGGAACGACCTATCATGTCACCTGGGAAAAAGCTTCGACCTAACAAGTTAAAGGTACAACGAGCTAAAATGGAACGACCTAAGTTAGGTCGCAAGGAGTTGTTAAGGCGTGAAGTCCTTAAGTCGCTACATATTTTAGGTCGTTACCGACCTAAAGCTTAGGCCGCGAAGTTTTCTGATGCGCATGTTCTTAAGTCGCGGAAGCCTGGATGCGTTGGAATTTCTGCAGAGTTAATTTGAGCCGTTGATTATGTTAAGTCGCAAAGAAGGTTAGGTCGTTGATGGAAAGCTGCTGTGTACTTTAGGTCGTGTACGACCTATGTGAGTCGCTGTATTGTGTTGTATATGTTCTTAAGTCGTAGCCTGTTTGTTTGTTAGGTCGCGTCTGTACTAGGTCGCAACATGTTAGGTCGTAGGTCGTTTCCGACCTAAGTACTTGTAATATTTTTTAAATTTTTCTGAACTGTGTTGTAAGTAGTAGACGACTTGTGTTAAGTCGGAAATGTTGTTAAGTCGGTTGCCGACTTAGGAGTTGTAGTTTTTTTCTGCTTTGCGTGTTGTAGTCTATAAATAGGCAAGTTGTTTCATTTGTAAAGGTTGTTGAATATTGAATAAAATTCTCTTTTGATTGCTTTGTGCTTTCATTCAAATTGGTAGTTGAGTGTAATCTCCTATCTCCTCTTTCGGATAATCGAGTGCGCTCGATTGAACGATTGTAGAAGCCGATTCGCGGAATCTAGTGCGCTAGATCAACGCTCGAAGAATTGAAGATCTTTGAACCCGGTATCGTGCGCGATCAACGAGTTCGAGAAAGCTAGAGTTCGGTATCTTCGGATCAACGAATTCGGGCAATTCAGCATTCATCAATCCATCGACTGCTACTTTCACCGATCTACATTGTTTTTGAAATATCCGCTGCGTCAACTGTCGAACTCGACACGCAGATCGTTGCCATCCCTATAGCCTCAAGACTGCCCTAGCCATCATCGCGAAACCCTAACTGCTTCCACCTTGCCTCATCGAATCGCGAATGCCAACCCATGCCACTGTGCTCGTCCCTCTCCATCGCCGCCATCGCTGAGAGATCTCCAGCCCCCAACCTCGATTCAAGAATCTCCCAATCGTAGCCGCCTCCTCCCTCGAAATCGCAGCCACGCTCGCAATATAGTTCGAGCCGACCACAAATCGCACCATCGCGATGCTTCAACAAGCAATAGACTCGTCTTCCCTTCGAGCTGCCGCTCATCCTGCTGCGCAGACGCGTCACAGTCGCACGCATAAAGCCCACTCCCCATCATCGAGTTTGAGCTCGATTCAACCTACGTCGCCATTGAGAAAAAAAAATTTCCTTTCTTTCGAATGAAACGAGTATTTAAAATGAGAAGAGGAAATATACATTTCCCTGGCTTCGGCCATTTTTTCGTTTCTTTGATTTTGAACTGAACTGTGGAAGGAAGAGGGGAATTTAAAAATTAGAAGAGGCATGTTTTGCACGATTCTTTCCGTGATCTTTGGCGTGTTTTAAGGGAGATAATGTGCTGCAATTTTGACTTAATTCAAATTTAAATTTAAACTGAATTCAAATTAAATTTCAATGCGTTTACCTATCGTGTGCTCACATAACAACTCAAAAAAAATACGAAAATTGAAATCCGGTAATAATTCAATATTACGGACCCAATGGAACTGGTTTCGTCGAATTCCGAGACTGTGCATCGAACGACTATTTTTAAAATATCGATACGAACGATAATTTTCAAAATTGAACAAATCGTTTTCAAACTCAATTCTGAAGCTTCTATTATCTTTAGTATTATCAATACGAATTTTAAAAGCTTTCAAAATATTTTTAATCAGCTTAAAATTGAAGATTCAAATTTTTATTCAACATTCAATAGATTAAATTTTATAATTTAATCGCCAAATTCAAAGTTATATCGGGGCTTCAAATTAAATCATCGTTCAAATATTTAAAATAAATTAAATATTTTCAATTTAATTTGTTCAAAATTCTGGGTCGTTACAGTTTCTTCACTTTAAAAACCTGAAACAAAAGGTATCACGGAAGACTCCCCACACATAAATATGGGAACTTTTTACCTTACGCTAACCAAAACATTCGATAGGAAATTCAGTTATATTACAATAGGGTCTAGGGTTTTCAAATAAATACTCATATAGCTGAAATTGTTACATTATTAAATTCCAGCATACTAGCCACAAAGTGGGTTATACAATCAAGTCTGAGATCACTTATTGGAAATTGGATTCCATACAATGGCAGGGCTACTGGGGTACCGCCCGTCATAGTACGTGGCCTAAATCAACGTACCGAGGAGTACGCCCGCTCCCCTACAACACAAGGCTGGAACCATCCCTTCTTGGATAATTCCCAAATAAGAAACCCCGCGGTTGTAGCTAGCAACCGCCCACACAGCCGAATAAAAAGGGACTCTAGACAGGGGAAATCTTATCCTACTTGGGTGCTACCCACTAACCTTGCTGCACCTCCCCTGTTTTAGCCATTCCCGGTTGATGAGGCTTGAGGCTACGATTACCTTTATAGAACACTTCTATCTTAGTATGCTAATCGTCCACCTGACAATGTTCTGAAAGCATTCAATCCATACAAGTTCGTTCCGGGTTCGAACGAAACCGAAGGCATTATCTCGTTACACTCATTTTGGAATCACCCTCAGAGTTAACAACAATAACCCTTGCACTCTGAATCTTCATCTTCACTTGAGATTCATGACCTATCGTTAATTTGGATCGATGTGGTATTCGGATATCCAAATCTGGAAACCCGATCCCGGTCTCATCGAAATCCAAAACGTATCTTTTAAGGCAAAGTTGTTTAAAGTTAAACCAATTCAATTTAGTACTTGAATTCACACAGCATTTAACACGGATAACTATCACACATTTATCACAGATATATCCAATATCATATCACAGAATATCATAGCATATCATCCAATAGATATCAACCAAATCAGATATTCTACACAACAATCATATATAAGCAACAATTATTAACCCTATGTTATAATTAATTTAATTATCTTAAATTAAATTAATTACTTAAGAATTAATTATCTAACCTTGCTTAATCAATCATTAATTAATTGCAAACCTTTAATTAATTAATTACTCATTAAATATTAATCATCCTTGATTAATTATTCATTAATTACATAAATTAATTATCCTTTAATTAATTTCACAAATTAATTATTCTTAACCATTAACAGTAATTAACCTTTTAACTAATCTCATTAATTACATTAATTAATGATCCTTAATTAATTACTTCCATTAATTAATTAACTATAATTAATTACATTGACCCTTAATTAATTACATTAATTAATTAAACTTTAATTAATCACTTCTATTAATCCACCTTAATTAATCATAAACAGTAATTATCATCCTGTAATTACTTACCTTAATTAATTATATTAATTACACCAAATAATTAAATCCTTAATTACTTTTACAAAGTAATCATACTTCAATTACTTCCCATAAGTAATTCCCTTTAATTAATTACATCCTGTAATTATACATTAATTACTTCACTAAGTAATTACACTTATCAATCTTATTAAGTATTCATACTTAATCCTTTATCAAGTGATTATCTTTAATTAAATTAATTAACTTAAATTAATCGCATCCATTTTATTAATTACACTTGAGTAATTCATCAATTACCCTTAAAATAATTTAATTAATCTTTTATTACCATTTAATTAATCTTTAATTACCATTTAATTAATCTTTAATTACTTAATTAATTAATCACTAATTACTTAATTAATTATTCTTTAATAATTTATTAATAGACCTTTATTATTAATTAATATCCCTTAATAACAAATTAATCAATCCTTAATTACCAGTTGATTAATCCTTAATTAATCTTTAATTACAGATTAATTATCCCTTAATTATTAATTAATAAAACATAATTATTAATTAATAACTTAATTACAACTTAAGTACTTCTTAATTACTAACTGATTTACCTCTAATTAAACAAGTAATTAACTATTCTTAATTAATTAAACTTATTTAATTATCTTAACTTGATAAATTAAAGTTAACAAAACTTTAAAAGACCTAAAACATTTATCAAATAACAGTTTTAAAAACTAGATTCAAATTTGAATTTTAAAACTGATTTTTGTATAAACCTTTTGAAAATTCCAATTCTTAACTAAATTTTAAAATCACTTTAAATTTACTTAACAAGATTTAAATTTAACAAACTTCAACTTCTTAATCACAAGTTAAAGAAAACATTTATATTTTCAAAATAGAATTCAAAAACCAGATTTACTTCAAAGGTTTAAAAACAACTTAAGAATTAACTTAATTAATAAAAACTTAAAATATTTTCCTTAACTTTAATCAAACATTAATTAATCACTTATTACTTAAAATAGTTTTAAAGATAATTGGTTTATACTTAACTTTTGTTATAACTTAAAAACTTGTTAACCTTTGATTAACAACCCGAGACAAACCCATAGTTTACTCGAGTAGATACCCGAGTTATCATCTCCAAATCCCGAGCTCCAGTTTTCTTTTTAAAACTTGTTTAAAATTTAAAAAGTGTTATACTATATACACTTTCGCGTACCATCATTACACCGAGAAAATCACGCAAACGACTCGAGAAAAACTCGTTCTTCCCCGATCACCTAACCAAACCAAACACAGACGTGCACACGTGCACGTGCACATGAACCTGGACGTGGCTGCCACCTCGCCGATGACGCTCTCAAGTCGACGATGACCTCCACATGAGCTACAACCATCCATCTTCGTTGAATCACCTGAGATTCGAAATTGAGTATCTCGACCACACAAGAACTTCCAACCCCGATCGAAAAACTCTACACCGGCGATGATCCACTCCATCAGAAATTCAAACGCCTCGTCCAAAGCAATGTCTCGAACCCCAGCATCGATCCCCCTCCTCGTGATCCACTCCGATAATCCTATGATGCCGCGATCACCTCGACTGTCTTCTCGACCAAAACAAAGCTCCGAACACTAGTTCATCGACGTACGGCCACCACGTTCAACTATAAATTCTCCTTCTAATTTTCCCGAGTTCCCCCGCCTTCCAACCTCCTCCAAAAACGAACTCGACGACCATCCCTCCATCATTCGTCGGAAAATGATGAAGATGCAAAAACAGATCATCCTAGAAATTCTTGACTTATATGAATCTAAAAATCATGAAATTACTATCCAGATTCATCATTTTCTAACACTAATCTGGTTCCACAATCAAATTCTGAAATTAAGATGTTTGATTTTTAACTTATATTTAGATCATCACTGTATTTATTTATTTTTGAAATATTTACTAAATATAAAATCTTGAAACCATTTTTAAAATTAATATTACACTATAATAATCATCTTTCATTCAAAGATCAAAACATAAATCTGATCGTATGAGGAGATATGAATTTTTAAAGGGTTGTTCTTGAGTCTGAGGTTCAACTGAGACTAGTATCTATATACACACAGACATGCACATCCATATTCACAGAGCAATTCAGCCATATTCTAAAAAAAGAACATTCATGCAAACATAATTCAACATTTCCATATAGATTTATCACATGCAATTGATTAAAACTGTTTTTAAAGGAAAGGTTTACTCACCTGTTTGAAAGAACAGAGGACAGGCTTTCAATTTTCTTAAATCTGGAACTTTGTTTTGAAACTGAAACTTGAAGTTGAATTTGAATCTGAAGTTGATTAGAAACTGAATTTTGATTCTTGCTTTACTGGAAACTTGAATGCTTTAAAACTTTTGATTTCAGGTTGTATTTTGAAACTTGTTACAGGCTTGAATGACAGTGCTTTGATGATTTCTTGTTTGCATTTGTTTTAGAGGAGATTACAGGCTTTTGTTTTTGAGAATTGGTTACAGTATTTTAAACTTGAGTTTGTAAAATGGTTTCAGGTTGTTTTTGTTTTAGAGGAGATGGTTTCAGGTTGTGATGTTGAGTTGTTAAATGTTCACAGGCTTTTGATGATAAAATGGTTTAAGTTTTGATCTGAGATTTCTTTACAGGTTGAGTTTCTTGCTTTAGAAAAGAGAGGATAAGAAAAGAAATGAAGAAGATAGATGTTTGTTTATATAATGTTAAATTAGGATTTATTTAAAATTAAAGAAAAAGAAAATAAAAAGGATGACACTAGTCTTTTACTCTACTTATTCACTTAACACATGTATTCACAAGCCTTTAAAATTAAACACTTGTCATTATTAAATTTTATATTATTTTTAAAAGGATTTAAAAGCTTTTATATTTAATTTTCCTAATTAATAAATACATATCCTAATTTATAAATGAAATCTTTTAAGAGAAAATAATATAAAAACTAATTATATTCTAATTAAAATTACATATAATATATTTAATTCATTTAAATGTTAATATAAAACTTTTGTATTTATTTACTATTAATAAACACTATCTTAATTTATATAAATAAAACTCTTTAAGGAAAATAATATAAGACAAATCTTATTTTAAATAAAAACTTTATTCATATATTTTATCCAAAATATTTTTAAGATATATATCTTTTAAATTCAAATTTTAAATCCAAATTCAAATTCAATTTAAATATATATATATATATATATATATATTTAAATAAACACATTATTATTATTGTTTGAAAACAACAATCTTTACGAATTTTAAATAATTAATTAAGAGATTATCACATTTTAAATTCCTTGAAATTCCAGGATATCACATTCCTCCCCCCTTAAAAGAATTTCGTCCTCGAAATTTAAAACAAAAGATAATACAAAGTTTTTTATTTTATTTCAACCAATTTAGGTATACATATTAGCCATACACAAACAAACAAACAATTCAATCAAACAAACAACACTAGCTATCCGGACACAGATCCGGATAAGCTTCCTAAAATTTATCCCCGAGTATCCCAGGTATAGATACTGGAATACTCGCTCTACTCAATCCAAACTAGCTACACTACTAAGCTACTGAGCTCCTACTCATCTAGATCAATAATCTGAACAAGATATCAGACCACAAACAAGATCAACTCAACTGCCAAATCCTTCTGAACTGCTGGTTCCACAACCAGTGATGGATCCTACACGTATTCCCTTAGAGATACGTGAAATACATTGAATCCTAGTCTTCCAAACTGGCAATTCAAACCTTATAAGCCAAACACTGATCCTTACAAAACTCAAGAAGAATCCAATATACCTTAAAGCTAACTTCCTAGTCTTACCCAATCTTATTGCTCCTTTTACCGGAGAAAATTTCAATAACAACAAAGTCTCCAACTTCGAATTCCAAATTCCTCTGTTCCTTATCCACAGAACTCTTCTGACGATCCCGGGCTGCCTACATCCTTTTCGGTCAGCTCAACCTTCGCTGATGCTTCTAGAAACAAACTGGGTCGAAAACAACTCAACAAAAAGATCCTCTCAAGATCTACCCAAAATCCATAACACAAACTCTACTCCACCATCATCAGTAGATTACAACTTACTTCTCCTATCCGGAAAAGGACAAAACAGATGCACTCACCAATCTAGATTCAAATCCAGAAAAATTTCCTATAGAAACTCTCTAACACTGCAACTTCTAGTTGCTTTCACTTTAGAACTGCTGCTACCTTGCTTCCGCTACACAACTCTGATCTGGAGTAGACGAAAAAATCCGTCGATGAACACGAGCACAGACTAAACAACACATCCTGGATAACACGGTTCAACAGATCCGTAAAGAGAAAACTCAGAAATACCAAGAAATACTGAGTTGCTTCACTAAATCCTCTCTTTAGGAGACATCCTTCTACCTTGCTGAACCACCGGTATTACTCCTGGAATCCTTGTCGATAAGAAAACTAAAATCTCCAAATGCAGACAAACCTCTGACTTCCCTGAAGACATCCAGAAAATCTCTGATAACTCAAGAGAACACTCAAACTATCGCAAGTCACATTTGCGATCCTATCCAGTCCAATATCCAAAGATACTGTTCTCTCTTAACCAATCAGAACAGCTTATGCTTATCTAGCCAATCCATCAGAGAAATGGATCAACTCTACTGCTTCTGAATTTCACCTCTAGGAAAATGCTAAGCCAAAAGATCTTCCTACTGGCACACAGAACACTCCGAGCTGCACTGATGAAACAGATGTCAAGACTTCCTATCCAAAGCTTCTTGATAAACTCGTACCTCAAACCAAACTCAAACACCCTGTTGAAACTAGGATCATCACCGATGTTGACACACTTCCTTAAACTTTTTCCAAAAGAAAACATTTTCGGAGACATCCATAGTCACTGCGTCTCATCACGCAGCTACTACTTCTTGAGTTGCCAAGATACCACCACTTGCTTCAGCTCAACTGAAAGATCCAAACTCTCAAAAATCTGCTCACACGAGTGCGATCAAACTTACACTTCAAAGATGAACTCCGAACCTTTAAAAGGTTTCCTTCAGAGATCAATGAAATCCTTACATCAAGCAAAGCTCACTCGAGACGGTATTAGGTCTACAATCTCGAAATATACACTTCCAACCTCAAACATTCAAACTCCAACCATTGGTAGTCGTGTTACACACACCACCACCCTATCTACCTTTAGAACTAACATTGGAAAACCCGAACAGGTAACCCAACAAATAGGTAGAAGTAGATATATATATATATATTACATGTATGCTCTCTCAAGATAGACACCACTCCAGAGCCTAGGTATTCACTCAACCAAGAGCTCTAGGTATTCACTTAACCAAAAGCTCTGATACCAACTGTAACGACCCGCCTTTCTCTCCAAAGAAAGTCGCATCATTATTAAGAAAGAAAGGGATAGAAAAGAGAAAAGATAGAGAAGAAAGAAGAAACAACATCAGAATCTAAACAGCGGAATGAATAAATTATATTAATCACATAAGTATTACATAGTATCATATACATCAGAGATACACAGCTTATATCACAAATTAGACAGTTATAAACACATGTCTTTCATACAACTCAAAACATCACAGAGATACAACACAGTGGAAATACAGATATCTAAACGTTGAAGCTTCCTGCTCCAAAACACCTCCAGAAACCGTCGAAGCTAACCTGAATCCCTTGGCTACTCATAAATATTTGAGTACCCAAGAGTTTAATAAAACAGAAAATAAACACTTGGGTCAGACATGGGTCTGGTGTGAGTAAACGTTTAAAGTTGCTTAACTTTAAAAACCTTTGAAACAAAATGTATCACGTAAGACTCCCCACACATAAATATGGGAAGTTTTTACCTTACGCTAACCAAAACATTCGATAGGAAATTCAGTTATATTACAATAGAGTCTAGGGTTTTCAAATAAATACTCATATAGCTGAAATTGTTACATTATTAAATTCCAGCATACTAGCCACAAAGTGGGTTATACAATCAAGTCCGAGATCACTTATTGGAAATTGGATTCCATACAATGGCAGGGCTACTGGGGTACCGCCCGTCACAGTACGTGGCCTAGATCAACGTACCAAGGAGTATCCCGCTCCCCTGCAACACAAGGCCGGAACCATCCCTTACTGGATAATTCCCGAATAAGAAACCCCGCGGTTGTAGCTAGCAACCGCCCACACAGCCGAATAAAAAGGGACTCTAGACAGGGGAAATCTTATCCTACTTGGGTGCTACCCACTAACCTTGCTGCACCTCCCCTGTTTTAGCCATTCCCGGTTGATGAGGCTTGAGGCTACGATTACCTTTATAGAACACTTCTATCTTAGAATGCTCATCATCCACCTGACAATGTTCTGAAAGCATTCAATCCATACTAGTTCGTTCCGGGTTCGAACGAAACCGTAGGCATTATCTCGTTACACTCATTTTGGAATCACCCTCAGAGTTAACAACAATAACCCTTGCACTCTGAATCTTCATCTTCACTTGAGATTCACGACCTATCGTTAATTTGGATCGATGTGGTATTCGGATATCCAAATCTGGAAACCCGATCCCGGTCTCACTGAAATCTAAAACGTATCTTTTAAGGCCAAGTTGTTTAAAGTTAAAACAATTCAATTTAATACTTGAATTCACACAGCATTTAACACGGATAACTATCAAACATTTATCACAGATATATCCAATATCATATCATAGAATATCATAGCATATCATCCAATAGATATCAACCAAATTAGATATTCTACACAACAATCATATATAAGCAACAATTATTAACCCTATGTTATAATTAATTTAATTATCTTAAATTAAATTAATTACTTAAGAATTAATTATCTAACCTTGCTTAATCAATCATTAATTAATTACAAACCTTTAATTAATTAATTAATTACTCATTAAATATTAATCATCCTTTATTAATTATTCATTAATTACATAAAGTAATTATCCTTTAATTAATTTCACAAATTAATTATTCTTAACCATTAACAGTAATTAACCTTTTAATTACTCTCATTAATTACATTAATTAATGATCCTTAATTAATTACTTCCATTAATTAATTAACTATAATTAATTACATTGACCCTTAATTAATTACATTAATTAATTAAACTTTAATTAATCACTTCTATTAATCCACCTTAATTAATCATAAACAGTAATTATCATCCTGTAATTACTTACCTTAATTAATCATATTAATTACACCAAATAATTAAATCCTTAATTACTTTTACAAAGTAATCATACTTCAATTACTTCCCATTAAGTAATTCCCTTTAATTAATTACATCCTGTAATTATACATTAATTACTTCACTAAGTAATTACACTTATCAATCTTATTAAGTATTCATACTTAATCCTTTATCAAGTGATTATCTTTAATTAAATTAATTAACTTAAATTAATCGCATCCATTTTATTAATTACACTTGTGTAATTCATCAATTACCCTTAAAATAATTCAATTAATCTTTTATTACCATTTAATTAATCTTTAATTACTTAATTAATTAATCTCTAATTACTTAATTAATTATTCTTTAACAATTTATTAATAGACCTTAATTATTAATTAATATCCCTTAATAACAAATTAATCAATCCTTAATTACCAATTGATTAATCCTTAATTAATCTTTAATTACAGATTAATTATCCCTTAATTATTAATTAATAAAACCTAATTATTAATTAATAAAACCTAATTATTAATTAATAACTTAATTACAATTTAAGTACTTCTTAATTACTAACTAATTTACCTCTAATTAAACAAGTAATTAACTATTCTTAATTAATTAAACTTATTTAATTATCTTAACTTGATAAATTAAAGTTAACAAAACTTTAAAATACCTAAAACATTTATCAAATAATAGTTTTAAAATCTAGATTCAAATTTGAATTTAAAAACTTATCTTTATATAAACCTTTTAAAAATTCCAATTCTTAAATAAATTTTAAAATCACTTTAAATTTACTTAACAAGATTTAAATTTAACAAACTTCAACTTCTTAATCACAAGTTAAAGAAAACATTTATATTTTCAAAATAGAATTCAAAAACCAGATTTACTTTAAAGGTTGAAAAACAACTTAAGAATTAACTTAATTAATAAAAACTTAAAATACTTTCCTCAACTTTAATCAAACATTAATTAATCACTTATTACTTAAAATAGTTTTAAAGATAATTGGTTTAAACTTAACTTTTGTTATAACTTAAAAACTTGTTAACCTTTGATTAACAACCCGAGACAAACCCATAGTTTACTCGAGCAGATACCCGAGTTATCATCTCTAAATCCCGAGCTCTAGTTTTCTTTTTAAAACTTGTTTAAAATTTAAAAACTGTTATACTATATACACTTTCGCGTACCATCACTACACCTAGAAAATCACGCAAACGACTCAAGAAAAACCCGTTCTTCCCCGATCACCTAACCAAACCAAACACAGACGTGCACACGTGCACGTGCACGTGGACCTGGACGTCGCTGCCACCTCGCCGATGACGCTCTCAAGTCGACGACGACCTCCACGTGAGCTACAACCATCCAGCTTTGTTGAATCACCTGAGATTCGAAATTGAGTACCTCGACCACACAAGAACTTCCAACCCCGATCGAAAAACTCTATGCCGACGATGATCCACTCCATCAGAAATTCAAACGCCTCATCCAAAGAAACGTCTCGAACCCCAGCATCGATCCCCCTCCTCGCGATACACTCCGATACTCCTATGATGTCGCGATCACCTCGATTGTCTTCTCGACCAAAACCAAGCTCCGAACCCTAGTTCATCGACGTACGGCCACCAAGTTCAACTATAAATCCTCCTTCTAATTTTCCCGAGTTCCCCCACCTTCCAACCTCCACCAAAAACGAACTCGACGACCATCCCTCCATCATTCGTCGGAAAATGATGAAACTGCTAAAACAGATCATCCTAGAAATTCTCGACTTATATGAATCTAAAAATCATGAAATTACTATCCAGATTCATCATTTTCTAACACTAATCTGGTTCCATAATCAAATTCTGAAATTAAGATGTTTGATTTTTAACTTATATTTAGATCATCACTGTATTTATTTATTTTTGAAATATTTACTAAATATAAAATCTTGAAACCATTTTTAAAATTAATATTACACTATAATAATCATCTTTCATTCAAAGATCAAAACTTAAATCTGATCGTATGAGGAGATATGAATTTTTAAAGGGTTGTTCTTGAGTCTGAGATTCAACTGAGACTAGTATCTATACACACACAGACATGCACATCCATATTCTTAGAGCAATTCAGCCATATTCCAGAAAAATAACATTCATGCAAACATAATTCAACATTTCCATATAGATTTATCACATGCAATTGATTAAAACTGTTTTTAAAAGAAAGGTTTACTCACCTGTTTGAAAGAACAGAGGACAGGCTTTCAATTTTCTTAAATCTGGAACTTTGTTTTGAAACTGAAACTTGAAGTTGAATTTGAATCTGAAGTTGATTAGAAACTGAAGTATGATTCTTGCTTTACTGGAAACTTGAATGCTTTAAAACTTTTGATTTCAAGTTGTATTTTGAAACTTGTTACAGGCTTGAATGACAGTGCTTTGATGATTTCTTGTTTGCATTTGTTTTAGAGGAGATTACAGGCTTTTGTTTTTGAGAATTGGTTACAGTATTTTAAACTTGAGTTTGTAAAATGGTTTTAGGTTGTTTTTGTTTTAGAGGAGAAGGTTTCAGGTTGTGATGTTGGGTTGTTAAATGTTTACATGCTTTTGAGGATAAAATGGTTTAAGTTTTGATCTGAGATTTCTTTACAGGTTGAGTTTCTTGCTTTAGAAAAGAGTGGATAAGAAAAGAAATGAAGAAGGTAGATGTTTGTTTATATAATGTTAAATTAGGATTTATTTAAAATTAAAGAAAAAGAAAATAAAAAGGATGACACTTGTTATTTACTCTACTTATTCACTTAACACATGTATTCACAAGCCTTTAAAATTAAACACTTGTCATTATTAAATTTTATATTATTTTTAAAAGGATTTAAAAGCTTTTATATTTAATTTTCCTAATTAATAAATACATATCCTAATTTATAAATGAAATCTTTTAAGAGAAAATAATATAAAAACTAATTATATTCTAATTAAAATTACATATAATATATTTAATTCATTTTAAATTTTAATATAAAACGTTTGTATCTATTTACTATTAATAAACACTATCTTAATTTATATAAATAAAACTCTTTAAGCAAAATAATATAAGACAAATCTTATTTAAATAAAAACTTTATTTATATATTTTATCCAAAATATTTTTAAGATATATATCTTTTAAATTCAAATGTTAAATCCAAATTCAAATACAATTTAAAAATATATATATTTAAATAAACACATTATTATTATTGTTTGAAAACAATAATCTTTACCAATTTTAAATAATTAATTAAGAGATTATCACATTTGAAATTCCTTGAAATTTAAGGATATCACACTAACAGTCAGTCAATAGGTTCCTAGTTAGCCCATGAAAACTAGAATAAGAAATAAGATATTGGAGTTACCAATATGTTAACGCTAAAAAGTGAACGCTAACACCCGGTGTGTGTAATAGAATTGTGAAAGCACCACCCGTTGGTACATGAATAGAATATAAGCTGAAAATAGCAGAAAAGCAGTAAATGAACAACAGATTTATAGTGGTTCGGCCCGTAATTGAGCCTACGTCCACTTTATAGTCTTTTATTGCTGATTTGGTTACAATTCGATACAAATCACTTGTCAAATACAATGCAACTTGATCACACAACAATCTCGACTACTAGCTCAAACTTCGGTGATGAATCTTGTTGAATCCGTGTCGGATGAATGAAGTCCTTCACGAAGCTTGTTGTAGTGCCTTGAGTGTTGGAAGATCTTTACTTGTTGAATGAGTTGTGAGTGCAGCAGAGTATGGACGCTTGAAGAAATGATTTGCCAAAAGTCCCCCTCATGTTGGAAGTGATGGGGTATTTATAGGAGCAGCTCTGAATTCTGGGCAGAGAAATTGCTAAGTCTTAGGTCGCGTACGACTTAAGCTAGGTCGTAGGTCGCGAGCGACCTAAGATAGGTCGTACTCCATACACGACTTAAGAAGTGCAGTGATGAAGTTGTCTGGAAATTTTCCTAAGTCCTAAGTCGTGGAGGACTTAAGGTAAGTCGGTGACGAGTTAAGGGATTGGGTTGTTCTGGGCTCATCTTGTGGCTTTGTCATCGACAAGTGTTAAGTCGTGGCCGACTTATCAGACAAAGGTAGTATAGGCATGGGCTCTGGACTTTAACCTCGTAGCTTTTAGGTCGTGGACGACTTAAGCCAAGTCATGAGTTCCTTAAGTCGTAGGTCCTTTAAGTCGTAACATCTTCTTGAGTCGTGTAGACCTTAACTCGCTGAGTCGTTTGAACCATGAGTCGTAGGCTGTGAAGCTCTTAAGTCGTACACCCACTAAGTCGTAAACTGCTAAGTCGTGGCCTGTTGAGTCGTGGACTGTTAAGTCGTGTACTTCTTAAGTCTTTCGGAACTGGAGCTATAGGTCATCGACGACTTAAGCTAAGTCGTAACCCATTAGGTCAGAACCTTCTTAAGTCGTAGTCTTTAGGTCGCAGCATTGCTAAGTCGCGAAGTCTTTAGGTCGCAACATTGCTAGGTCGCAAAGTCTTTAGGCCGCGACATTGCTAGGTCGCGAAGTCTTCAGGTCACAACACTGCTAGGTCGCGAAGTTACCTTCAGTAGTTAGGTCGTAGACTCTCTTAGGTTGTAGCTCCCTAACCCGGTAGGTCGTAAGTCGTTCAAGCCGTAGATTCTCTTTCAGCAGCTAAGTCGTAAGTCGTCGAGTCCACTTAGGTTTTAGGCTTTTTAACTCGTTGGCTTCTTATAAGTCGTGGCATAATCTGAGTCGTTCATTTCTTAACTCGTAGGTCGTTGCTAAAAGGGAGTTAACATTTGCCCCTCGAAGTACACGCCTTAAGTCGTAAGTCGTGTGCTTCGATTTCCTTAGCTCGCTTCTTGATGAGTGCACTAAATCGCGACCGACTTAAGATGAGTCGTAGGTCGCGAACGACTTAGTATAAGTCATAAGTCGGATGTGTCGATTCACCTTTCACTGTCCCAGGGTATAAATAGCTTAGGTCGTTCCTTCTTCTCCTTCACTTGTTTCATTCCGTCATTTGCAAGCATTCAAGTTCTTCTCAGACAAATTCAATTACTCGATCGCCAAACATCTTCAATTTCGTATTGCGTAAGTGATCCCATTCTCTAATCAATCCTCGGCTATCACCGAACTATGAATTTCGTTTACCTTATGCCTTTCTTCACGACTTTTGTTTCAATTGATCGCCGAGGAAATCGAAATGGTTCGACTTGGCTTTCGGTGATTTGCGAGAAGAAGGGGAAGAGTTTCAGTGCATTAGGTTTGCTGATTCGTGATCTTAGAAGGGATGAAGAGGCCATTATCGGGTTGGAGAATCATGAGGAATGGGATTCTTAGTAGAGGAAAGAATTTGAGGAGAGGAACTGATGCTTTGGTTTGAGTAGGAGATAGCTCGAGATCCCCTGAGAACGACCTAACACTTTCTCAGCTTGGATCGCGCGCGACTTAACTCTTCTGGTTGCCTACTGCAGCATTAGGTTTAGGTTGTTGCCGAGCTAGGACAAGACTTTTCTTTTGTGTGGCTTACGGCCTAAAAAGTTAACGACCTATCTTGTTGCAGTCTCATGGATCGTTGACGAGTTAGCACTTAAACCCTTAACTTGCGAGCACATCTGAATGACTAGGTCGTGGATGAGATAGCCTTTAACTCGTAACTCGCGAACTCATCTGAACGACTTAATAACTTAAACTCC
This sequence comes from Allium fistulosum, assembly GCA_030737815.1. Taxonomy (NCBI): domain Eukaryota; kingdom Viridiplantae; phylum Streptophyta; class Magnoliopsida; order Asparagales; family Amaryllidaceae; genus Allium; species Allium fistulosum. The sequence goes on along the minus strand of CM060904.1, from coordinate 1,249,302,074 downwards.
ATGACTTCGAATTCTTGGACTTGAATGATCTGACTTAAGAGAACATTCCTTGAACATCTTGACTCGCACAATACGACCTAAAAGCCCCGACCTACGATAGGTCGTTAAACGACTTAAGACTTAGATGAACTTGCACAGAAGTTGGCTGGACTCTTGAATTTGAACTGTGTTGTGTTTCCTCTCACACTGTCTTGACTTTAATGCTAATAACCTGCTTAACACAACATTCACAGAATACTGGGACGAATATACTGCCACTGACCGCCCACATCGAATGACAGATTAGTTGATAAAGAAAAAATTAAATTAAATGAACTGTATGAGTGAAATGCTATACAATAACCAATTCAAGTGAAGTATTAAAGCAAAATCATAATGGTAAACTAAAACTGATTTGTCTGCATTAACACTGCACTTGAGCATTAACAAGTTCTGAAATCTCGTAATCGACTGATTGTCAGTTAGTTTAATTCCAGTTATACTTGCTTTTTCTTGTTTTCATTAGTTCTGCACAGCACTTCACACTTTTAGGAAACGTGCACCTTCACTTTTGAACATTCAGCTGATTGTGTAGAATGGCATCTCATCAAGAAGAATTGGAACCAGCTGGAGAAGCTTTTCCAATTGCTACCCCGTTGAATGATCCCCCGGAAAGGACTCCTACCACTCTGAGTCATAAAGTCTTCCGTCAACTATGCACCCAGTTTGGCATTGCTGAATCTGACGCTTTGCTCCCTGGAGTAAATGACACTGCTGATAGGCCGCCCCACGGCTTTGTCGCAGTGAACCGCCAAATGTGCTTGAGTGGAGCGATTCCCCCGTTTAATGACTTTCTTCGAGAACTTCTCCTTCGATTATCTATCTCCCCTTTTCAACTACATCCTAATGGCTACGCCATCCTGCTGGGACTGTGTGTGCTTTTTAGGAGAACGCTGGACCGTTTTCCCAGTTTTGGAGAAATTTGCTTCCTGTGCTCATTTGCAAAGAACAAAGACCATCCCTCTATCACAGTTGTAAGGAGTGCCAGGAACCGTAAACTGATTATTGGTCTTCCCAAAAGCGTTCCTGGGTTTCTGAGCTAGTTTTTCTTTGTTCGTTGTCCCCCGGGATTTTACGCCATTTGGAGAGTGGGAAGTACGACTATCTATCTTTTCCCTGTGTTTTCTAAATTCTTCGAAGTCCAAATTGTCAAGTGTTAACTTCTTTTTCTACTGTTTCAGCGCTCCCTCCACCCTCTAGGGAACCTCGTCACAAAACTACCTTCGAGAGGCTTATGGCCGTGCCGGTTGAGGAGAGGAGTGTTCAATTTCTATTGAAAGATGAGTTCCTCCATGAATTTGGACTCTTACATCCTTCCCGCTCAACTCAGTCACATGAAGTCCCTAATTCTCCAGCTGAGGAGTCAGATGCCCCCGTTTCTGCTAAAGAACCTTCACCGAAAGAACTTACCGTTGAGACTTCATTGGTACAGTGTTCTACTCTTACCGACATTGCGGGGTCGTCCAGTAAGTTAGCACTTGCCCCGGTTATTGTAGAGGATGAAAATCTTCATATTCTTGAAAAGACGGCTGAGGTGGAAGTTGAAAAAGATAATTCTCCCATGCATCATGGCGATGATACTTTTGACAGTCTGAGCGACATCATGATAACCTCTCAGGAGCTCTTTAAAGATGACGCCTCTAAAGCGATCTCTTCTATCATCGAAACAACTTCTTCTTTGCAACAAACCACAACGCCTTCTATACAAGCTGTCACCATTCCCACACAAAAAAGTGGTTTGTAGTTCGACGCGCATAGCCCACACGCCACACACACTTAGGATTTTGGCACTTATATGCACTTAGCTCCTTAAATTTGAAAATTTCTAAGACTTGCCTTTCTTTTTCAATTTCAGGTTCTACAATGGGGCGAAGTGGCTCTTACTTTGACAAATTCCAGCGTCACGGAAGCCGCGATGCTTATGACTTTAGGAGTTATATCGGCGCTTCAAAGGAAACTGATGAGGAAAGGGCTGCTAGAAAGGCTCACGAAAGGCGAGCTCATGAAGAACGTCGTCGGAGAGAAAATGAAGAGCACTATGGGAGTAGAGATGAGCAATGTGACTCTTCCCGCAAAAGCGACGATCCTTACAAGAGGAAATCTTACGACGATAAGGGGAAGAGTCCTACTTCTGATGATTCCAGCAAACGGATCAGACTTGGTGAGAAAGACACATCTAATATCTCAAAAAAGACTACCGCTTCTATTCCTCCTAATACATCGTCCGGTTCTCCTACCCTTAAGGAGTCTGACATCCAGGCAATTATTAATAGGCCTCAGTATCAGGCCGGGGACGGGCCTCCCACACTTCAAAGCCGATTTCCAAATTGGTGTTTAAGAGGAGTCCGTTTTGACTTAGATTTGGTTCCCATTGATAAGCAGGCGATGCTGAGAAATGTCGATGCCGTCAAGCTTGAAATTGAAAGAATGTCTGGATGGCAGAAGCTGGTTGATGAACTTCAAAGGGTCAACCATATGAACCTTGAGGCGATGATGACCATGGAGAACGATAAATCAGAATGGGACAAATGGCGTAAGCAGCATGATGCGGAGATGAAAAGCATTAGTGATGGTTATGGGAAGCTCGAAGCTGAAGTTGAAAGACTCAAAAATGAGCTTGCCACTTCTTTCACTTCTTATTCTCAGAAAGAAGAAATGCTTCAAAAACAAGTTCGCGATGCCCATGCTGCTCAGCGAGATACTGAAGTAAAACTTGAAGCAGAATAGCATGTTACTAGAAAATATCGTGATGACGCTGCTCAACTTCAGGAGAAAATCAGCTCTCGAGACTTAGAAATTTCGAGGCTGCAATCCCAGTTATTGAAAGCTGAAAGAGAGCGTGATGAAGCTCTCTCTGGTAAGGCTGCGGCTGAAGAATCCCAAAAGGCAACCAAAGCCACCATTGACGCAACTTTATTCGACTTTTATATGCATTGCGTCCTGGGGCGTGGGAGCCTTTCATTTTTGGGACAAGAATATGAAGTCACCTTAGCGGAAGTATGGGAGGCAATCATCGACTTGTTTGGCGGTGCCGGTTATGCTGAAGCAGATCTTCAAGCTATCTACTTAGGCGAGAGCGACCGCGCTGCCCTTGCCAAAGGAAAAGAGCAGCTTATCCGAGTGCGGGCCGAGGCGACGGGAGAGAAGCTTCCTGAGAGAGAAATACCTCCTATTGCTCCTGCTTATACTTCGGCTTTAGCTTACACGGATATTACTGGCTCTAGTTCTCATTCCACGCCTCCCGCTAAGGTTGACAAAGAAACTATAACCACTCCTACAGAGGAAGAGGCAATGAAGGACTTCCAGGCTCGAGAATTTGAGATTGATCTCGCTAAACCGGCTTCTCCAGGTAACTTTGACTAGACGAATTCAGTGAATTGCTTATTCGACTTAACCGAGTTCGACGAACCTCTTACTTATCACTTAAGCTTTGACGATTCACGGTCTTCTTTTTTCTCGGAGAATACTGATTTTGATTTCTTTTATTATGCAGCAGACGTGCCGGAAACTGCACCAATTCTTCCTTCTTCAGCTGCCGTTCCTCCTCCTTCTCAAGTTACTCCTCTTCCAGCTTCTCAACCAGGTTCATAGGAAGAACCGATAGCAGCCCTTTAAGGTTTGGACGAACCACCTGCTTCCGAGGAACAGAAAGTAGAAGATCTGGAAGATAGCGAGAAGACCCCGGAGCGGTCTTTTGACTACGACACAAAGCTTTCTACATTCCTTACTCCGGGGAGTGAGTCTTCTTCCAAGAAGAAGGGGAAACGTGTGGTTTCGAAGAAAGGGAAGAAAAGTTCTTCTGTTGCTGGAGATGAAGCAGAAGTCGATCCGGCTGAGTCTCTTTCTCCTTCTTCTCCGATACGGCCTTCGAAACTAATTACCAGGCCGGGTAAAGGCTCCAAGGGTGGGAAGAAGGAGAAATGAGTTTGATTTTGTCTTTTCTGCTTTTTGCATGCATTGACCGGAGATTGTGCAGATACCAGTCTCCGCTCCTTTTTGTAATCTGCACAATGTAAAAAGTTTCCATAGTATTGAATAAAATAACTATTTTACTTGTACAAATTCTTGTGTATGTGAGAATGCATCTGTTTCTCTTTTTTGGTGTAGAATAAACGATTCCTTTTACTTGTACAAACTTTTTGTCTGTGTTTGGGAATACATTTATTCCACATCTATTTTTTGTGATATTGCAATGAACTTGTGGCATGTTGCTTTTATTAATTCAATTAAATTATATAGTGTTGCCCCCATACCGCAAGTGTATTGCAACATTTCTAGCTTCTTCAAGACTGATATTCTTACTTCAGAGAATAACTACTTCACTTTTAAGGGAAGAATGATTCTGCTTTTAATAGAGTATATCTCGTCTTCAGAGAAGTTTTTACTTTCTCTTTCTTCCCGAAGAACACTTCAACTTTTGGGAATGATCACTTTTATTTGTTTAAAAGTGAATTTTCCTGCACAGTGAAATGAGCTTCTGAAGAAGGTTTTGATTTCGTGCCCCAGTAAAGGGTTTATTTTTGGTACTTCAAGCAAGGTGAAGTACGCCTTTGAAGAGGTCTTTTGGTCTCTGAAGAGAAGCGTTTTTGGTCTCCGAAGAGAAGCAATTTTGGCCTCCGAAGAGAAGCGATTTTGGTCTCCGAAGAGAAGCAATTTTGGCATTTCAGCTCTGGTGAAGTGGGTCTCCGAAGAGAAGCATTTTGCACTTCTACACGGGTGAAATGTGCCTCCGAAAAGGGCTTTTTAGCATTTCATCACTGGTGAAGTGGGTCTCCGAAGAGAAGCCTTTTGCACTTCTACACGGGTGAAATGTGCCTCCGAAAAGGGCTTTTTAGCATTTCATCACTGGTGAAGTGGGTCTCCGAAGAGAAGCATTTTGCACTTCTACACGGGTGAAATGTGCCTCCGAAAAGGGCTTTTTGCCTCCGAAGAGGTCTTGAAATTGCCTGGAAGTTACTTTCTCATGGTTGAGTGGATCCACGGGGCGGACACAAGTTGCTTGATTGGATGTTCGTTTGCACAAACGATCACAATCAATTAACAAGGGCCCTGTTCCTTCAGCTTGGGAAGGTGCCCCTCCGGTGGTTCCACCAATTTTGTTATTGAGAGAAGCACTTTTATTTATTGGCGTGCCTCGTTAGAGGGCTTTGTTGACCTTTGGGAAGGAGCATCGGTTGGTTGGTGTGCCAGGAAGGTTGCTTCTCAGGGGCGAGTAGATCCACGGGACGGACGCAAGCTGCCTGATCGGATGCATCACGATCAGTTAGCAAGGGCCCTGTTCCTTCTGTTTAGGAAGGTGTCCTTTTGGTGGTTCTACCGGCCCTTTTATTGAGGAGCAAAATTCCTTTTGTTTGCTTCCGTGCTTGCTTGGCCATGTTCTCCCATCATCTGCCCATTAGCGATCTTTTATTATCATTTCCAAGCGTATCTTCGTTCCTTTTGTAAGTAAATTGCCTTATCCGAAGAAGTGGACTTCACTGTTGAATAACTTCATGGGACAAACGCGAGTTACCTAGTTGGATGTCTGTTCATATTGACAATCACAACTGGTTAACGAAGGCTTGCCCCAGTGAAGTTGCCAACTTTTTATGTGAGGTTCTTCTTGTATAGGATTTGAATATGGAATTTTTTGTTGCTTGGTATTTGCTTTAATAAATGATTTGTAAGGCTCGCTTAGCTTTGCGATGGGTGAGCTTTGCTTTAATGACCTGCAATATTAGATCGACATTTTAGCAATACATTTAGAGTATTTACACATCGAAATATAACAGGCATTTTATAATAGAAAACACAGAATGCATAGTTTTTCATTATTCAGTCACGCTGATTTCTCAGCGGTTTACAATGCAGAAGTTACACATCCATCATCATTTTTTACAAATTTAAGCAACGCTGTTAAGCAAAAAATGGATGCTAGTGATTGTTGTTTCAGAATCTCCGGACTGATTTTCCATTTGCACTAGATTTGCAGCTTCGGATTTATATGCCAGAGAAAGTGAAAGATGCCCCAGTTGCAGTTTTGTGGACAATTAACAGTCGTCCCAACTTCTGCTTGTTGGGTGTGGACCTCCTGTGACAACATTAATGACAAGCTTTTTTGAATCTTGCACTGCAGTGTTGTTGAGAGAATCGGATTGATGGGTAGGACGTTGTTGATCCCGAGTGGATGAGGTTGGGGCGACTCCGCTTCTCTTAACGTATTGTTGGAGTTTACCCTGCTCCAGCAATTCTTCAATCACATTCTTTAATTGGCGACATTGGTCAGTGTCATGTCCAGGTTGATTGTGAAATTGGCAGAATTTTCCATTACGCTTTGCACCTCTCGTCATCTCAGGTGGCTTAGGATACCTGACAACGTCCTTTGTTGCAAAAAAGATATTTCTTGGTGTATCAGTTAAAGGAGTATAATCCGAAGGATTAATGCGGCGAGGTTTCTTTTCATTTCCCTGGCTCTTTCCTCCTTCATTCTCCCTTTTTTGACTTTCAGATTCTCTTTTATTAGATGGGACATTGTTATTATTAGTTTGGGCAGCAACCACTTTTGATGTCGTAGAAAGGCTTTCAAGGCGAATGAACTCGTCGGCCTTTTTATAAAATTTATCAAGTGAGTTCGGTTCCTTCATCTTTAGCCATATTCCAAATTTACTCGATTTATCAATGGCTCGCATCAAATAAGTCAGGATCATGCGTGGTTCCGCATTTTCTACTTTGGCTAAAGCTATATTGAAACGGCTCAAGAAAGATTTGATTGATTCTCCGAGCGCTTGTTCAAGGTTAGACATTGACATTACATCCTTAGCTTTTGAAGCATACAATCTGAACTGTTCTTTAAACTTTTGCGTTAATTCGGAGAACTTATCTACAGACCGAACTGGAAGCTTTGTGAACCAAAGTAAAGCCACACCTTCCAGGTATACTGGAAAGTATCGACACTTGATCTCGTCTGATGCTCTTGCACCGGTCATATGCCAATCGTATTTGTATAGGAAATGATTAGGGTCACCGGTTCCCCTATAGGCTTGGATAGTAGGAGGTGTAAATTTCCTTGGAAACTCCGCTCTCAGGATCCTTTCAGTAAACGGAGTTCTGCTTGGCGCGAATCCCCAGTCAGCCTCATCCTCTTCCCTTTGCATGCTCTCTTTCATGATGCGGCCAACCATTTCAGACAAGTACTCTTTATTGTTCAAAGACACCTCCGGGCAAGCATCAGTTCTTCCCTCGGAAGTTTGCCCGGGCATAGGTTCATGACAAGTTGGTTGCGGCATAGAACCATCAGCTTGGAAAGGTGGCGTTTCAGGAAGGGTGGTTTGATGGTTTTCTGGTTGACGATTTGCCCCATGTAGGGCAGTTATTCTATCCATCATCAAAGCGTTTTGAGTTTCAGTTTGTTGGTATAATCCAGAAACTGCGTCGTCCAATTCAGCCCTGGTGACTCCAAGGGTAGGAGTCGCTTGGTCTGTTGTTGGGGAAGCGGAAGTCCCCTCGTGAGCATTTCTGGATCTGATAGGTCTACCTCTTCTTCCAGGAGCCATTATTTCGGATCTGGTTTTTAAGAGAGGTTCTTTTTATGAATCTTTGCGAAGCAACGGTGGGTGGTCGCCTGAGTTCAATTGTCAGTGAAAGCACCAAAATGTTAACGCTAAAAAGTGAACGCTAACACCCGGTGTGTGTAATAGAATTGTGAAAGCACCACCCGTTGGTACGGGAATAGAATATAAGCTGAAAATAGTAGAAAAGCAGTAAATGAACAACAGATTTATAGTGGTTCGGCCCGTAATTGAGCCTACGTCCACTTTATAGTCTTTTATTGCTGATTTGGTTACAATTCGATACAAATCACTTGTCAAATACAATACAACTTGATCACACAACAATCTCGACTACTAGCTCAAACTTCGGTGTTGAATCTTGTTGAATCCGTGTCGGATGAATGAAGTCCTTCACGAAGCTTGTTGTAGTGCCTTGAGTGTTGGAAGATCTTTACTTGTTGAATGAGTTGTGAGTGCAGCAGAGTATGGACGCTTGAAGAAATGATTTGCCAAAAGTCCCCCTCATGTTGGAAGTGATGGGGTATTTATAGGAGCAGCTCTGAATTCTGGGCAGAGAAATTGCTAAGTCTTAGGTCGCGTACGACTTAAGCTAGGTCGTAGGTCGCGAGCGACCTAAGATAGGTCGTACTCCATACACGACTTAAGAAGTGCAGTGATGAAGTTGTCTGGAAATTTTCCTAAGTCCTAAGTCGTGGAGGACTTAAGGTAAGTCGGTGACGAGTTAAGGGATTGGGTTGTTCTGGGCTCATTTTGTGGCTTTGTCATCGACAAGTGTTAAGTCGTGGCCGACTTATCAGACAAAGGTAGTATAGGCATGGGCTCTGGACTTTAACCTCGTAGCTTTTAGGTCGTGGACGACTTAAGCCAAGTCATGAGTTCCTTAAGTCGTAGGTCCTTTAAGTCGTAACATCTTCTTGAGTCGTGTAGACCTTAACTCGCTGAGTCGTTTGGACCATGAGTTGTAGGCTGTGAAGCTCTTAAGTCGTACACCCACTAAGTCGTAAACTGCTAAGTCGTGGCATGTTGAGTCATGGACTGTTAAGTCGTGTACTTCTTAAGTCTTTCGGAACTGGAGCTATAGGTCATCGACGACTTAAGCTAAGTCGTAACCCATTAGGTCGGAACCTTCTTAAGTCGTAGTCTTTAGGTCGCAGTATTGCTAAGTCGCGAAGTCTTTAGGTCGCAACATTGCTAGGTCGCAAAGTCTTTAGGTCGCGACATTGCTAGGTCGCGAAGTCTTCAGGTCGCAACACTGCTAGGTCGCGACGTTACCTTCAGTAGTTAGGTCGTAGACTCTCTTAGGTCGTAGCTCCCTAACCCGGTAGGTCGTAAGTCGTTCAAGCCGTAGATTCTCTTTCAGCAGCTAAGTTGTAAGTCGTCGAGTCCACTTAGGTTTTAGGCTTTTTAACTGGTTGGCTTCTTATAAGTCGTGGCATAATCTGAGTCGTTCATTTCTTAACTCGTAGGTCGTTGCTAAAAGGGAGTTAACACAATAGGTTCTTAGTGATCCCATGAAAACTAAGTAATTAGACAGATAGTCCATAAACATTTAACAGGTTAATGGTAACCCTAGAAACTATAATTAAGACAGTTAGTTAGAATGAATGGTGATAGGTAATCAAGAAATGATTTTTTTTGCATATCATCATAATGTTTTGAAACACTATGTTTTAACCATTGTGGATGCAGAAGTACAGTATATGGTTTTATAAATGTTTTAGGATACTAATGAGGGAAAAAATCATTCCGCTAAGCAGCGTGGTCTTAATAAATATCTATATGGTTTGAGATGGTAAATTATTATTCATACCAGGCTTTATGTCTGACTTGAAGTTTTTGTTTTCCCCTTAAACTCTTTAGTACTCAATTGACTTTGAGTAGGTTGAGAGTTAAGGTTTCCAGGAGTTCTTTTAGACGAATAAAGCTTCCAAGGACGTGCAGGAGGCTAGCTTGTTATTAGAGTTCTTTTATTTCCGCCGTGTGATTTGTTTGTAAAGGCAAATAGTTTTCTTGCCTATGTATATACAATGATCTACAAAGGGGGCATCTTCATATGCCGCTCTTGGCATATTTTGTAATAATTATATATTATCTGAACATGGTCTTTGAATTGGGATTATGTAATCAATTTGGAATATTTTGAAATGGAATGTGGAATCTGTTTGTTTGTTAAATTTTTTCCATATTCTTATTTTTCTGTGTATCGATGTATCTAATGTCGCCGTATTTGGTTGCCGAGAATTAATAACTATAGATGATTGCAGCATCTATAGCCGTTAGTTTTGGTCCTCCATGTAGGGGGATGTTACAAGTTGGTATCAGAGCATGTATTTATGAAACTTTAAAAGAAACTTAATCCTAAAAGATTTTCCAATCATAATCCAATGGATCAGATATAAGATTGAGGTTTGGGTTAATGTTATAGTAACGTAATTGTATGCTATATACAGTTATGTATATAAATATGTATTCCCCGCTCTCTTAGACGGTTCTTCTGTATCTTACTAAGGCTCGTGTGCAGATTTACAGGAAACGAGATATGGAAGTAGGAAACGAAAGAAGAAATCTCGGTGGAGGAAGAAGCACCATAACTAATGGAAATGCTCGACCCACTACTAGGATGTAACGACCCTAAATTCCGACCCAATTTAAAATTTTAAATTCATTGTTTCAATAAAAATTTTGAAATTTATAAACGATCTAAATTTACGTCCAAACTTTATTTATAGGATACGTCCAATTAGATATGAATATAGAAAAAGTTTCGTCGTAAAATATCATCGGAAATTTCGTTCGCGTTTTATTGTATATCAGTTCATTTTAAAGCGCGAAATTTTTTATCTTCCTAACCAGAATATTTTTACATAGAAAAATTCTAAATCATCTTTTGAGCCAGGCGTCATTTTTCGTTTTTCAAAATTCGGACATCTTTAGCTCCGTCGATCTTATTTTTCGGTGTTTTGCCTGCATTTTCTCGATAATATAAAATTCGAAATTTTGTAATACAATCGTACAACCATTATCTGTGCACCGTTAGAAGCGCCTAGTCGTGCTGATCAAAATGGTATATTTATTCGGACAAATCGGAGTCAGACGTAAAATATAGTCGCGATAGTTTAACGGGTCTGTATGGACCGGTTAAATAATAGTCAGCCCAAATTGTAGCCCGGATCCATTCAAAAATTTGAAAATAAAATTTCAGCTGGAAGAAATAAATACGGTAGTTGAAAGATGGGGTTACCTTGGAAATAGTGTGAACGTTGGAAATTAGGTGAGTAAATGGGAAAAGAAGGAAACGCATCGTTTCCCAAAAGGCAATTACTGTTCGTATCTATTAGCTGAGAATAAAAAAAATTACTTTACTGTTTCATACGCATTCCACTGTCTCTACTTTCAAATTCACAAGTTTCAGGTAATATTTTTTCCTCCTTCCTTCTCCTCTTTTTTCTTCTTATTTGTTTCTTTTCGTTCACTTTGAAAACAATGAATGTTGAGAAAAGCATGGCCGAACAGAAACACTCACATACCCATTTCCCTTCTCCTTCCCAGACCGAAACAAATGAACATGCATCCCACCTTAGCCACTCCGACCACAGCCTGCCACCATGCACCGCCGCCGTTTTCCTTAGCCGTGCCACCCACCTCCGCCGTTGCGCGCGGCACCACCCCAGTCACCATCCACTGTACCCCAACTGACCGTCTCCGTCACCAAACCCTCCGCCGCGCGTCGCAACCTCCTATGCACGTCGCCGGAAACCAACCCTGGACCGTTCCTTAGCCCTGACCGACCCATGTGTCGCCAACCCTCGTCATGGCCTCGTACCGACTCCAGCGCAACCCCGCAAGCCTCCTGCACCTACCTCCAAACCACCGTGACCCAGCTCACCTTGAACCGCCAACTCTCCAATGCAGTTCGCCTGCTCCCTCCCTTCCTCCCGTATACACCTCGCACGCCTCCCAAAACCCGGCTACACCCAGACCTGTGCACGCATGAGATGTGCACGAGAGCACACGTGCATGTGCTGCAAATAGTAAAAAAAAGGAAAGAGAAAAAAAATGGGCAAAGAGAAGTGAAGGAGTATGGAGCAGATGGTAGTGAGAAAGTTGAAGGTTGGATTCTGTAGAAAAATATATATATGATACGTGGCGGTGTATAGTGCTGAGGTGGTGTAAGTTGTAGTGGAACTGTTCATGCGTGTAGAGGAACTGCTGCGTTTTGAGCCTCGGTTTGTAAAAAAAAAGAAAAAAAAACGAAACTGAAATTTGTAAATAGCATTGGATTTTTGCAGTAGAATATTTTCGACAATATCTATTTTTGGTTGCCAAATAGTAACCAAAATTTTCTTTCTCTATTGTTGCAGCAACCGACTGAGTTTCTTTTGCGGCAGCACCGATCTTCAGCTTTTGTTCTTTTCTCTGTCTTCGGTAAGCGCATTTATATTAATTTTATACAAACGTTCATTGTATTAATATCGTTTTCTTTTGTCGATATTACAGTGTCCGTTGTTCGTGCTGTACCGACTCTTTTCTTGCTTCTTCGTGCTTCGCCGTCAAATTTCTTTATCCACGAAAGGTGAAATAAATTTTCACGACATATATTCTTATGCCAGTTTGTATTGTTGAATGATTGTTATGTGCTTAAATTGAATTGGATGTTAATTATTTAGTGATAAGTAAATTGCAAGTTAAATTTTTGATATAGGATAGTTAACGAATTAATAATTGGATTATATATGTCGAACTTTGATTTGTTAAACTTGAACCCCTTCATATGTGAAATTTGATTAGTAAAACTGGACCCTTTAATTGTTAAGTTAATGGACACGTAGAATTTGACAAATCTCACTTTGAACCTTTGAACGTATATTTGATTTATTGTTGTAGTATCGAAATTGAAATTGAACGATAAGTGCAAAACCGTAATGTAATAATCTTTAATCTGCATGAAATGATAGTGTAGATTCTAGGAATAATTATATTAATTTGCATAAATAACAAATGAAAATTAATACGATTATTTTGGGATTATTTAAATTGTCGAATTGTTGTGAATGGATGCTATTGCTTGTTTATTTACTTTGACACCATCCCAGCTATCACACTGCAAGTTCCCGTTGTATGCTTTGATTTTTAAATTGAAATGGAATCGTGTTGAAATGATAGATACCCAAATAAACCTTGACTTTGGATAGAAAATTAAATTAAACCCGATTGGTCAATGTTTTGATTTAAAATAAAATAAAGTTTTATTTGACTAATAATATGGTTTTGAATAAAATTTGGAATTTGAATTCGAATGAGTGAAAAATGTGAATATTTGTAATTGAGACAAATATTAACGTAGTAATTGACGAAGAACATTGTTTAAATTTAAATTGATTAATAATGAAGTTTTGGAATTGTTAAAAATTAAGTTTTGAAATTTGTAATAATTAAGTTTTGGAAATTATTAATAATTAAGTTGAAATTAGAAATAATTAAGTTTTGAAATTGTTAATAATTAAGTAATAATTAAGATTTGAAATTATTTGATAATTGAATAAGATTGAATTATTTAATGGTTAAACTAAATTGAATATTTTATTTAAGTGAAATTGAATTTTGAACAAGTGTAACTAAGTAAATAATAAGTGAAATGGATTTCTTTAATAAGAAATAGAATGTGTTTTGTTTAAAAAAATGAAAGACTTGTAATTTAAGGAATTGGATTCGACAAATATAATTTAAATAAATTTGTAAAGTTGATATAACAAGTTGAACTTAAAGAAAGTAATGTAATGGATTGGAAATTTAATTGAAATTGTTTTAATGATAAATTAATTGAATGAATATCGAATGAAATCGATAATTGAGTTTAAATCGATTTGAACGTTAATTAAGTTAAATGATTTTGGAATGAACTTATATAAGAAGTTCAATGAATATTTGAATTGTTTTAAAATTGAAACTTTGAAATTGAATTATAGAAATTTTAAAATGAAATTGGGAAGTTATGAGATGTAATTTTGGAAATTGATTTAGAAAGACTAACGAAATGTTGATTTACGAATTCTAATTGAAATTGAAATTTATTTGGTTTGAAATATATTAACGACCAATCGGTGTTATAATTACGAAGGTTATTAAAGGAACCGGAATCGGTTAGGGACATACTCATTGTCTAAACCGAAAACCACTTTAATAACTACGCGCGGGGTGTGATCCAGAATGAAGTGGTTGGAATGAGGTACGTTGATGATTGAAGAAAGAGAACGATAATGGATAGCCTTGACACTTGTGTCAAATTGGAAATGACTAAAACAGGAGCCCTGCCGGGCCGAATGGGGGTTAGCTACCTCGAGCGAACACACTTCTTCGAAACTACTCATTACTTTGTGATTGATTGGTGCGCACCCTTGATTTGGGAGTGTTGTTTTGCGGTGTTGCGATCGTTGCGGCGATGCGTTCTCACCAGTCCGGATCAGGCAAACGGTAGTGTCACTACCTTGGTTATTGCCTCATGTGCCTTGTCATACTTGTATTCCCATATACGCGACCACTACGAATTTGTTTTGTATTATACCCATGGAGTACTCCCTGATAGCCCACTAGTTTACGGTGGAGTTTACAGTGCTGTATAGTCTATGATGCTTATATAAAATGTGTTAAGGGGAATAATGGTGATGCCTTAACACTATCTTGATATTTTACTTTACTGTTAGACATTATCTATTTATCGTACACTGCTATGTATAGATAGTTTATCGGATCCTGAAAGATGTTTATTCCATTCATCTTTGAGTTACTGTTGTTTCAAATTTTGAACCATATTATCTGTATAAGAATATATGTCCTGATTCGAGTGTTTGTTTGTGCATATGCTGGGATCAGACTGAGGATTGCTGTTGCTGTTCTACTTGGAGCTGAAGACTGAAGACTATCACTATCTTATCTTATCAGTATTGTTCTTTCTATTTGGACTTTTGGAAATCTATGTTGTTGTATTTCTTTTATTTGGGACATTGTTGTATTTATGGGTTGCTTCATGAACTACTCTTATGACTATGTTGTATTTCCGCTGCACTATTCTGTTATGATGTATTTTCTATGATTCTATGATGATTCTCATTTATATACATATACTCCATTAATGATTCGTGTTTTGTACTATTTAAGTTGACATGTGTGGATTATTGTTAATTTAAATGGTCCAAATATACGAGTTGTTACAGTTGGTATCAGAGCTTTGGTTCCCGATAACCTTAGCCTGTGGAGTTTAAAGCTCATTAGAGATAGGGTAAACATACCCTAGAATGAGGAGAATCATTTCAGAATCCACATCCTTTGATTCATCTTTCTTATTAAATTCGTTGAATAGAATTTCCTTAAGTTCTATAAATTCCTATCTTTGATTCTAAATCACTTTTGGTATTCCAGGATGGCTACCAGAAGAAATGTTAGAGGAGGAAGTGGTGGAAATGCTCTTGGTCCCCATGCTCTAGCTCCCGCAGTCCGATTCTCCGCTCTTAGCAAGGAGTACACTCAGCTTGGAGGAGTCAAATTTACTGGCTCCGAGAGTATTATCGAAGCTCAACAATGGCTAAAGAGCTTGGAGAGGATTTTTACTGGCCTGGAAATCACAGATGCTTAGAAGCGCAAGTTGGCCGCTTGGCAGCTTCAAGATGCTGCACAAGATTGGTGGGAGTCAGTCACTTCTCGAACTGATGAGGAAACCATCACTTGGGCCCAGTTTAGGTAGTAATTTATCTATCTAAACTCCAATTAAATAAAATTCCTCTTATCTCGTCATAATTTTGATTCGTTTCATATCATTTGTAATAGGGATTCCTTTATGGCTCAACAGCTGCTGGGAAGGCCCAACTCTATCGGTCTTTTATGGATCTCAAGCAAGGCAACATGACCTTCACTGAGTATGAAAGGAAATTCAACGAACTATCTAAGTTCGGACTCGTTTTGATTGACACACCTCTACTTAAGAATGAGAAGTTCATACATGGCGCACGCCTAGAGTATTACGATCTCCTCACCGCTCATGCCCATGGAACTTTCACTGAGTTGATGGATTTTGCTCTTCGATACGAAGGAAAGCCTAAGGGAACATCTGTCCCAAAAGCTCCAGTTACTCAGACATCGGCTAATCAGTCGGGAAAGCGAAAGCCAAATTTTGAGCAATAGAAGAAGAATTGGCAGTAGAAATCCGGGCTTGGCTATTCTCAGAAGAAGCCCATTGATCTATCCTCTATCACCTGTTTCAAGTGCGACCAGAGGGGTCACTACGCCAACAGTTGTCCAACATCTGCCAGTGCCGCTGTTCCGCCCCCTCAGAATACCAGGAACGACCTCTGTCACGTATGTTTGCAGCCGGGCCATTTCAAGAAGGATTGTCCTATGCATAAAAAGGGAAGGACAGCTGGAGTATTTGCTATGACTTCTTCTACCCATGATCCGCCTACCCCACCTGCTCCGACTGATAACCAAGGTACATTACAGAGTACTTTTATGTTGCATACTTTACCCGTTAAAGTTCTATTTGATACCGGAGCAACACATAGTTTCATATCTAATGATTTGTGCAATAAACTTGGTTTGGAACCCATCCTTGCATCTACTTTCTTATGTGTATCAAAGCCTATTGGAGGGCCTGCTAACCTTAAAAGGGTTTGTAAATATGTCACTCTTATGCATGGCATTCACCGTTTCACTTGGTATTTCTGTGTCCTTGGATTCGAGGCATTTGATATTTTAATAGGCATTGATTGGCTATGAAAGTTCGAAGCTATTATCTCATGCAAAGCTCGAACAGTCTCTCTTATCGATGACAAGAGTATGCCTTTGGTTATTAAAGGCAAATCACCTCAAGAATATGCTGGGAGTTTTATATTCTCACTTGACTCCCATCCAAATGAACTAAGCTCTACTCCAGTGGTCCAATTCTTTTCTGATGTGTTTGGAGAAGTCAATTCTCTACCACCTCCGTGGGAAATCGAATTCCGCCTTGACCTTATTTCTGGTGCACGACCAGTAGTTCTCCCTCCTAGGAGGATGGCTCCTAAAGAGAAGGCAGAATTGAATGCTCAAATTGAAGATTTATTTTCTAAAGGCTTGATTTTGCGTAGTCATTCAGAATGGGGGCGCTGTAGTTGTATTTGTCACAAAATCTGATGGCTCTCTCAGAATGTGTGTGGACTATAGAGAGCTAAACAAGCTCACACACAAGAACAGATATCTGATGCCCCTCATCAACGATCTATTCGATCAGCTTCATGAAGCTAAGGTCTTTTCTCAACTTGATTTGGCTACCGGCTTTCACCAACTCAGAATCGCTGAGGATAGTATTCCTAAAACAGCTTTCCGCACTGAAAATGGTTTCTATGAATGGCTAGCTATGCCGTTCGGTCTTACTAATGCCCCAGCTTACTTCGTCGACTTGATGAATAGAGTTTTCTGGGATGTTCTTAACAAGTTCGTTCTTGTTTTCATCGATGATATTCTCGTCTTCTCAAAAGTTGAGAAAGAGCATAGGTCACATTTGGCTTTTGTTCTTGAAACTCTTCGCAGTCATCGGCTTAAAGCCAAGTTTTCGAAATTCCACTTTTGGAAAGATGAAGTTCGGTTTCTTGGCCATATTGTTTCAGAGAATGGGATTTCGGTCGATTCAGCTAAGATCGCCGTAATCAATGTAAGTTCTATTCTTACTTGTCAATTCAATCAAAACAACTTATCAATACCATAATTCGAATCTTTGGAATTTGCAGGATTGGGAGACCCCCAAAACTCCCACAGATATCCGCAGTTTCTTGGGTTTGGCCGGCTATTATCGCAGATTTATAGAAAACTTTGCTCGTATTGCCGCACCACTTACCGCACTGACCAAAAAGAATGTAAAATTTATTTGGAGTGAAAAGTGCGAAGCAGCTTTCAATGAGATGAAGCGGAAGTTGACATCTGCCCAAGTTCTTACAGTTATTGACGGTAGCGAAGGATTGATCGTCTATACTGATGCATGCCGGGATGGATTAGGAGCAGTTTTAATGCAGAAGGGAAAAGTCATTGCTTATGCTGGTCATCAGTTAAAGATCCATGAAGCAAATTATGCAACGCACGATTTAGAGCTTCTTGCGGTTGTATTTGCTCTTAAGCTATTGAGGCACTATCTATTGGGAACGAAATTCGAGTTATTAACTGACCATAAGTCATTGAGATATATTTTCTCACAAAAGGATTTGAATCAGAGACAAGTCTGATGGCTCGAATTTCTAGCTGCATATGATCTTGATATTAATTACACTCCGGGAAAAGCAAATGCTGTAGCCGATGCTTTGAGCAGAAACCAAGCTATGATATGTTGTAATCTTGTTGAGGGAATGTTATTCCAGCTCTCTGTCTCCCTAGCTCTCATGGACCGTATTATAGCCAAGCAATACGAGGACACTTTGCTTTATCGCATTAAAGAAATAGTTCTCGGAAGAGTTGGAAATGCTGATAATAAATTGGGTGCACAAGTCGATAGTAATGGAGTGTTGAGGATTGATAATCGTATTTGTGTTCCTAATGTTGATGGTCTAAGACAGGAAGTGCTGAGAGAAAACCATCAATCTCCACTTTCATTTCATCCCAGTGTCACTAAAATGTATCAGAATATGAAGAAGTTATCTTGGTGGAGTGGGATGAAGCGCGATATTTCTACCTATGTTAGCAGGTGCACCACTTGCCAACAAGTTAAAGCTGATCACAGAAAGACAGCAGGATTGCTTCAACCTCTAGAGATTCCAGGTTGGAAGTGGGAGCAGATTTCCATGGAATTTATTGATGGGCTACCAAGGACTAGGAAAGGTAACGAAAGCATATGGGTGATTGTCGATAGACTGATGAAGTCCGCTCATTTTATTCCAGTCAAGTCCACTCGTACAGCTTCGAGTTTGGCCGAGATATACATGAGAGAAGTTGTTAAACTTCATGGTGTACCATCCAGTATTGTATGCGATCGAGATCCTATTTTCACCAGTAAATTCTGGAAAGCATTTCAAGATACTTTGGGCACCAAACTGAATCTGAGCACAGCTTATCATCCTCAGACAGATGGCCAAACTGAGAGGGTGAATCAGATTTTGGAAGACCTTCTTCGAGCTTGTATTATTGACTTTGGTGGATCCTAGGAAGACCATCTTCACTTGCTTGAATTCACTTATAATAATAGTTACCAGGTAAAGAAATTAAATTTCAAAATTTGAATAAGTATATTTGAATTTGAATTAATCGTCTTTAATCAACCAGGCAAGCATTGGTATGGCAACGTTCGAAGCCTTATATGAACGGCCGTGCAAATCGCCAGCTTGTTGGATTGAGTCTAGAGATAGATTAGTGCTTTGTCCAGAAGTAATTATGGAAGCCTCTGAAAAAGTCGAAGAACTCAGGAAGAAGATAAAGACTGCACATGGGAGACTGAGGATAGTATTCGGGATTCAAACCCCGAATTACTAATTTCAGGTATAATTCAAATTTCTCAAAACCTATCTTGACTTTTCTGCTTATTTCATTCCTACTTCACTCGTCTCGTTCCTTTTCAAGGACGAAAAGTTTTGAGTGGGGGAGATTGTAACGACCCTAAATTCCGACCCAATTTAAAATTTTAAATTCATCGTTTCAATAAAAAATTTGAAATTTATAAACGATCTAAATTTACGTCCAAACTTTATTTATAGGATACGTCCAATTAGATATGAATATAGAAAAATTTTCATCGTAAAATATCATCGGAAATTTCGTTCGCGTTTTATTGTATATCAGTTCATTTAAAAGCGCGAAAAATTTTATCTTCCGAACCCGAATATTTTTACATAGAAAAATTCTAAATCATCTTTTGAGCAAGGCGTCATTTTTCGTTTTTCGAAATTCGGACATCTTTAGCTCCTTCGATCTTATTTTTCGGTGTTTTGCCTGCATTTTCTCGATAATATAAAATTCGAAATTTTGTAATACAATCATACCACCATTATCTATGCACCGTTAGAAGCGCCTAGTCGCGCTGATCAAAACGGTATATTTATTCGGACAAATCGGAGTCAGACGTAAAATATAGTCGCGATAGTTTAATGGGTCTGGATGGACCGGTTAAATAATAGTCAACCCAAATTGTAGCCCGGATCCATTCAAAAATTTGAAAATAAAATTTCAGCTGGAAGAAATAAATACGGTAGTTGAAAGATGGGGTTACCTTGGAAATAGTGTGAACGTTGGAAATTAGGTGAGTAAATGGGAAAAGAACGGAACGCATCGTTTCCCAAAAGGCAATTACGGTTCGTATCTATTAGCTGAGAATAAAAAAAATTACTTTACTGTTTCATACGCATTCCACTGTCTCTACTTTCAAATTCACAAGTTTCAAGTAATTTTTTTCCTCCTTCCTTCTCCTTTTTCTTCTTCTTATTTGTTTCTTTTCGTTTACTTTGAAAACAATGAATGTTGAGAAAAGCATGGCCGAACAGAAACACTCACACACCCATTTCCCTTCTCCTTCCCAGACCGAAACAAATGAACATGCATCCCACCTTAGCCACTCCGACCGCAGCCTGCCAGCATGCACCATCGCCGTTTTCCTTAGCCGTGCCACCCACCTCCGCCGTTGCGCGTGGCACCACCCCAGTCACCATCCACCGTACCCCAACTGACCGTCTCCGTCACCAAACCCTCCGCCGCATGTCGCAACCTCCTACGCACATCGCCAGAAACCAATCATGGACCATTCCTTAGCCCTGACCGACCCATGTGTCGCTAACCCTCATCATGGCCTCGTACTGACTCCAGCGCAATCCCGCAAGCCTCCTGCGCCTACCTCCAAACCACCACGACCTAGCTCACCTTAAACCGCCAACTCTCCAGTGCAGTTCGCCTGCGCCCTCCCTTCCTCCCGTATACACCTCGCACGCCTCCCCAAACCCGGCTACACCCAGACCTGTGCACGCATGAGATGTGCACGAGAGCACACGTGCATGTGCTGCAAATAGTAAAAAAAGGAAAGAGAAAAAAAGGGGCAAAGAGAAGTGAAGGAGTATGGAGCAGATGGTAGTGAGAAAGTTGAAGGTTGGGTTCTGTAGAAAAATATATATATGATACGTGGCGGTGTATAGTGCTGATGTAACGACCCAGTATTTTCAACCATTCGCATCCATTATAAGTGTATAGGTAAACACTCATGCCGGAGTTGAATTTCTCAAAATACTGCGTTGTAAATAAAATTTGGCAAAACTCAGAATATACAGTAAATAAAATAATTACAGATCACAGACACAGAGTAATATAACAATACTGCAGCGGAAACAAAGGATAGTAGTTCATGAAGCTACCATATATATTTAACAGAGTTAAACAAATTACAACAGAGGTCTTGAATACAATAGATGTCTCAATACAATAATCAAATACCAGATCTGAATACATCACTGGATCGACGGAATAACTGAAAGCAGGATCGATAGATAGCTGGATCTCCAAGCGAAGCTCCAACTCCCAAGGTGAGTCTCAAATGTTGTATCACTCAGTCTGACCCGAGCGTAAAGCAAAACACAAAACACTCGAGTCAGGATTAACATTCTTATATTAATAAATCCAACTCAAGTGAAATATCAATAAAAATACAAGTAACTTAAAGGATGTTTGGGATAACCATCCCCTAAGGATCCGTTAAACTATTTACTATGTAGTAATATACGCTATATACAGTAGTGTCTAAATAAGTAAAGTATAATCATATCGGAAAATAGCGTTAAGGGGATGGAGAACCTTAACGCGGTCGGATCTTAAAATCATAATCGTAGTAAAGCTCGGTATGGTAGGTGACACGGCACAACTAGGCAATGCCAGGGTAGATATACCAATTACGCACACGGATTGATGGATACGCATAGCAGCCACTACCGTTCCACCTCGAACAACATTCCCAATCGGAGGATGGCCATCTAGTCAAATCACAAGTAAGAGTATAATATCGAAGAAATGCGTCCGAGAAGAGGTGCTACCTCACTGGTCTGAGATCGCTCCTGTTTTAGCCACCTTATTGCCAACTCACGGGAGTTGGGTCCACGTAACATACCTTAAGAACGTCGCCACCATCCTACTTCATTCTGGAATCTCCACCGCGTACACGGTTGTCAAAGTGGTTTTCGGTATCGACAGAGAGTATGTCCATATCCGATCCCGGTCTCTTTGCCAACCAATCGTTATTATAACACCGTGGTCATTTCACAATAGTTTATACTTCAAAACCAAAATATATCATTTCAAAACCCAAATTTAATACGATATCATTTCACTTCAAATATATCCATTTTTCTAAAATCATATTACTTTCCAAAGTTATAATGCTTTCAAAATCATAGTCTGGAAATCATAGTATTTTGGAAATCATAACACTTTCCTTTTTAAACAGTTTAGAAAATAAAATTTCGTTATAAAATAAATTAATTTCCTCAAATTTCACAAATCGATTCAAATTAACTCGAATTCCAAAAAAATTTAATTTAATCAAATCTCAAATCATTAGTTTCAACTCGATTTAGCTTCTAAATAAACCATTTCAATTTCGATTTCAAATACATATCTGAACCATAAATAAGTCATTTCAATTTTTATATATTTCTAAGCTTTAAATATTCATCATTTCAAAACTAAACTCGATAAATTTATATACATATTAAATTCACTTTACAATTATTTAGTTTTGAAATATTGACTTAATCATTTCCATAACATCTAAATACAATTTCAATTTACAATTTAAATAAACAACAGATCTCATTTAAATATTTATACGTTTGAAATATCCATTTAAGTCACCCTTTCAAATTTCAAGTTGAAAATCACTTCTTTAAATGTTCAAATTCAATACATTTCACATCAAACTTATTTAAGTATAATTCTTAAATAAATATAATTTCAATCAATTTCAAATTATTATAAATTCTATATTTGAAAATATAGATATTAAATAAATACTTAAACATATTATTTATCAACTTTATTAAATCAACTTTAATAAATCTTTAAAACCAATATTTATCAAAACCATATTTTCTCTTCAAAACCATAGAAATCATTTACAAAACGTTTATATATAGACCAACGGTGCCTGTATATAATTTTCTATCCTATGGTCAAGTGATACGGATATTTATCATTTCAATCCGCAATTTAAAACATATTCGGGTATATATCTTTTTAACCCGAAATCCCAAATTCAATTCAATTGAAAATCGCTTGGGTTTATCATTTCAACCCATAACGATTTCCTCCTATTCTACAGATCGTTCGGGTATGTATCATTTCAACCCATAGTGATTCTATACTAATAGGGAACTTGCAGAGTGATAACAGATATGATAATAAAATAACAACCGAAACAGGCATATATCAACAATATAAATAACAGATAATGGTGTCGGATGTCATAGGTGAACAGATACAGATAATGACATATATAACAATGTAAATAACTAACATCAGCATATTTTAATTGACATTTCAATTGAAATCAAACTTAATAAATATAAGAACATTAATCGTGAGTGATTGCTCACCTTTCGAGGTTAGAGAGTTTCGACAGTGAGATTAGTTACAAACCAAGCACGAATTCCAAAACGAAGCAAGATTGGTACGAATTCGAAGCAAAGCATGATGGAAATGAGTTCGACGAACAAAGCTTGATAAACTGAAAATCAGAACAACAAAATCAGTTTGGTAGAACGGAAAATATTTATATATTTATATTTATTTTCAAATCAATATTAATTTAAACACATATTAAATTAAATATATATATATATTTATATTTCAAAATCATTGGTTTAAATAAACACATAAATAAAACAACATATCTATATTATATATGTATACATATATACAAAAAATGCAAAATACACACATATGTGGTGTGTGTCGGGTGCATCGTCCTACTGATTGTCTTATCAACATTTTGTCTACATATCACTGCTACGAGGTTTTTGGTTTGTCTACCCTTACATCCGTTCAACTAAAGTACTTACATTTTGCTGGTGACCTGGCTATTACTATGCTTATAAAACAACTCGCAAAACATGTCCACATATACTATCTTCCATAACATTTTACCTTAGTCTTCCCACTATATTTACATGATCAAGTTTATACTATCTTCAAAACAATACTGTAATACATAAACTAAAATATCTTATTTAAAAGCCAATACCAAATCAAACAGCTTCTCAGCTATGGAAATAACCCAATATATATGCATACTGTATTAAAATCAATACTTATATAAATGGATAGATATATAACTAACCCAGACTCTATACATTATACTGATAACTTAAAATTAAAACACATACTTTACTGGAAAAAGTTATAGAAACCTAAACATATTATATATATAAATACTTTAGACACTGATATATATATATATATAAACTTTCTTTCCAACAATACAAAACAGGAAAGACTAAGAAATGTATGCAAACATACCACGACACACAACATACAATCTTAGTTAAGCTATATACATATAACTGCTATGCAAAAATTTAGAAAAACATATTTAATACCTTATCTATAATATAAAATACTATAACTTATAAAATATTCAGACTTTATATATATACTCTTATGCATAATATGAATAAACTATTATACATAATAGATATCCTGATATAAAACTTATAGTTTAAATCCAATGTGAAAAATACAAAACTCACGTATAATATATATAACGATTTAAAAACAATATTTAAATAAGCAAATACATATAACATAATACATATGACCTAATGTATAGGAAAATGGACTATAAACATTTATTATAACGAAAATATAAAACGAAACTTGTTATATTTATATAAAAATCTTATAACAGACCAACCTGTATAAATAAAAAGGACACCGAGACTCGGCTGAAGATCACAGCGACTAGGGAAGTGCGAGACGCAATCGGCGAAGGAAGGAGCAAGGCCAAGATGCAGCCGGCTGAACCGATGAGATGATCAAGGCTCGGCAATGGTGGAGGTGTCGAGTTGAGGCAGTGAAGTCGGAGCGGGAAGTGGCGGCAGAGGGACATGAACGTGGGAGGGTGAGATCGGCGCGGTGATGGAGGGGAATGGGTAATGTCTCGGTGGGGTTGTGATTGGCATGGGTTGTGAGGAGGAGCTGGAGGTGTGGCTGTGGCCGTGGGTAGAGGTTGGGTCGAACGGGTCTTGGTGAAACATGGGTCGAAGGCTGGAGCCTGATGATGAGATAGCCGAGGCGGAGGTTATGACGTCAGTGGGTGGGCTGGAAGGCCGAAGTGAACAAAGTGATGATGCGAGGTGTTGCGAGCTTGGGCTCGGCAGGAGCTGGTGGGGAGAGCGAGTGGAGGCGTTTCACGGTGGAGGGTGGCGGATGGCAAGCGTAGGGCGTGATGGTAGGCGTAGGGTAGGGGTTGGTTGGGTGGAGGCTTTCACGGCATGGGTTAGATCTGGGTTGGGTGTGGAAATTGGCAGCGAGTATGATGGAGTAGGCAATGATAAATTAAAACAAACAGGGGAAAGGCAAAATGGTCTACAACATTTACAATTTAAAATATAATATCCCCCACGAACCGTTCAAAGGAAATAAATGGTCAGAGAAGAAAACTGGAAATGAAAGGCAAAACTATCAAAAAGAATTTGAACGAACAAAATGTATGAACCAAAACACACTTTATTTAAAAGGGTAAAAAGTCAGAGAATATCAAAGGTTAATAACCAATGGTTATATAAATTTTTAGCCGTTGGGCAAATGAATGGGCACAAAAGTTTGAAGACTCGAACTAGTACCGCTACGATAATCGTTTTACTGATTTCGTGGCGTATCCGATCCCAAAATATACAAATGAATATACTTTGGAGATCAGCATGACGAGACGATCAAAACGGTATACAGATGTCAGTGGTACGACCATCCGATCAAAAGTCGAAAATCGGTACCGAAAATGCTGCTATTTTAACAGAAATAAGATAAACGGAGCAACAGAAGTCCAAATTTGACGAAACGAAAGATGACATCTCACTCAGAAGATGATTTACAAATTTTCTATGTAAAAATATTTAGGTTTGGAAAACATTTTATTATCACCTATTTTTAACTGATTAAATTGAAGTAAATTTACGCGCGAAATAAATTTTCATATTTTCCGACGAAAATTTACCAGTTGTTATGTTTAATTAGACGCGTTCCAAATATCAAATTTATATTTCAAAATTTTATTGTTTAAAATTTCACACAATTCAATTAATTAAATAAATAAAACCACTGAAATTTACGGGTCGTTACACTCTCCCCCACTCAAAACTTTTCGTCCCCGAAAAGGAAGAAGGTAGGAGAATAGAAACAACCAGAAAGAAATTAGATTGAAATACAAATAAACAATTAAATTAACCGTATGAATTTCAAATAATATTTTACAATCAAGTTATTCTCAATTAAATATTTATCCAAGAATTTTGGCTTCAGTTTATAATTGAAATCATCTTAAATCTAAAATTTAAGAATTTAAATCTCCGATTTACTTCAAACAATTTAGAGATATATATAATATATTTATATCAAATCAAATTTAAATTTTAAAATCAGATACCTGTATATATATATCTACATCAAATTATACTGAAGAAATTCAAATCGAATATATATTTTTTTTTCAAAACAAAACCATAGCAAAGCTACAGAATAGTCTCTCCACTTCGAAACTCGAAAATGAATGTCGATGATGCGGCCGTCATCACCGAAATTATTTTCCAGCGACAAAGAGAAGAGCACTGATTTAAACATTTAAAATTCTTTGAAAACCATTTTATTCGAAAATACTTTAAATAATATACATTTTTGGACTTTAAAACAAAGTTTGAAATCACCAGAAATTTAATTCTTAAATCTTCGATTTTTAAATTCATTTCAATTCCAAATAAATTTATAACCAATAGTCATTTTGCAATAGTCAATGACTTACAAACAATAAAATGATAATCAAATATTATCATTTTCAACAACCAAATTATTTAACTTTTAACTCCAGAAAATTTTCTTATATATTTATAATATAATCATACCAATTTATTTCATTTATCAATTTGAAAGATTATTTTGTGTCAGTTTGCTCTATTCAAGTGTTTTGGAAATCCTATCGATAGCGTTGATCAGACGAATCGATCGAAAATCCAAACCATCATCAACAACTCAAACAACACAATATATAAAACATTTTAATATTAATACAAATACCAATACACTCCCTCACACGATGATTCCAGAATTGGATTCCGACAAAAGGATAGAGATCCAAATATAGAGGGACTCTAATCAAAGAGAATTCTAATCTAAAATAGATAGGCTCGAAACGAAGGTTAAATGATTGCATTTCAAACAGGAAGATGGATAAACTTGTATAAATCGCGGGTAACCTTAACTGGGTCAACCGTGACTTCATAGATAAGATCGATGTAGAATTCTGAAACAAATCGACCTTCGATTACCAGAGGTCGAATTCGGGTATAGCATAAGATAGCAGCATCGTAAACCGAGGATACAGAAATCTCCGGTGAATCAATACCGATTGTAAAGGAGTTTCACCCCAGTACAATTTATTTGAAGATTGGCGAGACCGCCGATTTTTATTCTAGAGACCATTCGAAGCGGAGTTATGGGATACTCCAAAATCAAAAGACACGAATAGGGGAGACACGAATGGACTTTGGAACCGAAGTGAACGTTCCAAAATTCAAAGGAACTGAGTCAAAGAAGAAGGAATTCAAGCTCGAACGAAAGTGATTCTGTAATTGAATTTACTACATATGCTGAGTTTTGCCTAAAACCAGAGCTCTGATACCAAATGTAACGACCCAGTATTTTCAACCATTCGCATCCATTATAAGTGTATAGGTAAACACTCATGCCGGAGTTGAATTGCTCAAAATACTGCGTTGTAAATAAAATTTGGCAAAACTCAGAATATACAGTAAATAAAATAATTACAGATCACAGATACAGAGTAATATAACAATACTGCAGCGGAAACAAAGGATAGTAGTTCATGAAGCTACCATATATATTTAACAGAGTTAAACAAATTACAACAGAGGTCTCGAATACAATAGATGTCTCAATACAATAATCAAATACCAGATCTGAATACATCACTGGATCGACGGAATAACTGAAAGCAGGATCGATAGATAGCTGGATCTCCAAGCGAAGCTCCAACTCCCAAGGTGAGTCTCAAATGCTGTATCACTCAGTCTGACCCGAGCGTAAAGCAAAACACAAAACACTCGAGTCAGGATTAACATTCTTATATTAATAAATCCAACTCAAGTGAAATATCAACAAAAATACAAGTAACTTAAAGGATGTTTGGGATAACCATCCCCTAAGGATCCGTTAAACTATTTACTATGTAGTAATATACGCTATATACAGTAGTGTCTAAATAAGTAAAGTATAATCATATCGGAAAATAGCGTTAAGGGGATGGAGAACCTTAACGCGGTCGGATCTTAAAATCATAATCGTAGTAAAGCTCGGTATGGTAGGTGACACGGCACAACTAGGCAATGCCAGGGTAGATATACCAATTACGCACACGGACTGATGGATACGCATAGCAGCCACTACCGTTCCACCTCGAACAACATTCCCAATCGGAGGATGGCCATCTAGTCAAATCACAAGTAAGAGTATAATATCGAAGAAATGCGTCCGAGAAGAGGTGCTACCTCACTGGTCCGAGATCGCTCCTGTTTTAGCCACCTTATTGCCAACTCACGGGAGTTGGGTCCACGTAACATACCTTAAGAACGTCGCCACCATCCTACTTCATTCTGGAATCTCCACCGCGTACACGGTTGTCAAAGTGGTTTTCGGTATCGACAGAGAGTATGTCCATATCCGATCCCGGTCTCTTTGCCAACCAATCGTTATTATAACACCGTGGTCATTTCACAATAGTTTATACTTCAAAACCAAAATATATCATTTCAAAACCCAAATTTAATACGATATCATTTCACTTCAAATATATCCATTTTTTTTTAAAATCATATTACTTTCCAAAGTTATAATGCTTTCAAAATCATAGTCTGGAAATCATAGTATTTTGGAAATCATAACACTTTCCTTTTTAAACAGTTTAGAAAATAAAATTTCGTTATAAAATAAATTAATTTCCTCAAATTTCACAAATCGATTCAAATTAACTCGAATTCCAAAAAAATTTAATTTAATCAAATCTCAAATCATTAGTTTCAACTCGATTCAGCTTCTAAATAAACCATTTCAATTTCGATTTCAAATACATATCTGAACCATAAATAAGTCATTTCAATTTTTATATATTTCTAAGCTTTAAATATTCATCATTTCAAAACTAAACTCGATAAATTTATATACATATCAAATTCACTTTACAATTATTTAGTTTTGAAATATTGACTTAATCATTTCCATAACATCTAAATACAATTTCAATTTACAATTTAAATAAACAACAGATCTCATTTAAATATTTATACGTTTGAAATATCCATTTAAGTCACCCTTTCAAATTTCAAGTTGAAAATCACTTCTTTAAATGTTCAAATTCAATACATTTCACATCAAACTTATTTAAGTATAATTCTTAAATAAATATAATTTCAATCAATTTCAAATTATTATAAATTCTATATTTGAAAATATAGATATTAAATAAATACTTAAACATATTATTTATCAACTTTATTAAATCAACTTTAATAAATCTTTAAAATCAATATTTATCAAAACCATATTTTCTCTTCAAAACCATAGAAATCATTTACAAAACGTTTATATATAGACCAACGGTGCCTGTATATAATTTTCTATCCTATGGTCAAGTGATACGGATATTTATCATTTCAATCCGCAATTTAAAACATATTCGGGTATATATCTTTTCAACCCGAAATCCCAAATTCAATTCAATTGAAAATCGCTTGGGTTTATACTTTCAACCCATAACGATTTCCTCCTATTCTACAGATCGTTCGGGTATGTATCATTTCAACCCATAGTGATTCTATACTAATAGGGAACTTGCAGAGTGATAACAGATATGATAATAAAATAACAACAGAAACAGGCATATATCAACAATATAAATAACAGATAATGGTGTCGGATGTCATAGGTGAACAGATACAGATAATGACATATATAACAATGTAAATAACTAACATCAGCATATTTCAATTGACATTTCAATTGAAATCAAACTTAATAAATATAAGAACATTAATCGTGAGTGATTGCTCACCTTTCGAGGTTAGAGAGTTTCGACAGTGAGATTAGTTACAAACCAAGCACGAATTCCAAAACGAAGCAAGATTGGTACGAATTCGAAGCAAAGCATGATGGAAATGAGTTCGACGAACAAAGCTTGATAAACTGAAAATCAGAACAACAAAATCAGTTTGGTAGAACGGAAAATATTTATATATTTATATTTATTTTCAAATCAATATTAATTTAAACACATATTAAATTAAATATATATATATATTTATATTTCAAAATCATTGGTTTAAATAAACACATAAATAAAACAACATATCTATATTATATATGTATACATATATACAAAAAATGCAAAATACACACATATGTGGTGTGTGTCGGGTGCATCGTCCTACTGATTGTCTTATCAACATTTTGTCTACATATCACTGCTACGAGGTTTTTGGTTTGTCTACCCTTACATCCGTTCAACTAAAGTACTTACATTTTGCTGGTGACCTGGCTATTACTATGCTTATAAAACAACTCGCAAAACATGTCCACATATACTATCTTCCATAACATTTTACCTTAGTCTTCCCACTATATTTACATGATCAAGTTTATACTATCTTCAAAACAATACTGTAATACATAAACTAAAATATCTTATTTAAAAGCCAATACCAAATCAAACAGCTTCTCAGCTATGAAATAACCCAATATATATGCATACTGTATTAAAATCAATACTTATATAAATGGATAGATATATAACTAACCCAGACTCTATACATTATACTGATAACTTAAAATTAAAACACATACTTTACTGGAAAAAGTTATAGAAACCTAAACATATTATATATATAAATACTTTAGACACTGATATATATATATATATATAAACTTTCTTTCCAACAATACAAAACATGAAAGACTAAGAAATGTATGCAAACATACTACGACACACAACATACAATCTTAGTTAAGCTATATACATATAACTGCTATGCAAAAATTTAGAAAAACTGTAACGACCCGCCATTTTGAACCATTCGCATCCATTATAAGTGTATAGGTAGACACTCATGCCGGAGTTGAATTGCTCAAAATACCGCGTTGTTAATTTAAATTGGCAAAACTGAACATATATAGTGAATAAATAATCACAGATCACAGACATAGAGTAATAATTGCAGCGGAAATAAAAGAGATAGTAGTTCATGAAGCTACTATATGAATATTAAAATACATCAGAGTTTACAACAGAAGAGTAATACGATACATCAGAGTTAAACCAGATACAACGGAAGAGTAACACGATACATCAGACACAAATCAGAATACATCACTGAAATCATCGAATACTGAAAGCTGGATAGATGGCTGGATCTTCAAGCAAAGCTCCAACTCCAAAGGTGAGTCTCGAAAGCTGAACCACTCAGTCTGACCCGAGCGTAAAGCAAAAACACAAGACACTCGAGTCAGGATTAACATTCTTATATTAATAAATCCAACTCAAGTGAAATAGCAATTGAAATACAAGTAACTCAAAGGATGTTTGGAATAACCATCCTTTAAGGATCCGTTAAACTATCTACTATGTAGTAGTGTACGATAAGTAGATAATGTCTATCAGTAATATAAAGATATCAAAATAGCGTTAAGTCATGGCCCATTCCACCCTTAACACATTTTTATTCCCACAAGCATATACAAGACCGTAGTTTCCCCAAAACCGGAAGTCACCAGAGGGCAATCCATATACTCAAGGTACAAAACAAATTCGTAGTGGTCGCGCATAAATGGAATACAAGTATGACAAGGCACATGAGGCTATACCCAAGGTAGTGATACTACCGTTCGCCTGATCCGGACTGGTGAGAACGCAACGCCGCAGCGCCCGCAACACCGTGAGACAACACTCCCAAAATCAAGGGTGCGCACCAATCAATCACAAAGTAAAAGAATAGTTTACGAAGAAGTGTGTCCACTTGAGGTATCAATCCTCCATTGGCCCGGCACAGCTCCTGTTTTAGTCATTTCCAATTTGACACAAGTGTCAAGGCTATCCATCATCGTTCTCTTTCTTCAGTCAACACGTACATCATTCCAACCACTTCATTCTGGATCATCACTCCGCGAATAGTTATTAAAGTGGTTTTCGGTTTAGATAGAGAGTATATCCATAACCGAATTCCGGTCTCTTTAATAACCTTCCGTAATTATTACACCGATTGGTCGTTTATTTATTTCAAAACCAAATCAATTTCAATTTCAATTCGTAAATCAATATTTCATTTGTCTTTCTAAACCAATTTCCGAAATTTTACGTTTCAAAACTTCCAAATCATCATTTCAAAATCTTATAATTCAATATCAATTTCTATTTAAAAACAATTCAAATATTGATTCAAATTCGTACAAAAGTTTCATTTCGAAATCATTTAAATCAATTTAGTTTTAACATTCAAATCAATTTACATTCATTTATCAATTTCATCCAATATCGTTAAATTAATTTATCATTCAAAACAATTTCTATTTAAATTTCCAATTCATTAAATCCATTCTTACCTTCAAATTCATTAAATCAAAATTTACAATTTTGAATTAAACTAAATTCGTCAAATCAATTCTTTAAATTACAAGTCTTACCTTAATTCCAAAAATATCACATTTTCATTTCTTGTTAAAGAAATTCAATTTCACTTATTTACTTTCTTAAATAATTTTCCAAAACTTAATTAATAACGAAAACTCAATTTCAATTATTTACGAAGTAAAATCCACTTATTCAAAAGTTCAATTTCTTTATTAAAGAATTCAATTCAATTTAATCATTAAATAATTCAATCTTATTTAATTATTAAATAATTCAAAACTTAATTATTAAATAATTTCAAAGTTTAATAATTTCAAACTTAATTATAATTTCAAACTTAATTCAATCATTTCTCAAATTAAACATCATTCTTCATCAATTACATTGTTAATATTTTGTTTCATATTATTAAATAACAACATTTTCCTTTCATTAAAATTCGAATTTCAACTTCATTTTGAAACCATATTATTTTCAAATAAAATCTTCATTTTAATTTTAAATCAATTTATTTGACCAATCGGGTTTTATTTAATTCTCTATATCCAAGGTCAAAGTTCAATTTGGGTATTTATCATTTCAACCCGATTCCAATTCAATTCAAAATCAAAGCATATCAAAGGGAACTTGCAGTGTGATAACTGGGATGGTGTCAAAGTAAATAAACAAGCAATAATAACAATCAATAACAATCCAATAATCAATTCAAATAATCCCGAAATAACCGTATTAATTCGCATTGTTATTTGTACGAATTAATATAATTATTTCTAGAATCTACACTATCATTTCATGTAGATTAAAGATTATTACATTACGGTTTTTCACTTGTCATTCAATTCAATTTTACACTACAACAATTAATCCAACATACGTTCAACAGTTCAAAGTGTAATTATCACTATTTTACATGTCGATTAATTTAACAGTTCAAAGGGGTCATATTATACAAATGTCAATTAATCAAATTTAACATTTAATTATCCTATATCAAGTTCAATTGCATACTATTTATCATTTTAACATTAACAATTTAACGTCCAATATAAACATCAACAATCAATCAATTATCAGCCAAACTATATTATCATCGCATAAATAATTAACAGATAATGGTGTCAGATGTCATAGGTGAACTGATACAGGTAATAGCATATATAACAGTGTAATTAACTAACAGTAGCCTATTTCAATTGTCGTTTCAATTGAAATCAAATTTAATAAATAAAAGAACGTTAATCGTGAGTGAGTGCTCACCTTCCGAGGCTAGAGAGTTCGACAAGGAAATGGGCTACGAATCCATGCACGAATCTCAAAGAACAAGATTGGAACGAATTGGACGAATAGAGCTGGTAAATAGAGGTCGATGACAAATAGATCAGAAACTGTCTGATGTAGACATAAAAATATATGATTCTAACATATTATTTTTCTAACCAGTATAAATTTTGAAACTCATTGAAATTGTGTATACATATGTTTTCAAACATCATAGTTTTACCCTAAAACACATATATAAATTAACGTATATACATTATATATTTTGAAAATAAATATTTGTATATACCTATTTAAAATCAACATACTTCAAACATATGTACTTATAAACAAGACTACAAAATATATATACTGACAATAATAATTTACATATATAAAGATAGACATCGATATGCGAACTATTAATATACATCAACATATCCATACATATGCTTAACTCGATCATGCACAGCTGACGCATGTTATACTTTAAACAATATATGTCAGTCGAAAGTCAAACCATGTGTACTTCTATAAAAACCTATATGATTTAATATATATGTCAAAGCTAATGCGCAAACCTTTATAAGAAAACTTATACTATTAATATATATGTGTATATCTGAAAACAACACTTACCTATGCTATTACGTGATTTTATATATTTACACTATATTTTGAAACACTACCCATATACTTAGGAATATACAAATGTAAATCATAAATATAAACATTCGTACATACTAGATTTTTAAAATTTAAAGAATACAACTTAATATATTTACTTATAAACAATTATATAATAGTAATCAAAACAGCACTATCATATAATATATGCATTTATATGCAACAGCAACATTTTTAATAACTCATCTAAAATATAAAGTGCTATAACATATATGAGCTAACATAAAATTCGAGAATATACATATATTAAATTCAACTATGCAGACGTTGGTAACTTTTATAACTAAGTTATGCAGACATATTACAGGCTATATATATATGTGTGACAGTTTCCAATTCATATACTTTTCTATAGAACAGAACTTATACAAAATTATATATACTAGTTTATATAATAACAAACAATATTAAAACACTTTTAAACCAACAAAAGAAAACCTGGAAAACATCTTTACAGTAAACAATTTGTATATGGTAGAGAATAAACTAAATATATATTTAACTACTTACAATATATATTGTCTACACACATGACTGAGATCGGTTGAAGTCAAGGGGAGAGGAGGAGAGAACAGTCGATGCAGGCGAGGGGAGAAGAAGAGAGTGGGAACGGTTGCCGAGGCCAGCGGCGATGGTTGACGGCAGCTCACAGAGGGAAAAGGAGGTCTGGAATTTGCGGGCTGGAATGCGTTGTGGAGATGAAGGCGAGGCTTATGGGCTGCTTGTTTGCTGTCGGCGCTCGGTGGGTGAGGGCTTCTCATACGGTGGTACAAAGTGGCATGCCGAGTATTTTGCATGCTGACGTGAGGCATGTGGAGGTCTGTTGCTCGCTCGGGTGGGGAAAGGAGGTACGGGGCGGAGGGCAGTGCGGGTAGATCACGGTTGCTGTTGGGTTGGTGGGTGGTAGCAGTGCACCCATGGGCAGAAGGATTCGGTTAGAGAGGAGGAGGAGGTGCCTCGACTTTAGGCTAACGAACTGCTGTGGGGAATGGAGCTTGGGTGGAGACAACGGCCATGGCTACGGCCGGGCGGAAGATGGGAGGAAGGAGGGAAGCTCGGGTCGAAGTGGTGAATTGTGTGGTGGTGCGGCTTTGGTTAGAAGGTGATGGAGAGAGGGTGGTCTCGGCTGTAAAAATTTTACAAATATTTTTTTTATTAACCATGGCCGAAAAAGAAAAGTAAGAGGGGTTGGATACCAGAGGCACAGCTAAAATGGAGAGATGGATTGATATTGAGATAGCCTGGTAGGAAGAAGAACAGGTTCACAAGAAATAAATGCAGCAGTAAAACGTTGCATTGTGTTCATCTTATTTTTAAATAAACAAGAACGGAGAAAATGAAAATTTATTATTTTGCTTGGGACACACGCTTAAATGTTGAAAAGGCACAGAGAAGAAAAGGCACAGAAAAGTTAACGGTCACAATTAAATGTACCATTACTACGCACGGTTTATTGTATCCAACGCATACCGGGCCTCCAAATACAGAAATAAATATAGCGTTGAGATCAGTCCGTCGAGATGATCAAAACGGTATATAGATATTAGTGGTACGATTGAATTATAAAAATTCGAATTTTCTACTAGCGGAAAATGCAAGAAAAACGCTGAAAAATAAGATCGACGGAGCCAAAGATGTCCGAATTTGGAAAAACGACAAACTGACATCTTGCTCAGAAGATGGTTTAGAATTTTTCTATGTAAAAATATTTAGGTTTCGGAAACATTTTATTTTCATCGCTTTTTAACTGATTAAATTGAAGTGAATTTACGCGCGAAATAAACTTTCGTATTTTCGGACGAAAATTTACCCGTCGCTATGTTTAACTAGACGTATTCCAAATATTAAGTTTTTATTTCAAAATTTTATCGTTTAAAATTTCGCAAAATTTCAACTAATTACGTTATTAAAAACGGTTGAAATTTACGGGTCGTTACACTCTCCCCCACTCAAAACTTTTCGTCCCCGAAAAGGAACGAGGTAGGAGAATAGAAACAACCAAAAAGAAAAACAGATTTGAAATACAAAATAACCATTAATTTAAACCATATAAATTCAAATTTAAACTAATTGATATTCAATAATTGATTTAATCCATTTGATTTCACTAAAATCAATCTCAACTATTTATGAATTCATTATCTTATTATCCCATTTTCTTCAATTTACAATTTCTAAAACCATAAATTTGAATAGTCTTTTATTATAATCATATTTTCTTCAACAATTTTAAATTCTTCTTTATTCCAAATTATTGTTAAATTTATTCTAGTTAATATATCTTACTCACATATATTTAACCCATATAAATTAATTTAAAACATAAAGATTTCGATTTAAATTAATTTACATCTATTAATTTCTTTTAAATTCAAGGTATTTTCATAAGTTGATCTAATTTCAATTTATTAATTAACCTTCAAAACAAAATTTATTTTCAATTATCTTATTGTTCTATTTATCTCTATTAGCATAATTAAAATTCGAGTGTATAACAATTGTTATAACCACCCAAATTTTATTTATAAATTCAATTTATATTATATATATTATCCAATTACATATTCAACCCTGAATGATTTTTGTAAGTTGTATTAGAATGCAGTTGAACAATATACAAATAAAAATTTTCCCAATTCAATTATTCAAGTTTAAATATTTATTCCAAATTTTAGTTTCATTTATAATTGAAAACATCCTTTAACAAAATTTAAGAATTAGATTTCCGATTAACTTTAAACAACTTAGAGATATATAATATATTTATATCAAATCAAATTAAATTTTAAAATAAGATACTTATATATATATATATATAAATCAAATTATACTGAAGAAATTCAAATCAAAATATTTTTTCAAAACAAACCGTAGCAAAGCTACAGAATAGTATCTCCACTTCAAAACTCGAAAATGAACGTCGATGATGCGGCCGCCATCACCGAAATTATTTTCCAGCGACAAAGAGAAGAGTACTGATTTCAACATTTAAAATTCTTTGGAAACGATTTCTATTCGAAAATACTTTCAATAATATATACTTTAAAATTTTAAATCCAAAGTTCGAAATCATCGAAAACTAAATTCTCAAATTTCTGAATTAAATTTATTTCAAATTCCAAATCAATTTATAAACCGTATTTATAAATTTATTTAGAACAATAAATGATAATCAAATATTATCATTTCAAACAAACAATTTAATTAACCTATTAAATTCCAGAAAATTTTACTTATATATCTATAGTAAAATCATACAATTTCATTTATCAAATTTGAAAAATAATATTGTGTCAGTTTGCTCTGTTCAGGTGTTTTGGAAATCCTATCGATAGCGCTGATCAGACGAATCGATCGGAAACCCAAATCACATCAACAACTCAAACAACACAATATATAAAACATTTAATATTAATTTACAAACACATTTCTTTGCTCGATGATACAGGAATGAATTTTCAAAATAAGGATAGGGTTTCAAATTTTGATGGACTCAAACCAAAGAGAATTTTGATTCGAAGATAAGTTCGAAACAAGATATGATGATTAATAGCAAAGTAGAAAGATTGATAAGTTTATATAAATCGCGGGCAACCTTAACCGGGTCAACCGTAGCTTCAGGAATAAGATCAATGCTGAATTCCGAGGCAAATCAACATCCAATCTCGAGAAATAGAATTCAGGTATAGTAGGAGATAGATAGCATCGTAAACCGAGGATACAGAAATCTCCGGTAAATCAATGCCTATTATAAAGGAGTTTTGCTCCTTTACGAATCATTTGAAGTTTGGCGAGACCGCCGATTCATTATAAGGGTCATTCGAAGTGGAGTTATGAGATGCTCCAGAATTGAAAGAAGACGAATAGTGAGGGACACGAATGAAATTTGGAACCGTAGGGAACGTTCCAAAATTCAAAGAAATTGAGTCAAGGGAAGAGATTGAAACTTGAATGAGAGTGATTCTGTAAATACATTTACCCCATATGTTAAGTTTTGCCTAGAGCAACCAAAGCTCTGATACCAACTGTAACGACCCGCCATTTTGAACCATTCGCATCCATTATAAGTGTATAGGTAGACACTCATGCCGGAGTTGAATTGCTCAAAATACCGCGTTGTTAATTTAAATTGGCAAAACTGAACATATATAGTGAATAAATAATCACAGATCACAGACACAGAGTAATAATTGCAGCGGAAATAAAAGAGATAGTAGTTCATGAAGCTACTATATGAATATTAAAATACATCAGAGTTTACAACAGAAGAGTAATACGATACATCAGAGTTAAACCAGATACAACGGAAGAGTAACACGATACATCAGACACAAATCAGAATACATCACTGAAATCATCGAATACTGAAAGCTGGATAGATGGCTGGATCTTCAAGCAAAGCTCCAACTCCAAAGGTGAGTCTCGAAAGCTGAACCACTCAGTCTGACCCGAGCGTAAAGCAAAAACACAAGACACTCGAGTCAGGATTAACATTCTTATATTAATAAATCCAACTCAAGTGAAATAGCAATTGAAATACAAGTAACTCAAAGGATGTTTGGAATAACCATCCTTTAAGGATCCGTTAAACTATCTACTATGTAGTAGTGTACGATAAGTAGATAATGTCTATCAGTAATATAAAGATATCAAAATAGCGTTAAGTCATGGCCCATTCCACCCTTAACACATTTTTATTCCCACAAGCATATACAAGACCGTAGTTTCCCCAAAACCGGAAGTCACCAGAGGGCAATCCATATACTCAAGGTACAAAACAAATTCGTAGTGGTCGCGCATAAATGGAATACAAGTATGACAAGGCACATGAGGCTATACCCAAGGTAGTGATACTACCGTTCGCCTGATCCGGACTGGTGAGAACGCAACGCCGCAGCGCCCGCAACACCGTGAGACAACACTCCCAAAATCAAGGGTGCGCACCAATCAATCACAAAGTAAAAGAATAGTTTACGAAGAAGTGTGTCCACTTGAGGTATCAATCCTCCATTGGCCCGGCACAGCTCCTGTTTTAGTCATTTCCAATTTGACACAAGTGTCAAGGCTATCCATCATCGTTCTCTTTCTTCAGTCAACACGTACATCATTCCAACCACTTCATTCTGGATCATCACTCCGCGAATAGTTATTAAAGTGGTTTTCGGTTTAGATAGAGAGTATATCCATAACCGAATTCCGGTCTCTTTAATAACCTTCCGTAATTATTACACCGATTGGTCGTTTATTTATTTCAAAACCAAATCAATTTCAATTTCAATTCGTAAATCAATATTTCATTTGTCTTTCTAAACCAATTTCCGAAATTTTACGTTTCAAAACTTCCAAATCATCATTTCAAAATCTTATAATTCAATATCAATTTCTATTTAAAAACAATTCAAATATTGATTCAAATTCGTACAAAAGTTTCATTTCGAAATCATTTAAATCAATTTAGTTTTAACATTCAAATCAATTTACATTCATTTATCAATTTCATCCAATATCGTTAAATTAATTTATCATTCAAAACAATTTCTATTTAAATTTCCAATTCATTAAATCCTTTCTTACCTTCAAATTCATTAAATCAAAATTTACAATTTTGAATTAAACTAAATTCGTCAAATCAATTCTTTAAATTACAAGTCTTACCTTAATTCCAAAAATATCACATTTTCATTTCTTGTTAAAGAAATTCAATTTCACTTATTTACTTTCTTAAATAATTTTCCAAAACTTAATTAATAACGAAAACTCAATTTCAATTATTTACGAAGTAAAATCCACTTATTCAAAAGTTCAATTTCTTTATTAAAGAATTCAATTCAATTTAATCATTAAATAATTCAATCTTATTTAATTATTAAATAATTCAAAACTTAATTATTAAATAATTTCAAAGTTTAATAATTTCAAACTTAATTATAATTTCAAACTTAATTCAATCATTTCTCAAATTAAACATCATTCTTCATCAATTACATTGTTAATATTTTGTTTCATATTATTAAATAACAACATTTTCCTTTCATTAAAATTCGAATTTCAACTTCATTTTGAAACCATATTATTTTCAAATAAAATCTTCATTTTAATTTTAAATCAATTTATTTGACCAATCGGGTTTTATTTAATTCTCTATATCCAAGGTCAAAGTTCAATTTGGGTATTTATCATTTCAACCCGATTTTAATTCAATTCAAAATCAAAGCATATCAAAGGGAACTTGCAGTGTGATAACTGGGATGGTGTCAAAGTAAATAAACAAGCAATAATAACAATCAATAACAATCCAATAATCAATTCAAATAATCCCGAAATAACCGTATTAATTCGCATTGTTATTTGTACGAATTAATATAATTATTTCTAGAATCTACACTATCATTTCATATAGATTAAAGATTATTACATTACGGTTTTTCACTTGTCATTCAATTCAATTTTACACTACAACAATTAATCCAACATACGTTCAACAGTTCAAAGTGTAATTATCACTATTTTACATGTCGATTAATTTAACAGTTCAAAGGGGTCATATTATACAAATGTCAATTAATCAAATTTAACATTTAATTATCCTATATCAAGTTCAATTGCATACTATTTATCATTTTAACATTAACAATTTAACGTCCAATATAAACATCAACAATCAATCAATTATCAGCCAAACTATATTATCATCGCATAAATAATTAACAGATAATGGTGTCAGATGTCATAGGTGAACTGATACAGGTAATAGCATATATAACAGTGTAATTAACTAACAGTAGCCTATTTCAATTGTCGTTTCAATTGAAATCAAATTTAATAAATAAAAGAACGTTAATCGTGAGTGAGTGCTCACCTTCCGAGGCTAGAGAGTTCGACAAGGAAATGGGCTACGAATCCATGCACGAATCTCAAAGAACAAGATTGGAACGAATTGGACGAATAGAGCTGGTAAATAGAGGTCGATGACAAATAGATCAGAAACTGTCTGATGTAGACATAAAAATATATGATTCTAACATATTATTTTTCTAACCAGTATAAATTTTGAAACTCATTGAAATTGTGTATACATATGTTTTCAAACATCATAGTTTTACCCTAAAACACATATATAAATTAACGTATATACATTATATATTTTGAAAATAAATATTTGTATATACCGATTTAAAATCAACATACTTCAAACATATGTACTT
Source organism: Allium fistulosum (assembly GCA_030737815.1). Classification (NCBI taxonomy): domain Eukaryota; kingdom Viridiplantae; phylum Streptophyta; class Magnoliopsida; order Asparagales; family Amaryllidaceae; genus Allium; species Allium fistulosum. The sequence goes on along the minus strand of CM060904.1, from coordinate 1,249,260,456 downwards.
ATAAACAAGACTACAAAATATATATACTGACAATAATAATTTACATATATAAAGATAGACATCGATATGCGAACTATTAATATACATCAACATATCCATACATATGCTTAACTCGATCATGCACAGCTGACGCATGTTATACTTTAAACAATATATGTCAGTCGAAAGTCAAACCATGTGTACTTCTATAAAAACCTATATGATTTAATATATATGTCAAAGCTAATGCGCAAACCTTTATAAGAAAACTTATACTATTAATATATATGTGTATATCTGAAAACAACACTTACCTATGCTATTACGTGATTTTATATATTTACACTATATTTTGAAACACTACCCATATACTTAGGAATATACAAATGTAAATCATAAATATAAACATTCGTACATACTAGATTTTTAAAATTTAAAGAATACAACTTAATATATTTACTTATAAACAATTATATAATAGTAATCAAAACAGCACTATCATATAATATATGCATTTATATGCAACAGCAACATTTTTAATAACTCATCTAAAATATAAAGTGCTATAACATATATGAGCTAACATAAAATTCGAGAATATACATATATTAAATTCAACTATGCAGACGTTGGTAACTTTTATAACTAAGTTATGCAGACATATTACAGGCTATATATATATGTGTGACAGTTTCCAATTCATATACTTTTCTATAGAACAGAACTTATACAAAATTATATATACTAGTTTATATAATAACAAACAATATTAAAACACTTTTAAACCAACAAAAGAAAACCTGGAAAACATCTTTACAGTAAACAATTTGTATATGGTAGAGAATAAACTAAATATATATTTAACTACTTACAATATATATTGTCTACACACATGACTGAGATCGGTTGAAGTCAAGGGGAGAGGAGGAGAGAACAGTCGACGCAGGCGAGGGGAGAAGAAGAGAGTGGGAACGGTTGCCGAGGCCAGCGGCGATGGTTGACGGCAGCTCACAGAGGGAAAAGGAGGTCTGGAATTTGCGGGCTGGAATGCGTTGTGGAGATGAAGGCGAGGCTTATGGGCTGCTTGTTTGCTGTCGGCGCTCGGTGGGTGAGGGCTTCTCATACGGTGGTACAAAGTGGCATGCCGAGTATCTTGCATGCTGACGTGAGGCATGTGGAGGTCTGTTGCTCGCTCGGGTGGGGAAAGGAGGTACGGGGCGGAGGGCAGTGCGGGTAGATTACGGTTGGTGTTGGGTTGGTGGGTGGTAGCAGTGCACCCATGGGCAGAAGGATTCGGTTAGAGAGGAGGAGGAGGTGCCTCGACTTTAGGCTAACGAACTGCTGTGGGGAATGGAGCTTGGGTGGAGACAACGGCCATGGCTACGGCCGGGCGGAAGATGGGAGGAAGGAGGGAAGCTCGGGTCGAAGTGGTGAATTGTGTGGTGGTGCGGCTTTGGTTAGAAGGTGATGGAGAGAGGGTGGTCTCGGCTGTAAAAATTTTACAAATATTTTTTTTATTAACCATGGCCGAAAAAGAAAAGTAAGAGGGGTTGGATACCAGAGGCACAGCTAAAATGGAGAGATGGATTGATATTGAGATAGCCTGGTAGGAAGAAGAACAGGTTCACAAGAAATAAATGCAGCAGTAAAACGTTGCATTGTGTTCATCTTATTTTTAAATAAACAAGAACGGAGAAAATGAAAATTTATTATTTTGCTTGGGACACACGCTTAAATGTTGAAAAGGCACAGAGAAGAAAAGGCACAGAAAAGTTAACGGTCACAATTAAATGTACCATTACTACGCACGGTTTATTGTATCCAACGCATACCGGGCCTCCAAATACAGAAATAAATATAGCGTTGAGATCAGTCCGTCGAGATGATCAAAACGGTATATAGATATTAGTGGTACGATTGAATTATAAAAATTCGAATTTTCTACTAGCGGAAAATGCAAGAAAAACGCTGAAAAATAAGATCGACGGAGCCAAAGATGTCCGAATTTGGAAAAACGACAAACTGACATCTTGCTCAGAAGATGGTTTAGAATTTTTCTATGTAAAAATATTTAGGTTTCGGAAACATTTTATTTTCATCGCTTTTTAACTGATTAAATTGAAGTGAATTTACGCGCGAAATAAACTTTCGTATTTTCGGACGAAAATTTACCCGTCGCTATGTTTAACTAGACGTATTCCAAATATTAAGTTTTTATTTCAAAATTTTATCGTTTAAAATTTCGCAAAATTTCAACTAATTACGTTATTAAAAACGGTTGAAATTTACGGGTCGTTACAAAAACATATTTAATACCTTATCTATAATATAAAATACTATAACTTATAAAATATTCAGACTTTATATATATACTCTTATGCATAATATGAATAAACTATTATACATAATAGATATCCTGATATAAAACTTACAGTTTAAATCCAACGTGAAAAATACAAAACTCACGTATAATATATATAACGATTTAAAAACAGTATTTAAATAAGCAAATACATATAACATAATACATATGACCTAATGTATAGGAAACTGGACTATAAACATTTATTATAACGAAAATATAAAACGAAACTTGTTATATTTATATAAAAATCTTATAACAGACCAACCTGTATAAATAAAAAGGACACCGAGACTCGGCTGAAGATCACAGCGACTAGGGAAGTGCGAGACGCAATCGGCGAAGGAAGGAGCAAGGCCAAGATGCAGCCGGCTGAACCGATGAGATGATCAAGGCTCGGCAATGGTGGAGGTGTCGAGTTGAGGCAGTGAAGTCGGAGCGGGAAGTGGCGGCAAAGGGACATGAACGTGGGAGGGTGAGATCGGCGCGGTGATGGAGGGGCATGGGTAATGTCTCGGTGGGGTTGTGATTGGCATGGGTTGTGAGGAGGAGCTGGAGGTGTGGCTGTGGCCGTGGGTAGAGGTTGGGTCGAACGGGTCTTGGTGAAACATGGGTCGAAGGCTGGAGCCTGATGATGAGATAGCCGAGGCGGAGGTTATGACGTCAGTGGGTGGGCTGGAAGGCCGAAGTGAACAAAGTGATGATGCGAGGTGTTGCGAGCTTGGGCTCGGCAGGAGCTGGTGGGGAGAGCGAGTGGAGGCGTTTCACGGTGGAGGGTGGCGGATGGCAGGCGTAGGGCGTGATGGCAGGCGTAGGGTAGGGGTTGGTTGGGTGGAGGCTTTCACGGCATGGGTTAGATCTGGGTTGGGTGTGGAAATTGGCAGCGAGTATGATGGAGTAGGCAATGATAAATTAAAACAAACAGGGGAAAGGCAAAATGGTCTACAACATTTACAATTTAAAATATAATATCCCCCACGAACCGTTCAAAGGAAATAAATGGTCAGAGAAGAAAACTGGAAATGAAAGGCAAAACTATCAAAAAGAATTTGAACGAACAAAATGTATGAACCAAAACACACTTTATTTAAAAGGGTAAAAAGTCAGAGAATATCAAAGGTTAATAACCAATGGTTATATAAATTTTTAGCCGTTGGGCAAATGAATGGGCACAAAAGTTTGAAGACTCGAACTAGTACCGCTACGATAATCGTTTTACTGATTTCGTGGCGTATCCGATCCCAAAATATACAAATGAATATACTTTGGAGATCAGCATGACGAGACGATCAAAACGGTATACAGATGTCAGTGGTACGACCATCCGATCAAAAGTCGAAAATCGGTACCGAAAATGCTGCTATTTTAACAGAAATAAGATAAACGGAGCAACAGAAGTCCAAATTTGACGAAACGAAAGATGACATCTCACTCAGAAGATGATTTACAAATTTTCTATGTAAAAATATTTAGGTTTGGAAAACATTTTATTATCACCTATTTTTAACTGATTAAATTGAAGTAAATTTACGCGCGAAGTAAATTTTCATATTTTCGGACGAAAATTTACCAGTTGTTATGTTTAATTAGACGCGTTCCAAATATCAAATTTATATTTCAAAATTTTATTGTTTAAAATTTCACACAATTCAATTAATTAAATAAATAAAACCACTGAAATTTACGGGTCGTTACAGCTGAGGTGGTGTAAGTTGTAGTGGAACTATTCATGCGTGTAGAGGAACTGCTGCGTTTTGAGCCTCGGTTTGTAAAAAAAAGGAAAAAAAAAACGAAACTGAAATTTGTAAATAGCGTTGGATTTTTGCAGTAGAATATTTTCGACAATATCTATTTTTGGTTGCAAAACAATAACCAAAATTTTCTTTCTCTATTGTTGTAGCAACCGACTGAGTTTCTTTTGCGGCAGCACCGATCTTCAGCTTTTGTTATTTTCTCCGTCTTCGGTAAGCGCATTTATATAAATTTATAAATTTTGTACAAACGTTCATTGTATTAATATCGTTTTCTTTTGTCGATATTACAGTGTCCGTTGTTCGTGCTGTACCGACTCTTTTCTTGCTTCTTCGTGCTTCGCCGTCAAATTTCTTTATCCATGAATGGTGAAATAAATTTTCACGACATATATTCTTATGCCAGTTTGTTTTGTTGAATGATTGCTATGCGCTTAAATTGAATTGGATGTTAATTGTTTAGTGATAAATAAATTGCAAGTTAATTTTTTGATATAGGATAGTTAACGAATTAATATTTGGATTATATATGTCGAACTTTGATTTGTTAAACTTGAACCCCTTCATATGTGAAATTTGATTAGTAAAACTGGACCCTTTAATTGTTAAGTTAATGGACACGTATAATTTGACAAATCTCACTTTGGACCTTTGAACGTATATTTGATTTATTGTTGTAGTATCGAAATTGAAATTGAACGATAAGTGCAAAACCGTAATGTAATAATCTTTAATCTGCATGAAATGATAGTGTAGATTCTAGGAATAATTATATTAATTTGCATAAATAACAAATGCAAATTAATACGATTATTTTGGGATTATTTAAATTGTCGAATTGTTGTGAATGTATGTTATTGCTTGTTTATTTACTTTGACACCATCCCAGCTATCACACTGCAAGTTCCTGTTGTATGCTTTGATTTTTAAATTGAAATGGAATCGTGTTGAAATGATAGATACCCAAATAAACCTTGACTTTGGATAGAAAATTAAATTAAACCCGATTGGTCAATGTTTTGATTTAAAATAAAATAAAGTTTTATTTGACTAATAATATGGTTTTGAATAAAATTTGGAATTTGAATTCGAATGAGTGAAAAATGAGAATATTTGTAATTGAAACAAATATTAACGTAGTAATTGACAAAGAACATTGTTTAAATTTAAATTGATTAATAAGGAAGTTTTGGAATTGTTAAAAATTAAGTTTTGAAATTTGTAATAATTAAGTTTTGGAAATTATTAATAATTAAGTTGAAATTAGAAATAATTAAGTTTTGAAATTGTTAATAATTAAGTAATAATTAAGATTTGAAATTATTTGATAATTGAATAAGATTGAATTATTTAATGGTTAAACTAAATTGAATATTTTATTTAAGTTAAATTGAATTTTGAACAAGTGTAACTAAGTAAATAATAAGTGAAATGGATTTCTTTAATAAGAAATAGAATGTGTTTTGTTAAAAAAAATGAAAGACTTGTAATTTAAGGAATTGTATTCGACAAATATAATTTAAATAAATTTTTAAAGTTGATATAACAAGTTGAACTTAAAGAAAGTAATGTAATGGATTGGAAATTTAATTGAAATTGTTTTAATGATAAATTAATTGAATGAATATCGAATGAAATCGATAATTGAGTTTAAATCGATTTGAACGTTAATTAAGTTAAATGATTTTGGAATGAACTTATATACGAAGTTCAATGAATATTTGAATTGTTTTAAAATTGAAACTTTGAAATTGAATTATAGAAATTTTAAAATGAAATTGGGAAGTTATGAGATGTAATTTTGGAAATTGATTTAGAAAGACTAACGAAATGTTGGTTTATGAATTCTAATTGAAATTGAAATTTATTTGGTTTGAAATATATTAACGATCAATCGGTGTTATAATTACAAAGGTTATTAAAGGAACCAGAATCGGTTAGGGACATACTCACTATCTAAACCGAAAACCACTTTGATAACTACGTGCGGGGTGTGATCCAGAATGAAGTGGTTGGAATGATGTACGTTGATGATTGAAGAAAGAGAACGATAATGGAGAGCCTTGACACTTGTGTCAAATTGGAAATGACTAAAACAGGAGCCTTGCCGGGCCGAATGGGTGTTAGCTACCTCCAGCGAACACACTTCTTCGAAACTACTCATTACTTTGTGATTGATTGGTGCGCACCCTTGATTTGGGAGTGTTGTTTCGCGGTGTTGCGATCGCTGCGGCGATGCGTTCTCACAAGTTCGGATCAGGCAAACGGTAGTGTCACTACCTTGGGTATTGCTTCATGTGCCTTGTCATACTTGTATTCCCATATACGCGACCACTACAATTTTTTTTTGTATTATACCTATGGAGTACTCCCTGATAGCCCACTAGTTTACGGTGGAGTTTACAGTGCTGTATAGTCTATGATGCTTATATAAAATGTGTTAAGGGGAATAATGGTGACGCCTTAACACTATCTTGATATTTTACTTTACTGTTAGATATTATCTATTTATCGCACACTACTATGTATAGATAGTTTATCGGATCCTGAAAGATGTTTATTCCATTCATCTTTGAGTTACTGTTGTTTCAAATTTTGAACCATATTATCTGTATAAGAATATATGTCCTGATTCGAGTGTTTGTTTATGCATATGCTGGGATCAGACTGAGGATTGCTGTTGCTGTTCTACTTGGAGCTGAAGACTGAAGACTATCACTATCTTATCTTATCAGTATTGTTCTTTCTATTTGGACTTTTGGACATCTATGTTGTTGTATTTCTTTTATTTGGGACATTGTTGTATTTATGGCTAGCTTCATGAACTACTCTTATGACTATGTTGTATTTCCGCTGCACTATTCTGTTATGATGTATTTTTTGTGATTCTGTGATGATTCTCATCTATATACATATACTCCATTAATGATTCGTGTTTTGTACTATTTAAGTTGACAAGTGTGGATTATTGTCAATTTAAATGGTCCAAATATACGGGTTGTTACACAGGAGGAATCTGGGTCGACATGCTAATGCTAGTAATCAAAATGTTGATGCCAATGTGAGTGTTGGAAATCCACCAGTAGATATGGGGACGGTGTATCAGTTCTTTGTTGGTTTGATGCACGCTAGAGTTGCTGCAGGTGTTGCTGGAATTGTAGGAGGAGCTAATACTGTGGCTCGAGTTGGGAATATTGCTTTGCTGAGTATAGATTACATCGGTTTGGGTGGGAAGCCATTCTTTGGAATAGAGAGTGCTGTAGAAGTCCAGAATTGGCTGTTGCATTGTGAGCGTATATTTACTGATTTGTTCTGAATGATGGGCAAAAGTGAAGGTTGGCCTCTAGACATTTGCAATGGTCAGCACTACATTGGTGGAATAGTGTCACTGCCGGAGTTTCAGAAGAGCAGTTAACTTGGGCTAATTTTAAAACGAGATTTGAGCAAAAGTTTGTATATGAGTTTGCCCTAAGCTGATGAGGAAGTTTATGGATTTAGTGCAAGGAGAGATGGCAGCAGTCGAGTATGCTACTAAGTTTGAAGAGCAGTCTAGATATGGATATGCTATTATAGAGACTGACATCAAAAGGAATGAGAAGTTCATTCGGGGACTGAGGCCCGAGCTTACTAGAATGACCATGACACATGTCCGTGATTCTTGTAATATAGTAGTTGAGATGGTCATTCGCCATGAGGAGTTACTTGCTGATTTAGCTAAAGGGAAGACAGTGGAAACTCAGGGTTCTAAAGGGAAGAAGAGGAAGTTCTTTAATAAGAAGGGAGCCAGAAGGGCAATACTGTCAAGAATTCAAAGGCTGAGGTAGTTTGCTATAAGTGTGACAAGAAGGATCACTTTGCTAATGAATGCCGGTCAGGAAATGGGAAGAAAGCTGCAAGTTCGAAGAATGTGAAATGCTTCAACTATGATCAAGTTGGGCATTACAAGAATCAGTGTCCAAAGCCAGTTAGGGAGGACAAAGGAAAGGTCTTTTCCATCGGATCAGCTAGGCCTACTGCGGGTGATAAAGGAAAGACTGTGATGGAAGGTACGCTTTTGATTCAGAGTATTTCAGTTAGAGTACTTTTTGATTCTGGTGCATCACATTCATTTATATCTCAGTGTTTGGTTGAAAGATTATGTCTAGAACCGACCTACCTTGTTACTTCTTTAAGGGTTATGAATCCAATAGGAGGGTATGCAACTCTAGGGTTAAGATGTGACCAGTTAGAACTTGATTTGTTGGGTCATAAATTTGCATGTAGTTTGTATGTTATTGGTTTTGTAGACTTCGGGATCATTTTGGGTATAGATTGGTTGAGTAGGTATGAGGCTAGAATATTTTGCCAGGACAGGGAAATATCACTGAGACACCCTGATAGTCATAACCGAGTGATATTCTCAGTAGGGAATACTGACCGTAGTGTTAGTGCTATGCTTAATGCTATGGAGGTAGGAAATGTGTTAAGTCAGGTTTAGGTAGTAAGAGAGTTTACAAATGTCTTTGAGCCGGTCACTGGACTACCCCCGAAAAGAACTGTTGAGTTTAGAATAGATCTTATGCCAGGAGCTGAACCTATAAGTAGACCACCTAGCAGGATGACACCTACTGAGATGAAGGAACTGAAGGTGCAACTAGTAGATCTAGAAGAAAGGAATTTTATTAGACCAAGTAGTTCCCCTTGGGGAACGGTCGCGGTGTTCGTAAAGAAACCAGATGGGTCGTTGAGAATATGCATCGACTATCATAAGTTAAACGAAAGGACAATCAAGAATAAGTACCTTTGCCAAGAATAGATGATCCGATCAATTGAATGGAGCCAGAGTGTTCTCCCAATTGGACTTAGCGACCGGGTTCCATCAGTTAAGAGTGGCCGAGGATAGTATTCCTTTGACAACATTTCGAACTAGGTATGGCTCATATGAGTGCTTGGTGATGCCATTTCGATTGACAAATGCACCTTCTTTCTTTGTGGATTCGATGAACCAAGTTTTCCGAGAGTACTTGGATAGGTTTGTAATAGTGTATATAGATGACATTCTAGTATACTCTAAGGATGAGAGAGAGCATGAAGTTCACCTTAGAGTGGTGCTTGAGACGCTGATGCAGAATCAACTAAAGGCGAAGTTTACCAAGTGTCATTTCTGGAAGAAAGAGGTAAAATTTCTTGGTGACATGGTTTCAGATAAAGGATTGTCCGTCAATCCAAATAAGGTCGAAGTCATTAATAATTGGAAGATACCAAAGACAGTGACTGAGATCAGGAGTTTTCTTGGACTTGCTGGCTACTATAGGAGATTCATTAATGATTTCTCACGGATTACAGCACCCTTAACTAAGCTAACCAGGAAGGAAGTGAGATTTGTTTGGTCCAACAAATGTGAGGAGGCATTACTTAAGTTAAAGCATTTTTTGACCAATACACCCATGTTAGTAGTTCAAGACGGAAACCAAGGATTGGTGGTGTATACCGATGCATGTGGAACTGGATTAGGAGCTGTGTTAAATGCAGAGTGGTAAAGTCATTGCCTACGCATCTAGGCACCTTAGACCTCATGAAGTTAGATATCCTACTCAGGATATGGAGTTGGGAGCTGTGATCTTCGCATTGAAGATTTGGAGACATTATCTCTTAAGGGAGAGATTTGAGTTATATACCGATCATAAGTCTTTATGGTTTCTATTCTCTCAAAAGGGGTTGAATATGAGACAAAGGAGGTGGCTAGAGTTTTTGGCTGCATATGATTTTGGTATAGAATATACACCAGAAAAGGCAATAAAGTGGTTGATGCTCTTAGCAGGAAACATCAAAATCTAGTGTTAGCTATGTTGGAAGAATGGAATGATTTAGAAGCTTTAGTCAGTTGCGATGTGCAGTTAAGATCGACTGCTGGTTCTAGCTAGAGTACTGTCGGGTGTCTTGTTTAGAAGTTCGACCAGTATTGATTGACAAAATTGCTTCTAAGCAGAAGGAGGATCCAGTATTAACTGAAAGGATCAGAAGGCTTGAGGTTGGAACTAAGATCGATGACCTAAAGTATTTTAGCCTTGACCAGAAAGGATGGCTATGAAAGAAAGGATGGTTGTGTGTTCCGAATGTGGAGGACTTAAGGAAAGAAGTTCTTGGAGAATGTCATCGATCCAAGTTTATGATTCATCCTGGAGGAACCAAGATGTACCAGGATATGAAGAGGAGCTTTTATTGGGAAGGCATGAAGAGGGATGTTGGCTTGTGGGTTAGGAAGTGCACAAACTGTCAACAAGTGAAAGCTGAACATTAGAAACCAAGTGGGTTACTACAGCCTTTAGAGATTCCAGTTTGGAAATGGGATTCGATATCTGTAGATTTTATAGACGGGTTGCCAATGTCAAATAGAGGTAATGAAAGTATATGGGTTATAGTGGATAGATCGACCAAGAGCGCACATTTCATTCCAGTTAAGTCAACTAGAACGGCACTTTTTTTAGCTAAGTTGTTCCTGAAGAACATAGTTAGACTTCATGGAGTTCCTAGTAGCATAGTCAATGACAGAGATGCTTTATTCAGTAGTGAATTCTGGAAGAGTCTACAGGAAGTGATGGGTACCAAGCTTAATATGAGTACTGCATATCACCCTCAGACAGATGGGTAGACAAAGAGAGTCAACAAAGTACTCGAGGATCTACTGAGAGCTTGTGTATTAGACTTTGGGGGATCTTGGGAGGATCACCTACATTTGGTTGATTTTTCAGACTATTATAGGAATGGCGCCGTTTGAAGCTTTGTATGGAAGACCATGCAAATCACCAGCATGTTGGTTGTAGACTAGAGACAGATTAGTCTTAGGTCCAGATTTGGTTAGAGAGGCATCAAAGAACATTGAGTTAATCCGAGGAAGGATGAAGGAAGCTCAGTCAAGTCAGAAGAGTTATGCAGATAAGAGGCGTAAGGACCTAAAATTATTAGTTGGAGATAAGATTTTCATTAATGTATCACTTATGAAGGGTGTGATACGATTTGGAAAGTCGGGAAAGTTAGTCCCAAGATATGTAGGTCCATTCCAGATTATAGAGAGGATTGGAAAGCTCGCATACTGAATAGAGTTGTCGCACAGTTTGGCAGGTGTCCATAATGTATTTCTTGTGTCTCATCTTTGCAAGTATGCGCATGATCCAGAGACACTATTCCTCTGACAAGGTTGGAAGACTTAGTGGTGAAACCAAATTTGACTTTTGTTAGATAACCAGTTCGGGTTACTGTTAGAGATGAGAAAAGATTAAGGAACAAGACAGTCGGGTTGGTGAAAGTATATTAGAGTGACGACGAGAAGGACTGTACTTGGGAGACAGAGGACAGGATTAGAGATACTTATCCTAATCTGCTATGAGGGTATGTCTATATTAGATTTATATAGATAGTTGTTAGTCAGTTAGACTAGTATGGTTGTTAGGTGTTATAACAGATAATTGCTATGTTTAGTATTTAGTCCTTATTGAATTTCGAGGATGAAATTCTTTAAGGCAGAAGACTGTAACATCCCTAATTTTTGATAACATTATTCAGGGAAATTTAGTTAGATAAATTAAATAGAATAATGATGATAAGGGGATTGGGATTTAAATTATAATGGGTCGTGCTTAATAATAATATTTAATGGGTTTTAAATTGGGTTATAAGATAATTAAACTACACATGGGCATATTAGTAAAATAGCCTCTTTATTATACACGGCTATACACTTCTCATTTTTGTCCATTCACGATCATTTTTATCAACTCAAAAATAAAACGAAAATAACCCTAAGTAGCCGGCCATTAACAAGGAGGAAAAGAGGAATTTCAATCGAAGATAAGGATCAAAAGCTAGGGAGGATTAATCAACAACAAATCTCAAATTCCTTATCAAGTTTAAGGTAAATAATAATTTTATTCCATCTCCTTTGTTTCTATAATTCTATGATTTCGGATTTAAGTGTTTATTTCGTTTCTATGATAATTTGGTATGATGATATGCTAAAGTTATGGATTGTTTCATTAAAATAATTTAATTATATGCAAAATACGTACGGTTTTAGGGTCAAAACCGTGGTTTATTGATTTTAAAATGCCATGGAAAATTTTTATGCTAAGTAAAACATGATTTTGGAGAAGGGTTCTAATTTTCGTAATTTTTGAAGCTATGGAAATTTTATTATGAATTTTTGATGGTAAATATGAAGTATTTGCATCAAAAATTTATTTTGAATATTTCTAGAACAATTTGGGTCTAAATTTTTATATGTTTGATTACATGATGAAATTGATTTTATGTGATTTTTGGGGATTTTTCCCAGTTGATTTAGTTGGAAAAATAAATTATTGTTAACGAAGGACTTTTCTACAAATATTTGTTCTGTCATATAGAAGGGCTTATCGTTATAAAGCTTTGATTTAGATCTAATTAATGTGGTAGTTTTACTTGTAAAGTATTTGAAAAGTTTTAAAGTAGCCAATCAAGGAGCTACAAATAGCAGGTTAGTTATAAAGCAATTGCTATTTTTAGCTATAAAATCACGTTTTAGGAAAAAGGAAGGTTCTGCCTATTTCGAAGGCACCTTTCGACTCCTTTACCTCCGCACCATCTCAGTCGAAACCAGCCCTATCGAAACCCAAAAAGTCGGAACCACAGCACATGGTACCAATGGAATTGATACGAAGTGAATTGGTAAGTAGCGGAAGGTAGGGTGTCGAAAGCTATGCTTTCATCTGAGTCGAAACCAAGATTCAGATTTAAAAAGGTAAACGGCTGCCTAGTTTTTAAAGGGATTTTGATTGAGTCGATACCCTATAGAGTCAAAACCTTAGTTTGTTTTCTAAAGTTAAATTACTGCCTTGATTTACTTAAAGTTTTCAACATAGTCGAAACCCATGCTTTCGAAAGGGACTTTATAAATAGCTTTCGAATGGGAACTTTTTCTTTAAATAAGAAGCTTTCGAAAGGGTACGTTCCGACCTAATCGAAACCTAGCCGAAATTTTCCTTCTGAAGTATTGAAGTCATCAATGCCTTCGAAAGGTTATCCTTGTTTTTACCTAGGTTAGGTCGCATCCTAATTGCTTTCAAAATGTTTTAGGATATAGTGAGGGGAAAACCCATTCCGCTAAGCGACGTTGTCTGACTAGATATCTAAATGGTTTGAGATGGTAAATTATTATTCATACCAGGCTTTATGTTTGACTCAAAGTTTTTGTTTTCTCCTTAAACTCTCAGGTATTCAATTGACTTTGAGTAGGTTGAGAGTTAGGGTTTCCAGGTGTTCTTTTAGACGAATAAAGCTTCCAAGGACATGCAGGAGGCTAGCTTGTTATTTGAGTTCTTTTGTTTCTGCTGTGTGATTTGTTTGTAAAGGCAAATAGTTTTTTTGCCTACCTATATACTCTGATCAACCAAGGGGGCATCTTCATATGCCGCTCTTGGCGTATTTTGCAATAATTATATATTATTTGAACGTGCTCTATAAATTGGGATTATGTAATCAATTTGGAATATTTTTAAATGGAATGTGGAAACTGTTTGTTGATTAAACTTTTTTTTTCATATTCTTGTGTTTTTGTGTATCAATGTATCTAATGTCGCCGTATTTGATGGCCGGGAATTAATGACTATGGATGACTGCAACATCCGTAGCCGTTAGTTTTGGGCCTCCAAGTAGGGGGATGTTACAATGCACTAGATCAGATGTGGCGTACGCATTAGGATACGTAAGCGGATGTGGCGTACGAATTAGGATGCGTAAGCCGATACCAACCTAATCCTGGAGAAAAACATTGGATGGTCATGAAATGTATGCTAATGTATTTAAGAAATACTAAGGACATATTCCTTATATAAGAGAATGGAGACCACTTGATGAAGGGGTACACATATTCAAGCTTTCTAAGTAATATAGATGATAGTAAATTGGTGCTTGGTTATGTCTTTACGCTTAATGACAGAGCTGTTAGTTGAAAAGTTCCAAGCAAGAAATAGCAGCTGATTCAACAATGCAGGTCGAGTACATCATCCTCAATGAAGCAGCTAAAGAGGTAGTCTGGATGCACAAGTTTTTGTGTGATCTCGAAGTGATTCCCGATACCGAGAATCCTATGGCATTGGCTTTTATATTAACAATGCAACGACGTAAATCGCAAAGGAGCCTAGATTACATAAGAAGTCATGGCATATTCTTCCAAAATTCCACCTGATTGGAGAATTCATTTAGAAGAAAGAGATCATCATACAAAGTGTAGATACTAAGGATAACATAATAGATTCATTCACTTAGTCTTTAGCTCGGTGAGCTCTTGAGAAGCTGATTAAAGGGATGGGATTGAGGTTCCATAATTGGCCCCAAGTGCAAGTAAGAGATTGATAGAGTTAGGGTTATGCCCTTAGGGCAATTTTGTAATTTATTGTAATTTCTTAACTCTGCAATCAATTCTCGTTTGTAATAAAGGTGTTTTTTCTTTTTGTTATATATTTGTTATAGTATGTTATAAATAATTAAATGCTTAATTAAAATATATTTAATAAAAAATCCATAAATGGTGTGTTTATGGTAGTAATAACAAATAGTTGTAATCATGAGTAATATATCATAATATTGTAAAACACAACATTTTAAATGTTCCTAGTCAAGATGCATCGAAATTGGATATTGATGTATCCATTGAGACTAAAGTAAGTAACTCCCCTCTAAATGTTGGATAGTATATTACTCGTGACTATTGTTAACGAGGAAAAGTGAACGCTAACACCCGGTGTGTGTAATGGAATTGTGAAAGCACCACCCGTTGGTACGGGAACAGATTATAAGCTGAAAATAGCAGAAAAAGCGGTAAATGAACAATGGATTTATAGTGGTTCGGCCCGTAATTGAGCCTACATCCACTTTATAGTCTTTTATTGCCGATTCGGTTACAATTTGATACAATATCCCTCTAAATACAATACAATTTGATCATGAAATCATTCTTGACTACTAGCTCGATCTTTAATGATGAAACTCGACGAATCCGCGTTGGATGTTAGGAGCTCTTCTCGAAGATCGTTGTAGTGTCACGAATGCTTGAAGATCTTTGATTGCTGAATGAGAGGAGGCTTCGACAGCGTAACGGCGCTTGGAGAAATGAATGGCCCAAAGTCCACTCCAAGTTGGAAGTGGTGGGGTATTTATAGGAGCTGATCTGGACTCAGGAAATTTCTCTAAGTCTTTAAGTCGGTAGACGAGTTAAGGAATAGGGTTAGGTCGGTGACGAGTTAAGGAATAGGGTTAGGTCGGTGACGAGTTAAGGAATAGGGTTAGGTCGGTGACGAGTTAAGGAATGGTTGTTGCCGACCCATCCTGTGGCTGTCTTTGACAAGTATTAAGTCGTTGCCGACTTATCAGACCTTAACTCGTAAGACCTTAACTCGCAGCCTTTAAGTCGTAAACCCACTAAGTCGTAACCCGTTAGGTTGGAACCTTCTTAAGTCGGAGCCTTTCATAACTCGGAATCTTCCTTAGGTCGTAGCTCTTGAGTCACAGATTACCTTAAGTCGGCAGGCTCCTAACTCGGCATCCTTCTTAAGTCGGCAGCTCTTAACTCGGCATCCTTCTTAACTCGGTTTTAGCTCTTGAGTCACAGATCACCTTAAGTCGGCAGGCTCCTAACTCGGCACACCTCTTAAGTCGGCAGCCCTTCTCGGTAGTTAGATCGGCAACTGTTGGGTCAGATCTTTCCTTAGGTCGTAGCCTGTTAAGTCGGAGATCTTGTTAACTCGGAGTTTTCCTTAAGTCGGTTACGTCTTTAGATTGTTAGGTCGTCTTCTGTTAAGTCGCGAATCAGAGGATTAACATTTGCCCCTCGAAGTGTGTGCCTAAGTCATAGGTCATATACTTCGATTTTCTTAACCTGCTTTTTGATTAGGTCGGAAGCGAATTAACAGAGGTCTTAGGTCGGCAGCGTACAAGTCGACTCACCTTCCTGCGAATAAATAGTTAAGTCATCCTTCCTCTTCCTCACTCATTCTTCTTCTCGATTCGGCCATTGACGCAATTTAGAGCCCTCAGAGATAAATTCCATCCATTCAATCGTCGATTATCCTCCTGTCATATATCGTAAGTTGATCTGATCCGAGTTTATCCATGCCTACTGTCGAATCGATAACCCCTCAGTCTTCGACTTCCATTTGTTCTTAAATGCTGCGGTTCATTATGTATAACCCTTCAACTGTTTCGCAATTGCCATTGATCACGTTGCAGTTGTGGTGCGGCAATAATACGTCAGATTCGCAGCAAATCCGAGGCGATTCGATTTGGCTTTTTGGGGTGATCCAATGGTGTAATGGAATTAGGATCGTCATTGACTGCGAGGTCATTGGGCTAACGAGTTAAAAGTTATGGATGGAAGTGGGTTGATGTACTGACCCGGTCATGACTTAGCAATTCCACTGATTTAAGTCGGAACCGACTCAGCGATTTTATGCATCCTAGGTTTTGAGTCGCCTCCGAGTTAGGACTTGGGATTTCCTGTTGCCCTGAACTAGTTTTTTGCTTCTTTATTCGACCTAAGACCCGGGGACTGCTGACCTTGACCCATAGGGAATCTCTTAAGTCGGCACCGAGTTAATACTTGGGTTTTCAGCAACTAAGCAGATGACTTTTAAACTTTGCCTGGACTTTGAACTGTTGAACTATAAACCGTGTTGCATGCCTTTTTTACATATTGCTTCAATTTTGCAAACTAACAATCCTGCTTAATACAACATTCACAGAATATTGGGACGAATATACTATCACCGACTGCCCACATCGAATGACAGATTAGTTGGTAACGAGAAAGTTAAATTAAATGAATATGAGCGAGATGCTGTACAATAACCAATTCAAGTGAAGTATTAAAACAAAAGCATAATAGTCAAATGAAACTGACTTGTCTGTATTAACACTGCATTTGATCATTGACAAGTTCTGAAATTCTGTAATCGATTGATTGTCAACTAATTTAATTCCAGTTATGCTCGTCTTTTATTTTCATTAGTTTTTGCACAACACTTCACACTTTTAGGGAACGTGCACCTTCACATTTGAACATTCAGCTGATTGTGTAGAATGTCTTCTCCACAAGAAGGAACAGAGCAAGCTGAAGATGTATTTCCAGTTGCTATCCCGCTGAACGATCCTCCAGAGAGGACTCCTACTACTTTGAGCCATAAAGCCTTTCGTCAACTATGCATCCAGTTTGGCATTGCTGAAGTTGACGCTTTGCTTCCCGAAATAAATGATACTGCTGACAGGCCGCCCCGTGGCTTTGTCGCAGTTAACCGCCAAATGTGCTTGAGCGGAGCTATCCCCCCATTCAATGACTGCATTCGAGAACTTCTTCTCCAACTATCTATTTCCCCTTTTCAGTTACATCCCAATGGCTACGCCATCTTGCTGGGACTATGCGTGCTTTTTAGGAGGACGCTGGGCCGCTTTCCTACCTTCAGAGAAATTCGCTATCTTTGTACTTTTGCCAAGAATAAAGACCATCCCTCCATCATAGTCGTAAAGAGTGCGAGGAATCGTAAGTTGATCACCGGTCTCCCTGAAAGTGTTCACAGTTTCCTGAGCCCGTTCTTTTATGTCCGCTGTCCTCCTGGGTTTTATGCTATTTGGAGAATAGGGAGTAAGACCACTTGCATTTGTTTCTTATGTTCTTTCAAACTTACCGAAGTTTGGGTTATCAAGTGCTAACTTCACTTTTTTTTCTTTTCAGCACTTCCTCCTCCTTCTAAAAATCTCAGTCACAAAGTGACTTTCGAGAGGCTTATGGCGGTGCCTGTAGAGGAGAGGAGTATCAAGTTTCTATTAGATGATGAGCTTTTGCACCAATTTGGGCTTCTACACCCTTCCAGGTCAACTCGAATTCATGAAATTTCTAGTTCCGATGCAGAAGCGTCGGCTGCTTCGGGCTCTCAAGCAGAGGCGTCGAATGCCCCAGTTTCTGCGGAAGAAGCTGCATCAGAAACACCTGTCATGGATGCTGCTTTGATAAAGTGTTCCGCATCCACTAATGTTGTAGGGTTAGTCAGCAAGTCGGCACTTGCCCCAATTATCGAAGAGGAAGAAAATCTCCGAGTTTCTGAGAAATCAACTGATGTGGAAATTGAGAAGGAGAACTCTGCTGAGCATCATAATGATGACACCTTCGATGACTTGAGTGACATAATGATAACTTCTCAAGAGCTTTTCAAGGATAATATTCCAAAGGCGAACTCTCCTGTCATTGAAGCGACTTCCTCTTTGAAACAGACCTCGACGCCTTCGACACCTGTCGTCTCCGTTCCTGCACTGAAGCGTGGTTTGTAGTTTGACGCGCGTAGTTCGCACGCCGCACACACTTAGGATTTTTCTGCACTTATAAACATTTACTTTTTCTTTCTAGAAATTTCTAAACTTTACTTCTTTCCTGTTTTCAGATTCTCCGATGGGACGCTCCGGCTCATATTATGACTCATTTCAGCGCCATGGAGGCCGTGGATCCTATGACTTCAGGAAATATCTTGGTGACCAGAGAGAGACAGATGAGGAACGGGCCCAAAGGAAGGCTCAAGAAAAATGGGATTATGAGCAGCGGCAGAGAAGAAGAGATGCTGATCGATACGATTCTTCTTACAAAACTTACGATTCTCATAAGCGAAAATCTTATGATGACAAAGGGAAGACTCAAATTACTGATGAATCGAGCAAACGGTCTAAGCCAAGTGACGCGTCTGCTATTTCTGAGAAAACCAACGCTCCCATTTCTTCTGACATTCCGGCCGGTTCTCCTCCTCTAAAGGAAACTGACATTCAAACCATCATTAACAGGCCACAATATCAAGTTAAAGACGGCCCTCCAACGCTTCAGAGCCGATTTCCGAATTGGTGTCTAAGAGGAGTCCGCTTTGACTTAGATTTGGTTCCCATTGATAAGCAGGCAATGCTGAGAAATGTCGACGCTGTCAAGCTTGATATTGAGAGAATGTCTGGATGGCAGAAGTTGGTTGATGAACTTCAAAGGGTCAACCATCTTAACCTTGAGGCGATGATGACGATGGAGAATGATAAAGCAGAATGGGACAAATGGCGTAAGCAGCATGACGCAGAGATGACAAGTATTGCAGACGACAATGCAAAGCTTGCGTCTGAAGTTAAGCAGTTTAAGAAAAATCTCGCTTCTTCTTCTGCATCATATACTCAAAAAGAAGAAGTCTTTCAGAAGCAAGTGCGGGACGCACACGCTGCACAAAGAGATGTAGAAATGATGCTTGCTGCCGAACAGCATGTCAATGAGAAGTATCGCGCAGGGAACGCCGAACTGCGGGCAAAAGTCACCTCCCAGAACGTGGAGATTGAGTTGTTAAAGTCTCAACTCGCTAAAGCTGAGGCAGCTCGTGATGAGGCTATTACCGGTAGGGTTGCTGCCATTGCCGAAAAAGAAGCGACTGAACAGTCACATGAGGCAACGAAAGCAAGCATCAGTTCTACCTTATTCGACTTTTATTTACACTGCGTTCTGGGTCGTGGGAGCCTTGCTTTTCTGGGTCCAGATTATGAAATCACCCTGGCGGAAGTGTGGGAGGCCGCACTAGATATGTTTAAAGGTGCCGGCTATGATGAAGCAAAATTTGAGGAAGCAAAATTTGAGGCTTGCTATCTTGATGATGAGGCTCGCGCCGCTCTGGTTAGAGGGAAAGAGCAGCTTGCTAAGGCACGGGCTGGATCATTGGGAGAAGAACTCTCAAAAGAGGAAGCTCTTTTAACTGCCCCTGTTCATGCTTCCACTTCGGCTGATGCAAACATTATGGATTCCAGCTCTCGTCCTTCACCTCCAGTTGTGACCACTCCTACAGAAGAGGAGGCAATGAAGGACTTTCAGGCTCGGGAATTTGAGATTGATCTTGCCAAACCGGCTTCTCCAGGTAACTTTGACGATTCACGGTCTTCTTTTTTCTCGAGGAATACTAATTTTGATTTCTTTTATTATGCAGTAGTCGTGCCGGAAACTGCACCAATTCTTCCTTCTTCAGCTGCCATTCCTTCTTCTCAAGTTACCCCTTTTCCAGCTTCCCAACCAGGTCCACAGGAAGAACAGATAGCAGCCCTTCAAGGCTTAGACGAACCACCTGCTTCCGAGGAGCAGAAAGGAGAAGATCTGGAAGATAGCGAGAAGACCCCGGAGCAGTCTTTTGACTACGACACAAAACTTTCTACATTTCTGACTCCGGGGAGTGAGTCTTCTTCCAAGAAGAAGGGGAAACGTGTGGTTTCGAAGAAAGGAAAAAAGAGTTCTTCTGCTGCGGGGGATGAGGCAGAGATTGATCCGGCTGAGTCTCTTTCTCCTTCTTCTCCGATACGGCCTGCGAAGCTAATCACTAGACCGGGTAAAAGCTCCAAGGGTGGGAAGAAGGGGAAATGAGTTTGATTTTGCATTTTCTGCTTTTTGTATTGACCGGGTATTGTGCGGATACCGGTCTCCGCTTCTTTTTGTAACCTGTACAATGTAAAAAATTTCTCATAGTGTTGAAATAAATAGATATTTTTCTTGTACAAATCCTTGTGTATGTAGGAGTACATCTGTTTTTCATTTGAAGTGTAGAGTAAACGATTCTTTCTATTTGTACAAACTTTTTTGTCTGTGTTTCAAGAACGCATTTACTCCACATCTTTATTACGTGATATTGCAATGAACTTGTGGTATGTCGCTTGTATATCACTTTTATTATTGTAACTGAATTGTATAATGTTGCCCCCATACCACAAGTATATTGTAATATTTCTCGATTTCACAAGACCGATACTTCTTATTTTAGAGAATAACTTTCCACTTTTTAGGGGAAGAGTTATTCTGCTTTTAATAGAGTATATCTTGTCTTTGGAGAAATCTTTATTTTCTTTTTCTTCCTGAAGAACACTTCGACTTCTGGGAATGATCACTTTTATTTGTTTGAAAGTGAATTTTCTTGCACAGTGAAATGAGCTTCTGAAGAAGGTTTTGATTTTTGTGCCCCAGTAAAGGGTTTATTTTTGGTACTTCAAGCAAGGTGAAGTACGCCTCTGAAGAGGTCTTTTGGTCTCCGAAGAGAAGCGATTTTGGTCTCCGAAGAGAAGCAATTTTGGTCTCCGAAGAGAAGCAGTTTTGGTCTCCGAAGAGAAGCAGTTTTGGTATTTCATCTCTGGTGAAGTGGGTCTCCGAAGAGAAGCATTTTGCACTTCTACACGGGTGAAATGTGCCTCCGAAAAGGGCTTTTGCCTCCGAAGATGGCTTGTGCCTCCGAAGAGGGCTTGTGCCTCCGAAGAAGGCTTGTGCCTCCGAAGAGGGCTTGTGCCTCCGAAGAGGGCTTGTGCCTCCAAAGAGGGCTTGTGCCTCCGAAGAGGGCTTGTGCCTCCGAAGAGGGCTTGTGATTGCCTGGAAGTTACTTTCTCATGGTCGGAGGGGTCCACAGGACAGGCGTAAGTCGTTCGATTGGATGTTTGTTTGTACAAACGATCGCAGGATGTTTGTTTGTACAAACGATCGCAATCGATTAACAAGGTGCCCATTTTTGGTAGTCCCACCGATCTTTTTGATTGAGGAAAGCTCTCCATTTATTGGCGTGCCTCGTTAGAGGGCTTTGTTGACCCTTGGGAAGGAGCATCAGTTGGTTGGTGTGCCAGGAAGGTTGCGTCTTAGGGGCAAGTAGATCCATGGGATGGACACAAGCTGCCTGATCGGATGCATCACAATCAGCCAGCGAGGGTCTTATTCCTTCTGCTTGGGAAGGTATCCCTTTAGTGGATCTACCTGCTTTCCTGTTGAGAGGCATCCCTTCCTTTGGCTGTTTCCATGTTTGCCCGCTCATGTTGTATCATCATCCGCCAATCTGCGATCCTTTATCATCGTTTCCAAGCGCGTGTTCCTTTCTTTTGCAAGTAAATTGCTTTATCCGAAGAAGTAGACTTCACTGTTGAATGACTCTACAGAGTAAACGCAAGTTATTTGATTGGATGCCTTTTTATATCAGCGATCGCAACCAGTTAACGAGGGCTTGACCTACTGGAGCCGTCAACTTTTTATGTGAAGTTCCTCTTGTATGGGATTCGAGTTTGAAATTTTTGTTGCTTGAAATTTGCTAAATGATTTGTAAGGCTCTCTTAGCTTTGCGATGGGTGAGCTTTTGCTTTAATGACCTGCAGTATTAGATCGATATTTTAGCAATACATTTAGAGTATTTACACATCGAAATATAACAGGCATTTTATAATAGAAAACACAATGCATAGTTTTTCATTATTGAGTCACGCTGATTTCTCAGCGGTTTACAATGCAGGAGTTACACATCCATCATTATCTTTACAAATTCAAGCAATGCTGTTAAGTAAAAATGAATGTTAGTTATTGTTGTTTCAGAATCTCCAAGCTGGATTTCCATTTATGCTTGATTCATAGCTTTTGGATTTTTATGTCAGAGAAAGTGAGAGATGCCCCAGTCGCAGTTTTGTGGGCAATTAGTAGTCATCCCAACTTCTGCTTGCTGGGTACGGTCCCCCTGTGATAGCATTAATGACAAGCTTTTCTGAATCTTGCACTGCAGTGTTGTTGTGAGAATCGGATTGATTGGTAGGGTGTTGTTGATCCCGAGTGGATGAGGTTGGATCGACTTCGTTCCTTTTAACGTATTGTTGGAGTTTACCCTGCTCTAGCAATTCTTCAATCACCTTCTTTAATTGGCGACATTGGTCAGTGTCATGGCCAGGTTAATTGTGAAATTGGCAGAATTTTCCATTACGCTTTGCACCTTTCGTCATCTCAGGTGGCTTAGGATACTGGACAACGTCTTTTGTTGCAAAATAGATATTTCTTGGTGTATCAGTTAAAGGGGTATAATCCGAAGAATTAAAGCGGCGAGGTTTCTTTTCATTTCCCTGGTTCTTTCCTCCTTCGTTCTCCCTTTTCTGACTCTCAGATTCTCTTTTCTTAGATGGGACACTGTTGTTATTAGTCTGGGCAGCAACCACCTTTGACGTCGTAGAAAGGTTTTCAAGGCGAATGAACTCGTCGGCCTTTTTATAGAATTTATCAAGTGAGTTCGGTTCCTTCATCTTTAGCCATATTCCAAATTTACTTGATTTATCAATGGCTCGCATCAAATAAGTCAGGATCATGCGTGGTTCTGCATTTTCTACTTCGGCTAAAGCTATATTGAAACGGCTCAAGAAAGATTTGATTGATTCTCCGGGCGCTTGTTCAAGGTTAGACAATGACATTATATCCTTAGCTTTTGAAGCATACAATCTGAACTGTTCTTTAAACTTTTGCGTTAAGTCGGAGAATTTATCTACAGACCGAACTGGAAGCTTTGTGAACCAAAGTAAAGCCACACCTTCTAGGTATACTGGAAAGTACCGACACTTGATCTCGTCTGATGCTCTTGCACCGGTCATATGCCAATCGTATTTGTATAGGAAATGATTAGGGTCAGTGGTTCCCCTATAAGCTTGGATAGTAGGAGGTGCAAATTTCCTTGGAAACTCTGCTCTTAGGATCCTTTCAGTAAACGGAGTTCTGCTTGGCGCAAATCCCCAGTCAGCCTCATCCTCTTCCCTTTGCATGCTTTCTTTCATGATGCGGCCAACCATTTCAGACAGGTACTCTTTATTGTTCAAAGACACCTCTGGGCAAGTATTAGTCCTTCCCTCGGAATTTTGCCCGGGCATATGCTCATGACAAGTTGGTTGCGGCATAGAACCATCAGCCTGGAAAGGTGGCATTTCGGGAAGAGTAGTTTGATGGTTTTCTGGTTGACGATTTGCCCCGAGCAGAGCAGTTAATCTATCTATCATCAAAGCGTTTTGAGTTTCAATTTGCTGGTATAACCCAGAAACTGCGTCATCCAATTCAGCCCTGGTGACTCCAACGGTTGGAGTTGCTTGGTCTGTTATTGGGGAAGCGGAAGTTCCTTCGTGAGCATTTCCGGATCTGATAGGTCTACCTCTTCTTCCAGGAGCCATTATTTCAGATCTGGTTTTTAAGAGAGGTTCTTTTTATGAATCTTTGCGAAGCAACGGTAGATGATCGCCTGAGTTCAATTCTCAGCGAAAGCACCAAAATGTTAACGAGGAAAAGTGAACGCTAACACCCGGTGTGTGTAATGGAATTGTGAAAGCACCACCCGTTGGTACGGGAACAGATTATAAGCTGAAAATAGCAGAAAAAGCGGTAAATGAACAACGGATTTATAGTGGTTCGGCCCGTAATTGAGCTTACATCCACTTTATAGTCTTTTATTGCTGATTCGGTTACAATTTGATACAATATCCCTCTAAATACAATACAATTTGATCATGAAATCATTCTTGACTACTAGCTCGATCTTTAATGATGAAACTCGACGAATCCGCGTTGGATGTTAGGAGCTCTTCTCGAAGATCGTTGTAGTGTCACGAATGCTTGAAGATCTTTGATTGCTGAATGAGAGGAGGCTTCGACAGCGTAACGGCGCTTGGAGAAATGAATGGCCCAAAGTCCCCTCCAAGTTGGAAGTGGTGGGGTATTTATAGGAGCTGATCTGGACTCAGGAAATTTCTCTAAGTCTTTAAGTCGGTAGACGAGTTAAGGAATAGGGTTAGGTCGGTGACGAGTTAAGGAATAGGGTTAGGTCGGTGACGAGTTAAGGAATAGGGTTAGGTCGGTGACGAGTTAAGGAATGGTTGTTGCCGACCCATCTTGTGGCTGTCTTTGACAAGTATTAAGTCGTTGCCGACTTATCAGACCTTAACTCGTAAGACCTTAACTCGCAGCCTTTAAGTCGTAAACCCACTAAGTCGTAACCCGTTAGGTTGGAACCTTCTTAAGTCGGAGCCTTTCATAACTCGGAATCTTCCTTAGGTCGTAGCTCTTGAGTCACAGATTACCTTAAGTCGGCAGGCTCCTAACTCGGCATCCTTCTTAAGTCGGCAGCTCTTAACTCGGCATCCTTCTTAACTCGGTTTTAGCTCTTGAGTCACAGATCACCTTAAGTCGGCAGGCTCCTAACTCGGCACACCTCTTAAGTCGGCAGCCCTTCTCAGTAGTTAGATCGGCAACTGTTGGGTCAGATCTTTCCTTAGGTCGTAGCCTGTTAAGTCGGAGATCTTGTTAACTCGGAGTTTTCCTTAAGTCGGTTACGCCTTTAGATTGTTAGGTCGTCTTCTGTTAAGTCGCGAATCAGAGGATTAACAACTATTAGGGGCATCAAGGGGTCATGTAGTAATAGTTATTGGATATCTAAGGAACGATTCATTCGATAGTTTTCTATTAGTTAATATAAATAAGGCCAAACAGATTATATCAATGTGACTGATTTACACAATTCTCTCGACTTGAGAATATAGTCGATTATCGATACGAAAGCTCTGGTTTGATAATAGTCAAATCATGCAAGGTACAATTAAGTAACAATAGTTGGGTCGAGTGGAAGTATTGAAAGTGAAACACTATTCAAGAGAGGATTTGTCTCCTCAGTTATATGGGGTTAGTATCACGGTAAACTTAAGTCAATTCGAAGTCACAATCTCTGGCTAGAGTAGTTCAATTAATAATAATTGTTGTTACTAAACCAATGACTTTGTATTTGGACTATAGAGTTGAATACGGGTGATATTGGAATTTTGACTGTTAACCCGTCTTTTGGCAAGGCCATGGGCAGGCGGATTTAACTAAATCGACTACTCGTTCGTCGAGACTGGAATATGATGGGTTTGAGTCAACTAGATGGATAGACAATCAAACATGAATGATAAATATGATTACGAAGCCGGGGTTCGGCATAAGATGGGTCGGTCAGGAGCGTTCGGTCAATGGAGTTCGGCCAAGTGGGTCGGTCGTTCGATTAAGATGGCTTGGTCATGCATGGCTCGGTCAAAGAGAGGGGATCATGCATGGTTCGGTCATAGTGCTTAAGCCAAGGTGGCCCGGTGCAACTAGCTCGGTGGGTATGGCTCAATACATGTGGGTCAGTCGTTCAGGGTCGGTGCAACTTGATTGGATCGGCAATAAGTGGTTCGGTATGCTTGAGAGGTATTAGTGTTGGGAGTGGCTCGGTGTTGGAGTGTGGATATGGTTCGGCCAAGGTAGATCGGCATAAGTCGATCGACATGTGGGGATCGACATCCCGTTCTGGGTTCGGCAAGCATTTGGAGGCAGGATCAGAAGTTTGGTTTTGGGTCGGTAAGTATGGGATCGACATATTGAATGGGGTCCGTAGCTTCGAGTCATAGCTCACTTACCTCGGGTCGGCATCCTCCAGTCTTCGGGTCGGTGTTTGTATGTCTTCGGATCGGCACGAATGGAGGGATCGACATTGAATGAGTGAGTGCGTCGGCATGATGGATTTTGGGTCGGCTATAGTCTTGATGCGCCCGGATCACTCAGGAAGCCCAGTAACCCGGATTTTGCCTATAAATAGAGCAGGTAGGGCTTTAGGAAAAGGGGTCTTCATTTCTGTTTCCCTTCCTCTTCTCCACTAAGGCTACTCTACCATTGTTGTTCTAAAATCTTCGAATTGTAAATGTACTAGATTTTCATATCAATAAAAAGGAAATTTCTGGAGTGGACATAGGCCGGAGTCAGCCGAACAACAATAACCCTCTGTTATTGTTGCTTTCCTTTTCATTTTTACTTTTCTTCATATTTACACTCTCTACATACATTCTATCTGTTACATGCGACTGTTGGTTGGTGCTTTCATTTGGATTTGGTTGTTAGTGACCAATTTTGGCGCTAACATTGACCATTATCAAATTCCATAAGTCCAAAGTGATATAGTTTTGACGAAGAGAATTGGTGTAAATAAAGTCACAACCGGGAAATGTTCAACAAAGTAAAATTGGATTTTACTAATACTAAGTAAGTGGTAAATTTGGCCAAAATGTCACACCACCTTCTAAGTGACATGTGAACGTTAATATTCGAATAATTCGATATTAATTACTGACTAAATTTATACCTGACGAGTCACATAATCGAAAAGATGAATTCTCATTTGACCAAACGATTTAATTAATTTATAATTGTTATAAATTAATTAAATTAATTAGTATTTCTGAAATATTATTTATAAATTTGATTTTGGTTTAATAAACAGATATTAACTGTATTTATAAAGGTTATAAATAAATTAATCGATATACGATATTGGTAATTGTTTTAAATTAGATTTAAAATGCAAAATATTTGTTCGGACCATAGATGGGTTCATAGCCTAGTAGAGGGGCCGGTATGTATGGCCATAATAGGGGATATAGGCATCTCTAATACAAAGAGAGATGGCTTGATTTTGGATGGCTTGGAATTAAGGAGATTGAGTAAAAGACAAGATCCAAAATTCTCTCCTTTCCTTCCTATTCCTTTGCTAAACAATCTTCCCATTCCCATCTCTCTAATTTTCCAAGCTCAAATCAAATCAATTTAGTTGATATCCGAAGCTGATGGCCAACGACTCAAGGACAAGCATTATATTGGATCAAAAATCATTTATAACATCATCGTTTCAAGGTGTTCTTAAGGTCTTTGGCTGCAAGGTATGTTTCTAATTAAATACAAACATTAATTTATATACATAATGCTCATTAGACACACACACACACACACAGATATATATAATATTGTTGGTTAGATGACGATTCCAATATGCAGATATACTGTTACAATTTAGATTGGTTATATGTGTGTGTGTTTATATATATGTTTATAATTTTTTTATGATAATTAACCAATAAACGGTATGGCTCAGAACAAAAAAAACATTTCTATATTATTTAAATAACTTAATATATAATATACACATATATTTATATAGTTTATAATATAATTACTAAATTATAATTATATAAAATATGAAAATAAAATTTTGTATATCATGTTTGATAAGTATATTATTTTTGGAAAAAAGAATTTTTTGATTTAAATATTATTTTTAAATAAGATTTAAATTAATTTATCATATAAATAATTATATAAATTCATATATGTATTATAAAATATATTTTATATTTCACAAAATCATATTGATACATATTAAATTCACGGAAGAAATTAAAAAAATTATATTTTTAAATATTTAAGTTAAAATAGAAAATTTTAAAATTGGATTTTTAATTGTTTTAAATTATAAAAATTGTATAATAATATTTTACTTATAAAACTTTCATCTAAAATTAGCTAACAATTTAAAATTTAAATTTATATTAGAATAAAATATTTTTTATAATTTTTAAATAATATTTTTGGTTTTGTTTATATATATAGATATATATGTTTAAAATTATAAAATTATCCCGATATAAGCATAAGACCACATCATTATATATATTAAAATAAAATAATAGTATAATTTTATTTATCTTAATATATATATATTTATTTATTTATTTATATTCATTATACATATATATATATAGTACTTAACATATATATTTTTGGCATAGCATATAGTACTTAACATATTCAATTATATATATATATATGTATGTATGTGTATGTATAAATGTATACATATATTATAAATACAAGTATGTAAGGCACGTCCGTTGGACGTGTGCAAAGGAAAGCATGACTTATATTCTTTTTAGTGCAAAATAGTATGTTCAAACACGCACTAAACTCAATGTACTTATTTTATGCATAATTTTATTTATTGTGTAAATATTGAAGGGGAAGAAATGAAATATGCATAAAGTTTATTATTTGAAGTGTCTCTTATATGATCATTAGAAAGACAATGTTAATGAACTAACATGAAGGTGTAAATGGCTACACATATGAAATGAAAACACAGTGAAGTAACCAAATTGTCCTCAATTGTCTGAGATAGAATAACAAAGTGGGTTAGATTAGTAAACATCAAATATGCTAACTAACTTGATCTTATTTTTATTGTTTACTTCTGAACCCTTATAGCCTCAGTTGGAAATATCAGATTGCATTTTAAAGGGATCCATATATGGATTGTTCCGTTATCTTTACCATTTTTCACTACAATAGACAATATGGAACCATAGAAGCACTAATTTGTATGCATTTTCAAAGCATGTACTACATAAATACATCCCATATTGTAAGCTATCCATGATGTAAACTGCTCACATATATGGTGTTTTTTCCTAAAAAAAATATAGCCTTTATTAACATCTCCCTATATGTTAAATAAATATCAAGTTTCAAAGATAAGATTCATTGTTTATAGAACAAAAAATTTGTTCAAGTGCATAGAAATTGGAACATTAGTTGTGGCACTGTATGTGTATATAAGCTATAGTAGATAAGTGACTAATTCTATAGCTTGAGACAGTAAGACCAATGGTCCCAACGAAGCTTAAATCATTTGAGTTGGAAGATTGCTTTGTTTAAATAGTACACCTCAATAGTAACACGTAGTACACTAAAGTATAGTCAATAAACATTCATTAAATTTCCACTATAAATATAGACTAACATTTCAGTTATCTTATAATTAAGCTTTGCAATTTCAAACACTTATGTGAACTTAATAACATTTCAGTTATCTTTTTATCTATAAATTTAGTAAAAAAAAGTAGAATTTTATATAACATCGATTTAGTATTTACATACTTGCAGCAAATCTATGCAAGAAAATCTGACCATAATACCAATTCATACATGGTCATATA
Source organism: Allium fistulosum (assembly GCA_030737815.1). Classification (NCBI taxonomy): domain Eukaryota; kingdom Viridiplantae; phylum Streptophyta; class Magnoliopsida; order Asparagales; family Amaryllidaceae; genus Allium; species Allium fistulosum. The sequence goes on along the minus strand of CM060904.1, from coordinate 1,249,230,711 downwards.
TCAACAGACAAAAAAGCCTTGCTATATATTTTGCTTTATAGCTAAGAAACTCAAGCATAAATAAGTGAATAAAGTCTTATAACCTCACTCTTAATATAACAATTTATATGTAAATAGTTATATTAAAGTTCCAGCTACAAATATCAAAGGACAAATAGTATCAATATTCTTACAAACAGACAACATTACAATAGCTTTAACGCTTGTTTGTTTACTTAAAAAAATTATGTAACTAAGTATACATTGTAAATGTTAAAACTGTAAATAAAAAACCTTTGGAGAAAAACATATTTAATATTAAAATAAAATGAAACGCTGATGCTTAAACAGAAGTACCTCCCGCAAGAAACCAATAAAATCCCAGCCTTGGATTCATATGTGGCCACAACGGATTATAACATGCTCAACTATTCGATAGTTCCATAAAAGTACGCATGAAGAAGTTGCTCTCCATTACGACAATCAAGGAGTTATTAGCGTGACACCATCAAGGATCATCCATGTAGTTTCTCTCAAGGTGATCACTATATTAAAAACATTGCTGCTTAGTGTTGTTTTTTGACTTCATACCCTTGGTTGTATAAGTTATCTCTCACTACTCACCTCTTGGAGGAAAAAATCGAGCAGAGAATTAATCATGAAAATAAACAGATCCGTAATCGATTTGAAAGTCAACATATTTGTAACTATGCATTGTAGTACATTTTTACATGCATTGGAATAGCATAATATGCAACAAACAAAAACTTCATAATATCTAATCAAAGCCCCATAATTTTCAATAGATTTGCCCATTTGGCATTGTAGTTTTTGCAAAATTGAAACTATTATATACTTATATGTTAGATAACTTGTTTTTACTATTTTCTTATGTGTTAAACAACTCCTCCCACATACTATAGAAGGTGCGTAACTGCAATATCTATATCTTCTTATTAGTTTTCATGTAAATGCATGGATAATGAAGATTTTCATCAACACAATCATGCCAAGTATTTGAAATGATTCTGATTATAAATAGTAGCCCCAAAGAAAAACAAATGTTTAGCAACAAATTTCCACCCAATATATATTTAATGTGTATGAAACTCTTAAAATAAATGTGTGGCCAAAGAAAAGAAATATGAAATGATATTAAAATGAAGATAGCATGGAATCACCTCTAACTGAATCCAGACCAATCAAACTGTTAACCCCTTGTCCAAGTCTTTCTTGACCAATTTGCTCTGCAAATAAAACCAAACTTCAACTTAATCAGATTATAGTAACCAAAAAATAAAATATTTTAGTAACATAACATAATTGTTTAATAGATTTGGTTTATCAAATCAAAAGCTGAATAGTAGAGCATGATCTTAACCTGAGTATTCTAACAAAAAAAGAAATATTTTAGTTACAGAACTCTTTTAACAATTGGTTTAACGAACTGTGGAGTGATGTAACGGTAACATAATTGGGTTAGATATCCTTGAAAACAATGCGGTGATGCAAAAGAGATAAACACATTGAATCATAGATCAAGTTATACTACTGCCGCCACCATGTTTGAGGGAAAAAACACAATTGTAAATGAATTGTGAAAGTGCACAGTGAAAGTGGAAAGTTAATTGAATGTGTGATGTCATTATGAATGTTGGCGCATACCTGCGAAAAACACATTTTTGTTCTCTGTTCTTGTACTCCTTCCACAACTCAACCCAGAACAACATCATGACCGATTATCCCATCATCAGCTCACATACCGCGGCTGCATCATCTTCCCAGCAAAACAAACCAAATATGAAATGCGACGAAATTCACCTAAACCCAACAGTTGAAACCCAAGATCACCTCCAGCATAATCGAACAACCATCTTCTTCCATAAGTTTAATCACAATACAATTCATGTTCTGTAGAACCCAACCTCTTGCCTCCCCATGTATACCCGCAAACATCCAGATCGGCAGACGTGGCACATCATCACCAATTACAACTGATTCGCTATGCCTACCCGCAAACTTCCAGATCGGCGGACCTGCCACATCATCACCAATTATAACTGAGTCGCAACCCAAAACCTTCGGTAGCACAAAGAAAAACCAACGCAGTTCAGTGCCCATACTTCTATTTCCACTGCACCACAAACAACCAAAGCCATCGCCTAAGCATGCAAGTAAAGTCGCTAAACAGCAGATCCAAACCTCAGCACGGCCGATCTGAAACCAAACCAAAGCGAAGTGCCTATATGCCCAAAGAAGAAAATCGTAGAGCCCGTAACAGCACCGAACCAAAATCACAGGTTGTTAGCTGGTCGATTTACACCTGAAACCGTAAAATTGAAAAGAAAATCAGCATGGGGAGGAGAAGAGGGGGGAGCATAAATTGTAGTTTGTAGAAGGGCAGATCGATTTAATTTTTAGAAGAGAGGGAAGAACGGGAAGGTTGTGACACTCGGTTGAGTTGAAGGAGGGGAAGGAAAGGCGGTTGGGAGAAAACAAAGGGCGGAGAAAATGGGGAGAGCGAAAACGGTGAGTAATGTTGAAAACGGCTGAAAGTAGTGGGGATTAGGACATGGGTAAGAGAAAGGACACATATACCCTCTTTCCTTTGTTGGTAATTTAGTTCTATAGGTAGTCGGTGGATGGGTTGGTTGGGAAGTTCTTAAAAGCTTCACCAAAGTAAAGAATTTGTATTATTAGTAGAGATATTTATGCATTTATATAAGTACTATTTTTGACATTAAATTTATTATATTATATTTTAAGTGATATAAACATATTTTTATATTTATCAATATATACATTTGTTAATATGATATATTTATGTTTATATATAAATATTTATATATTTATACAAAATTATATATATAATTTTAATTTATATATATATTATCATAAAAGAAAAAATGTACATATATTTAGTCAATCAATTTGCATATTAGATTAGCTAACATGTCAGTTGCGATGCAAATCCCAACACCTATATACGGACATATTATACCTTGCAAGGATTGATATGTTACACATGCATACACTCATACATGCGTATGCGATATACACACATATATATTTAATATAACATAAAATTAAATAATACGGTATCATTTAATATATTTAAATAAAATAAAAGATTTTATTTATATAATTAGAAATGTTCTAAGTAAATTAGACTTCATAGGCCCAATAATGATCCAATAGTATAAATTTTTAAAATTCGCCCATAACTCCCACCGTAGGCAGGTCCAGTTCCAACAAGGGCAGACATTCTTAATGTAGGAGGTGTACCTCATACCATAAAATAATTGAGGTGGGATGTAACAACCTGCAAATTTGATACCATTAATAGTAAATTAGTTAAAAATGAATTTTTAATAAGATGATGAATTGGGCATCATATCTATAACCATTGCACAAGCCTTTCCTAGCTGATAAGTTTGATATATAATTTTGTTGAATTTGAAATTACGATTTGCGAAATAGAGGCATATTAGTTTTTAAACAGGATACACAGTCACTTTTGGGTCAAACGGTCACATATAACTAAACCAACGTAGTTAATATAGGATAATATTGTTGATATATTGCCGATATTTCTCATATTGCTCCTAAGCTAGTACTTTTTTAAAATATCACTTAATATATTATTACTGTTGTATCACCCAATATTTGCTGATATATCGCTCCGATATTTAGTGTAAATTACCCGAATTGTTTTAAGAATACCGTTCATTATTATATGTGTTGTAGAAAATGTATTTACGAAAATATTTCTTCACACACTCAATATTTGTTTTATATATACGGTGAATGACAATATCTAGACAGTATTAGAAATCCAAATGCACTGATTTTTGGATTTAACTATACAGGTTTAGTCTCCTTCATTATTCTTTCAATAAAGAAAACTCTACTTATTCAATTATTTTATATGTTTTATTTTCCATGAAATATTTACCACTAAAAATAAGGTCATGAAAGAGATGCTTCTCTTTTTAGTTATATTTTTGTTCATGATTTCTTTATTGGTAAGTTAGCTTATGAAAATTCATTTTATTAGTAACTATCATACATCAAGGACTAAATATTAAAGAGCGGTAAAGTTATATATTTAACATATCGATAAGAATGAGCTAAAGTAGTAATTGACATCAAATCAACATTATTTATTTGGTAAATTAAGTGAAAATAAAAACTACGAAACTATAAATACGAAAACTTTGAGAAGGTAATATAGATGATTAGATGGCTGAAGAAATAATGAATATAGTATAAAATTGAGAAAAATAATAAAAATGTACAATATACGAATTTCTCAAAATTTATTAGCCTATATTAAGATTTTTATTTAGTATAATATCTCAATAAATGGATTCTAATCCGTAAACTATATTTAATTAGTCTTTGATAGTAATTTGACATTATTTATCCAAATATTTGAAAACTTAGTATCAATATAACATTATAACATAGTGCAATATCATTTATAACATGTTCTACATATATTCTATATTTTACTGATATTATCACGGTATTTTAAAATATCTCATACTAGTACTTGACCGATACGTACCCAATACCGATATTAACTAATTAAAACACCTACCTTATTCGCTATATATTTGATGCTTAGGAACCCTAGAGAGCAGCCGTCGCACAGTTTCTATTGAATAATCCCGATATTACCCTTAATCTCATTTTAGTTGCAATTAATTTTTGCTAATTACAAATTGATTCAAAATTCAAAATGTTTTATACCATCGAATTACGTATTAGTTAAAAGTTCTCGACGAGCAAGGAGGCATTTGAGATTCGTTTTTTCATTCAATGCGTCAATTGGCCAAAAAATGATGATTTATTAATCATCATCCATCTACTTAAGAAAAAGGAAAGCAGGTCCCAAGTGCTAATATGTCACTGTCTACTCTAGACAAAGGAAAGAGGATCATGATTGATGGTAGGTCATTAATTTTAAATTATGAAGTGTTATTGTGATAGTTATGCTTTAAATCTCATATACTGGGTAAGTAATTAGTTAGTGGCGTGTTATATTGGAGATAAGTAAATATTGTATAGAGTCCTTTATTGAAACTTATGTATTGAGATATTGGGGTGTAGGTTAAAATTTTATAATAGGATTGGATAACCCGTTATAACGTGATTTTGGATAAGAGTGGTATGATTTGAATGAGGAGTAAAGAATTGGGCATGATTTTTGTTGTACATTGTGATCCCAATAGTCAAAAGATGACGAGTTGATATCTATCTATAAGAAGGAGTCTCATGTACCTCCATTGAAGATTTTAACCCCCTCCACAAATAAGTTTAATCTAGTAGGCCCATTGATATGTCTTTTAGCATATGGTTTTAAAATGGTGATTGAGACTTTGGTAGGAAGTTTTCGAGTTGACGAAGAAAAGGGATAATATTTTTGGTTTAAGTTAAGATAATCTAAATTATTTTGGTTAAAACCTCAATAGAGGAGACGTTATCATAATAATAAATGTTTGGTTAAGATATATATGAAAGAGATTTGCCAGAAGAGATATTTGCCTGATATTGAAAGAATTAAAAATATATTCGAGGTAGAGTTGACTCGAAAAGTTTGGTAGTAGAAGAAAGATATGTGATATTGGAATTTTAATCGATTAGGTCCCGTTAACCAATTGATTGAAAATATTTTGGGACATGGATGAAGATTTTTATTTTTGGGCCTATCGTTTATTTTAGGATAGGTTCCCAGTGGCCCAATGTTTTTGCTATGTAATCTGACTCGGTTATTGGTCCATAGTGCAGGAATTCGAATAATTGACATTTTCCTTCTTCTTTCTATGCCATTGCGGTACTAATCGGGAATGAAAGTGAATGATATTTAGGATGCTTTGTTGTTTGATATCGTTGTAAAAGTTGGTTAGTTGAGTTGATCTGGGGATGGGTATCGGTGACCTGATGTTGTGGAGAATGTTACACCAACTATGTTGTATGGCTTGGGTGGATGTTGTTTTCCAAGAAAGTGATTATTGTTTTACAGCTTGGAGGGATGTTGTTCTCCAAGCTAGTGATTGTTTTTATATGGCTTGGACGGATGTTGTTCTCCAAGTAAGTGAATGTCATCTTACTATATTTGTTTTAAGGATGATATTGATAGTTTGTTGATATTTAAGTGATAGTTGAAGTTGTAAGTATATGATTTAAACTGGATGTGACATGAGGTTAATGACACATTCACTGTGCTAGGACATCATTCCTTTTTCTAGATATTCCTAGATATGTTTTGGGTATGATGTTACCATGATTGATTAGTATTTTGTTGATTTGATTTATATAGCGAGATGACATCCTTCTGTAACAACCCGCATATTTATCGATTTTATATTTAAATATCTTATTTAAATATTTTATCGTTAGTCGGATATTACTCCAAAAAGCTACTTTTTGCATACGGTCAAATTAGGACTCGATACCACTTCCATTGAGTTCAAAATGACGTTTGCGATCTTTTTGAGTGTAAACTTCGATTTGTTTGGAGATAGTGAAATTTTCGTCACTTTTTGGCTTAGGACTTTGGTTTGGGCTGAACACACACTAACTCAGCCCAACCCCCTCTTCTCTTCATCACTTCATCAAATAATTCAAGCTTCTTCAAAAATGGTGGAGGGAAAGGGAAATTAAAATTCAAAGCTCAAGATCTTTAGTAAATTCAACATCAAACTCCGAATTCAAGGTGAAGAACATAGATTCAAGCTTGTGGTTGATTCTTGCTTTGCTCTTAAGCTCTCCAACATCAATTTCGTGGAAAAGATGAGATTTTTGATCTCACATCTTGCCTATAACTGTCATTGGACTGTTGGGAATGATTCCCTATCGCATTTGTATGAACATTTGCTTTTGGTTTGGAGTGGATTGGCGAAAAGCCCCAATTTTCAGTGTTTTTGATGATTTTCTAGCACTAGGTCGTTCTGGAACGTTAGCTCGCATGGCCTTAGGTCGTTTCCGACCTACTATCACTCGGCAAACTTTTAGGTCGCGAGTTTCTTAGGTCGCTCGCCCTTCTTAGGTCGCTGGCCTTTACAGCGTTAGGTCGCTGGACCACCTCTTTTAGGTCGCGCCTCTCGTTAGGTCGCTCGACCCAGTTAGGTCGTAGGTCGCGTGTCACAGTTAGGTCGCGCCACTTTTAGGTTGCGTTGCCTTTAGGTCGCGAGTTTCTTAGGTCGCTCGCCCTTCTTAGGTCGCTGGCCTTTACCGCGTTAGGTCGCTGGACCACCTCTTTTAGGTCGCGCCTCTCGTTAAGTCGCTCGACCCAGTTAGGTCGTAGGTCGCGTGTCACCGTTAGGTCACGAACCTCTTTTAGGTCGCTTGGCTTGCATCTGTTAGGTCGTTAGACCTATTGCATCTGTTAGGTCGTTAGACCTACTTCTGTTAGGTCGTTAGACCTATTGCATCCCTTAGGTCGCTAGACCTGTCTTCCACTTAGGTCGTAGGTCGAACACCGTAGCAGGGGCGTTGCCCCCGCACCCCTACATAGGGGGTTGCCCCCCCCCCCTGGACCACCCCTCCATAGGGGATCTTACCTGAAAAACATTCAAAATAAATTCCTACTTTGATGGTTTTGGGATTTATTTCTTTGGACTTTACTCACGTCATCGAATGTGAATTTATGTGATTCGATTTTTTTCAACAATCGTTTTGTGACTTGTCACTCTAAAGATATGAAGGTTTCAATACTAGTAGTAAATATCAAAGCTCTTTCATCAAAACGATTTCAACTCTATTTTATTACAAAGCTCTTTTTCCTAAACCGTTTTCCAATCTATTAGTATATACAAGCCTTTACTTCACTCGGATGAGAAATCGAATTAAATGACTTAGTAAAACGAGGGGTATGAAACACTCGCGTTCACTTTGTCGGTTAGCTCTCGGACTTTTTCGATTGAACCCTTTTGTGACAATTTTCTAGTGAAGACCTACAACTTGTTCGTAAATATTTAAGTTAAGCAAGTGGTTATAGGACATGAAGCTAAACTCATATATTTACTAGCTTGGTGTGATTGACACTTCTTGATGATCAATGACGATCATTTTTTGTGATTTAGACTGGCCATGTGAGATGTCTTTTTGATTCGGTTCATCGGACGTTACGCTGTATGACGTCGTTGTTCCGTATTATCATGATTTGGTCCTTCGGACGTTATGCTATACGACATCGTCGCTCCATTTCACTACATGTTGGGTCATCGGATGTTACGGTGTACGACATCATTGTTCCTTTTTATTGTGACTCTGGATCATCGGACGTTGCGTTGTACAACGTCGTTGTCCCATTTTCACTACGTGTTGGTTCATCGGATGTTACGCTGTACGACATCGTTGTTCCTTTTTATTGTGCTTTGGTTCATCGGACGTTACGCTGTACGACGTCGTTGCTCCTATTTATTGTGCCTCTAGATCATCGGACGTCGCGCTGTACGACGTCGTTGCTCCGAATTATGTGATTTCTGGATTTCGTTTGTTGATTTCTGGACTTTATGCTTCACCAATTTTCATGATTTTCATTGATATGATATCAGTTTTTGTGCATTGGTGAATTCATGTGTTATTGACTTGTCATGAATACAAGTATGGGGGTATGATACCCTATTTTATCTTTGAGAAGATTCTTGTGATATTGATTAATCTCTTGTTGATTTTCAATTACATACCTATAGTTGTATGCTACGATGGTTATTACATGTTCATGCCATGTCTTTTACTTTATACCATATCATCTGATATTTATAGCCAGACTGATCCGTTTATTATTTTCTTATAAATAATACTCGGGTCAGACCGGGATGTTACAGGTGCTTCTGCTTGACTTCTCTTCAGGATTATTATGGCATTTGGCTAACTACTTAGATTAGTAGTTTTTGATTGTTCACATTTAAGATATAGACTCATTGATGTATTCTTTTGTATTGCACTTGTTGCTATTCCTTTTGTATTATTATGGATCTTTCTGACCACTACTCTGATGTACATTTTCATGTGTTATATATTTATTCATATCTTCTTCCGCCTTTGTGATATGGATGTCTATGACTGATTTGTGTTATGATTATTTCTATGTTTGTTTCCGAAGATTATATATAGCCACCGTGTGATAGCTTTGTGTTTATATCGGTATGTCGGATTTCCTCCTTAAAAGATATGCATTCTATTCTATCTGACATATCGGTGTTCGCACAAAGAAGTTACATGGATGGTACCTCCTCAACAGCCTTATTCTACGTGCTAGTTGATGGCATTACCTCGTAGTGTCCTTGGCTAGCGTGGGTATAGAGGTGGGGCGTCACAGCTTGGTATCAAAGCCAAACTTCGGAACAATGTAGAATAATCTAGCAAGGATCATTGTCCTAAGTCTTTCTTAGGAATCGTGCCATAGGATTTGATTCGGGTCTTCATACCGTTCTATCCTATTTCATCTTATGATTCCTTGTTTTATCAATCAAGTTTGTTTGATTTTCATTCTGAGATTAAGCTTTTTCTCTTTTCTTTCTTTCTTAAAGAAAAGAAATGGTTAGATCTGGCCGTACCAACATCGGTCAATCCAGTGCTACTCCTCAGGAGGGAGTATTTATGTCTGCCCAGCAGCTTCTAGATCTTGTTAAGAATGCTCAAGCTATCGGACCCATTGTAGAGCCTACCCATCCTAGATCCGGTTTTGCACGCTTGTATAGAGATTATACCAATTTGGGTGGAAGGCCATTCCGGGGATCCGAGAGTGTTATTGAAATCAAAGCTTGGCTTAGATCATGCGACCGCATCTTTTCTCGCATGAATCTTGTTGATCTCCACCGAGTCCAAGTGGCTTCTAGCATGCTCCAAGAAAGAGCATTGGATTGGTATGAGCTTCTTATTTCTGAAATCGTTGAAGCGGATCTCACTTGGGAGCAATTCCGGGAGAGATTCGAATTGAAATTTGTGCCGGAGGCTGAAAGTAACCTTGGCCGGCGTTTTATCGACCTTGTTCAAGGTGAATCTTCTGTGATGGACTACGTCGCATCTTTCGAATCTCTTTATAAATACGGGGTTGAATACATTAATACCCCATTGAAGAAAAATCAGAGATTTGTTTATGGCTTGAACAAGAATCTCAAGAAGCCATTACTTCTAAAATTGGAAGTTTCTTTCGATCAGCTTATTGATATCGCTCTTCGTCTTGAAGAGGTCGATAAAGAGTGTGATGTTGAAGTTGTGGGTGCTAAACAGAACTTCAACGACAACATGAAAATGCTTATTAAATTTAAAGGCCCCAATCCCAATCCCAACAAAAAGGGGAAGCAAGAAACTTCGATAACAAAGTCTCCTACCTCTAGTCGTGGACGATGCTATAATTGTGGTTCTACGGACCACTATGCAAATGAGTGTCCTAAACCATTTTTTTGTCGTTATTGCAAAGGTTCGGGACATCTTTTATCTTCATGCCCAAAACTTCCAAACAAGAGAGAGGGAAAGCTAAATGTTGTTCAAGTCCCTAGTGACTCTTCTCTTGGTCAAGGTATCCATTCTATCCTTGATGACATTTATTTTGTGATCATTTTATTCGAGTTCTTTTTGATATGGGTTTCATCTCATTATTTTATAACAAAAGAACTTGTTGATTCCTTTTCTTTAGACATTTTTGGTCTTGTTGACTTCTTTGAGGATTGCGAATCCGGTTGGCGGATCCGCAACACTCAATTTGCTTTTTATTGATGTCGAAATTATTTTATGTGATTTTTCTTTTCGAGCCGATTTTTACTTATGCTTCGGAATTGACTTTTGTAAGGATTGGCTTAATTATTATGAAGTCATATCCTTTGTGCCATATGGACTATTCATCTTCGACATTTTCAATCTGTTAAGCAGATTTCTGTTTTCCTTTATTATTTTGATTCCAATTTGATGACTTCATTTTTGTATTTATTGATTTTGGATGGAAATAGCAATTTAAAATTTTGCAAATCTTTTTCATAAGATTTATTTATAAGTATAATTGGATTTTGTTCTTCAATGAGCAAAGAATATTCTTAAAACTTTTAAGAGATATTTTTATCATATGGATTATGATTTTGTGATTGTATTGCCCATTGAGTGCTTTAAGAATTCTGGTCGATGCACCGGATCAACGTTATCGATAGGAATTTCCTAAACGCTTTGATGAGACAATCAGACACGGCAAATTGACTTGTAAAAATGTAAATTTCTCTAGAAAGATTATTACATAAAGATAAATGTAATTTTGAAAATTTTAGCTTTTCGGGAAAGAAGAAGAAATTCTTTCTTTTCGATACTCGTATTCTTGTGATTCCCGAAGGGAACCAAGACCTTATCTTTTGTACCAATGCTAATCGTATTGGTTTGGATGCCGTTATCTTGCAAAAGAGAACGTGCTATCACTTGTACTTCTAAATCATTAAAGCCGATCGAAACTAGGTATGCCACTCATGATCTAGTGCTCGCGGCTATTGTTTTCGCTTTTAGAGTTTGGCATCATCATTTTGGGGGAGAAATTTGTTCTCCACCTTGATCATAAATCTTTGGAATATTTATTTTCTCATAAGGAACTTCATGTTGACTCGAGTTCCTGGCATCTTATGATCTTGATATTCTTTTTGTTCCCGGAAGGGAAATCGTGTCGCCAATGCGCTTAGTCGTAAGCAACAAGTGGTTGATTCTTTGATGATGTCTGAATGGAGTTATCTTTTTATCAAGTTCATCAGATGTTTTGATATACTTCGTTCTATTGAGCTTTATCTCATTTCTTAGCGTCCGATGTTCTTTTATGGTATTCGGTTCATTAGACGTACTGTTCTTGTACTACGTTGGTGTTCTGAATTATTTGAGTTTCCGTTCATTGGACGTACCGTTATTGTACTACGTCGATGTTCGGAGTTATTCGTGTTTCTAGTTTCTCGGGCGTACCGTTTTTGTACTACGCCATTGCTCCGGTTCCATTTTTTTGCTATTCTTGACGTTTTCCACGTCTTTTAACTATGGAAATACTTTTAGGTTTCTGATTTTATTCTTGAGCCTGGTGTTATAGTAGGGATTGAAGTTTCACCAAATTTGACTTTTGAGAAACATTCTGTTCGCATTATTGCTTCGGAGGTTGAGCGCCTTAGAAAATAAAGATGTTCTCTTTGTGTGAGTTCTATGGTTCTCAAATCTCAAGGATTTCTCTTGGGGAACCTAGAGAATTCATTGAGCAAACACATCCGGACTTGCTTTCTCATGCTCTTTGTGGTGAACTTCTTATTTCAAATTTCTTTTGTGTTTATATGCATTTATGGTTGTTACCTTTATTTCCATCTTATATATATTGCGAGGATGCAATTTCTTTATGGAGGGGAGTCTGTAACAACCCGCATATTTATCAATTTTATATTTAAATATCTTATTTAAATATTTTATCGTTAGTCGGATGTTAGTCCGAAAAGCTACTTTTTGCACACGGTCAAATTAGGACTCGAGACCACTTACATTGAGTTCAAAATGATGTTTGCGATCTTTTTGAGTGTAAACTTCGATATGTTTGGAGATAGTGAAATTTTCGTCACTTTTTAGCTTAGGACTTTGGTTTGGGCTGAACACACACTAACTCAGCCCAACCCTCTCTTCTCTTCATCACTTCATCAAATAATTCAAGCTTCTTCAAAAATGGTGGAGGGAAAGGGAAATTAAAATTCCAAGCTCAAGATCTTTAGTAAATTCAACATCAAACTCCGAATTCAAGGTGAAGAACATAGATTCAAGCTTGTGGTTGATTCTTGCTTTGCTCTTAAGCTCTCCAACATCAATTTCGTGGAAAAGGTGAGATTTTTGATCTCACATCTTGCCTATAACTGTCATTGGACTGTTGGGAATGATTCCCTATCGCATTTGTATGAACATTTGCTTTTGGTTTGGAGTGGATTGGCAAAAAGCCCCAATTTTCAGTGTTTTTGATGATTTTCTGGCACTATGTCGTTCTGGAACTTTAGCTCGCATGGTCTTAGGTCGTTTTCGACCTACTATCACTCGGCAAACTTTTAGGTCGCGAGTTTCTTAGGTCGCTTGCCCTTCTTAGGTCGCTGGCCTTTACAGCGTTAGGTCGCTGGACCACCTCTTTTAGGTCGCGCCTCTCGTTCGGTCGCTCGACCCAGTTAAGTCGTAGGTCGCGTGTCACAGTTAGGTCGCGCCACTTTTAGGTCGCGTCGCCTTTAGGTCGCGAGTTTCTTAGGTCGCTCGCCCTTCTTAGGTCGCTGGCCTTTACCGCGTTAGGTCGCTGGACCACCTCCTTTAGGTCGCGCCTCTTTTAGGTCGCGCCTCTCGTTAAGTCGCTCGACCCAGTTAGGTCGTAGGTCGCGTGTCACCGTTTGGTCACAAACCTCTTTTAGGTCGCTTGGCTTGCATCTGTTAGGTCGTTAGACCTATTGCATCTATTAGGTCGTTAGACCTACTTCTGTTAGGTCGTTAGACCTATTGCATCCCTTAGGTCGCTAGACCTGTCTTCCACTTAGGTCGTAGGTCGAACACCGTAGCAGGGGCGTTGCCCCCGCACCCCCACCTAGGGGGTTGCCACCCCCCTGGACCCCTCCTCCGTAGGGGATCTTACCTAAAAAACATTCAACAGAAATTCCTACTTTGATGGTTTTGGGATTGATTTCTTTGGACTTCACTCACGTCATCGAATGTGAATTTATGTGATTCGATTTGTTTCAACAATCGTTTTGTGACTTGTCACTCTAAAGATATGAAGGTTTCAATACTAGTAGTAAATATCAAAGCTCTTTCATCAAAACGATTTCAACTCTATTTTATTACAATGCTCTTTTTCCTAAACTGTTTCCCAATCTATTAGTATGTACAAGCCTTTACTTCACTCGGATGAGAAATCGAATTAAATGACTCAGTAAAACGAGTGGTATGAAACGCTCACGTTCACTTTGTCGGTTAGCTCTCGGACTTTTTCGATTGAACCCTTTTGTGACAATTTTCTAGTGAAGACCTACAACTTGTTCGTAAATATTTAAGTTAAGCAAGTGGTTATGGGACATGAAGCTAAACTCATATATTTACTAGCTTGGTGTGATTGAAACTTCTTGATGATCAATGACGATCATTTTTTGTGATTTAGACTGGCCATGTGAGATGACTTTTTGATTCGGTTCATCGGACGTTACGCTGTATGACGTCGTTGTTCCGTATTATCATGATTTGGTCCTTCGGACGTTACGCTGTACGACGTCGTCGCTCCATTTCACTACATGTTGGGTTATCGGATGTTACGGTGTACGACATCGTTGTTCCTTTTTATTGTGACTCTGGATCATCGGACGTTGCGTTGTACGACGTCGTTGTCCCATTTTCACTACGTGTTGGTTCATCGGATGTTACGCTGTACGACATCGTTGTTCCTTTTTATTGTGCTTTGGTTCATCGGACGTTACGTTGTACGACGTCGTTGCTCCTATTTATTGTGCCTCTGGATCATCGGACGTCGCGCTGTACGACGTCGTTGCTCCGAATTATGTGATTTCTGGATTTCGTGTGTTGATTTCTGGACTTTATGCTTCACCAATTTTCATGATTTTCATTGATATGATATCAGTTTTTGTGGATTGGTGAATTCATGTGTTATTGGCTTGTCATGAATACAAGTATGGTGGTATGATACCCTATTTTATCTTTGAGAAGATTCTTGTGATATTGATTAATTTCTTGTTGATTTTCAATTACATACCTATAGTTGTATGCTACGATGGTTATTACATGTTCATGCCATGTCTTTTACTTTATACCATATCATCTGATATTTATAGCTAGACTGATCCGTTTATTATTTTCTTATAAATAATACTCGGGTCAGACCGGGATGTTACAGGTGCTTCTGCTTGACTTCTCTTCAGGATTATTATGGCTTTTGGCTAACTACTTAGATTAGTAGTTTTTGATTGTTCACATTTAAGATATAGACTCATTGATGTATTCTTTTGTATAGCACTTGTTGCTATTCCTTTTGTATTATTATGGATCTTTCTGACCACTACTTTGATGTACACTTTCATGTGTTATATATTTATTCATATCTTCTTCCGCCTTTGTGATATGGATGTCTGTGACTGATTTGTGTTATGATTATTTCTATGTTTGTTTTCGAAGATTATATATAGCCACCGTGTGATAGCTTTGTGTTTGTATCGGTATGTCGGATTTCTTCCTTAAAAGATATGCATTCTATTCTATCTGACATATCGGTGTTCGCACAAAGAAGTTACATGGATGGTCCCTCCTCAACAGCCTTATTCTCCGTGCTAGTTGACGGCATTACCTCGTAGTGTCCTTGGCTAGCATGGGTATAGAGGTGGGGCGTCACAGCTTGGTATCAAAGCCAAACTTCGGAACAATGTAGAATAATCTAGCAAGGATCATTGTCCTAAGTCTTTCTTAGGAATCGTGCCATAGGATTTGTTTCGGGTCTTCATACCGTTCTATCCTATTTCATCTTATGATTCCCTGTTTTATCAATCAAGTTTGTTTGATTTTCATTCTGAGATTAACCTTTTTCTTTTTTCTTTCTTTCTTAAAGAAAAGAAATGGTTAGATCTGGCCGTACCAACATCGGTCAATCCAGTGCTACTCCTCAGGAGGGAGTATTTATGTCTGCCCAGCAGCTTCTAGATCTTGTTAAGAATGCTCAAGCTATCGGACCCATTGCAGAGCCTACCCATCCTAGATCCGGTTTTGCACGCTTGTGTAGAGATTATACCGATTTGGGTGGAAGGCCATTCCGGGGATCCGTGAGTGTTATTGAAATCCAAGCTTGGCTTAGATCATGCGACCGCATCTTTTCTCGCATGAATCTTGTTGATCTCCACCGAGTCCGAGTGGCTTCTAGCATGCTCAAAGAAAGAGCATTGGATTGGTATGAGCTTCTTATTTCTGAAATCGTTGAAGCGGATCTCACTTGGGAGCAATTCCAGGAGAGATTCGAATTGAAATTTGTGTCGGAGGCTGAAAAAGTAACCTTGGCCCGGCGTTTTATCGACCTTGTTCAAGGTGAATCTTCTGCGACGGACTACGTCGCATCTTTCGAATCTCTTTCTAAATACGGGGTTGAATACGTTAATACCCCATTGAAGAAAAATCAGTGATTTGTTTATGGCTTGAACAAGAATCTCAAGAAGCCATTATTTCTAAAATTGGAAGTTTCTTTCGATCAGCTTATTGATATCGCTCTTCGTCTTGAAGAGGCCGATAAAGAGTGTGATGTTGAAGTTGTGGGTGCTAAACAGAACTTCAACGACAACATGAAAATGCCTATTAAATTTAAAGGCCCCAATCCCAATCCCAACAAAAAGGGGAAGCAAGAAACTTCGATAACAAAGTCTCCTACCTCTAGTCGTGGACGATGCTATAATTGTGGTTCTACGGACCACTATGCAAATGAGTGTCCTAAACCATTTTTTTGTCGTTATTGCAAAGGTTCGGGACATCTTTTATCTTCATGCCCCAAACTTCCAAACAAGAGAGAGGGAAAGCTAAATGTTGTTCAAGTCCCTAGTGACTCTTCTCTTGGTCAAGGTATCCATTCTATCCTTGATGACATTTATTTTGTGATCATTTTATTCGAGTTCTTTTTGATATGGGTTTCATCTCATTATTTTATAACAAAAGAACTTGTTAATTCCTTTTCTTTAGACATTTTTGGGCTTGTTGACTTCTTTGAGGATTGTGAATCCGGTTGGCGGATCCGCAACACTCAATTTGCTTTTTATTGATGTCGAAATTATTTTATGTGATTTTTCTTTTCGAGCCGATTTTTACTTATGCTTCGGAATTGTCTTTTGTAAGGATTGGCTTAATTATTATGAAGTCATATCCTTTGTCCCGTGTGGACTATTCATCTTCGACATTTTCAATCTGTTAAGCAGATTTCTGTTTTTCCTTTGTGATTTTGATTCCAATTTGATGACTTCATTTTTGTATTTATTGATTTTGGATGGAAATAGCAATTTAAAATTTTGCAAATCTTTTTCATAAGATTTATTTATAAGTATAATTGGATTTTGTTCTTCAATGAGAAAAGAATATTCTTAAAACTTCTAAGAGATATTTTTATCATATGGATTATGATTTTGTGATTGTATTGCCCATTGAGTGCTTTAAGAATTCTGGTCGATGCGCCTGATCAACGTTATCGATAGGAATTTCCTAAACGCTTTGATGAGACAATCAGACACGGCAAATTGACTTGTAAAAATGTAAATTTCTCTAGAAAGATTATTACATAAAGATAAATGTAATTTTGAAAATTTTAGCTTTTCGGGAAAGAAGAAGAAATTCTTTCTTTTCGATACTCGTATTCTTGTGATTCCCGAAGGGAACCAAGACCTTATCTTTTGTACCAATGCTAATCGTATTGGTTTGGATGCCGTTCTCTTGCAAAAGAGAACGTGCTATCACTTGTACTTCTAAATCATTAAAGCCGATCGAAACTAGGTATGCCACTCATGATCTAGTGCTCGCGGCTATTGTTTTCGCTTTTAGAGTTTGGCATCATCATTTTGGGGGAGAAATTTGTTCTCCACCTTGATCATAAATCTTTGGAATATTTATTTTCTCATAAGGAACTTCATGTTGACTCAAGTTCCTCGCATCTTATGATCTTGATATTCTTTTTATTCCCGGAAGGGAAATCGTGTCGCCAATGCGCTTAGTCGTAAGCAACAAGTGGTTTATTCTTTGATGATGTCTGAATGGAGTTATCTTTTTATCAAGTTCATCAGATGTTTTGATATACTTCGTTCTATTGAGCTTTATCTCATTTCTTTTAATGGACTAGCGTCCGATGTTCTTTTATGGTATTCGGTTCATTAGACGTACCGTTCTTGTACTACGTTGGTGTTCTGAATTATTTGAGTTTCCGTTCATTGGACGTACCGTTATTGTACTACGTTGATGTTCGGAGTTATTCGTGTTTCTAGTTTCTCGGGCGTACCGTTTTTGTACTACGCCATTGCTCCGGCTCCATTTTTTTGCTATTCTTGACGTTTTCCACGTCTTTTAACTATGGAAATACTTTTAGGTTTCCGATTTTATTCTTGAGCCTGGTGTTATAGTAGAGATTGAAGTTTCACCAGATTTGACTTTTGAGAAACATTCTGTTCGCATTATTGCTTCAGAGGTTGAGCGCCTTAGAAAATAAAGATGTTCTCTTTGTGTGAGTTCTATGGTTCTCAAATCTCAAGGATTTCTCTTGGGGAACCTAGAGAATTCATTGAGCAAACACATCCGGACTTGCTTTCTCATGCTCTTTGTGGTGAACTTCTTATTTCAAATTTCTTTTGTGTTTATATGCTTTTATGGTTGTTACCTTTATTTCCATCTTATATATATTGCGAGGATGCAATTTCTTTAAGGAGGGGAGTTTGTAACAACCCGCATATTTATCGATTTTATATTTAAATATCTTATTTAAATATTTTATCGTTAGTCGGATGTTAGTCCGAAAAGCTACTTTTTGCACACGGTCAAATTAGGACTCGAGACCACTTACATTGAGTTCAAAATGATGTTTGCGATCTTTTTGAGTGTAAACTTCGATATGTTTGGAGATAGTGAAATTTTCGTCACTTTTTGGCTTAGGACTTTGGTTTGTGCTGAACACACACTTACTCAGCCCAACCCCCTCTTCTCTTCATCACTTCATCAAATACTTCAAGCTTCTTCAAAAATGGTGGAGGGAAAGGGAAATTAAAATTCCAAGCTCAAGATCTTTAGTAAATTCAACATTAAACTCCGAATTCAAGGTGAAGAACATAGATTCAAGCTTGTGGTTGATTCTTGCTTTGCTCTTAAGCTCTCCAACATCAATTTCGTGGAAAAGGTGAGATTTTTGATCTCACATCTTGCCTATAACTGTCATTGGACGGTTGGGAATGATTCCCCATCACATTTGTATGAACATTTGCTTTTGGTTTGGAGTGGATTGGCGAAAAACCCCAATTTTCAGTGTTTTTGGTGATTTTCTGGTACTAGGTCGTTCTAGAATGTTAGCTCGCATGGCCTTAGGTCGTTTCCGACCTACTATCACTCGGCAAACTTTTAGGCCATGAGTTTCTTAGGTCGCTCGCCCTTCTTAGGTCGCTGGCCTTTACAGCGTTAGGTCGCTGGACCACCACTTTTAGGTCGCGCCTCTTTTAGGTCACGCCTCTCGTTAGGTCGCTCGACCCAGTTAGGTCGTAGGTCGCATGTCACAGTTAGGTCGCGCCACTTTTAGGTCACGTCGCCTTTAGGTCGCGAGTTTCTTAGGTCGCTCGCCCTTCTTAGGTCGCTGGCCTTTACAGCGTTAGGTCGCTGGATCACCTCTTTTAGGTCGCGCCTCTCGTTAGGTCGCTCGACCCAGTTAGGTCATAGGTCGCGTGTCACCGTTAGGTCACGAACCTCTTTTAGGTCGCTTGGCTTGCATCTGTTAGGTCGTTAGACCTATTGCATCTGTTAGGTCGTTAGACCTATTGCATCCCTTAGGTCGCTAGACCTGTCTTCCACTTAGGTCGTAGGTCGAACACCGTAGCAGGGGCGTTGCCCCCGCACCCCCACCTAGGGGGTTGCCACCCCCCTGGACCACCCTCTGTATGGGATCTTACCTGAAAAACATTCAAAAGAAATTCCTACTTTGATCGTTTTGGGATTGATTTCTTTGGACTTTTACTCACGTCTTCGAACGTGAATTTATGTGATTCGATTTGTTTCAACAATCGATTTGTGACTTGTCACTCTAAAGATATGAAGGTTTCAATACTAGTAGTAAATATCAAGGCACTTTCATCAGAACGATTTCAACTCTATTTTATTACAAAGCTCTTTTTCCTAAACCGTTTTCCAATCTTTTAGTATATACAAGCCTTTACTTCACTCGGATGAGAAATCGAATTAAACGACTTAGTAAAACGAGTGGTATGAAACGCTCGCGTTCACTTTGTCGGTTAGCTCTCGGACTTGTTCGATTGAACCCTTTTGTGACAATTTTCTAGTGAAGACCTACAACTTGTTCGTAAATATTTAAGTTAAGCAAGTGGTTATGGGACATGAAGCTAAACTCATATATTTACTAGCTTGGTGTGATTGACACTTCTTGATGATCAATGACGATCATTTTTTGTGATTTAGACTGGCCATGTGAGATGTCTTTTTAATTCGGTTCATCGGACGTTACGCTGTATGACGTCGTTGTTCCGTATTATCATGATTTGGTCCTTCAGACGTTACGCTGTACGACGTCGTCGCTCCATTGCACTACATGTTGGGTCATCGGATGTTACGCTATACGACATCGTTGTTCCTTTTTATTGTGACTCTGGATCATCGGACGTTGCACTATACGACGTCGTTGTCCCATTTTCACTACGTGTTGGTTCATCGGATGTTACGCTGTACGACATCGTTGTTCCTTTTTATTGTGCTTTGGTTCATCGGACGTTACGCTGTACGACGTCGTTGCTCCTATTTATTGTGCATCTGGATCATCGGACGTCGCGCTGTACGACGTCGTTGCTCCGAATTATGTGATTTCTGGATTTCTTGTGTTGATTTCTGGACTTTATGCTTCACCAATTTTCATGATTTTCATTGATATGATATCAGTTTTTGTGCATTGGTGAATTCATGTGTTATTGACTTGTCATGAATACAATTATAGGGGTATGATACCCTATTTTATCTTTGAGTTGATTCTTGTGATATTGATTAATCTCTTGTTGATTTTCAATTACATACCTATAGTTGTATGCTACGATGGTTATTACATGTTCATGCCATGTCTTTTACTTTATACCATATCATCTGATATTTATAGCTAGACTGATCCGTTTATTATTTTCTTATAAATAATACTCGGGTCAGACCGGGATGTTACAGGTGCTTCTGCTTGACTTCTCTTCAGGATTATTATGGCTTTTGGCTAACTACTTAGATTAGTAGTTTTTGATTGTTCACATTTGAGATATAGACTCATTGATGTATTCTTTTGTATAGCACTTGTTGCTATTCCTTTTGTATTATTATGGATCTTTCTGACCACTACTCTGATGTACACTTTCATGTGTTATATATTTATTCATATCTTCTTCCGCCTTTGTGATATGGATGTCTGTGACTGATTTGTGTTATGATTATTTCTATGTTTGTTTCCGAAGATTATATATAGCCACCGTGTGATAGCTTTGTGTTTGTATCGGTATGTCGGATTGCCTCCTTAAAAGATATGCATTCTATTCTATCTGACATATCGGTGTTCGCACAAAGAAGTTACATGGATGGTCCCTCCTCAACAGCCTTATTCTCCGTGCTAGTTGACGGCATTACCTCGTAGTGTCCTTGGATAGCGTGGGTATAGAGGTGGGGCGTCACATCCTACTAAAGTTTTCTCCCCACGGTATGGAGGAAAAGGTGATTTAAGTGTGGATTTTTTACTGTGAAGGATATCATGGATTTGATTTCGTATAATACTATATAAGGATGAGTATTTTAATATGTTGGAAGAGTATGCAGAATTACTCTGATATGGATGTGTATTGAGATCATATAAGTTTGTGTTATCTTTGAACGGGATGAAGTACTTGGAATTGCATGGGTAGGTATGATTTAGCAAGAATAAAAAATTGATTAGAAATGCGATCTTTATTTGTAAAGAAGGATCGAAATTGGATTGGTAATTAGAGTATTATGAGAAGCATCTCTGATTGGTGAAAATAAAGAATTTCGATAACCGGTTTTAGTTTTAAAACGGATTGACCCGATTTGAGAAGTTGAAGAAGGGATATTTCTTGGTTGAAAAGATATTATGGCAAAATAGGAAAGTACCACTGATTAGTGTGAATTCAAGTATTTTGTGATAATTGTAGAAAATTTGTTGGAAAAACCTGAAGAAAAGATATATGGTTTGCACATATAGAAAATGCATAAGCGATTCTATGGAAATGGAATTTTGTAGGTTCAGACATAACTTTGAAAGAAGAGTAGATAGATTCTTTTTAATCGTCCCTCGGGTTGAAAAGAGGTTTTATATTCAAAGAAACTCTTTTAGAGTAGATACTTAAAGGTGCATAGTTTATATTACATATGAGGTGCATGCACACAATGTATTATATATAGTCGATTCTTTTTAACTCTATCTATATCTTAGGCTATTACTTTTCTTAGGTTAGAATTTCATTTAGATTAAGGATTTCAGCTACTATGTTTGGAATGATTGAATAGGATGGGATTTCTTTTGTATAGATGTTCCGATGCTTGCTTGGTGGTATGTTATAGAACTTAGGAGGGAATGTTTGGATATTTGTGGATGTGATGCTTTAAGTATCAAAACATGTTGGAGATTTGGAGAAGTGATATCATAAATGTAATGATTTCACTTAAGTTAGATTGGAAATTTGGATAGGGGATATGTTATGTTCACCAGATTAAAATATTGATCATTTTGGATGTTCTTAGGTGAAAGGAATAGTGTGGCGATTTGAGTTGCTTAGATTTGTTTGGTTAACACACCATCTACTTTGAATGGTCTTACCATAGCAATCCGAAAGATGAATCAAGGAAAGTACTACTGGATGATTGAAGTGTTAAGTATGTGCATTTAAGGATGGATGAGAGACTGTAATTTTGTTTGGGCACGGTTGTGCTAAGGTTATTTGTTGTTATGCATTGTGGCATTATTTATTTGAGCTAGTTGCATGGATGCAGAAGTTGTAGATATGCACGTGCAATTGAAATAGGTACTTTGGGATGAGTTATGCCAGTAATAAAGTTTGTTAGATTATGTTGAGAAGAACGATTTGGTAAGGAACAATTGGAAAGTGAAGGAGTAGATCCGATCTTTTTAACTCAATCCCTTTCCAAAACGTTTACCATTTGCTTGTTTGTTAGTTAAAGGGTATCTAGATTTGGATGGATTCATTTGTTTTTTCTTAGGATTATTTTATGTTGGTTGGATAGTGGTTTTGGATGGTTATTTTATTCATTTTATGGATTGTACTACAATACTAATGTGATTGGTTGTGGATACATATAGGATTTATATGCTCACCTTAGGATGCTTGCATCATTTTATATGTCATATGCATATAGTAGGCCCCGAATGTTAGATATTTGCGTATATACAATGCCCTATATCATATGCATACATATTTTGATGTTATGTTATTGATTATGTTTCATTAAGTACATAAGCACCAAGCATATATTTCTACAGGTTGATGTAACACGTAGATTTATTAGTGAATTTAATTTTAGATTTTGTATGTCTTGTATGGATGCTTGGTTTGATTGGTTTCTTTTTTGTGTGGATGATTGCTTAACATGGATGGATGATAGCTAAATTGGATGCTATGGTATGTTATGAATAACGTAAAAGCGATACGGAGTGAGAGAGTGTGCGAATTACATTCTTTGTCCTTTGGGAATTTCGAATATGAAATTCTTCTTAAGAGGGAAGAATATAATACCCCGGTATTTTTAATATTTAATAATATTGGATTTAGTTGATAATTTAATTAGTTTAAACATAGAAGGAGCAAAATGGTAATTTTTTCAACTTTTGAATTTGATGACAAGATATGCGCCATTGTGTCCAGCTCGTTTTTTTGATTCACGTCATGTATTTATTTGTTCGATTGGAAGTCGTATGGTGGAGATACGAGCGAAATAGATGTCAGATTGTTACTTGGTTTTGGTCCTGGTTTATAAATTTAATTTGAATTGGCCGTTGCATATTCTTCCCCTAGAAATAAATGAAATATTCACATACAGTAACTCATTTGCATCTTCTTCTTCAACCGTCTCTCTTTTCCTCTATCCATTACCAATTTTAAAAAGACATAACTCTCTTATTTCTCAACGGATTCAAGTGAAAATAGCGGCAAATCGAAGATTGCAGATAGTACTATGTGTTCATACTAGTTTGAAGGTGAGATTAGAAAGATACTGGCTGCAATAGGGTGAGCAGCAAGAGATAATGGTGAAAATACCATACACCATTTCCTACTTGACATAGCAAACTTCAAATTGGCACATTTCCACATTTCTTAACGAAATTCGATGAAAATAGTAGAAAATATAACGGGATAATGAAGGCTATAATTTGGAAAAGACATTAGGATCAAACTCGAAAGTTGGTGCACATAGCAGTCCGAAGAGCGAGCAGTTTTGGGATTTGGAACGTTGTTTTGGTGAGTAGATCATTTCTATTTGTGTACAATGTAATTGGAATGTTAAATCATTATTATGGGTCTAATTAAGATTGACTAGCGATATTAATAACGATTAATTGATAATTAACTTGATGAAAATGGGTAACTTGAACATATAATAAGTATAACCTAATCAAATTTGAAGATAACCTAACCTTTATAGAAATTAATAAACACGAATCGAGAAATGATGTTAGGATTTGAGAATATGATTTGATAACTGTCTAAATCGATTATAATAAAGTATGATTCAAAATATATTAAAGTGTAAACGAATGGAACAAACTAAGAAGAAAACAAACTCCAGAAATCTAGAAAAGACCCGTTGACCGGTGGACAGGTGGACGTGAAAACTAGGCGGGTTGAACCTTGACCCAATTGTGCCTATAAGAAGGAGACGCTTTCGTAGATCGAGACTACATGTGACACTTAAACCTACTTTGAAGGAAGCTTTGCGATACGATTGTAATATTGCAGAAAGTATAGACATTGTCAAATATACATGTATATGATGTGTGTGACACTTTCTATTTGACTAGTTTAGTGATGTTTGGATATTAAATTGAATACTTATGGTTGGCTGTTGGATATTGGACATGCTTGTTGTGCTATTAATCGTTAGTGGTTAGATGTTTGATATGGGATGTTAAATGTGTGTGTATCATACACACGGTCCAGGGAATAGTTATCCCGAGGAAATTGTTGTTCCCTAAGTATTTGAATGGAATTAGTTATTCCGGGGAAATAGTTGTTTACGCGGTATTGATGTTAGTGATCTAGAAAATAAATGTTCCAGGGAAATAGTTATTCCCTCAATATATCGTGTGTGTGTCTACACACACACACTCACACACATATATATAACATGTGTGTATATAACATAAGATAAAATTGAATATGACCTTAATCAAGTAATCAACCAGGTTTATAACTGATATTACTCCTCGGGTGTAAGTGGACAAGTTAAGGTAAGTGTATGGGTTAGGGGACACTAACGATGTCTGACTAGTCTTTTTGTAGTATATACGATATAGATTTGTTTCACTCACCAAATTTATGTCCGACTCTCTTCTATTTTTCCCTTTTATTTATATCACTAGGTTGATGGACCCTGAATGCATGGTGGACATGGTGGTAAAGACTTCATGTTGTTAATATTGTATAAATTGTAAATATAACCTGTAACAGTGTACATTTATGTGTGTTGTGGATTGGATTAAGATTAATTGTTCATATCTAACTATGTATTTGGATCTATGATTGTGTATGTAATGTTTTATATTATATGTTATTTCCTTTCATTGTGAGTTCAGAAAGAGATTACTTAGATTCTGTTTTGTCTACTTGCTGTCATATCACAACGACTTGTCATTTTCGGTCTTCGAGATTTTAACGGCGGTTTAGTTTGGATCCGAGGGTCGAAAATGGTAGGTTGTTACTTGCTCTACATTTTACTGCATAATTAACATAAATTTTATCAAACACTTTGCTATTGAAATTATCTTCATTATCTCATTCGTTATCTTAATTATAAATTACTTAAAATTATCAAATCTTTTACTACTAATGATTTGCTTTTAATTATTTTTTAAGTATACTTATGAATTTTCTTAATACCAATTGATATTAGTTAAATATCTAATAAGTTTTCTTACAAAGTGAAATTAATTGTCTTAATTATAAATTTCTTAATACTATATATTTACTACTAACAATCCACTTATAATTAATTACTTATAGGTCTACTTATGGACTATCATAATATTAACTATTAATACTAATTAATCATCTTGTAAACTTAAAATGGATTATCTTAATTATAAATTACTTAATATTAATTATTTACATATAATTAAGTATATTTTAACTATACATATGAATTATTTCGATATAAACTATCATATGACTTTATCATATTATCATATTTCATATTATCATGTTTAGTTATTTTAATTGAACAACTTATATAACTTTACCATATTATCCTATTTCATATGGGAATTTTAATAAATTACCTATAAAATTAATTCTATACATTATCATAATTATTTATCTTATCGAAATTATCTAATCTACTACAAATAATTTCCTACATTAACTAATCGATCATCTAATTAATTATCATAACTATTTAAATTAAATTAAAATCAAAGTATTATATCAAGAAGTAGGAGTGAGGAAGTGTTGGATGGAGATGATACTGGTGATGGTGGTGCTCAAGGTGCTCGAGCGGGTTGGATATTTAATATATTGAATATAAATGTACGGTATTGAATACATAAAATTAATACATAAAATTGATAACAATTAATTAAAAATAATTCATATATTATATAAAATTAACCGTCCATTTTAAAAAAGTGATGTGTGTGTGTATGCACACAAAATAATGTCCTCTGTACTTGTCCAGGCAAATTCATTTCCATTCCAAATGCAAAGACTCCCAGCTAACATCTCTTCTCTTCGCTGATGACATCATGTTATTCACCAAGCCCAACCAATAGTCTCTTGAAACCATTAGACGTGCCCTTCATAGTTTCTATTTGATGACTGGTCTTGAGTTAAATGCACAAAAGTCGAGCATATTATTTGCTGGAGTTTCTCCTATCCAAAGACAAGTTCTATCCTCGACTACTGGGTTGCAAATCATGCATCATGGCATGACGTACCTTGGTTTGCCTCTATGTACTTCTAGGGTGACCATTTCTGACTGCCAACCCTTATTTCTTAAAATCACTTCAACCATGGGGAGGTGGTCCACTAGATTTCTGTCACAAGCTGGCATGCTCATTCTAATTAAATTTGTATGTCAATCAATGATGATCTACTGGGCAAGGGCCTTCATTCTTCCAACTAAACTTCTGAATATGTTCAGAAATGCAATGTACAGATTCTTCTGGTTTGGTTCCATTCATGCTAGGAAGATTTTTCCATGCTCATTCAAAGTTTTTGAGAAGCCTTATAGCAAAGGAGGCCTTGGCATCATCAACCTATCTGTTTGGAATAAGGCTGCTTACAGTACTCACTTTAATGCTCTCTTGCATAGGAAGGACTCTCTTTGGGTTTGTTGGTGTCTTGTGCATAATATTGGTTTCAAATTTTTTTGGCAAATGGATGTTCCTCAGTCGTGCAGCTGGACTTGGAGGAACATTTTGAAATTGATAGATAATTTTAAGCCTCTAATCCAAATTAAACTCTCTGCCTTGAGTGTTTGCAGTTTCTGGCACGATCCTTGGATCTGCAAGGGTGTCATTCTTGATTGCATATTCAATCCTCAGGAAAAGTTCCAATCTGGAGTTTGCCTAAATGCCAAAGCTGTTGATCACATTGTGGATGGCAAGTTGTGCCTTCCTTATTGCAGCAATCAAGCAGTTAGGACCTATTGGAACGATTTTGCTTGTAATAGGTTTGACTTTCATGAGCAGGACACTGTGCTTTGGAATGACAGACCACACTCTATTTGCAGTGTGTATGAATCACTTCATGGTATTGACAACATGCCTGGTTGCTTTTGGTACAGAGCAACTTGCAATGAAATTTCTCTAAGCAGTGATAATATGCACTTTTGGAAGGTTGTGAATAATGCCCTGCTCACTAGGATGAAACTTATTGACTATGGTATGGCTGTGCCAACTTTCTGTACCTTGTGCAATGCCTACAATGAAACTGCTCAGCACATATACTTTGATCAATGTCCTATAATTCTCGAGCTATGGACTGATATGATGATCAAGTTTGGGATTGAAGTTGTTCCTGTTGTCTTCTCACAGCAGTGGTCTCTGATTAAGACTGCAACTAAGTGGAACAAGGCGAGAAGATCATATTTTTTCTTCATAGTTAAAAAACTGATGAAACTTGTGTGGAGTGAAAGGAATAAAAGGGTGTTTGAAGGAAAATGCAGGAGTGTGCTTGTGCTTTGGGCTGTCCTTAAGCATGAAATATTAAGTGGTATGAGATCTAGTAAGCATGAATTTTTAGACCATCAGATTGAACCATGGACTCCTTAGCTCCTTTTCTCTTTCTTTTGGCCTGCTTTTTCTTTTCTTTTGGTTGTTTTCTCTTTTCTTGTTTATTAATAAATCTGGTAGGGGCCCAGTTTTCAACCCCGCTTACTCTGCAAAAAAAAATTGTCGAATTAAGAAAATAATTTTAATAATAAATTCATGTGTCTTTCTTATGATTCAGCTATGACTTAATGATGCCCAACAGACGGTTTTTTATTAATTTTTTTTAATAACTAAAATGCAGTTTAAAGCTATCTAGCGTGTGAGTTTCTTTGTGTGTGTACATATACATACATACATAAATGTTATTTCAATTTTAAAATAGTACATGATTTGTTGTATACACTTTTGCCTAACGAAAATGATGCTAAACAATATCGTAATCAAGTATGATAGATGAATGTTTTAATTTATAACAAAAAATATTACCATAAATTATAGTAATAAAAATTATCGCCGGCTTGGTTGCATTTTGTCGCAAAAGTGTTGGGAAATTTCAGATAAAATATGACTTGAATATTGGTGTGAAGTATAAAACGGATCATTGTCAAAGTGTAGGTAATTAACTATGAATTGCCAACGTCTATGCGGCGAGAACCAATTGCCTAAACGAGTTTGAAATCAAATAGTTTGATCATGGCAACCGAGCTGTTTTTCTGCCTGTTTACTATGTTTAATGCTTTACTAGCTTTAAATGCTATTTTAACATTTTATACTTGGTATTTGAAATCAAATCCTTTTTTAGAATGATAATAAATAACATGCACTATTTTTCAGCGAGCAACTTTTATTCATCGCAAAGCATTGTTATCAATCAGCAGTCTAGATCATATCATCTGCACGTACTTTCATTATTCAACAATAAGCTTTTGATGGATGGCACCGAATTAAAAGAAATTCTTTATAACTAATATTCGATTCTCCAAAGATAATAGAGAATAAAGTTGATATTTTGGAATCATATTTTCATTTTTTCTTTTTCTTTTTCCCCACGTTATAAAGCTCTAGAGCTGGCATGTTATAGATTTATCTAAGGCAAGCATGTATTATGTATATATGATCTGATTAGATTCTTCTATTCGTTTTATTTTCTTGCATTGAAAGTCTTGATTTCCGCAATTGATTCGGTATCTATCTTCGAAAGAGATGTTAACACACTCCAAAAAAACGTGACTGTTAACTTAGGGAATACTACAGTATATCATTTTTGTAATAAATTATTATTTGTTCTCAACTTATTCTATTTCTCTTCTGTACACATGGAAATTTTACAGGAATATCAACTTAAATAAAATTTAAAAGTAAATGTGCAGTTTGTTTTTTGAAGTTAGAAACTATAAACTATTAAGATGTAAATAACTCTGAATTATCAACTTTGGTTAGCTTCCTCTTCATGGTAGCATTAGGCATCTAAATGGTGGTTTTAACTTGCAAACCAACAAAACCTAGGGTATCTCAAAAGCTACTTATATTAGAAAAATTCAGATACCATTTGTTTAGAGTTTTACGTTGGCGCAAAAAAGTAGAAGAAAAAAAGTCTAACCATTTAGAAAAAGGAAACTTATTTTTGTTCTTCCAGAAAAAAAGGAAAAACAACATGAACTACGTGTTAAAAACGAAAAATATAGACAGTTGACAACAATTCCTAGTATTATATAAAATATTAGGAATGTGCATCACAGATTATAATTCAAGACTGATAAAACAATGAATAGATAGAAGCTTCTTGTAGTCAATAATCTCATTGCTGGTGGCGTTTGGATGTCTTTTCAACACAACTAACTTTGATTAATTGTTGTAAAAGCTTCCGATTACAAACCATAATATTTCATCCGATGCTATTAAGGTTCTTAATTTGTTGGAGACGCTTTTGTATGCAAAGAAAAGTTTTCTTTTTTTGGAATTATAGTCAACTGGTGGAAACCAACCATTATTCTATTTAATGCATAGCTTTACACGTATAAATAATGAAAGAACCGTTGATGCTTAAAAGTTAAAAGTTGGTCCAAATATACGAAATCTTATTTATACTGAAAATAAACCGGGAAGAGTATGCACTAAGAACCCGTGTTAAAAACGACTGTTATATGCTAAAGTTCAAAGAAAATTACTCCAAGTACCTATTTTATCTATATATTATAAAAAATATGTGGAATTCAAATGTGTTATTTGGAAAATTTAACAACCGTTTTTATGACACATGTTAATATTTTCCTAAATTAAGAATCATTAAGACTTAAAAGTTAAAAGTTGGTGAAAATAGACAATCGAAATTTTTAATTTTTTTTTACTGGAAATAAATTACAACCATGAATAACTTAATGTAACGCTTCTTTATAATGAAAAGAAAATTTAAATGGCCATAATTAATTTTAGACAAATTATATAGAAGTACCGTGTAACGATCCACATTTTTAGAGCAAAATAAACGAAAAACTAAAGTAAGTATATCTAAATTATTTTTTGAACTAAAAACCTTAACTAATGTAGATTTTAACATTTTTGAATTTCAGATAAATTGTTATCGTTTTTTAAATTGCAACCCCACTTTAACCATAATTTCTGACTAAAGTAATTAGAAGTCAGTTCTATTTCCATATCATTATTTGGAGATGTCTAAAAAATGGCGATAATATCGATTTTACCCTATCATTTGAAAGTATGCAATTTTGAGTTCTTAACATGTAGCAGTCAATAATTAGCAAATATTAACTAGAGTGAACTGGCCCCATTTAGGAATAGAAACTTAATTAGGATTATTGCAACAACCTAAACATTTAGTTCAGTTTTCTAATCATCCATAATCCACCATCAAAATCTAGTTTCACAAAATCAGATAAAAAACATTACCATTTTAAAAGAAATTGGCGATCTAAACACTATAGATTAAGTATATAATTTAGAGATTAATACATCTATCAGGATTGAAAATTTGTGTAAAGAATTGTTATTTGTAACACCTAGAAAACATGCAAAAAATATACTCAGATCCAAAACTGTCACGGATAATGACACTTAAAGGTAACAATATAATATACAAATCATATATATATATATATATGTGTGTGTGTGTGTGTGTGTTTGTTTGTGTATGTATGATGTATGTATATGTACGTGTATATATGTATATATATCTCACATGTTCATAGAGAACCTCACTTCAGAACGAATAAAGTATAATATCAACCTACACATGTGCAAAACTATGTAGACATCATATAGATGAATGAGAGTTCAAATAGTTCAAACAGCCATAGTACAAAATACTTCAAACAAATGGAGTTCAAATAGTTCGTCGTATCTCATACAATAAATTATAAACATGAACATGTCTCACATGCCAATATCCAAAAATACTAGATAGATAAAATAACAACGGTAATAGCTATGACTCTAAATCTCTCCTCCAACTAGCAGCATTCTGTTCTCTAAGGCAACCTACTAAAAGTATATGCTAAATAAGAGGCAACACAAAGTGGGTCAAAAATAAAGTCCGGTGAACATGATGTATCTCTACCTACATGATTATTGATATACTAATAAAACTTGTACAATATGGAGTAATATCTTATGATATGTAGATACTATACCTAAAACTGCATTTTCTCCTGTACTCAACAAGTTAGCACATTTCTAGTGTAGTGCTACGCAATACATGATAAGTCTAGAAAACTGATTAATTCATAATGTCACTTCGAATGTAAAGAAAAAACTTTACCCTATGCTAATGGATCCCGAGTCCCTGATAAGGCCTAAGCCCATCAAGCACCAAAATAAATCTAATACTGATATGGTGATAAACTAAAGCATCTATACTACTACTTCTGATCATATCCAAGCCAAATTGATATGTCACATGTCTCATAGCTACACATTAAGTTACATTCGAAGACAAAAGACTAGAAACTCGACATGTAAAAGCCTTTGTTCCCAAGATAGAATGCCTCCTACTTCTAACTTGGTGTCGCACGAATGTGCCTAATCAAGACAACATTGTCTCCCATAATGAATGCTCTATTAGTTTCAAGTCCCAAAATAATATCCAAGGAACACCGACTCATTCCATATACACAATATATCGTACGAAAATGTATCTCAAATACCTAGTTGTTTCTACTCAAAAACCATCGAATGACTATGTCAAAATCATCTCATGAACAGGTTGCATCAAAACCGTCATGCATAACTTCCATGACATATAACGTCACCTACATGCTTCATAAGTTTTGTCACGTTAGTTGAAACACCTTGGGTTTCCTCAAAAAAATCTCATGGCTTAGGAATTTAATCCCTAGTCAACCAATTGACTAGTTGGATTCATATTGTGACGACCGCCCAGGACTCCTGCACTGAACATGGAAATAGTGCGCTGTAAAGTGCCATGGACGATTGCCAAGGTTAAGTTAAAGCAGTAGAATCTATCGTATTACTCACAGCGCATGGATAAAATACAATAGAGAATATATATAGTGAAGCTTCACAAAATAGAATCTCATCAATTAATCTTCATAATAGTTGAATACAAACGTCTGAATAGTCAATACATCAAGCCTCACTACATATCTCTAAGAGAATTATACAAGCAGCGGAACATCCAATACATATAGTAAGAAATAATATGCAAGCCTCTAGCTCGTCTTCGTCATCAGCATCGTTGGAAACTAAGAACAGCACTTGTCACCTACTACCTAGTCTTCCCATCCCAAAATGGATGAACAGCCCAAGGTAATAAGAGTTGAACATAAAACCTTGAGTCAGACAACAGTCTTAGTGAACGGTAAAATTAACTAACAACATACCAAAAGAGCATAAAGGTAAAAGGAATAGGAATACAACCCTCCCACTCCACCTCTTTCTATAGTGATAGCCCCCAGACACACTAAGCAGAAATAAACATAGCAAAGAAGGCATTTAAAGTAAAGCAATTATCACTCGAGTCAAGGTTGATGTTTTCCAAGTACAAACCCTCAAGGCCTAAACCAAGATCAGATAAGCACCCAGAAAATATCGCTCTTGAGACCGAAAGACGATACAACCAAACATCCATGACTCTGGCTATCACTGTTATCATTGCTTCGATACCACCGTTAATTGAATGACCGGCACATTCTTTCAACCGTCCGTCAAGGGCCAATGGTAACCCCGGTTCTAGACAGAACTCCGCAAGTCGTCGCAGCCCGTGCCTTGGACTATCGAATCTGCCCAGAGTACTCGACTACCAACTGTAGTCTTTTGGGACTATCGAATCTGCCCAGCGTACTCTTGCTTTGAGCCTGCTAGAACTTTCAACAACAATGAAACCTCAGCCTTCTAGTCATCCTCCTCGACGACTATTCTCATACTAGCTCAAGCGCCTCTCGAGCCAACCATTATCCTCGAACTCGAACCGTTTCACCGAGTTACCAACATGCTTGGAATGATCCCGTCTCGATTAAACCAAGGCTATCTCATCTCATGCCTCGCTTCATCTCATCATAGCAAAGCCTCATCTCAACATCATCATCAAATCTATCCATATGAGCTTCATCAACCGCCACATATGCCACGAGCAGCTTTTCCAATTCAAGAGCCTTTCCCTTAGCTTTTGAATCATCTTCGACCATCTTGTCTAAATCCATCAACTAATCAACTAATTTATAACAATCAATCAAATCAATCATTAATCCAAGTAATCAATCATGCAAACAAGATCTAAAAGCAATTATAACTAAAATGGCAATTTTGTAAATAAAGAGTACAAATCTAACAAGCATGAAACATGAGCAATATCTCTACAACTTGATGAATGAACTTGCATAGATTAACATGTAGTAAAATGGATGTCAAATCATCATGAACAATAGATCTACACTTAAGTTTATGAAAATGCATGGAAATCACTATTTTAACACATAATCAAGCCACCAATCCGATATACTCCTTTGGATCCGTGTGAGAGATAACCACCACTCACCAAATCACCTAAACACTTCAAAAGCAACACACTTCAGATTTGGACAGCGAAGGATCTAACTCGATCCGTCAAAATTCTGCTTCAAACGATGAAATTTCTCTTCGATGGATGTAGATCTTCAATCTAAGCTCTCAGATCTTCGATTTGATCTTCGATTTGGATGGAAGGAATCACAAGATTAGAGAAGTGAAGAAGTGCAGCGCTCGAGCTCTCAAAATGGCAGGACTTCGTCGCTTCAAAATCCGGATCCCAAAAAGTGAAGAAAACCCCGTATTTATAGGCTGGAAATTCCTTAAGTCGTTCGCCCCTTAAGTCGTCCACGACTTAAAGAAACCCCATGACCTACGACCTAACAATCCTCCGACCTACGACTTAGCAGATCCTACGACTTAACCATCCCCTTTGACCTACGACCTAGCAGTTCAACGACCTAAGCCATAACACATGTGCGCGACTTACGACCTAACCTAACATACATGCGCACGACCTAGCGACTTACGACTTAGCAACAATGCCGACCTAACGAGTTGACTGGGATACGACATAACGCGTGCGCGAAAGTGCACGACCTAACTGCACTCATGATCCAACGACTCATCATCTCAACGACTCATCGACTCATCATTCTTGCGACTTAACGACTCAACCAACTTATCTCCTTAACTCGTCCACGACCTAACTTTCTTAGGTCGTTAACTCGCCTAATCTCCTAAGTCGCTACTCCTATGCCGCTAATCCTTAAGCCGCTAACTAACTTAAGTCGTTAACTCCTAAGTCGCTTACTAACTTAAGTCGTTAACTCTTAAGTCGCCAACTTCCTTAGGTCGGTCAAATCCTATAGGTCGCTAAACCCCTTAAGTCGTCTACCCCTTAAGTCGCTCCACGACCTAACCTACTTCACGACCTACGTCCCAACATGACCAAACTCCTTAGGTTGCTCCAATCTCTTAAGTCGCTCAACCGGCCTAACTACTACACGACTTAAGCTTTGAACGACTTAAACTCTGGACGACTTAACAACACTACGACCTAATGACAACTGTTTTACAATCTTTCGATCCGTAAAAATACGGGTCGTTACATTCTCTCCCCCTTTAGGAATTTCGCCCCTGAAATTCCAAACAAACAAGAGCAATCAAAAACTATTTTGCATGCATGCCTACCATCCATAGCAATCAACAAACCATGCGTCCAATTACTAGCCTACCATGTAGAATTCTAAAACTAGAACAAGTTACAATGTCGTGAGATGACACGACACCTTATGGCCATACCTCGAAGAGTTCAGAATGAGCTGCCTTCATCCTCTCTTCCACCTCCTATGTACAGTCGTTAACATCATCACTCCATTGTACCTTGAGCAACCTAACTACCTTCCTACTAAGCTGTTTCGTGTCAGTTTCCACAACACGAAGCGGCTTACGAGGTCTCTATAACTGGATCAATCTCAAAATCTTTACAGCTATCAGCAGAATTTACTGTATTCGAGTCGTGCACATACTTCCGTAGGTACGATACATGAAAAACATTGTGCACACCCGCCATCTTTTCTGGTAACTCCAACTTATAGGCGAGCTTTCCAATTCGCTCGATGATCGGGAATGGTCCAGCAAATCTCGGAGTCAATTTTCCTTTCTTCCCGAATCAAATGACATTCTTCAGTGGAGAAATCTTCACAAAAACCATATCACCTACGTCAAATTCCAAATCCTTACGACGCTTATCGGCATAACTT
Source organism: Allium fistulosum (assembly GCA_030737815.1). NCBI lineage: Eukaryota > Viridiplantae > Streptophyta > Magnoliopsida > Asparagales > Amaryllidaceae > Allium > Allium fistulosum. The sequence continues at coordinate 1,249,194,795 of CM060904.1, read as the reverse complement.
TTCTGTCGGTCTTGGGCTGCCTTCATTCGTTGCCGAATGATCTCTATGAAATCCGAAGTCTGTCGAATCATCTCTGGCCCAAGTATCAGCTTTTCTCCTGTTTCTAACCAACATGTCAGAGAGTTACACGGTCTTCCATACAATGCCTCATATGGTGCCATACCAATGCTTGACTGGTAACTGTTATTATACGAAAATTCCACCAAATGAAGATGATCTTCCCATGATCCTCCGAAATCTAAAACACATGCTCTGAGGAGATCTTCCAAAACTCGGTTGACTCTCTCGGTCTGACCATTTGTTTGGGGGTGATAAGCTGTACTCAAACACAACTCGGTTCCCAAAACTTCCTAGAAGCTTTTCCAAAATCTACTAGTGAACAATGGGTCTCGATCACTCACTATACTTTTCGGAATACCATGGAATCGAACTATCCACTTAACATATAGCTCAGCCAATTTCGATGCAGTCCTAGTTGATCGAACAGGAATGAATCTTGCACTCTTAGTCAGACGATCTACGATGACCCAAATCCCTTCATTTCCCGTTCTTGTTCTAGGTAGCCCGTCAATAAAATCCATCGATATTTGCTCCCACTTCCATGTAGGAACTTCTAATGGCTGAAGCAATCCACTTGGCTTCTTCTGTTCGGCTTTTACCAACTGGCAGTTCATGCACTTGTAAATAAAATTTCCAACATCCTTCTTCATACCTTCCCAGTAATAGGTTCTCTTCATATCCCGATACATCTTATTTCCACCTGGATGAATTGTCAGCTTCGAGTGATGACTTTCCTTCAGAACTTCATTTCTCAATTCATCTATATCGGGAACAACTAGTCGTCCTTGTTTCCGAAGCCAACCCTCTTGATCGACCTCGAATCCTTTATCCTTTTCTGGGTCCAATCCAGATTCCAAATCACGGATAATCTTGACAAGCTTATCGTCTCGCTTTTGGCTCTCGCCAATCCTTTCCACAAGAGTAGGTCTTATCGATAAGTTTGCCAACATCTCAGGTTCCAATTCACATCTGGTCCTGAAGTCAAATCCAGCTAAATACTCGAGACTCTTCCATTCTGCAAAACATGGCTCCCAATCCTGCATGTCTTCGACTTAACGCATCTGCCACTGCGTTACCCTTTCCCGGAGTATAGGCTATACTAAAATCATATGATGCTAAAAACTCTAGCCAACGTTGCTGCCTAAGATTCAAATCCTTTTGGGAGAAAAGATACTTCAACGACTTATGATCTGTAAACAACTCGAATCAAACTCCCAATAAGTAATGTCTCCACATCTTCAAAGCAAATACAATCGCCGCTAACTCCAAATCATGAGTCGGATAATTCCTTTCATGCGGCTTCAGTTGTCGACTTGCATACACAACAACTTTACCCTTCTGCATCAGCACTGCTCCAAGTCCAGTACCACATGCGTCGGTGTAAACCACCATCTCATCATTTCCACTTGGAATAGCCAAAACAGGAGCACTTGTCAGTCGCTCTTTCAGGATTCCGAAAGCTTGCTCACACTTAGCATCCCATCTGAATACTTGATTCTTTTTCGTCAATCCTGTCAATGGTGCAGCCACCTTGGAAAAGTCTTTGATAAATCGACGATAGTATCCTGCTAATCCAAGAAAACTTCTCACATCAGATGCATTCTTAGGTCTACCCCAATCCTGGATTGCTGCCACTTTAGCAGGGTCAACCGCTATTCCGCTTCCAGAGATAATATGGCCTAAGAACCGCACTTCGCTCTTCCAGAAGTGACACTTCGAAAACTTAGCCTTCAGCTGATGTTTACGTAAGATTTCCAAAACAATACGCAAGTGCATCTTGTGCTCTTCTTTAGTTCTGGAATAAATCAAAATATCATCCACGAACACTAGTACGAACTTGTTCAACTGATCTCTGAACACTCTATTCATAAGATCAACAAAATATGCTAGCGCATTGGTCAATCCAAACGGCATTACCAGCCACTCAAAGAAACCGGATAGTGTCCTGAAAGCAGTCTTCGGCACACTATCCTTCGCCACTCTTAACTGGTGAAATCCCGTTGCCAAATCCATTTGAGAAAACACCTTAGCTTCGTGAAGCTGATCAAACAAGTCATCTATTCTCGGCAATGGATACTTGTTCTTCTTAGTCACTTTATTCAGCTCACGATAATCCACACACAACTTCAACGATCCATCCGCTTTGGTTACAAACACAACTGGTGCACCCCATTCGGACACAATACGCCGAATGAATCCTTTCTGTAAGAGATCATCAACTTGCACCTTCAACTCTTGTTGTTCCCTAGGCGCCATCCGCCTAAGAGGCATCACAACAAGTCTGTCTCCTTCAACTAGGTCGATACGAAACTCGATCTCTCTATGCGGCGGTAACCCTTTGACCTCATCAAAGACATCCTCAAATCCATTAGCGATTGGCACCGATGACAGTCCATCCCATGGAACAACCAGCGAATACATGAAGCTCATGAAGACGCCTTCCTCATGCTTACATCGTATCACAACCTTTCGCCCTTCCACATTCTCGACTGTCACCTCCAACCTTTCACAATCAACCTTTGCCGCATACTTCCTAAGCCAGTCCATACCCAAAATAATTCCGAACCCCGCAAAGTTCAGAACAAAACAATCACAAACAAAAGAGCAATCATGACTCGATACAACCAAACCACGGCATAGCATACACAGACAGGACGAACCCCCAACTGGATTAGTCACAACCAATGGTCTATCAACGATATCCGGTTTTAAACCCAACCGGCTTACAAGTTCATTACAAACAAAAGAATGCGACGCCCCAGTATCGAATAACACTCTAACTGGAACACCACATATGGAAAGAGTACCTTGAACCACCCTACTCTTTCCTTTCTCTTCAGCGGTAGGAGCTTTTGAAGATGATGGAACAGCCCCTAAAGCATAAGCTTGCACAATCTGCTTGTCCTTTCGCGGTTTTGGACAATTCCTCCTGATATGCCCCGGCTTGTCACAGTTGTGGCATTTCATCGGCACCTTAGGATTCTTGCAATCTCTAGAGAAATGGCCCTTCTGCTGACAATAGTAGCAGGTCACTTCGCCCTTCGGCTTCTTCTAGCCATCCTTACCCTTTTCCTACTGCTGCTTCCTCTTCTTGTTTCCATCCTGCTGTGGTTTAGACTCTTCCTTGGTTACAGCAACAACAGATCCCTCTTTAGGAAACAGATTCTCGTGCCTGAGAGCTTTCTCCACAAGCTTCTCAAATGGATCGTCCAAATGATCCACCAACTACCTCCCAAGATAATTGTCCAAGCTTGTCACAAACTTCTCATTCTTCTGATATGAAGATTCAATATACGACCGGGCATACTTGGACAAGGCTTCAAACTCAGAAACATACTCAAGAACTAGTCTTCCACCTTGCTTGAGCTCCACAAACTTCTTGAACAGAACAGACTTCTGAGCTGTAGAAATGAACTTAGCTTCAAATCTGGCTTGGAATTGCACCCAAGTAATTTCTTCCTCCGGAGTATCAATGGTGATAGAGTTCCACCAATCAGAAGCTCTTCCTTGAAGCTGTCTTGATGCGAGCTTCCTTTTGGTTGCATCCTCGATTCCCAAGTCACCAAAGATCCTTCTACAGGCATCTATCCACCTCTGGACTTCAATAGTTGAATCTGTTCCCAAGAAAACCTTTTCTCCAAGAGCACTATAATCTTTACACAGCTTAGCAAAATGCACCGGTTTTGGAGTTTGAACTTGAACTCCAACATCTAATGATGGCCCCAGAGCTGGCATCCTTCTCATGATCGAATTCATCATAGCCTCGAACATAGCAGCATAATCAGCAGCCCCCTCAGGAGCACGGCCTTCCCTAGCAGCTGGTCTCCCTCTTCGACTCATTCTTAATATCTATAAAAGAAATGATCAGCACACCTTGAGAAACAACTGCATAAAGGACTCACATACTTCTAAGCTACTATATTATATATAGTAATCATCCATCAAAATACAATTACGTCTCTCATACGTAGTTACGTCAGCGAGCGTTGGGTAAAATCGATTAACCAAAGCTCTGATACCAAATGTGACGACCGCCCATGACTCCTGCACTGAACATGAAAATAGTGCACTGTAAAGTGTGCCAGGCAGCCATGGACGATTGCCAAGGTTAAGTTAAAGCAGCAGAATCTATCGTATTACTCACAGGGCATGGATAATATACAATAGAGAATATATATAGTGAAGCTTCACAAAATAGAATCTCATCAATTAAGCTTCATAATAGTTGAATACAAATGTCTGAATAGTCAATACATCAAGCCTCACTACATATCACTCAGAGAATTATACAAGCAGCGGAACATCCAGTACATATAGTAAGAAATAATATGCAAGCCTCCAGCTCGTCTTCGTCATCAGCATCGTTGGAAACTAAGAACAGCACTTGCCACCTACTACCTAGTCTGCCCATCCCAAAATGGATGAACAGCCCAAGGTAATAAGAGTTGAACATAAAACCTTGAGTCAGACAACAGTCTTAGTGAGCGGTAAAATTAACTAACAACATACCAAAAGAGCATAATGGTAAAAGGAATAGGAATCCAACCCTCCCACTCCACCTCTTTCTACAGTGATAGCCCCTAGACACACTAAGCAGAAATAAAAATAGCAAAGCAGACATTTTAAGTAAAGCAATTATCACTCGAGTCAAGGTCGATGTTTTCCAAGTACAAACCCCCAAGGCCTAAACCAAGATCAGATAAGCACCCAGAAAATATCGCTCTTGAGACCGAATGACAATACAACCAAACATCCATGACCCTGGCTATCACTGTTATCATTGCTTCGATACCACCGTTAATTGAATGTCTAGCACATTCTTTCAGCCGTCCGTCAAGGGCCAATGGTAACCCCGGTTCTAGACAGAACTCCGCACGTCGTCGCAGCCCATGCCTTGGACTATCGAATCTGCCCAGAGTACTCGACTACCAACTGTAGTCTTTTGGGACTATCGAATCTGCCCAACGTAATCTTGCTTTGAGCCTGCTAGAACCTTCAACAACGATGAAACCTCAGCCTTCTAGTCATCCTCCTCGACGACTATTCTCATACTAGCTCAAACGCCTCTCGAGCCAACCATTATCCTCGAACTCGAACCGTTTCACCGAGTTACCAACATGCTTGGAATGATCCCGTCTGGATTAAACCAAGGCTATCTCATCTCATGCCTCGCTTCATCTCATCATAGCAAAGCCTCATCTCAACATCATCATCAAATCTATCCATATGAGCTTCATCAACCGCCACATATGCCACGAGCAGCTTTTCCAATTCAAGAGCCTTTCCCTTAGCTTTTGAATCATCTTCGACCATCTTGTCTAAATCCATCAACTAATCAACTAATTTATAACAATCAATCAAATCAATCATTAATCCAAGTAATCAATCATGCAAACAAGATCTAAAAGCAATTATAACTAAAATGGCAATTTTGTAAATAAAGAGTCCAAAACTAACAAGCATGAAACATGAGCAATATCTCTACAACTTGATGAATGAACTTGCATAGATTAACATGTAGTAAAATGGATGTCAAATCATCATGAACAATAGATCTACACTTAAGTTTATGAAAATGCATGGAAATCACTATTTTAACACATAATCAAGCCACCAATCCGATATACTCCTTTGGATCCGTGTGAGAGATAACCACCACTCACCAAATCACCTAAACACTTCAAAAGCAACACACTTCAGATCTGGATAGCGATGGATCTAACTCGATCCGTCAAAATTCCGCTTCAAACGATGAAATTTCTCTTCGATGGATGTAGATCTTGAATCTAAGCTCTCGGATCTTCGATTTGATCTTCGATTTTGATGGAAGGAATCACAAGATTAGAGAAGTGAAGAAGTGTAGCACTCGAGCTCCCAAAATGGCAGGACTTCGTCGCTTCAAAATCCGGATCCCAAAAAGTGAAGAAAACCCCGTATTTATAGGCTGGAAATTCCTTAAGTCGTTCGCCCCTTAAGTCGTCCACGACTTAACGAAACCCCACGACCTACGACCTAACAATCCTCCGACCTACGACTTAGCAGATCCTACGACTTAACCATCCCCTTCGACCTACGACCTAGCAGTTCAACGACCTAAGCCATAACACACGTGCGCGACTTACGACCTAACCTAACATACATGCGCACGACCTAGCGACTTACGACTCAGCTATAATGCCGACCAAACGAGTTGACTGGGATACGACTTAACGCGTGCGCGAAAGTGCGCGACCTAACTGCACTCACGATCCAACGACTCATCATTCTTGCGACTTAACGACTCAAACAACTTATCTCCTTAACTCGTCCACGACCTAACTTTCTTAGGTCGTTAACTCGCCCAATCTCCTAAGTCGCTACTCCTATGCCGCTAATCCTTAAGCCGCTAACTAACTTAAGTCGTTAACTCCTAAGTCGCTTATTAACTTAAGTCGTTAACTCTTAAGTCGCCAACTTCCTTAGGTCGGTCAAATCCTATAGGTCGCTAAACCCCTAAAGTCGTCTACCCCTTAAGTCGCTCCACGACCTAACCTTCTTCACGACCTACGTCCCAACACGACCAAACTCCTTAGGTCGCTCCAATCTCTTAAGTCGCTCAACCGGCCTAACAACTACATGACTTAAGCTTCGAACGACTTAAACTCTGGACGACTTAACAACACTACGACCTAATGACAACTATTTTACAATCTTTCGATCCGTAAAAATACGGGTCGTTACACATATCGTTTGAAAAATTAACTATGCACTTTCGAAGCTCCACCATTGGTTTCCTCACAAAACCCTCGTGAATCAAGAAGTAAAACCGATCCAATTAATCGACTAGTTGGATCGACCAATCAGTGGATCATTTGTTTAATCGATTAGTTGGTTCTTACTAGTAAACTGATTGCTTATTTCGTCATGTGGTTGTTCCAAACCAACTGAATGTATATAGCCCAAATTGACTTATATTATTTCATATAAGGGTTGGAACTTGAACAATTCGATTGGTTGCCTATGCCCAACCTAGGAAACTTACTTTTATTAGTTGAGTTTTTCATTCTTTACCCTTCATTCCCTCAAACTCCTCAATTTATGTAGGGCTTGTTTTTGACCATTCACTTCAATGTTTGGCTTGGTTCCATCGTTAAACTTCGTATGCACATCTTGCTACTCGTGCTTGAATTTTTGTTGTAAGTTATTCAGCTTTTGCACGAATACCTCTTCTCTATGGTAGCTCGATGAATAAGTTTTTGATATCCAACACCAATCAATAAACCATGTCAGTATAATCATACAACTATCATCTAAACTCATTCTTTGTTGTCCCAACATAACTACTACTCACCTAAGCATAATCATTGCTGATAATATATAGCACAACTTAATTCGATATGCAGATTATCATATTTATCACACTTCTATATATATTGTTTCAATAATCTAAACACTCATTAGAAAACTTATCATTCAAAGATTTTACTTTTATCTTGCATTAATCCCTAACCCATCATTTAAAAAAACATAAAACAAGACCATAAATCTGATATGTGACGACCGCCCTACACCATCGGTATCCAATATACATGCATAATGAACTATGGGGTTATCTAGTCGATAAAAGATGGTAGCCAATGCTATAAGTAAAGAAAATCCAAATACGAAACCTGTAGAACATCTCATATCGCATATTCAAAATATAGTAATCAAGTAGATGTAAAATAGGTGAGACAGAATATAACTAAGTATACCAAAACAATCCAAGTACATCGATTCATAACAGTTATGCAAAACAAAAATAATAGAGTTTATACATCCCAAGCTCCAAAATAAACTCTATGACTACCTCTAAGCAATATAAGTACTGAAGTAGCTTCATGGTATAACAAAGAGGAATGTAAGCGATAGTAAGCTCTAAAATATGATATATGAAAATATAGCCTCCTACCCGTACTCCATACAGCTCCATATGCTAGCTATCCAAACCTATTAATGGTAATCTACTCATTTAAGATTACTCGAGATAATAAGAAGCAAAGCATAAAACCTCGAGTCAGGCAACAGTCTGATGTGAGCGATACATCTTCTCAAAATACCATAAAAATCATATATAGTAGATATGGGTGTAGTGTATGAATAGCAATACATGTGCTGTCTATACATCCAAGTTAGCACATAAACAAGATATATGTTAAACTACTACCACAAGTGGAAAATGTAGGAAATATGGGTATCACACAGCATATCAGGCACATAACAAACATAGCATGCATCGCATAACCTTGCCTATCTCACTTAAGTGCTTTAGATATATCATAACTCTTATAGATGAAAGCGCATAGGGATCTCGTATAATATGGCTTAGATGTATATTCAAGTGTATATTCAAAATTAAGCAATACTAACTAGCATAGTATAGTAAAGTAACATAAATAAAAAGGTTCACACTAGGATTTTATACTGGTTAATACCTCCCGTCCTACGTCCAGTTTTATACTCCATCTGGAATTAACTAACCAACTCTCACATAACTTAGAGGACCAGGTATCTTACAAAATGCCTAGGCATTTGAACAAGACTTCAACTTTTGCTTGAAGATCTCCAATAAGACCTCACAAAACAAGAACAATTCTCTGACTCCCAATGAGTTCATGATACCTCGAATACAGTTAATTATAGTACAAGACTTCCTACAATCTCCTTGATGATTCAAGATACATGCTCCGTGATTTCGGAAGTGTAGTGAGTGATTGTGAGTAAAGAATAAGATTTGAATGCAATAGAGAGTGCTTAAGAGTAGAATAGAGATCAAGAAAGCAAGTAGAAAGTTAAAATAATTTGTGAAAGTTGATCTCTATTTATAGATATTAAAGAGTAGCATCGAAGAGTACCAACCGTTCAGAACAACCATTACTATTCATAGAGATGCTCATGAATGATCGTGATGCAGCCAAGGAAGCAAATTCGACGATGTAAATCGAATCCGTCCAGGATCTCACACAATTAGTGGAAATAATCGGTGAATCGATGATAAATCGGTGAATTTAAGAATACCCAAATGCCCAAATCCGTTGATCACGAAGACACCAGATTCTAGCAATCTTCGACATGTTGATCGCGCACGATGCCGTGAGAGAAGATCTACAATTCTTCGAACGTTGATCAAGCGCACTTGATTCCGTGAATTGGCTTCAACAATCGTTGATTCGAGCGCACTCGAATGCCGAAGGTGGAGATATGAGATAACACTCAACTATTAATTTTAATGGAGGCAAGAAGCACAAACCAAATTTTATTTAAAATTAAACAACCTACAAATGAACGAACACCCGCCTATTTATAGGTAAATACAACTCACGCCTCCCATAAGTCGTATGCGACTTAACATAAGTCAACTTATGACTTAACGACTCAAACAAAGAAAATACAAACACTAGGTCATTACATGACCTTCAACATACCTCACGACTTAACTACACAACGACATACGACCTAAGAAATTACAACATCATCACATAGGCGAAATACGACTCAAACAAAGAAAATACAAACACTAGGTCGTTACATGACCTTCAACATACCTCACGACTTAACTACACAACGACATACAACCTAAGAAATTACAACATCATGTTACAACATCATCACACAGGCGAAATACGACTCAACGAATTAGAACAATACGACTTAACAATTAACGACCTAAAATTCTGTTCGCGACATAAGCTTCATGACATAAGGAATGCGGCATAACCGGAGCTTTGCGACCTAAGCTTTATGACATAAGGAATGCGACATAACAGGAGGCGGAGCGACCTACGACTTAGCTAAAGCGAAGATGTTCGGGTTAGGTCGTTCGCGACCTTACGCTGGAGCGCGACTTAGAGTTAGGTCGTTCGCGACATAAGGAGGAGCCTCGACTTAAGGAACTTCTCGATTTAGGAACGCGATCTTCTGGAACTTCTTGATTTAGTAAGTTGGGCGACCCGTGACCTAAAGAGATGAGCGACCTAAGAATGATCGACTCGTGGCACGCTGCATCATCGTTTCCCCGCCTTTTCACCCCTTTAACTCGTTCATACGACTTAGTTGAGTCGTTAACTTGTTCCAGCTTCAAATCTTGAATTGGAATATCAGGCTGGGCTGCATCATCCTCCCTTGGTTGAGAAAAATTCGTCCTCGAATTTAAAAGTTCTTCCCCATTGGGTTGTTCCTCTCCATAATAAGGTATAAGATGTTTAACATTAAACACGTCAGAAGTGTACACATCCTCCAGCAGCTTCAACCTATAAGCATTTTCATTGATCCGTTTCACAATCTTTACAGGACCAATCTTTCGAGCTTTAAGTTTGTTGTATGCTCCCTCTGGAAAACGATCCTTCGTTAGTACAACATATACTAAATCTCCTTCATTAAATTCAGCACTTCTTCGCTTCAGATCCTCAGATCGTTTATACTTCTCATTCGTCTTCTCTAATCGTTCCTGAACGAATTCTATGGTATTCTGTCAACCCATCAACAAAATCAGCAGCCCGCTTAACTGTCCCCTTCGGTTGTGGCACTATCGTTAAATCCAACGGCCCCTTTGGCAAGCTTGAATATACAATCTGAAATGGACTGAAACCCATACTACGGTTGATAGCATGATTATGAGCAAACTCCGCTTGACATAACTTCACATCCCAACTCTTTAGATTATCCTTCACAAGACACCGCAACAAATTCCTAACGATCTGTTCACAATCTCGGTTTGTCCATCCGACTGCGGATGATAAGCACTACTGAAATTCAGCTTTGTTCCCACCATCTTCCACAAACTCAGCCAAAAATGACTCAAAAATCTGGTATCCCTGTCCGAAACTATAGATTCTGGTAAACCATGCAAGCGATAGATCTCTCTAAAGAATAACTGTGCCACATGGACTGCATCTGCCATCTTCTTACAAGCAACAAAATGTACCATCTTCGAGAAACGGTCCACCACAACATATATAGAGTCATTTCCCCGTTGAGTCTTTGGCAAGCCCAACACAAAATCCATTCTTACATCAACCCACGGTTTTGTAGGAACAGGTAAAGGCATATACAAACCCGCATTTGTAGCTGTCCCTTTCGAAACTTGACAAACATGACATCTTCGAACAAACTTTTTAACTTCCCGCTTCATCGCGGGCCAATAATAAGACTGAGAAATCAACTGCAATGTGCGATCCCGACCAACATGTCCTTCTTCATGCAACTCTTTTACAATTTTCATTCTCAAGCTGCAATCTGGTACGCACAATCGATTCCCCTTGAATAAGAATCCATCTACTAACACAAACTCATCAATACTCCCATCCTTGACTTTCTCAACAATCTTTGCAAAGTAAGGATCTTCCTCAAACAACTCTGGCAATAGTTCAAATCCTGTCACTTCAACCTTCATCGTCGTCAACAAATGATTCCTCCTGCTCAAGGCATGAGCTACACGATTCGTCACCCCTGATTTGTGCTTTACAACAAAAGTAAACTGCTGCAGATACACGACCCATGAAGCGTGTCTAGCTGAAATTTTGTCCTGCCCTTGCAAATGTTTCAAAGCTTCATGTTCCGTATAAAGAACAAACTCCTTCTGAAATAGATAATGCCTCCAGTGCTTCACAACTTGAACAATTGCGTAAAACTCCACGTCATAAGTGCTATATCTCAACTTGGCTCCAGACAACTTCTCACTGAAATAAGCAACTGGTCTTCCATTCTGACTCAATACTCCACCAATCCCAACCTTCGAAGCATCAGTGTGTAACTCGAACAATATCTGAAAATCTGGTAGTACCAGAATGGGTGCTGTCGTCAAAAGTATCTTGATCTTCTCAAAAGCTAACTCTGTTTCCTCTATCCACACGAACTTCTTTCCTTTCATGCAATCGGTTATAGGTGCCATCACACTGCTAAAATGTGGAATGAATCTTCGATAAAAAGATACCAACCCATGAAAACTTCTCACTTCAGTAATTGTCTTAGGTTGTGACCAACTCCTGATAGCTTCCACTTTGCTTTCATCCACTTGAATACCCTCCTTCGACAGAACATATCCCAGAAACAAAACACTGTGCGTCATGAACACGCACTTCTTCGTTGCTGCATAGAATTGCTCCTGTCGTAGAATCAACAGCACTTCTCGCAAATGCTAGATATGCTCTTCCATACTCCCATTATAGATCAAAATATCGTCAAAGTAAACTACTACGAACTTCCCAATAAATGGTCTAAAAATCTGGTTCATCACTCTCATAAAAGTACTAGGAGCATTTGACAAGCCAAACGGCATAACCAACCATTCGTATAGACCTTCCCTAGTTTTAAAAGCAGTCTTCCACTCATCACCTGGTCTAATACGAATCTGATGGTATCCACTCTTCAAGTCAATCTTTGAGAACACAACAGCCCCACTCAACTGATCAATCAAATCATCGAACCTCGGCATAGGAAACCTGTATCTCACAGTGATCTTGTTTAGAGCCCGACTGTCCGTACACATCTGCCAAGTCCCATCCTTCTTCGGTACTAATAAGGCTGGCACTGCACAAGGACTCAAGCTCTCTTGAACACGCCCTTGTTCTAACAACTCCTCCACCTGCCTTCTCAGTTCCTCATGCTCCTTAGGACTCATCCTGTAATGTGGCCTGTGAGGTAATGCCGCCCCTGGCACAAGATCAATCTGATGCTGAATATCTCTCAACGGTGGTAACTTCTTTGGCAACTCTTCAGGAAACACATCTCTGAATTCTTCCAACACTGGCTTTACTTCCTCTGGAACTTCAACAGATTCAGTAGCTTCATGTCCAATCAACAAGAACACCTCTAGACTCTCCTCTACTTCTTCAACGAACTCCTTCAAAGTCAACAAAGTCTTCAGCTCCTCAATCTCTTCTGACTTGCTCTCTCCTTGCTGTCTCTTCTTCGGAACTAAAATGATCTTAATACCCTCAAACATAAAGCTGTAGCTATTGGTTCGACCATCATGCTGCACTGCTCGGTCATACTGCCATCGTCTTCCCAAAAGCAAGTGACAAACATCCATCTCCACCACATCACACCAGATCTCATCTTTATACTTCTTCCCAATAGAAATGGAACATGAACTCGCCTGTCCACCTTCACCTCTCCTCCTTTCCTTAACCATGCTAACTTGTAAGGATTTGGATGCTTCTCCGTCTTCAACTTCAACTTTCTCACAGCTTCGGTAGAAATGATATTGTCACAACTATCCACGTCAATCACAAATTTACACATCTTCCCCAGTATAGTGCATGTCGACTGAAAGATATTACTCGTCAACCAACTAGCCTCCTCTTCCTACTTCGATGTCAAACATGATCTCCTCAACATTAGATTACATCCTTCATCTCCCGACGCGATATCCTGTTCATCCTCCTCAACTGGACTAGAATAACCTTCATCAACATCCTCTCCTTTCACTTCAGCAATCATAGCTCGCCTTTTCGGTTTCGGGCAGTCATTACTCTTGTGACTCACTTCCTGGCAATTATAACACTTGAAACTATTATTGACCTTCGCCTTCGCAACTTCATTCACAACTGGTTTACTAACAACTTTAGAAACATTGGAACTCCCACTAGCACCCTTGCTCTGAGTATTGGAACTTGGAAACACAACACCTCCTCGTCTTCCCTGCTTCTCCGAAGCCAACGCATTCTGGTGCGCTTCAGCCACAGATCTAGGGTCAAACATATTTACCATATCCTGGATCTGGATCCTCAACCCCCCAACAAACCTAGCAGTCAATTGTTCCTCCGTCTCCATAATGTCATTCCGAGCAATCAATTGATAAAATTCATCAGCATAATCATTAACAGTCTTCGTGCCTTGCCTCAGATTCTGCACCCTCTGATACATGAGTGATTGATAATTGTAAGGCAAGAATGTAGCCTTCATCATCTTCTTCATTTTCTCCCAAGCAACAATCTTCGACTTCCCCATCCGTTCTCGTGTAAGTTTGGTTTGCTGCCACCACGCCATAGCTCTTCCTCTCAATCTAGTAGCAACCAACTTCACTCGACGATCTTCCGGAACCTCCTTGAAATCAAAGATCTCTTCAATATTAGATAACCAATCTAGAAATTCTTCATCCTGCATACCACCCTTAAACTCTGGAATTTCAATTTTCATTCCGGACTCCCATTTATGATCATACTCTGAATGATTTCTTCCTTGGCTTCGATTTCGACCATGAACACTACCACCATCAAACTCCTCATCAAAATCTGATGCATATCGATGTCGATCATGTCCACCAACATCTCTACCACCACCATATCTACCGCCAACATCCCTTCGATCTACATTCCTCCGATCACGATCATCCACATCTCTCCGATTTCGATCATCAACATTCCTATCATGATCGTCAACATTTCTACGATCATGATCTTCTCTTCTCTCCCGATCTGAATGTGGTGAAACTCTATTTCCCCCATGGCTCTATTCAGGTGAAACCCTTCTTCTACTTTGATTCATTCAAGCATCATTCTCTCTAATCGACCAATCCCCTCATTCAACTTCTCATTGAAAGTCTCGTTGATCCGTTGCTCCATTTCATCGGCCTCTTCTCTTCCATACAAAGCATCAACATTGCAATGATGTTGAGCTCGTCTCGGTGGCATGATTGAACTTCAAACAAATCTTCAAAAATTCAAACTTCACCTCGGCGCGTGTTTGTACCAAAAATGGGCACAACACTCTTCGGAAGTTTTTGAAGAGATAAAAGTGAAGAACGAAAATTAAAACTGTGGATTATCTAACAAAAACTCCAAATAACAGAAAATAAATTGCAAAGACAAGCGATTTAGAGTGGTTCGGCGTTTCGCCTACGTCCACTATGAAGTTTGATGATTTTATTACTTGATTACTTGAAGATTACAGTAGTTGATAATGTAATACAGCTGAATTTAAAATGCTAAGTGTCAATCTAAAGCAGCGGCGGTGTTCTGGAGTGAATCTGGCAGAATCTGGGCGCTCTTCAATACTTAGAATTCTCCGACCCCTTTTCTGAATGACCAGGGGCTCTATTTATAGGTGTAGGAGGCTGGTATTTCGCCTAAAATGTGGGGAGACCAGTTCTGGTACGTCAGGGGGCCCACATGGCCGAAATCTGGAGACCCGGGCCCACTTTGGGATCGATTCGACCCTTGGTTCGAATCGATCAAGAAATCGTCCAATTGAGCTGAAATTTGGTGTGCACATTCTTCATCATGTGTTTGAGCTTCTGTGAAAATTTCATGGGATTTGGACTTGTAGAACTCGAGTTATGATCGATTCAAGTTGGTGTTTTTCGTATTCCGGAGTCGTTCGAATCGATATGCTTGAATCGATTCGTTCGAATCGATCTTCCTGCTCGTGAAGATGGTGACGTGGTGCGCTTTCTTCGAATCGGTCCGCTTTGCACTCCGCTTTGACTGGGTCGAATCCACGACTTGGATTCGAAGATGGTGGAGTCGAGGTAATGGATTCGAAGGACCTCTTCCTTCGAATCGATGAGACTAATGCTCGTTCGAATCGACTTAGACTCGTAGCTATGGACCGGTTCGAAGTTTGTCTTGGCCTGGGGATTCGAATGCATGGATTCGAAGGTTTCTTCCTTCGATGGATTCGAACTATGATGTAGGTGAGGGTGGATTCGAACTCAAGTCACATGAAGGCTCGCTTGACGTAGTCGAACGTAGTGACTGCCTCAATCGATTCGAAGCTACTGATCCCGCCTGATGGAGTCGAATCAATGGAGCGCTGATGGAGTCGAGGCAAAGGAAGCTCGATGGATTCGAACTGTGTTCCTTGCCAATCGATTCGAACTAAGGGTGACATACTCCATCTTTTCTCGACGATATCTTGAGCATACGAACTCGGATTGACTTGAAACTTGGATCGTTGGTTCCCACGGCTTTGCTTGACGTGCCTTATCAATTGTAGCCCGATCCGGACTTGACCAAATTTCATCGATATCCGTAGCGATCCTTACGCGTAACCGACTTCCGAGGCGATCTGTCACCGGTATCTAGCCAAGTCCTTGGTGTCACGGCCTTGCCAAAAGGCGGGATAACATTTGCCCCCCAAAGTACGTCTTGTGTAAACATGACGTGCTTTGAAAAGCTACAGTCCCGTGTTGAACAATGATCACATGCTTTGTCGAAAAATTGTCTTCTTTGCTGTCGTAATCAATCGTTGTATGATCATGATTGACTGTGAGGCTTTTGAGTCATGACGAGATGAACATTTGACTCCTGTTGATGATAAAGACCAAAACATTAGTCAAAAATTATGCGCATGCGTGTATTTCCTTGACCTTGGTTAAC
This sequence comes from Allium fistulosum, assembly GCA_030737815.1. Classification (NCBI taxonomy): domain Eukaryota; kingdom Viridiplantae; phylum Streptophyta; class Magnoliopsida; order Asparagales; family Amaryllidaceae; genus Allium; species Allium fistulosum. Next base: position 1,249,178,398 of record CM060904.1, on the reverse strand, counting down.
GTTGCGTGATCGCAAGTTGTTGTCCGTTCGGTTTGCTATCGAAATCTGCATCGGTCCTCTCCTGGACCGATTTGAGATTTGAGTTAAAACACTGCTTTTATGATTGTCTGTGATCATCCTCTCGTACTGATCCTCTCCTGAATCGGTACAAGAGTAGACAAGCAAATTTTTAACATTGAGACTGTTCGTCCATTTTCATCAGTGGTTGGCGATGGATTCGAAGCTGTGCCTCTTCGAATCGATATTGCGTGGATTCGATGTTCTCTGAGTTGATGGAGTCGAAGTTGTGAGTGCTCGAATCAATGTTGCTTTGTTTCGATGTTGCTGGAATGGATTCGATGTGGCAAAGGATTCGAAACCGGATGGATTCGAAGGAAAAGTCTCGAGGTTGTCTGGTGGAATGATGCTGCGTCGTGATGGATTCGAACTAAAGGTTACAATGGATTCGAACATGCCGCAACGAATCGATTCGAGTCGATTATCTCACCTATAGAAGCCGGTCAGATATACCGGGAGGCGAATCGCCACATCTCCCCTATATATACCGGGCTCCTATTCACTTCTCGCTTTTCACTTTTCGCTGTTACGAGAGCTTCTTCTTCGAATCGATTTCTCCTAGACCAGGACAACTGTGTTTTCCTTAAAACGATCGATCCTTTCCACGCCTTCACTCGAAACCAAAACAGGTATTCAATGGGTCGATTCGAGATGAGAGGAATAAACTATTCTCGCCTTAGAAATTCTCTAAGGAGTGACAAGATCTTAATGAAGTGGGTCGACTCGATGGAGTCGAGGAGTGATGTCTTTCGGGTTCCAGCGATTAGAGTGTCGTTTCCCGTTGCTTCGCATCGATCCAGGCACGAACCATTTGAATCGATCTTGAATGCATAGCTTCGAATCGATGGTTTTAAGAAAAAGGAAAGAAAGTTCGTGGCAATCGATTCGAAGTAGCCATACTCTGATCGATTCGAAGGACATCAATCTCGATCGATTCGAAGTCAGGCATAGACCATGGATTCGAAGGTTCCTCTATCCCAATGTTGCATCGAATCGATCCATATGGATTCGAAGCAATTGGAACCAATCTTCATCGATTCGTCCTGCATCGATTCGCACTGATGGATTCGAACATCTTCGTCTTAGGAGACCATTACTTTTTGACTTGCTCCATCATATGAACTACGACCAGTTTCAAGTTATTCTCCGATGAACTTAATGAACTTTGGCATACTTGACTCCGACGAGCTTCGGCCTTGCATAATCGAACTTGACCAACAGACTTGAACCTGAATTTCCTTTGAAGCTCGTCGATGGAACCATGACTTAACCAATAATACAACTGATTTATACTTGAAGTTGGTCCGTAGCGTTTGGACGGTGCGGAAATGACGGTCAGCGATGACGGTCATTTTCTTTCTTAAATTCCTAAGTTATGTTGTACGAACATGTCGCTTCATTTTGTTGAATTTGCTCGAGTGATGTATAATACTTGCACTGCACGACACGTTCACACACACTACACTGGGGCATGCACGGGCTTGTTCATAAACTTAATGTTGCTTTCTAATGAGTTAGCTAATTATGGAATCTTCGAGCTCTCAACAACAAGAGGTACAGAGCTCGACTCCTCCGGTGCTGGAGATTCCCGATATCCCTGCCGATATAATCGATCCAGCTCCAGATGAATTGCCGGAGGCGATATTTATTGAGGACCCTGTCGACTCGGTTCAGTCCAACATTTCTGAATCCTTATTGGGACGAATATGCTTAAAGCATAACATATCTCTTGGTGACGTTCTATTGCCCAGCACCACCGATAGACCGCACAATCCGCCTGAAGGATATACAGCATTCTACCGTCATGCTTGTGCGGCTGGAACTCTCCCTCCCTTCAATCAATATATCCGAAGGATGCTATCATATTTAGGGATCGCTCCTTCACAACTTCATCCCAACGGGCACGCGTTGCTGAATAGTGTCTTCGTAATATTTATGGACTGCCTTTTTCGCCCGCCGAGGCCCTTCGAGATCAGACATATATTTAACTTCAAGAGCAGGGGTGATAGCCCGTCGTTTACATTCTTGGAGGCAGTTAGAAATTGCCAAGTGGTAGTTGGAGCTTGGACGCGCCTGAGCTATTTCAAAAACGAATGGTTCTACGTTCGGTGCCCTCCGGGTTTCGCTAGGCGATGGTTGTCTAGACGTAAGCGCCTTAACCTGTTTCTTTGACCAATATCCCTTCGGTATTAAAATTGACATTTCATTCCTTTTACAGCTATTATCTCTAGGCCCGATGGAGGGCGTTTCAAGGGTACTGTCCGGAGTCTTCAAGAAGTCCCAAGCGAGCTGAGGCATATTGACTCGGTGCTGAACGACTACAACTTAAGAGTTCTGGGTTTGATTGACATTAATCAAAGCATAGTTGTTGAGGGATTTTCAAAGTCCGTCTCCAAGAAGGAAAGTAAGAAGAAACCCAAGAAGAGAAAAGCGAAGAGGTCACTCGGGATCAGAATAATCGAGGCGAGTGACGAAGAAAGAACCCAGACGGATTCAGAGCCAATGGCTGACCTTTCGGGAAACTTGGAGGAATCGGGAGAAAAACGGAAAGGCAAGGCCGCCGTTTCCAAAAAACTTAAGTCAAAGGGGGGAAAATCTGTAGATGTGTTTCTCCCCGCTTCCGGAGTTATGATTTCTGAGGCCGCCCCTTCTCATTCGAGAGATTCTCTCAAAGGGCTTGACGACATTCCTATCCCAGATTATATATCGATCTCTCATAATCCTGGGTTGGAGGAATTACAAGATGTCCTAAATATGAGCGAGCCCTTTCCTTTAAGTGCGGTCCACACTTCCGGTCGGTTTGGGGGTTTACGCATTTACACACACTTCCACGGCACTTTATGACTTCTGCATAGTAAGCATTGCTTTATGGGATTTTAATCCTTAATTCTTTCTTATCGTAGAAGAGATGTCAGGACGTGGCTCCACTCTAGATAGGCTTCAGAATGTGCGACAATCTTCTCCATTTTACGATTCCCGTAGGAGAGAGACAGATAGGGACCATGGGCGAGGCTACTCGAGTCAAGAACGTTATGATAGAGACTACTCGCGTAACCGTTCTGGTTATGATTACTCTGATAGAGACCGGGGATACCAGTACCGACCCCGATCTCGTTCTCCTCCGCCTCCCAGGGCTCCAGTAGACCTCCCAGGGCCATCTCATCAGCAACAGCTGCCTTCTCAATCTTCTCGGCCTGACGCTCAACGGCCAAGAGTGGAACCAACGGCAACCGCTATAATTGAACAAGTTCCGGCTGAGTTGACAAGCGAGGGAGCTGCTAAACTCGCCCAAATGAAAAACGACTACCCGGAAATTTGCATGGATGGCTATATCTTCCCTCCTAACTTCAAAAGAATCCCTCCGGAAGCTGAGACCACTGCTCATAACTACATTCACGACTTCTATGCTCAGTACAAGGAGTGGTATAAGGCAGCCGTGAAGGCTTCTAGAGTAGCTTTCGACAGGGCGAATGTCATTGCCGAACGTGATGTTGACATTGCGAAGCAGAAACGCATCATTCAAGTTCTTCAATCCGAAGTGGAAACATCCCGAAAGTCAGAGCTTGAAACACTTAAGAAACACGAGGGTGTCGTGGCCAAATTAGCGAGGATGCAGCAAGAACATTGCGCCACAGTGGAAGAGATGGGCCATCGCAATACCACCGTTGCAGCTGAGCGAGACTCAGCCGTTAAAGAGCTGAATGAGCTCAAGGCCAAATTCGCTGAAATGGTGAAGGAGAAGGACGATGCGAACGCTACTGCCCAAGAGGCTTGCGACCAAGCAGTATCCCTCAGGGCCGAACTTGCTGCGGCGGCGGTCAAAGCTAAGTCTGTGGAAGCGGAGATTCAGGAAAAGATCTTGGAGGAGAGGTCTAGGCTAGATGCTGAGTTTGACGATCTCTTAGTCACGTATAACGCTAATGTGCTAGAACACAGAAATCTAGCGTGGCTGGGAGATGACTCCATGATCTTGTATAATGCCTGGACCCGGCTGGTGAATGAGAAGAGAGCAGCGCATCCAGATGGAGCACTTGACGACTTTGAACTGGAGATGCGTCTGCTTACTGAGGATGAGAGGAAGACCCTTCATGAGGTGGTAATCTCTATGGCGAAAGAAAAACTCGGCGTCCAATCATTAGAGACAGGCGAAGGTTCGGGGACCGTGCATCACGAGGCAAGTGTTGGAGCCGTAATCCCAACATTGCCAGAAACCACTGGTGCGGTAGACCCCCAATCTGTTCCTGCATATAATCCTGACCAACCGTTATTATCTTCCGCCGATGATTCTACCCATGTTTCGGTCCAGACTAAGGAAGGTATTTGAAGGCTTCTCGTAGTTTAGTAGTGAAGGACTTTAAGCAACACACTTGGCTAACAATCTTCGTTTTGTCGTATTTCAGTGACCGAAGTTATTGTTTCTGCGCCCCTTGCTTTATCAGTTCCTCATCAAACACGAGGGGTTGTTTTTTCTGAAGCCATCACGACTTCTACTTTGATTGGCGAGGAGGGAGATGCAAATATGTTTTCTTTCAGCGCTCAAATGATTGAGGAGCTTCTCAATGAACCCATCGATCCCTCTGCCAACCCGTCCGATGTTGTGAATGAGGCTGCTCCGGCCGCTGGTTTATCCATGCCTGCTATTGGCACATCCGATGCGGCCCAAGCATCTCGTGAGGACGACGTTTTAGCTGAGATTGCTGCCGAGATGGCAGCAGGGAATGTTAGCGCTAGTCCGCCCGGGCCTGCCCCGTTAATGGTGATTTCGCCGAGTGGTACTGTATTGATCGAGACCGCTCCTGTCCCTCCTCCTGCTACTACTCCTATGCCTCCAACTCGTCCTCCTAGAAGAACTTCCGTTGCCTCCAGCTCTGAGGAAGATGTCGACATTATATCGCTGCCGGAGGGCAAGCCTGAAAAGAGCAAGCGATTGAGGAAGAAATCGGGCAGCGGATCAGGTGGAGCTACCCCGAAGAAGAAGATAAGGAAGAAGAAAGAATGAACTTCTTTCTCTAAATCTTTGTTGCGTAGGGTAGCATTTTGTTGATTTTTCTATAGCCGTGTATAGATGTGGATTCGGCTCCCACTAGCAGAATTTTTCATAAACACTTTGTAATCAGATTCTTTTTGTTGATAATGGAAATGAAAATCTGTTCCCTTTCTGTCTTCAACTTGTTATGTGTTATGGTTTTGCCCCCTGTATTGGGGAGAAGTGTGGAGTTGACGTATGTTTATACTCTGCCTTGCGTACTGGAAGCACGGAGTTAGTTAATGTTTGCACTCCAGTTCGCGTTCTCGGAAGCTGGAGTTCGTTAATGTTTATACTCCAGTTCGCGCTCTCGGGAGGTGGAGTTTTTAGGAGAATGTTTATACTCCGCCTCGCACTCTGGGAGTACGGAGTTCGAAGGATGTTTATACTCCGCCTCGCGCTCTGGGAGCACGGAGTTAAGTAAAAAGCTTGTACCCAGCTCGCGCTCTCGGAGTACTCTGGGTTTTTAGGGAAAATGTTTATACTCCGCCTCGCACTCTGGGAGTACGGAGTTTAGTAAAATGTTTATACTCCGCCTCGCACTCTGGGAGTACGGAGTTAGATGTGAGTTTATACTCCGCCTCGCGCTCTGGGAGTACGGAGTTTAGTAAAATGTTTATACTCCGCCTCGCACTCTGGGAGTACGGAGTTAGATGTGAGTTTATACTCCGCCTCGCGCTCTGGGAGCACGGAGTTTAGTAAAATGTTTATACTCCGCCTCGCACTCTGGGAGTACGGAGTTAGATGTGAGTTTATACTCCGCCTCATGCTCTGGAAGCACGGAGTTTAGTAAAATGTTTATACTCCGCCTCGCACTCTGGGAGTACGGAGTTAGATGAAGGGTTGTCGTGTATCAACCCATTTCGTGGCCTGATGTGATGGCTTGCCCCCGAGCTCGGGTTTCATTTAGCGAGTGGTTGATTGCTTCACAGCCACTGCCTACTTGAATAAATTCCACTGTGTGATGGAACTTAGCTCTTCGTGCATCGTGATGTTGTACATTGTATTTAATGAATCACAGCTCTGGCTCGAAGAGATGGCATTTTATTGCTGAAATAAGAAAATATGGCAAATCAGTTGCCTTATTACAAATTCTAATTTCGAAATGCAAAAGTAAATTGCTGAATAAAAAACATAACGAAATAAATAAAGCCTGTCATATGTAATAGCGGCGGAGACTCTCGCTGTTCCAGGCTCTTGGTAAAACTAGACCATCCACGGTCGATAGTTTGAATGTGCCATCTCCAAGTCGTTGCGTAATCACGTACGGTCCTTCCCAATTTGGTTTCATGTGTGAAGGAACCGGGTATACTCTCTTGAGGACCAGATCACCAAGATCAAAGGTTCGGGGGCGAACTTTGGTGTTATATAATCGGGCGACTCGACTTCGGTAGGCGGCCGCTCTTAAATCAGCTTCTTCTCGCTTCTCGTCCAACAGATCCAAAGATTCAGCGAGTAATATGGCGTTTGTTTTCGGATCGTAATAAGTTACGCGGTGAGAAAATACTTCTGTCTCGACTGGAATGACGGCCTCTGAGCCATAGGATAAGGAAAATGGGGTGTGTCCAGTCGCGGTTTTGTGAGTTGTTCGGTAAGCCCATAATGCCATAGGAAGTTCATCGACCCATTTGCCCCCAGCCTTTTCCAGTCGTTTCTTTAAGATGGATTTTATAACTTTGTTAACAGCTTCGACCTGACCGTTTGCTTGTGGATGCGCGACTGCAGAGAACTTTTTATGAATATGAAACCGTTGGCAGAAATTCTTGAACTCTGAACTTTCGAATTGGGTCTCGTTATCGGTGATGATCGTATGCGGGAGTCCAAATCGGCAAATGATATTGTGGACCACAAAGTTTATCACTTTCTTTGACGTAATCGTCGCAAGAGCTTCAGCCTTGGCCCATTTTGTGAAGTAGTCAACTGCGACGATGGCATACTTCGCGCCACCTTTCGCCAGAGGTAAAGCGCCAATAATATCGATGCCCCACATAGCGAACGGCCAGGGACTGACCATTTGAGTTAACTCGGTAGGCGGGGCTCTTGGAATTCGAGCGTGTTTTTGGCACTTGTCGCACTTTCTGGCGTAATTGGCAGCATCTCGATTTACAGTCGGCCAGTAATATCCATATCGGAGTATCTTCTTAGCAAGCGCTTGTCCACCGGTGTGATCGCCGCATTCTCCCTCGTGTACATCATGTAACACTCGTTTGATTTCGTCGTGAGCGATACACCGGAGGAGTGGAACAGAATAACCTTTTCTATACATGATCCCGTCCTGAATGATGAACCGCGAAGCTTTTCGTAGAATTTGCCTTTTCTCATTTCGGTGTTCAGGCAATATCCCATTCTCAATATAATTTCGATACGGAGTCATCCATGATTCTCTGCTGGGAAAGGTCTCTAACACATCATTCGTTTTGATTTGATCGATGCTTGGGAAAGGCAACGTTTCGACCGGGACGAGTCCCATTTGCTGTGCTTCACCTGTGCTGGCCAACTTTGCCAATGAATCGGCCTTTTGATTGCGATCTCGTGGTATGTAGTAAATAGCATAATAATCAAACTGATCCAGCGCTTCCTGAACTCGGGCTAGATAAGCGGCTAACCTTCGATCTTTCGCTTGATATTCTCCTCTTACTTGACACACAACCAACTGTGAATCACAGTAAACTTCTATAGCGATAATTTTCAGATCTCTGGCAAGCTTTAACCCAGCCAACAGGGCTTCATACTCAGCTTCATTGTTGGTTGCGTGAAAATCAAACTTCAAAGCATAGCATATGGATCGACCTTCGGGGGTTTCTAGTACAACTCCAGCGCCTGAACATCGATCGTTTGATGCACCATCTGTATAAAGTTTCCATACACATTCAGGAGACTCGCTGGTTTCAGGTAATTCGTCAGGAACAGTAAATTCAGCTATGAAGTCAGCCAGGACTTGCCCTTGAATGGCTCTCCGTGGAGCATAAGTAATGTCAAATTGGCTCAGTTCAATATTCCATTTGAGTAACCTTCCAGACGTCTCAGGCCGCGTGAGGACCTGTCGTAACGGCTGATCGGTATACACAGTAAGCGGATGTGCTTGGAAATAAGGACGAAGCTTTCTCGAGGCAATGACCAAGCAGTAAGCCAATTTCTCCAACCTGGGGTAATTTCTTTCAGCTCCGGTCAATCGTTTACTGACATAATAGACCGGTTTTTGCACTCGATCTTCTTCCCGGACCAAAGCAGCACTGATCGCATGCTCCGATACTGCCAGATAAAGGTATAATTGTTCATGATCAATTGGCTTCGACAAAATCGGTGGCGTAGAGAGATGCTGAACCAGCGATCGGAATGCGCCTTCACATTCCGTGGTCCATTCAAAGTTTCGTTTCCCTTTCCGGATTAGATCAAAGAAAGGAATACATTTATCAGTGGATTTCGAGATGAACCTGCTTAGCGCTGCTACCTTCCCGTTGAGACTCTGGACTTGCTTTATGGTCTTCGGGGTTTGCAAATTCCTTATTGCCCAGATCTTTTCGGGGTTTGCCTCTATCCCACGAGCGTTAACGATGAACCCTAGAAACTTTCCGGATGCGACGCCGAAGTGGCATTTTAGCGGGTTAAGCTTCATTCCATACTCGCGTAAGATACAGAACATTGAATTCAAATCCTTGACGTGATCTGTGGAAAATCGGGACTTACCTAACATGTCATCCACATAGACTTCCATGGTCTTCCCGATCTGATCAGCGAACATTCGATTAACCAAGCGTTGGTAAGTTGCTCCGGCATTCTTTAAACCAAAGGGCATGACTCTGTAACAGTAGAGTCCGAGATCGGTTACAAAACTAGTATGTTCTTGATCGGGTAGATGCATGGGTATCTGATTATAACCGGAATAAGCATCCATAAATGATAACAATTCGTGACCTGCAGTTGAGTCAACGAGTTGGTCAATTCGGGGAAGTGGAAAACTATCTTTTGGACAGGCTTTGTTTAAATCAGAGTAGTCGACACAAGTTCTCCATTTCCCGTTCGGTTTCCGAACCATTACCGGATTTGACACCCACTCTGGGTATAGAGCATCTCGGATGAAACCATTTGAATGTAATTTGTCAATTTCTTCTTTAAGGGCGGCAGATCTCTCTGGATCCATACCACGCCTCTTTTGCTTGACCGGAACATGTCGCGGATCAATATTTAAAGAGTGACTTGCAATGTTCGGTGAGATTCCGCACATGTCGGAGTGCGTCCAGGCAAAGACATCAAGATTCGCCTGAAGAAATTCAACCAATTCCTGTTGTATCTGTTTTCCCAGTTGAGATCCAACTTTCAGTACTTTCGAGTTGTCATCCTCACTGACCGGGACGTCCACAGTCAGTTCGGCTGGAGACGCTTGACTATCTTCTACTTCATCTTTATCTTCGCTATCTCTAGGGTCAAGATCTCTAAGGAATTGGTAGTGGTGCCCGGGCCGGGGCCCAGGCGTTAGCTGTCAATTATCAGTAAAACGGACGCAGAGAGATTCCTCTACGCCCTTTCCTTTCTCCTTCTTCTGTGCTTCTCGCAATTCAGCAACATAACAGGCTCTTCCTGCTGCCTGATCTCCTTGAACGATTCCTATACCATGATCGGTTGGGAATTTTAAAGTCAAACACCACGGGGCAATGGCTGCCCTGAATTCAGCAAGAGCTGGTCGACCCAGGAATGCATTGTACGGTGAAGCAATGTCAAGAACTACAAATTGCAGTAGTCGGACTCTCCTGCGCTCTCCGATCCCCAGTTCCACTGGCAGTTCTACTATTCCAGTAGGTATTGTTGCACTGCCATTGAAGCCATGAACCCGGGATTGGCAGGGTTTTAGGTCCTTTGCTTCCATCTTCATTAAATCGTAAGCTCGCTTGAATAGAATGTTTACAGAACTCCCACTGTCAACCAGGATCCTCTTCATCCAAGCAGGACCAACCTGGGCAGATATGACCAGTGGGTCAATCGTTGGAGCTTCGATTTTGTCAGCATCTCTGCTTCTGAATATGATATCGTCAGACATCGTTTTTTGTTGCTTAGCTGGGGTTCCATCCTCACAATTACTGCAGCATTCGAAGCTCGCATGCCTGATAGAGCTAGCATATGACTCCATTTCCCTCCAGCTCCTGTCCGCTGGATGAGGACCACCACTTATGGTATTGATAACTAGCCTCCCGCCTGTACGAGCGGGTTCCTCTTGTCTTTCCTGATCTTGCGTACGGTTTGGATTCGATGGGCCCGCACCGCCAGACTGCGGCGCCCGCACGAATTGATCTAACTTCCTCTCCCTGATCAACTTTTCTATGAGATCTTGCAAATGGCGACAGTCATTAGTATTGTGGCCATAGCTCTCATGAAACCTACAAAACTTTCCCGTCTGAATCTGCCTTTCTGACGACCGCTTCGGAGCGGGTTTCTTATACTGTTCTGTGTTGCAAGTTTGCAGATACACATTCTCCAGTGATGTGTTTAACGGTGTATAACTTTCAAACATCGGAGCCCTACGCCGTGGGCCAGGATTCGGGTCTCTCTTCTTATTCTGACCATTGCCACCTCTTAGCTGAGTTTGCTTGTTTTGTATGTTTAACTGGACTTTCCCGGAATTGTCACCGGACTGTTTAACTGCGACATTGCTTTGTATTCCCTCACTTCCGGGTTTTGCATCGTCCTGCTTCCTAGACTGCTTCGCGTCCTCTTGCCGTAAGAATTGAGCGGCTTTGGAGTAGAAACGGTCCAACGATGCGGGGGGTTTTCCGGCTAACCAGTTTCCAAATTCAGAATCGGGATCAATTCCCTTTGTCAACGCCATTAAAATTGAGTTGTCATTGGGATTACTAATTTCCACGCATGCCGCATGGAATCTCTCCAAGTAACGCCTTAATGTTTCCCCACGAGCCTGGGTAACATTGGACATGGTGTTAACATCTTTAGGTCTGGCAACATGCATACGGAACTGCTCAACAAACTTCTTAGCCAGTTGGTCAAATGACGAAATAGATCTTGGAGGTAGTCTGGTAAACCACATTGTTGCAATTCCTCCTAGTGAAATGGGGAAGCTTCGGCATTTCACTGCATCGTCGGCCCTTGCGGCGCTCATTGACCATTCGTATTTCAGTATGTGCTGATTGGGATCAGAACTTCCTTCGTACATGGGGAGAGTTGGCATTCTGAATCGCCGAGGAGGTTCAGCGTATAGTATCTCGTCCGTGAAAGGAGTATGGCTTCGAGAAATTCCCCAATCGTCATTGGTAAGTCCTTGGCTTTCACAGATCATTTGACGTATCATAGTCGGGATGTCCGGCATTGCTACATTTTGAGCCTGCTGAGCTAAGGTGTGGTCGGGTTCCACAATGCGAGTTTGGACCGGGCGCTGTCGACGGTCCAAGTTTCGCCTCCTTGGCTCAGCGTCTTCCTGGACGTATGGTTCAGAAGTACGTCCTTGCTGTTGATTACCCGAATCTGGAAGATATTGGGTATCGACCCTTGTTTCCGCTGTTGCAGCTGTGACATGATTGTCCGTAGTATATTGTGAAGTGCGGCCACCCCGTGCTGATGGCCCAGCCTGGAAGCTGGTTGACGGTCCTACCCTCAATTGCCCGACAGTCAGGGCGGGCTGATATCCCGTAGTCTGAGCATAATCTCCGTCTAATCGGGGACGGGTAGATCTACGATGATAGTCAGACGAGGCAGAACTTTCAGTGGGTGAGCGGGAAACATCATCCCTCCTGGACCTCCTACGGCCCTGGCGATTCAGTTGATTTGTCAGCTCAATATTAGCTCGCAACTGTTCGGCTAACTGTTGCCGACTCTGAGTCAACTCTTGGAGTAACATCTGAAATTCTTGTCTAGTGACTGCCCCAGACGGATCTGAGTGGGCAGTGTTGTCTTGGTTGGGTGGCTGCTGTTGAGCAGGATTTTGTCCATCCCTACCTTCTTGTCCTGGAGCTGCAGACGTGGTTCTCGTGCTAACCATTTTGAACGATGAATCCTTTTCCTAGATTTTATGCAAATCTGAGTAGAATGGAAGGACTGTGAATCGAAGATCTGGATCTTCCTCTTGGATTTGTGCAATCCGGTATCGATGGTAGATCCAAGGAGCAGGAGAAAAAAGCTGGTTTTTTCTCAGTGAAAGCACCAAAGTGTTTGTACCAAAAATGGGCACAACACTCTTCGGAAGTTTTTGAAGAGATAAAAGTGAAGAACGAAAATTAAAACTGTGGATTATCTAACAAAAACTCCAAATAACAGAAAATAAATTGCAAAGACAAGCGATTTAGAGTGGTTCGGCGTTTCGCCTACGTCCACTATGAAGTTTGATGATTTTATTACTTGATTACTTGAAGATTACAGTAGTTGATAATGTAATACAGCTGAATTTAAAATGCTAAGTGTCAATCTAAAGCAGCGGCGGTGTTCTGGAGTGAATCTGGCAGAATCTGGGCGCTCTTCAATACTTAGAATTCTCCGACCCCTTTTCTGAATGACCAGGGGCTCTATTTATAGGTGTAGGAGGCTGGTATTTCGCCTAAAATGTGGGGAGACCAGTTCTGGTACGTCAGGGGGCCCACATGGCCGAAATCTGGAGACCCGGGCCCACTTTGGGATCGATTCGACCCTTGGTTCGAATCGATCAAGAAATCGTCCAATTGAGCTGAAATTTGGTGTGCACATTCTTCATCATGTGTTTGAGCTTCTGTGAAAATTTCATGGGATTTGGACTTGTAGAACTCGAGTTATGATCGATTCAAGTTGGTGTTTTTCGTATTCCGGAGTCGTTCGAATCGATATGCTTGAATCGATTCGTTCGAATCGATCTTCCTGCTCGTGAAGATGGTGACGTGGTGCGCTTTCTTCGAATTGGTCCGCTTTGCACTCCGCTTTGACTGGGTCGAATCCACGACTTGGATTCGAAGATGGTGGAGTCGAGGTAATGGATTCGAAGGACCTCTTCCTTCGAATCGATGAGACTAATGCTCGTTCGAATCGACTTAGACTCGTAGCTATGGACCGGTTCGAAGTTTGTCTTGGCCTGGGGATTCGAATGCATGGATTCGAAGGTTTCTTCCTTCGATGGATTCGAACTATGATGTAGGTGAGGGTGGATTCGAACTCAAGTCACATGAAGGCTCGCTTGACGTAGTCGAACGTAGTGACTGCCTCAATCGATTCGAAGCTACAGATCCCGCCTGATGGAGTCGAATCAATGGAGCGCTGATGGAGTCGAGGCAACGGAAGCTCGATGGATTCGAACTGTGTTCCTTGCCAATCGATTCGAACTAAGGGTGACATACTCCATCTTTTCTCGACGATATCTTGAGCATACGAACTCGGATTGACTTGAAACTTGGATCGTTGGTTCCCACGGCTTTGCTTGACGTGCCTTATCAATTGTAGCCCGATCCGGACTTGACCAAATTTCATCGATATCCGTAGCGATCCTTACGCGTAACCGACTTCCGAGGCGATCTGTCACCGGTATCTAGCCAAGTCCTTGGTGTCACGGCCTTGCCAAAAGGCGGGATAACAGCGCGCAAAAATCCCAACGAGCAAAATTCAAACACTTTCCGAACTTTGATCCAAAATGATATGTATCGAAACTCCCAACTTGTTGCAACTTCACGATGAACACGATGAGCACCAAACTTCTCAACAATGCAAATCCGATATCCAAACGGATGCAAACTTCTTGCGATCTAGCTCTGATACCAAATAATGCAGCCAAGGAAGCGAATTCGACGATGTAAATCGAATCCGTCCAGGATCTCACACGATTAGCGGAAATAATCGGTGAATCGATGATAAATCGGTGAATTTAAGAATACCCAAATGCCCAAATCCATTGATCATGAAGATACCAGATTCTAGCAATCTTCGACACGTTGATCGCGCACTATGCCATGAGAGATGATCTACAATTCTTCGAACGTTGATCAAGCGCACTTGATTCCGTGAATTGGCTTCAACAATCGTTGATTCGAGCGCACTCGAATGCCGAAGGTGGAGATAGGAGATAACACTCAACTACCAATTTTAATGGAAGAAAGAAGCACAAACAAAATTTTATTTAAAATTCAACAACCTACAAATGAACTAACACCCTCCTATTTATAGGCAAATACAACTCACGCCTCCCATAAGTCGTATGCGACTTAACGACTTAACATAAGTCGACTTACGACTTAACGACTCAAACAAAGAAAATACAAACACTAGGTCGTTACATGACCTTCAACATACCTCATGACTTAACTACACAACGACATACGACCTAAGAAATTACAACATCATGTTACAACATCATCACATAGGCGAAATACGACTCATACAAAGAAAATACAAACACTAGGTCGTTACATGACCTTCAATATACCTCACGACTTAACTACACAATGACATACAACCTAAGAAATTACAACATCATGTTACAACATCATCACACAGGCGAAGTATGACTCAACGAATTACAACAATACGACTTAACAATTAACGACCTAAAATTCTGTTCGCGACATAAGCTTCACGACAGAAGGAATGCGGCATTACCGGAGCTTTGCGACCTAAGCTTTACGACATAAGGAATGCAGCATAACTAGAGGCGGAGCGACCTACGACTTAGCTAAAGCGAAGATGTTCGGGTTAGGTCGTTCGCGACCTTACGCTGGAGCGCGACTTAGAGTTAGGTCGTTTGCGACATAAGGAGGAGCCTCGACTTAAGGAACTTCTCGATTTAGGAACGCGATCTTCTGGAACTTCGTGATTTAGTAAGTTGGGCGACCCGCGACCTAAAGAGATGAGCGACCTAAGAATGATCGACTCGTGGCACGCTACATCATCATTTCCCCGCCTTTTCACCCCTTTAACTCGTTCATACGACTTAGTTGAGTCGTTAACTTGTTCCAGCTTCAAATCTTGAATTGGAATATCAGGCTGGGCTGCATCAGATCGCAACCATTTGAATTGACTATTCAAAAAATAGCATTATAGGGTAATCAGTCAACTGAGTATAAAATGTCAGTCTACTGAATATAAACTTCAATATATGCGGCAAAATTCAAAACAAGTTTGTATAATAAAACATAAAGGTTTCAGTCGACTAAACTATATAATATATGTTTTTTATGTATATGCCCATTTTAAACTTATTTAACTCTATGATCTTTGAAAATATTTGTATGTAGATGTGTGTTTGCATATGAACTACCAAGAAGATTTTACAAGTATAATTATGACCAAATACATACATTTCACTTGACGATTCATATTTCCTTAGCTTTTGATAAATACATGATCCGCTTTGTTTTCTCCTTAATTCTCTGATTAAAGGTCTTCTGATACCTGCATAATATTGTATTCTAGATATATACAGGGATATAGTTGTCGACATTAAAACAAACAAACAGGGTTCTAACAATCTCCCTATAACGACCCGTATTTTTTATAATTAAAATTGTTAAATTAAATAAGATTTTGGAGTTTAATATTGTGAGAAATTAAAATTTTATATTTATTAACGTTGCTTGAATGTTGTTTGAATGTTATTGACAACTATTTTAATGTAATTTCAATCAATTGAAATAATTGTAAAGTTGATTTGGTTATTACTGTAAAATAAGGAATAAATTGAATGTTGGATTTAATGTTGAAATTATATGCTATTAATTTGAATATGAAATAAATTAATTAGTACATAAATTTATTAGCTTTTCTTTGTAAAAAATAGACTTGGGAATGTGTTTGAATTATTAATGTATAATAATTGCTTTAATTATCATTTTGTTATTTAATCCGTTTAAATAATTTGGAAATCGATAAAAATTTAATATAATTGAAATATTGCAATTAATATGGTAAAAGATGTTAACTGTAGAATAAGGAATGTAATAAAGTGGAAACTTATGTTAATAAATTCATAAGGTTTTGGTTAATTAAATAATAAGAATGTAAATCAAAATAAAAGAAATTGTTGGAATTTAATATATAAGAACTGGGTTTTATTACAGTTGTATTTAACGCTGAAATTAACGTAATATTTAAATAGTGGATTTAACATGGAAAATTTTTTTTTAAAAGATTGGTAATTTCTATACAATCAAGAATGATGAAAATTGTTAATTACTTATAACTTAAATGTGATTAAATTAATTTATTAATAATTTATTTAATTAACTTGGAAATTAGCCATTTTGGCCATTGTCTCGGATTTTGACGAAACTGGTTTCATTTGATCCGTAACAGCGAATTATTGTAGGATTTCAAGTTTCGTAGCGATCGGACTTGTTGTTTGATCGTGCGAGCTTGAAACGCGTAGAAATCAATTAATGGAATTTAAATGAATATAATTTGATTTTAAATGCTAACTTCTTTATACAATGGAATTTGGATTTGAATTTAGTTCCATTGAGTTTCAAAATATCAAAACTATGTATTTCGATATAATGGATAACCTATTTTCCTTTCGAGAACGAAACGGGCTTTTTGGGTCATCATTATCATTTCGACTCAATTCGATTTGTCCACTTGTTCTCATCCATCTCTGCCTATATATAGGCTGTTATAAACCCTAGCAGCCTTTTATTTACTATTGTATGTACGTACATTTCTTTCTCATCTCCTCCTTCCCAATGGCAGACAATTCAAAACTCTAGTTTCAATTTCAAATCAAAATCCAAAAATTCATACTCCTCAAAAGCTGTCGAATAATATATCATTGCAAAGCTCTTATCGAAAGAAACCAACATGTGCACTTTGTTTTTCGATTGGTGGTTCGGTTTGGGCAAAAGTTGATGAAACATTCTCGGCCTTCCATTCTAGGTTTTCGATTTCAACTATGGATCGTCGATTTTACGATGATCAGAGGTTGCTGCGAGGTAGAAGATGATGAGAGGGGTTAATCCATGTGATTAGTGTGTCAAGATTGGCAACGAATTTGTCGGAAATCACCAATCAAGGCAGCAGCGGCGGTCTGGCTATACGGAGCCGGAGGTGGCGGCGTTAGCAGGCGAGAAGGCTCGGCATGAGGGAGAGGGTGGCATGGTCTGATGGCCGAGGCGTGGTCGGAGTGCGGCGTGGCAGTCTCGTGAAGGGTGGCAGCTGTAGTCGATTGCATGATCTCGTGAACGTGTGATTAGGTTAGTGTTTCAGAGGTAATATATCACTATTTTTCCCTTTTATATGTTTTAATTTAAATTTAAATCTTCTAACGTGTATAACTTTTACATATGAGCTCGGATTTGTACGTGGTTTTCTCCGTTGCGATCATATCGAAATTCCGAACAATCTGAAACTGGGTTGGTTGGATTCTGAGACTATTGGATTTTCAGGCTTTATTTGGATTTTAAATCCACTTGAAATCAAATGTGAGTGATTTAACCCACTCACAAATACTAAACCATCTTATGCTAGTTAAATTTAATTTATGATGTGATGAGAATATTATTGTTTGTGATTTAGTAGTTTAATTTGACATTTTAAATCGAAATTGAATTTTTACTAATTTAAATTGCTATTTAAATTAATATTGAATTTAAATTGATAGTTAAATACCTGATAATGATTACCAATTAATTGTTGTGATTTATTGGCTTATTTGGATGATGATTGTGATGGATGTTTATTTGTTGACATTTTGGATGATTGGATATCATGTTTGTTATATATGTTGTTATCACGCTGCAAGTTCCATTAGTTTGTTGTTAGGAAAATCACTATGGATTGAAATGATACATACCCAAATGATCTTATAGATTAGGGAAATTTTTTATGGGTTGAAATGATAAACCCGTCCAATTTTATTGATTTGGAAATTATAGATTCAGGATATGGGTTGAAATGATATATATCTGAAAATTTAAATTTATTACGGGTTGAAATGATATATATCTGTATCACTTGACTATAGGGTAGAAAATTATATACGGACACCGTTGGTCGGTATTGAATTATTTTCTAAACTTATAAAGTATGTTTGATTTAAGAAGTTTGATTTTTAAATTTAATTTAATGATGTTATTTTAAACTTATATTTGGAAAATAAACTATTTTATATGTTTAAAGTTTAAAATTATAAGATAATATATGATTTTAAATGTAATCTTAAGATTTTAACTTATAATTTTATTTAGTTTTAAATATATAATTTAAATAATTTAATAATTTAACTTAATAAAATATTTAATATAGTTGTAAAATAATAAATTTAGTTTTTATTTAAGATAATAAATTTAGTTTTATTTAATACAATATATTTAGTCTTAATTTAATATAATAAATTTAGTTTTAATTTAATATAATAAATATGGTTTTAATTATAATGCATATAGACTTTTATAATAACTTTAATAGATAAAAGGTTTTGTAAAAGATTTTAGACTTTCGTAAAAGTTTTGTAAGAAATTTTATAATGGATTTTATAAAAGGATTTTATAAAAGATTTTTATAAAGGATTTTATAATGGTTTTATAAAGGAGTTATAAAGGTTTTAATGGATTTTATAAAGGGTTTATAAAAGAACTTGTATAAATAGATTTGGAAGCGTTTCAAAGGAATTTGTGTAAAAGTTATAAAAAGGGAATGAGTTGTGAACTGTTTTTGGAATTTTAAATAGCTTTATAAATGGTTTTAAAGCATATAAATAGTTTATAAATGGTTTAAGTAATATTTATAATTTTTTTTTGAAATTGATTGAAGGAAATCTTTCACGGTATTTATGAATATATTTATACTTTTGGAATAAGTATATGGATATCTTGATATGAAGGTATAAACTATTTTCTGGATTTATTATTAAAAATATTTAATAAAATAACCAGTGTGTGAAATAAGTATTTGGTTGTTAAAGAGACCTGGGTCGGATATTGTCATACTCTCTGTCAATACCAAAACAACTTTATCAACTGTGCACGTGGTGGAGAATCCAGCATGAAGTAGGATGGTTTGGCGAACGCTACTGGAATAAAGTAAGAGAAAAATGATGGATAGCTTTGACTTTCGGGTCATAATTAAAATGACTAAAACAGGAGCTATACCGGGCCAAGTCAGATCGCTTCTCCAATCGAGCATATTTTTTCGATACCATATCTATTACTTTGTGATTAATTGGAGGCCACCCTTCAATTTTTTATTATGGGAGTGCATCTCGAGGTGGGCGGTAGTAGCTGCTATGTGTTACCACCAGTCCGGGAGTGCAAAACGGTAGAATCCTACCTTGGGCCTTGCCCCGCGTGCCTTGTCATATTTATCCTGATCGAGCCCACTACGACTTTGGTTTGTATCATACCTATGGAGTGCTCCTTGAGTAAACCACTGGTTTAGTGGAGCTTACAGTATCTGAGTAGACTACGGTATTTATATTAAAATGTGTTAAATGGGATATGAGTAACGCCTTAACGCTATTTTAATACTTTACTTTACTGTAGACATATTATAATAGCGTATTGTATTATATATGTAGACAGTTTAACGGATCCTTAGGAGATGGAATCCTGAACATCTCTTAATTTATTGCACACACATTGGACACTGGATAGGAGATGTAAAATCCCGTAAACATCTCTGAAGCCGTTACACTCATATTTGCTTATTTTGGTTTAACTTACATAAGATCTTTTAGTTCTGAATCGAGTGTTTGTCTTTTCATTACGCTCGGGTCAGCTTGAGCTTTTCAGTGCTGAAGACATTATCTGGAGGATGAAGACGAAGTTTAGTATTATATTATTAGTTTACCCCACTATATCATGTTGTTCTGCTGCATTATCTTATTATTCCTACTGTATGTATAACTCTGACATATTGAAAAGTGTAATCAAATGTTATTTGTAAAACAGCTTCATGAACTGTTTATTTGATTATTATATTTTGTCATTTCGTTGTGAGATTCTGTGTTTTGTTTTTCCTTCCTTTCTCTTATTTTCTTATTTACCCCATTAACAATCCTCCCTTTTGAATGGTTTGAGTTAACATGTGTGTATTATTGTCGATTTAAACCGTCCAAAAAGGTGGGCCGTTACACTCCCGTATTTTGACGACGACGACTATTGAGATAAGACAATATATAACTCTCCCCCTTAATACATGCTCCCCATGTCAGTATACTCTCCCCCTTTGGTATCAACAAAAAGAAGAGATTACGATGAAAGTGGGTCAATACAAATGAAAATTTTGAGGGATGCACATACATGACATAAAAATAAAATCTAAACACATGGTTATACAATATTAACGCAAAAACAAATTAAAACAGTTCAATGTGTATGTATTTTTAAGATTTAATATTTGTATTGCACTTACACCTAAAAATATTTTATTTTAAGAAAATTCCTTTATTTCAAAAATATGTATTAGCTTAAAGAAAATATTTCTTATAAAACCAAGTTAAAAATAGGATTGTTAAATTTTTTGATTTTCCTGTATTTAGCTTCATTTCCTATTCATCAGGAAATTAGGAATATATTTCCCCCTCAATATGTGGTCTACCTAAAAAAAATAAGACAAAGTTCTGGTACCCACTTCCTACGTTAGGTCCTGGGGTTAGATTTTTTGTAACCATACCCCAAAGGGTTTGGAACCTTTAGAAATATAATTTCTATTACGAATAACATTTACTAGATAATCATTTATATATTTTTGTCTAATCAATTTGTTATTTGTTTTAGGAATCCAAATCTTTAAAAAAATTGAATTTTAAATACTTGGTTTATCACTGTCTTTGGACTTTTTATACTTAGTATACAAAGCGCTATATTTCTTGTGACTTTGTTTGTATAACAACCCACCGCGGAATAGCCTAAATTTCGACCCAGAAAAGTTCAATCGAAACTTAGACCCATTCTAAGAAAGGCTATTGGTTGGAAAAAGAAATAACAATATAGAGCCATAACTAATATATTAGAGCTCATAAACGATTGAATAAAATATAATAGCAAAGTGTGCCCATTTATTCAAAACCATAAAATGTCATAATACAAATACCATCAAATCGTAACATAAATCCTTTACATTAATTATTTAAATACATGTGTACACATAAAAGCAACTAATATTGATAAATACTATCGCAAGGCAAGCATCTCCATCTCAAAGAATTGTCGCCAACATTACTCCGTCCTTAACATGTGTTGTAATGAGGAGGGAGTTAGAACAAGTGTCTGGTGAATAAAAACCTTGAGTCTTATTTTTTCGGTACTTGGGCAGTATATTCAAAATAAGAATATGTCTATGATCATAAAACCATCTAATACTTCTATATAAGGAAAGGAGGCAGGTCCAACCACTTAATACCTTCTATTCTAGATTAGAAGCAGGTTTCTAGAATTCATTATCCCAATCATACGTCATAAAAAGCTAATAATGAGAGAGACGGTACCCTAGCCACTTAATACTTTTTATTAGAAACTAGGTAGACTTTGGTCATTTAATACCTTAATTAAGACAGATCCCATCATTTAATACCTATTTCCAAGGTGTGATTCTCATTGGTACTATCTAGCTGACATCATATGGAATCTCTTAGGCCACTTAATACATCCTTGTGGAAATAGGCAGACTCTGGTCATTTGATACCTTAATTAAAGCAGACTCCATCATTTAATACCTATTTCCAAAACAGGACCCCCATTGAGATACCACCTAATGTAACTCCTTGATCGTTTAATACTTAATCTGGGGAAAAGAGGCGGGCCCTCGAACAACCACTTAATACCTCAAGACTCCAAAACATGCCTTTCGTCTTATGGCTCATACTCATAAAGACGTCTCACATTAGTCCGACTATTCATAGGAACTCGTAGCCAGATTAGATGGGTAGAATTCCTCTAAAGAATTTGGGACTAACCTCGCGCCATTATAAATATTTATCATAAGGGTATCTCGTATCCATAAGAAGTGTACACAACTATCGGTAGCCTAAAAGTGAGGGGCAAACTTCTGTCATGTAACTCAATTGACATCACACTCTTATGACTTAGCCATAAATTAAATACACTCCACATATATAATAATACTCATTTAACCGTTTCATAAATAAGGCTTTATAAGAAATCTTCCTTATTATGCCTTAGAATAATAATTAGGCTAAATAAGAGTTTCCACTTATTTTCACGTAACAATTAATTACATTCTTAATGGGGGAAATAAATGAAAATAATTACCTAATTAACTAAGCCATATAAGCAATAATTATACGTTAATTATGTTAATAGAGATAAATAAATTTTTGCGCCTAGTAAATTCTAAAAGCATAGATTTTACACCCTAAACTAGTGTTAAATTTTAATTCCCTAAACAAGTACTATTACAGGTCCTTTTTCTTCAATTTCCCAAGATTTCAACATACCAAAATAAGGGATACTAATATCAAAAATAGGGAATAAATATTCATAACCAAAACTGCAATACCAGACTTGTATTAAAATAGAAACTTAATTTATTACACCAATTCAATGGAATATCCTCAACAATAAGAACTGCAATATCAACCTCAAATTATATTCAACTTATCTTTCACATGGGAATAGGTATGGAGGAAATTTTTATGAAGTAAGTAGTGTAAAATATGAACAAAATCCATTATCTAAACGCTTATTCTATTAAATAATCACAAATTTGAATCAAAGAGGAAGGAGAAGTGGAATAGACTACGAAATTATTAAAAATTACATAAACAAAACAAATTCCATCAAATTAATGTATATAATTGAGAATTTAAACGTAGAATTAACATTTCGAAGTAAAAAGGAATTTTAGGGGATTTTACCTGTCGTATTTTCGCAATCCCAAAATCCATTAGGCGTATTCAAATCCACAAAGAGATATACTGAAAACTACTAAAAAAGAAATATTAAGGTTTTCACTCATAGAATAGCCTTAGTTTTGCCTTCCTTGGATTTGCATGCCTCACAATCTCTTCCAAAATCTATCTCTCTCTATTGATATATATATATATATATATATATATGTGTGTGTATGTATGTATGTATGTATGTATGTACATACACTAGGGAAGAGGTATATATATTTATTAGATTAAGAATATTTAGAGGAGAATAGAGTAATAATAGGTTGGAGGAAGAAGAAATAAATAGAAAATATATTAGATTCTTACCTAAATTATCTAAAGAGTTTCTGAATCTAATTTGGTGAGATAACAATGGTAGAGTATCGTAGAATTCTCCAAAATATTTGTGAATAAAAAGCGAGGATCTAGGGTTAGTGTTTAAAACCTACCTGAACCATAGGATGACAATAGTTTTAGAATGAAAAAATCTGGACTGCTTATGTGCACAAAAGCCTGACCGCCACACCAAATTTTCACGACCGATTGGTCGACCGCCCCCCATCCCTGGTTGACCGATATGGTTGACCGATCCCAATCAAAAGGGTCGACCGATTCTTCCTTTTTGGGGAATGTTTTTACCCGTTGCTTTTTATTTAATTTTATTCCCTTCTAAATCCAATGTTAATTATTAATTAAACGTTTTCATGACCCCCAATTAATCCTATGTTAATTTTTGACATTCAAACCTTAAATTTAAATAATCATTTGAACTTAAATTTGAACTAACTTAATTTATATATGAAAACTTCAAACACTCATAACTTCTTCGTTTGAGCTCTGCTTTCAGCATATTATATATGGAAACAGATAAAAATTTCTCCATGGACGCAATGGAATAACTTTCATGGTCAAATTCCAACCTTTTTAAAATTTCAATATTCAAGCTTATCATATTTAATTCAATTTAATCCATTTAATTATGGTTCATTTTACGAAGTGTTACATTCTTCCCTCCTTAAAAAAGATTTCATCTCGAAATCTTTCAAGGGGTGAACAACGTAACGCACAATAACATCCATGTTATACCACTAAGTCATTAGCACAGCCATCTATTCAACCAATAGTGCAACGTGATTATGTACTGCAGTCATACTAAAATGAGCTCAATCCTAGCACGTGTGATTGTGAAAACGTGTAGTAACTATCTCCTAACATCCAATCTATCAACCATGATGCATTCTAAACCCTAATTTTGGAGAGAAAATTTAATAATGAAAAGCTCTGGGTGAGTGATCTTCATCTTCTCCTTGGTTTCCAAGCGCTTTCTGCTGGATTGTCTCCCCATTGCACTCGGACCAGTCTAATTACTTTATTATGGAGCTTTCGAGTTCGGTGCCCTACAATGCCTGTAGTGACATCAGACGCTATTGGCTCCATCTTAAAATCCCCCAATTGATTAGGCTCTACAACAATTGCTGTGCTACAAAGGTTTTTCTTCAAATGCAAAAACTTCATGGACTCCAACCAACATAAAAGTTTTCTTGTTTTTCCCCATATTGAGAAAAGGCCCAATAAATCTGGTGCCTACTTTCTAGTTATTGGCATCAAAATTGGCCACCAACACCCAGTTATGTAAAAGTACCAATATCCAATCCAGTCACAGAAATATGAAGAGAAATAAATGAAGAACAAAATTAAAACAATCAGAAAGCAAGTAAAAAGAGACAAGATTTACAGCGGTTCGGCTAATTCGGGCCTACGTCCACTCTCAAATAATCCTTTTTATTATACTCAAGTTTGTTTTCAGTTACAATCTGAAATCCAAGAATAAAATTGGCAGAGTGTAGACTAGGTTGAAGATAAAGAGAAGCGGAAAGAAGATCTTGTTTCTGAAACCATGTCTACTGTATTTATAAGGGAAGACGTGCATGGATCAAGCTGAAATTTTGACAGATGGTTTGGGAGACCAAGACGAGGCCACCCAAATATTCCAGGCCCATTTTGGCCCACAATAGGGATCGGTACCAATCCCTATTATTGTTTCCAAATGGGTTGCGATCCCTTTCACGAGTTCCCCATGATGTTAGCTACCTGCTCCCTAATTTTCGTGCAATTCTGACGTACGTTTTGTGAGATATCGCATTTTCCATAAAGTAGTGTTTCCAGAATTCTGATTTCTGCCGATCCCTCTAGAGGGATAGGTATTGATCCCTCCAGTCGCTTTCAAATGCCATGTGATCTCTAAGGGAGCATCTCCTTATTGTATTATGCATAGCCTCCAAGTTTCATGCCAATTGGATTAGTAGAACTCGAGTTATTGATCAGTCTTGGTTGCAATATGTTGTGAAGGCTGATTATAGTCGACCCATGTAGAGGGATAAGTATCGATCCATCCAACTTGCTCCAAATGATATCTGATCCCTATGGGGTGTTCCACATGTTGTAATTAGCTTGTCCTCCAAGTTTCATGTCAATTGGATGTGTAGATGTTGAGATATCGATCGATCTTTGCTACAAGTTGGGTTTAGCCGATCCCTAAAAGGGAAGAGGGCCGATCTCTCTTTCTTCATCTTTTTGATGTGCGATCCCTAGGGTAAGCTCCCTAGCGTCCCCACATCTTACTCGCAAAATTTTATATGCATTGGACTTATGGATTTTGAGATATTGATTGTTTTTTATTGAGTTGCACTTGCTTGGCTGAAATATGCCTATCCCTTTTCATACGATCCTTTTTTAGGTGAAGTAATTTACCCATAACTTGCCCACACAAAATCTAAACGACTTGAGATTTTAATTGTAGCCTCGTGAGGCTTTCCTAGTCACTAGTCTCACCTAGTTTAGGACAAAAATAAAGGACATGCACCGATCCCCTAGGGGAAGTGATAGGCATTAATCCCTTTCTTGGGCGAGGCACTAATCCGTAATTAGAATATTTTGGAGATTATATCATTTGGTATCAGTTGATCTTCGCTTCATATCATTGCCTGCACAAGATATATGGACCTTACAATCATCGCTCTTGACTAGTGGCCCTGATAATTGAGAATTATGTTGGATTAAATCCGTCTGTCTACTGCCGTGGCAAAAGGTAGGTTAACACTTCGCCCCCCAAAACATGCCTTGCGATAGGAAGGTGTGTTTTGAATTGCCATAAATCCAAAATCCGAAATCCATAACCAATTATGGCCATATTTTCCAATCCAGAATCCAATCCAAATCCACGGTCTCTCCGGATTGTTTTATCTGAATCTACATCCATCCAAAGCAAAATCCATTGCTGTTCGAAACTGATATCCAAAACGATGACCTCTCCGAGTTGTAATCCTAATTCAAATCCTCGATCTCATTGATTCCTTACCGAGTACGATTCATACTCGACGACCTAAATAGGCCGATCCATCACATTCGAGCGAAGAGACCTACCTTTTGCCAGGCATAGTCCATCCTCGACGACCTTGATCTCTGTGGATCCTTGCCGAGCATAATCCATACTCGATGACCTGAGTAGGTCGATCCATCACGTTCAAGCGAAGCGACCTACCCCTTGCTAGGCATAGTCCATAATGACGACCTTGTTGGGTTTTATTCTTCGACCTCGACACCCAGTTGAGGACTTAATCCATGATGCATGAGTCCGTGTTATCGTGTTCACCCGATGAAAAGACCTATTCCTTGCATTGTTATCCCGTCTCTCTGGACAGGACCACAACCACGACCTATGTTATCTATTACATTGATCCAAATTTAAGCATTCCTGTGACCATTTGCCAAAATATAAATTAAGAGTCCGTACAACCAATAAACAAAAGTTCAAATAAAAACTAGAAAAACAAGAGTTCGAAGCAAACAAGAAGAAAAAAAAAATTTCACAAACCCAAGCACAACGGTTTATCATCATCCCAGAGCATGCCTACAGACTGTCCTCGGTCCCATACATGTGTAAGTGACTTAGCCATCCTACTGTAGATTTTGTTACTTACTCCATGCCATCCCGATCAATTGATGACAAGTTGATCATGATGCCTTGATCCAGTGCCATTTTCATTCGTGGTGGATGGTAGCTTCTCCTGTTCCACTGCCACAACCTAAGTCCTTACATATTGTTGTAAATGACTATTCCTCACGTGTTCCTCAATGATATCCTTCAAATTCCTGCAGTCATTTGTATTGTGTCCATCCAGCTCATGGAATAGGTAACGCTTTCTTGTTTTCTGTTCGCGTTCGGAGGGTTACCTCCTTTCCGGCCTTCTATATGGAAGGCGTCCTCGAGTATCCAGATTTATCTATTCCAGAGATTCATTCAATTCTGAGTAAGAAGAGAATTTGGGTTCCTCCCTCTGTCGCTTTGATCCATCGAAGCTATTATCCATATTCCATTTACCCTTGTCCTTTCCTGATCTTTCACCGGGTGGTTCTCCGCCCCATACCGTATTAACTTTTGTTGCCTCTTTATCATCTTTCTCATCTTCTTATCATAGAAACCTTTCCACTTCATGGTAGAATTCCCTGAGATCCATCGGTGGATCCCATATCAGCGATATCTTAAAATCTGAATTATCTGTAGCTCCTGATACTACCGCCATCAAAACTGTCGATGGGTCTAGTCGATCTATCGAAACAACTGCAACATTGAACCTGGTAAAGAAATTCTTGAGAGATTCTCCTGCCCACTGCTTTACTGATGTCAATGCCATCACATTCTTGGGTCTTGTAATGTGAACCCGAAACTGCTTCATAAATTTTTTAACCAGTTCCGTCCATGTGCTAATAGAATTGTTCTCCAACTATCAGAACCATAGCGCAGCTACATCCGTTAAGTACAGGGGGAAGCATTTTGCCAGGACTTCTTCTAAAGACCGTAGTACTTCCATGTGTCGTATATACCTCATTATGTGCATAGTTGGATTCGACTTTTTGTCATAAGCTTCCAATGTTGGTAGTTTGAATTCTGGTGGGTTCCAAGCATTCCTGATATTAGGAGCGAATGGACTTCTATTTACATCCTCCAAATCTCTATTCACTAATCCTCCATGCATAACTCGCCTGATCATCTCTACAAACTTGTCAATTTCTTCTAGTCATAATCTCCTATCATCATGTCCAAGCTGGCCCCCGAGTCTATGAGGGAAATCTAGAGGATATTCGTCTGGACAAGCATCCAAATTCCGATTCACACCAAGCTCCATGGGATTGACCGCATATCCTCCAGCATAATGATCGACCAGAACTGAGGGCATGCCCTCATGTCTTTGGGGATTGGTGCCAATCCCTCTGGAGGGATTGGTGCCGATACCTCTAAGTTGGCCAGAGACTGCCCCCAGCTGCTCTGTTCCTTTATCCAATAGCTCCGTCTCCATGCTACCGGTTCTTATTTCTAGCGAATTTTTCCGCCTCAACTCCTTGATCCATTGCTTTAGTAGTCCTTATCGTTCCAACTCCTTGGTTTCACATTCTAGCAGCTTCTACGGCTCCAGCCTGTCCGATCTGTCGGAGTAGATTCTGCATCATCTCCACCTATCTTTTCAACATCCGTTCCTGCATAGTGTCCAACATTGTTCCCATTTCATCTATGGTGATGTAGATAGATGTTGATTAGCTCCAGCACCTGAGGAAGCATCATGACTCCCTTCATGATGGGTCATATCCGCTAGTTGTCGCATAGTTGATTGTCTCATTATTGCTCCAAATCCAAGCTGTGACGACCCCGACTTTCTCTCCACAGAAAGTCGCATCGCTAATAAGAAAGAAAGGGGTGAGAAGTAGAAAAGAGAAGAAGAGAAAAGAAACAAACACAAATACTCACAGCGGAACGAAACAAAATATAATATATCACGTAACTATTACATAGTCTTTACAAAATCAGAGTTACATAGATTCACATCACATACTAGACAGTTATAAACATCTGTCTAGTTATTACAACTCAATACAAAACAAAGATCTAAACAAGATCAACACAGCGGAAACTACTATCTATATCTACAACGCGGAAGCCTCCTGCTCCATTGCTCCTCCAGATTACTCGTCAAAGCTAAACCTGAATTCCCTTGGCTACTCGTAAAAATTTGAGTACCCAAGAGTTTATAAAACAGAAATAAACAACTTGGGTCAGACATGGGTCTGGTGTGAGTAACAGGTTAAACTTGTTTAACTTCAAAACCTTTTGAAAGAAAAGGTATCACGTAAGACTTCCCACACATAAACATGGGTAAGTTTTTACCTTACGCTAACCAAAACATTTGATAGGAAATACGATTGTATTATAATAGGGTCTAGGGTTTTCAAGTAACATACAGAAATAGCTGAAATGCTTACATCTCACATTCCAACATAGTTGGGCACAACTAATACGTACGGCACTTATTGGAGTTTGGATTCCATACAATGGCAGGGCTACCGGGGTACCGCCCGTCACAGTACGTGGCCTAGATCACCGTACCGAGGATCACTCCCAATCCCCTGCAACACAAGGTCGGAACATCCCTTACTGGATAATTCCCGCACAAGATACCTCACGGTTGGGATCAGCAACCGCACACACTAAGCCGAAATAAGAAGGGACTTCTAGACAGAGGTAATCTTGTCCTACTTGGGTGCTACCCACTAACCTTGCTGCACCTCCCCTGTTTTAGCCATTCCCGGTTTGTGAGGCTTGAGGTCACGATTACCTTTTAAATAAGAACACATCACTTAGAATGCTCATCGTCCACCTGACGATGTGCTGAAAGCATTCAATCCATACAAGTTCGTTCCGGGTTCGAACGAAACCGAAGGCATTATCTCGTTACACTCATTTTGGAATCACCCTCAGAGTTAACGACAATAACCCTTGCACTCTGAATCTTCATCTTCACTTGATTCACGACCTATCGTTAATTTGGATCGATGTGGTATTCGGGTCTCCAGACCTGGAAATCCGGTATACGGAAACCCGATCCCGGTCTCATCGAAATCCAAAGCGTATCTTTTAAGGCCAAGTTGTTTTAAAGTTTAAAACAATTCAATTCAATTATCTTTATACACAAAGAAAGATAATTCCCAATAGATAATCAACATTATCAGATAATCCATATTATCATCACAATTCAACTAACATCCATATCATACAACATATATCTCATCAGTGATATCAATCAATGCAAAGCATTCAATATTATTTAACCATCCATAAGTAATGATTTATATCATCTCTAATTAATTTAAAATAAATTAAATTAATTACTTCATTTTATAAATCCTTCTTACTTAACCATTAATTAATTACAATCAATTAATTAATTATTCTCTAATAATTCATTTCAATTAATCATCTTGATTAATTATCTTTAATTACATCCAAGTAATTTATCTTTAATTAATTACTTAAATTAATTATCCTTAACCATTATAGTAATTAAACTTTAATTACATCATTAATTAATTAACTAAAATTAATTAAGTTAATCAACTATAATTAATTACATTAATCCTTAATTAATTACATTGATTAATCACTTCATTTATTAATTATCATTTATTTAACCAATCTTAATTACATCATTAATTATATTAATTAATGATCCTTAATTATAACTTAATTATTAATTACTTAATTAAATTAATTACATTAAGTAATTAATCTTTAATTAAACAACATTTATTAATCACCTTGATTAATCTTCAATCAGTAATTAACTACCCTTAATTACTTTCATTTACTAAATTAATTTTCCTTAATTAATTTCTTAATTAATCCCTTGATTAATTATTCAAAGTAATTAAACTTAAATTACTTTCCTTAATACATAACCATCAATTAATTACTTCAAGTAATTATCTTATTATTTACTTCCTAAATAATCATACCTAATAATTACATTAAGTAATTATTATCAAATCACATCTTGATTATTCTAAATTAATTAAACTTAATTAATTAATTTAACTAAATCAAATTAACTTCAATTAATTACAATAAGTAATTAATTCTTAATTACTTCCAATAAGTAATTACATTTAAACAAATTCTATAATTACTTATCTTTAAATTAATTAAACTAATTAATTATCAAAATTAACCCTATTAATTAATTATTTAATAATCCTTAGTTAATGACTTCATTAACTATTATTTAATTACTTTCTTTAAGTAATTAACTTATATTAATTATTATTAATTCTAAATTAATAAATCTTAATAACCAATTTATTAATCTCTAATTACTAAATTAATTAAGTATTAACCATAACTTAATTAATATTTAATTACTTATTAATTAATTCCTAACCATTAATTAATACTCTAATTTATAATTCTTAACTACAAATTTAATCATTCCTAATTAATTTATCTTAATCATAAATAAATTAGTCTAAACCTTTAATTACCTATTTAATTAATCCAAATGATTAATTAGTCAAATAATTTAATTATCCATTAATTTCCTCACAAATTATTAAGTCTTAAGAAAACATTTCCTTATAATGATATTTATCATTTAAAACATATTTGAAATATTTAACTTTCAAATTTCCTTTAAATTCCATTTTAAATATGAGATTTAAAATGAATAAAAATTTAAACTTAACAAACTTTAAAATCCATTTACAACTCTTAAATCATATGGTGGTGAAATACTAATTTTGTAAAAGAACTTAAGAATTTAAATCAATTTACTTTTAAATTCTATCCTTTTAATATCCATTTTAACAATTAAAGTTATTAAACCATTTTTAATTAAAAACCTTCTTTTATTTCAAAACTGAAATACAAATTTAATACTAATTCCAGATAAAAACTTAGATCAAAACTTACTTGCAAACTTAAAACTTCATCTTTCTAAATTCAACTATATAATCATTTTTAAAGGTTGCTAAATATTCTAAATTTCAACAACTTATTATAATTTTGAACTGAGATTCAAATTTAACTTAAATCAGTTTTAAACTTAGACTTAAGACTTGTTTAAAACTTTTACTTAACCTATTAAATTTTGTTTTAAATTTTTAAACAGTTTAGTTTTAAAAATCTGGAAACCAGACTTTTACCCGAGACCTTACAAAATCTCTTCGAGTCAAAACCTAAATACTTCGAGCATCTCACAAAACAAACCCGAGGAAAAACTTGAGTCCCCCTCTGTTATAAACCCAGACTTCACCAGAAATAGCAGTGCACCGTGCACATGCACGGTGACTTTAATCGCCTCCGACCATCTCCGATGGTCTTCCTTCATCGGCAACCTCCTTCATACTCAACTACGATCATCAGATCACTCTATAATTCTCGAAATCGAATTCGAGGCCTTCAACCAAACCTGGAACAACTGGAACCTCCTTCAACCAAAGTCTGGAACTGTCTCGCCTCCGCAACCTCGACCACCAGAAGGTCAGCAACTCCAGCTACACATTCGCCAACTACCCCTGCTATCATCACCTAAACCTCATAGCACTCGATTAACTAGAGGAGACGTGCCGATCCACAAACCCAACCTAGTTAAAACTAGGGTTCTAAACAAAAATTGGTCGCCTCAGCCACCACAACTCCTAGATCACCATCCTGACATTTTTTTCTGACCCCTCCGATCACTCCTCTATCACCAACGAGAATTCCGACCATGCCGAGCCACTAGATCACCAGAGACAACCCATAACTCCAAAATTGATCAAACAGGGACTGCTCTTTCATCCCTTAATTAAAAATCATAATTTCTTTCTTAAAATTCATGTCTGGAGTTAAGGATTTAATTTATGTTCCTGAATTGATAAATTAAATTATTTGAATTTTCACATATATAAATCTTGCTCTGTTGATTTTTACCCAGAGCCATTTCAAGTATATTTGTCTTAAGTAAAATTCTAAATTATACTTTATGATGAAATAATCTGATTTTGTTTAAGTTTCAAATCCAAACCTAAACTAAATCAAAAAGGTAATGATTTTGAATCAAACAGAAACTTGAAATTCAAAGAATCATGAATGCTACAGGAAACCAACATACACACATTCTATATATCCACATAACAAATAATTCATTCATACACAAAACATACCTACTTTCCAGAAATTAACATGCAACAGATGACAGACACTTTAACTTCTAAAATAAGTGATGTTACTCATAGATTTGAGAAGGCAGAGTAGAGCATCTAATTGTTAACAGCATACATACTATAAATATTCACATCAGATTCTATTTATATTTGCAATACTTATTCATTTCAATTATACTAGCATGCAATCCTATTTTACTTTATGTTTTAAAAGTTACTCACATGATTAAAGATGAAACAGAGGCAGACTTAAGCTTTTGAAAACTTGAATTGTTGAATCTTTAAATTGCTTTAAATCTACATGCAAGTTGGCTTCCAGTTTTGAAAAGAATGCAGCAGTTGCTTGTTATTGAAACATGCAGAGATGACTTGAAGCCTTGTTGAAGATGACTCAGATTCAAAACAGAGATGAAAAATGCTTGCAGGCCTTTTGATTTCCATCTCAGGTTTGAAGAAGATGTTCTGGTTTTGGTTGAAGAAATGATACAGGTTTTTGGGTTTTGATTTTGGTTTGAGGAATGAATTGATTATTGAGAGTTGTTACTGATTTGTTTCAGCTGAAAACAAATTTTCTTAATTTTGAAAAAATGAAGATTAGAAAAGAAGATAAAGGAGTGAAGTATGTGTTTATATAGGATAAAATGATTTATTTATGAATTAAAAGAAAATCAAAAATAAAAAGAACACTTGTCATAAACATTGATTACTTAAATTACACTTGTTAAAACAAGGCATTAGATAAAGACACATGTCTTTTAAGTAATTACTCATAA
The DNA here is from genome assembly GCA_030737815.1 of Allium fistulosum. NCBI lineage: Eukaryota > Viridiplantae > Streptophyta > Magnoliopsida > Asparagales > Amaryllidaceae > Allium > Allium fistulosum. The sequence goes on along the minus strand of CM060904.1, from coordinate 1,249,144,731 downwards.
TTCTATTTATTTTAAAATTATTTAAAAAGCCTTTTCTTATTTATTTATACACTTATCTATATATATATCTTTTTAAAGAAAAAAAAAACAAATTATATTTTAAAATAAAAGTTTATACAAATATTCTAAAATCCAAAACAATTTAAATATTTATCCTTTTGAATTTCAAAGCTTAAATTCAAGTTCAAATTAAATTAAATCATAAGATTCAATTTAAAAAGTTAAGTTACATATATATATATATATACATATATAACTATTTATTCAATTAAATAACAATTCCAACATCTTTAAAATCCATACATATTAAAAATAATACATTATACTTATTTTTTGAAATTAACATATTTGATTTTAAATAATTTATATAAGATTATATTATCAAGTGATATTTTAAAAAGAAATAAAACAAACCATTTTTGTTAATCTTACTTATTTTAAGCTTAAGTAAAAATATCTTAAACCAATTAAATATTTTCTTAAAGTATTTTAAAACTATAAAATTACTTATTTAAATATCTTTGAAAAGTCCAGATTAAATTAAATATAAATTTCCAATTTACCAAAGCTTCTATTTACAATATATATAAATAAATATATATATTCAAATAGAAAATATCTTATTAGATTTTAAAAGATAAAATTACCAATTAATACTAATTTAATCAGATTATTAAATTAAATTCAAATTTTATTATCAAAGATTATCCATATCAATTTAATTATTCAACAGATTATTAAATTGATATTGTTAAAATTTCCGGGATATTACATTCCTCCCCCCTTAAAATAATTTCGTCCCCGAAATTTAAACAAAGGTAATTTAATAATCTTATTAAAGATTTTAATTTTAAATCACAAGCATATATTATCATCCATATGCTAACAACCATAGCAACCAAACATCCAAACAATCAATTCTAACTATCCAGACAAAATTCTAGATAAAATTCCTCGAGTTTCCCCAAGTATATATATATACCGGGATACTTGCTCTACAAACAACCTAAACTACTAAGCTATAGATGTCCTACACATCTAGATCTACAGAACTAATCAGGTTATCAGACTACAGACGAGTCTGACTCAACTACCAAACTTCCAAAACTGCTGATTCTACAACCAAAGATAGATCAAATACGTATTCCCTCAGAGATACGTAAAATACAATGAATTCCAGTTATCCAAACTGACAATTCAACCAAGTAGACCAATTACTTATCCAAATCAGAACACAAATGAGATCCACACATAACTCTACTTCACAACTATCAGTAGATTCCAAACTTACTTCTCCCATCCAGAGATACACTCCAAACTGCTTCCGCTGCTCAACTCTGATCTGAGGTAGAACACAAGCACAGACTGGACAACTCATTCCAGAAATAAGGTTCACTGATCCATAAAGAAAACTCAGATACTCCAGCAAAACTTGAGCTGCTTCACCAACTCCATCTCTAGGAAACATCCTTCCACTAGACTGAACCATCGGTATCACTCCTGGAATCCAGTCGATAAGAAAACTCAACCTTCAGATGCGGACAAACTTCTGACTTCTTTGAAGACATCCAGAAAAATTCTGACAACCCAAGAGAACACTCAGACAATCGCAAGTCGCTTTTGCGATCAACCCATCCTAATTTCAAATAGACTGTTCTCTCTTTACCAATCAGAACAGCTCATACTTAACTATCCAATCCATCGAAGAAATGGATCCATTCTGCTGCTTCTGAACTTCACTTCCAGAAAAACTGCTCAGCTAGAAAACTTCTTGCCATCACAGAACACTCCGAGTAGCACTGCTGACACTGATGCTCTTATCCAAAGCTCTTCGAGAAACTCGGACTCCAAACCAACAGAAACACTGTGCTGAACTCAGCCACACTACCGAAACATTCACACTTCCTTAATCTTGTTCCAAAGAAAACATCTTCGGGAACATCCATCGTCACTGTATCTCATCATACAGTTACTATTACCTGAGGTATCAAGGTACCATCACTCGCTTCTGTTTAACCGACAGATCCAACCTTACTCATCCAAACTTCAAAGAGAAACTTCGAACCTTTAAAAGGTTTCCTTCAGAGATCGATGAAATCCTTTACCATAGCAAAGCTTACTCGAGACGGTATTGGGTTTACAGTCTCGACAAATACACTTCCAACCTCAACATTTAAACTCCAACCATTGGTAGTCGTGTTACACACACCACTACCCTATCTACCTTTATATCCTATATTGGAAAACCCGAACAGGTAACCCAACAAATAGGTAGAAATATATATATATATTTTTAAAATGGTACTTTTTATATAGAAATTATTTCTGGGTAAAATTATTTCATTTACCTCTTTAAAACAATACTGTGTCGAATTGTTCTATACAAGCGTTTAGAGATCCCTATCAATGTTGTGGCGTCCCACACATTGACCAGAATCCATAAACTACTCAATAAACCAATCAATACAATATAAAACAATTTTATATTCACTAACAAATACGCGCTCATATCTATTAATACTCTCAAAATTCCCACCAGAGCCAAGGTTGTCGCCAGCCTAAGCTCTGATACCACGTGTGACGACCCCGACTTTCTCTCCACAGAAAGTCGCATCGCTAATAAGAAAGAAAGGGGTGAGAAGTAGAAAAGAGAAGAAGAGAAAAGAAACAAACACAAATACTCACAGCGGAACGAAACAAAATATAATATATCACGTAACTATTACATAGTCTTTACAAAATCAGAGTTACATAGATTCACATCACATACTAGACAGTTATAAACATCTGTCTAGTTATTACAACTCAATACAAAACAAAGATCTAAACAAGATCAACACAGCGGAAACTACTATCTATATCTACAACGCGGAAGCCTCCTGCTCCATTGCTCCTCCAGATTACTCGTCAAAGCTAAACCTGAATTCCCTTGGCTACTCGTAAAAATTTGAGTACCCAAGAGTTTATAAAACAGAAATAAACAACTTGGGTCAGACATGGGTCTGGTGTGAGTAACAGGTTAAACTTGTTTAACTTCAAAACCTTTTGAAAGAAAAGGTATCACGTAAGACTTCCCACACATAAACATGGGTAAGTTTTTACCTTACGCTAACCAAAACATTTGATAGGAAATACGATTGTATTATAATAGGGTCTAGGGTTTTCAAGTAACATACAGAAATAGCTGAAATGCTTACATCTCACATTCCAACATAGTTGGGCACAACTAATACGTACGGCACTTATTGGAGTTTGGATTCCATACAATGGCAGGGCTACCGGGGTACCGCCCGTCACAGTACGTGGCCTAGATCACCGTACCGAGGATCACTCCCAATCCCCTGCAACACAAGGTCGGAACATCCCTTACTGGATAATTCCCGCACAAGATACCTCACGGTTGGGATCAGCAACCGCACACACTAAGCCGAAATAAGAAGGGACTTCTAGACAGAGGTAATCTTGTCCTACTTGGGTGCTACCCACTAACCTTGCTGCACCTCCCCTGTTTTAGCCATTCCCGGTTTGTGAGGCTTGAGGTCACGATTACCTTTTAAATAAGAACACATCACTTAGAATGCTCATCGTCCACCTGACGATGTGCTGAAAGCATTCAATCCATACAAGTTCGTTCCGGGTTCGAACGAAACCGAAGGCATTATCTCGTTACACTCATTTTGGAATCACCCTCAGAGTTAACGACAATAACCCTTGCACTCTGAATCTTCATCTTCACTTGATTCACGACCTATCGTTAATTTGGATCGATGTGGTATTCGGGTCTCCAGACCTGGAAATCCGGTATACGGAAACCCGATCCCGGTCTCATCGAAATCCAAAGCGTATCTTTTAAGGCCAAGTTGTTTTAAAGTTTAAAACAATTCAATTCAATTATCTTTATACACAAAGAAAGATAATTCCCAATAGATAATCAACATTATCAGATAATCCATATTATCATCACAATTCAACTAACATCCATATCATACAGCATATATCTCATCAGTGATATCAATCAATGCAAAGCATTCAATATTATTTAACCATCCATAAGTAATGATTTATATCATCTCTAATTAATTTAAAATAAATTAAATTAATTACTTCATTTTATAAATCCTTCTTACTTAACCATTAATTAATTACAATCAATTAATTAATTATTCTCTAATAATTCATTTCAATTAATCATCTTGATTAATTATCTTTAATTACATCCAAGTAATTTATCTTTAATTAATTACTTAAATTAATTATCCTTAACCATTATAGTAATTAAACTTTAATTACATCATTAATTAATTAACTAAAATTAATTAAGTTAATCAACTATAATTAATTACATTAATCCTTAATTAATTACATTGATTAATCACTTCATTTATTAATTATCATTTATTTAACCAATCTTAATTACATCATTAATTATATTAATTAATGATCCTTAATTATAACTTAATTATTAATTACTTAATTAAATTAATTACATTAAGTAATTAATCTTTAATTAAACAACATTTATTAATCACCTTGATTAATCTTCAATCAGTAATTAACTACCCTTAATTACTTTCATTTACTAAATTAATTTTCCTTAATTAATTTCTTAATTAATCCCTTGATTAATTATTCAAAGTAATTAAACTTAAATTACTTTCCTTAATACATAACCATCAATTAATTACTTCAAGTAATTATCTTATTATTTACTTCCTAAATAATCATACCTAATAATTACATTAAGTAATTATTATCAAATCACATCTTGATTATTCTAAATTAATTAAACTTAATTAATTAATTTAACTAAATCAAATTAACTTCAATTAATTACAATAAGTAATTAATTCTTAATTACTTCCAATAAGTAATTACATTTAAACAAATTCTATAATTACTTATCTTTAAATTAATTAAACTAATTAATTATCAAAATTAACCCTATTAATTAATTATTTAATAATCCTTAGTTAATGACTTCATTAACTATTATTTAATTACTTTCTTTAAGTAATTAACTTATATTAATTATTATTAATTCTAAATTAATAAATCTTAATAACCAATTTATTAATCTCTAATTACTAAATTAATTAAGTATTAACCATAACTTAATTAATATTTAATTACTTATTAATTAATTCCTAACCATTAATTAATACTCTAATTTATAATTCTTAACTACAAATTTAATCATTCCTAATTAATTTATCTTAATCATAAATAAATTAGTCTAAACCTTTAATTACCTATTTAATTAATCCAAATGATTAATTAGTCAAATAATTTAATTATCCATTAATTTCCTCACAAATTATTAAGTCTTAAGAAAACATTTCCTTATAATGATATTTATCATTTAAAACATATTTGAAATATTTAACTTTCAAATTTCCTTTAAATTCCATTTTAAATATGAGATTTAAAATGAATAAAAATTTAAACTTAACAAACTTTAAAATCCATTTACAACTCTTAAATCATATGGTGGTGAAATACTAATTTTGTAAAAGAACTTAAGAATTTAAATCAATTTACTTTTAAATTCTATCCTTTTAATATCCATTTTAACAATTAAAGTTATTAAACCATTTTTAATTAAAAACCTTCTTTTATTTCAAAACTGAAATACAAATTTAATACTAATTCCAGATAAAAACTTAGATCAAAACTTACTTGCAAACTTAAAACTTCATCTTTCTAAATTCAACTATATAATCATTTTTAAAGGTTGCTAAATATTCTAAATTTCAACAACTTATTATAATTTTGAACTGAGATTCAAATTTAACTTAAATCAGTTTTAAACTTAGACTTAAGACTTGTTTAAAACTTTTACTTAACCTATTAAATTTTGTTTTAAATTTTTAAACAGTTTAGTTTTAAAAATCTGGAAACCAGACTTTTACCCGAGACCTTACAAAATCTCTTCGAGTCAAAACCTAAATACTTCGAGCATCTCACAAAACAAACCCGAGGAAAAACTTGAGTCCCCCTCTGTTATAAACCCAGACTTCACCAGAAATAGCAGTGCACCGTGCACATGCACGGTGACTTTAATCGCCTCCGACCATCTCCGATGGTCTTCCTTCATCGGCAACCTCCTTCATACTCAACTACGATCATCAGATCACTCTATAATTCTCGAAATCGAATTCGAGGCCTTCAACCAAACCTGGAACAACTGGAACCTCCTTCAACCAAAGTCTGGAACTGTCTCGCCTCCGCAACCTCGACCACCAGAAGGTCAGCAACTCCAGCTACACATTCGCCAACTACCCCTGCTATCATCACCTAAACCTCATAGCACTCGATTAACTAGAGGAGACGTGCCGATCCACAAACCCAACCTAGTTAAAACTAGGGTTCTAAACAAAAATTGGTCGCCTCAGCCACCACAACTCCTAGATCACCATCCTGACATTTTTTTCTGACCCCTCCGATCACTCCTCTATCACCAACGAGAATTCCGACCATGCCGAGCCACTAGATCACCAGAGACAACCCATAACTCCAAAATTGATCAAACAGGGACTGCTCTTTCATCCCTTAATTAAAAATCATAATTTCTTTCTTAAAATTCATGTCTGGAGTTAAGGATTTAATTTATGTTCCTGAATTGATAAATTAAATTATTTGAATTTTCACATATATAAATCTTGCTCTGTTGATTTTTACCCAGAGCCATTTCAAGTATATTTGTCTTAAGTAAAATTCTAAATTATACTTTATGATGAAATAATCTGATTTTGTTTAAGTTTCAAATCCAAACCTAAACTAAATCAAAAAGGTAATGATTTTGAATCAAACAGAAACTTGAAATTCAAAGAATCATGAATGCTACAGGAAACCAACATACACACATTCTATATATCCACATAACAAATAATTCATTCATACACAAAACATACCTACTTTCCAGAAATTAACATGCAACAGATGACAGACACTTTAACTTCTAAAATAAGTGATGTTACTCATAGATTTGAGAAGGCAGAGTAGAGCATCTAATTGTTAACAGCATACATACTATAAATATTCACATCAGATTCTATTTATATTTGCAATACTTATTCATTTCAATTATACTAGCATGCAATCCTATTTTACTTTATGTTTTAAAAGTTACTCACATGATTAAAGATGAAACAGAGGCAGACTTAAGGTTTTGAAAACTTGAATTGTTGAATCTTTAAATTGCTTTAAATCTACATGCAAGTTGGCTTCCAGTTTTGAAAAGAATGCAGCAGTTGCTTGTTATTGAAACATGCAGAGATGACTTGAAGCCTTGTTGAAGATGACTCAGATTCAAAACAGAGATGAAAAATGCTTGCAGGCCTTTTGATTTCCATCTCAGGTTTGAAGAAGATGTTCTGGTTTTGGTTGAAGAAATGATACAGGTTTTTGGGTTTTGATTTTGGTTTGAGGAATGAATTGATTATTGAGAGTTGTTACTGATTTGTTTCAGCTGAAAACAAATTTTCTTAATTTTGAAAAAATGAAGATTAGAAAAGAAGATAAAGGAGTGAAGTATGTGTTTATATAGGATAAAATGATTTATTTATGAATTAAAAGAAAATCAAAAATAAAAAGAACACTTGTCATAAACATTGATTACTTAAATTACACTTGTTAAAACAAGGCATTAGATAAAGACACATGTCTTTTAAGTAATTACTCATAATTCTATTTATTTTAAAATTATTTAAAAAGCCTTTTCTTATTTATTTATACACTTATCTATATATATATCTTTTTAAAGAAAAAAAAAACAAATTATATTTTAAAATAAAAGTTTATACAAATATTCTAAAATCCAAAACAATTTAAATATTTATCCTTTTGAATTTCAAAGCTTAAATTCAAGTTCAAATTAAATTAAATCATAAGATTCAATTTAAAAAGTTAAGTTACATATATATATATACATATATAACTATTTATTCAATTAAATAACAATTCCAACATCTTTAAAATCCATACATATTAAAAATAATACATTATACTTATTTTTTGAAATTAACATATTTGATTTTAAATAATTTATATAAGATTATATTATCAAGTGATATTTTAAAAAGAAATAAAACAAACCATTTTTGTTAATCTTACTTATTTTAAGCTTAAGTAAAAATATCTTAAACCAATTAAATATTTTCTTAAAGTATTTTAAAACTATAAAATTACTTATTTAAATATCTTTGAAAAGTCCAGATTAAATTAAATATAAATTTCCAATTTACCAAAGCTTCTATTTACAATATATATAAATAAATATATATATTCAAATAGAAAATATCTTATTAGATTTTAAAAGATAAAATTACCAATTAATACTAATTTAATCAGATTATTAAATTAAATTCAAATTTTATTATCAAAGATTATCCATATCAATTTAATTATTCAACAGATTATTAAATTGATATTGTTAAAATTTCCGGGATATTACACAAGCTCTCTAATTGATTCCAAATTTAAACTCCAAATCGATAAGGGCTAGCACTTTCAGTGAAAGCACCAGAATATTGGTGTTAAAATTGGCCACCAACACCCAATTATGTAAACGTACCTATATCTAATCCAATCACAGAAACATGAAGAGAAATAAATGAAAAACAAAATTAAAACAATCAGAAAGAAAGTAAAAAGAGACAAGATTTATTGTGGTTCGGCAAACTCTAGCCTACGTCCACTTCCAAATAATCCTTTTTATTATACTGAAGTTTGTTTACAATTACAATCCAAAATCCAAGGACAAAATTGGCAGAGTGTAGCCTAGGTTGAAGATAAAGAGCAGCAAAAAGAAGACTCATTTTCTGACGCCATGCCTGTTGTATTTATAAGGAAATACTTGCATGGATTGGGCTGAAATTTTGACAGAAGATTCTAGGGACCAAGACAAGGCAGCCAAAAATTTTCAGACCCATTGAGGCCCACAACAGGGATCGGTGACGATTCCTATTAGTGTGTCAAAATGGGTTGTGATCCTATTAAAGGGTGCTCCATGATGTTAGCTACTTGCTCCCCAAATTTCATGCAATTTCGATGTATGGTTTGTGAGATATCGCATTTTTCGTGAAGTACTGTTGCTTGAATTCTGATTTCTGCCGATCCCTCCAATCTCTTTCAAATCCTAGGTGATCCCTACTGGAGCTTCTCCATGTTTTATTATGCTTAGCCTCCATGTTTCACACCAATTGGATTAGTAGAACTCAAGTTATTGATCAATCTTTGTTGCAATATATCGTGAAGGCTGATTATAGACGATCCTTATGGAGGGATAGGTACCGATCCCTCCAACTTGTTCTAAATGATATGTGATCCCTATGGGTGTTCTACATGTTGTAATTAGCTTGTCCTCCCAGTTTCATGTCAATTAGATGTGTAGATTTTTAGATATTGATCGATTTTTGCTATAAAGTTGGGTTTAGCTGATCCCTAAAAGGGAAGAGGATTGATCTCTCTTTCTTCATCCTTTTGATGTGCAATACCTTAGGTAAGCTCCATAGGGTCCCCAAATCTTGCTTACAAAATTTCATATGCATTGGAATTATGGAGTTTGAGATATTAATTGTTTGGCTTGGCTGAAATATGCCGATCCATTTTATATCGATCCTTTTTTATATGATCCCTTTCTTTGGTGAAGTAATTTTCCTATAACTTGCCCATACAAACTCCAAACGACTTGAGATTTGAAATGTAGCTTCATGGGCCCTTCCTTGTCACTTTATACTGGTCTCACCTAGCTTCGGACAAAAATTTAGGACATGTACCGATCCCCTAGGGAAGAAATATTCACTAATCCTCCGCATGGGCAAGGCACTACTCTGTACTTAGAATATTTTTGAGATTCTATCATTTGGTATTAGTAGATCGTCGCTACTATCATTGCCTGCACATGATTTCTGGACCTCACAATCATCGTTCTTGACTAGTGGCCTTGATAATTATGAAGTATGTTGGGTTAAATCGACCTATCTACTGCCTTAGCAAAAGGTGGGTTAACACCAACTACTCAAATTGTACAACCTTCACACGCTACCTAATCAATTTTGGTTTTCCAAAGTCTCGCAATACAATTCTGGTCCAAGTAGAATTTGTCGGTGGTTTCCCACCCACAATTTGACAAATTTCATGGCCTCCCAAAAAAATGCTTCAAGGGTGCCATACTAATCGTCTATTGATGACTACAATCATATACGAATTTTCTCCAAAGTCTAAGATGCAATGCTCTCAACAAATCCTCCAAGTTCCCAGCCATTCATTTTGTTTTAGTTTACTCGTCGATCTTCAGTCAGTAAGCGATGCTCTGCTTCAATGAATTTCCTGAAGCTACTGGCAAACTCCTCCAAAATTTGCTAGTAAACTAAGTGTCTCTATCACTAACAATGCAAAGTGCAACTCCATAAAGCTATGTTGGAGTGTTGCGGTTCCACTGCTTCTAACAGAAAATTTCTCTTACCTTCTTCTTAATCCTTGATCAATAGAAAATTTCATTCTCATTCCTATACAGTTTCTCTTTTCCTTGCATGGTGGTATTTTGTGAGCTAAATCCCTTGTGTTTCCTAAAATCTAAAACCTTAAGAGTGAAACATTTACTCACATTAGGCTACTGACCTAATTTCCTCATTAAATTCCGGTTTTGCCTATGGTCTATCACTAGTTAAGTATTCCCATAAAATTTCCTTATTTGCCTTGCTTCTCAAAATATATCAAGTTGTTTAAATCCCATTAATAAATCTACACAGAAATATAACAGGGACATATCTTATACCACATCATCCAATTTTCCAATAACTAAGGAAGATAACTTGCGACTATAATTGAAGAATTCCAAAAGAAAATTTTACTGGAAGTTGACATTTATTATAAGTTAATATAAATGGTGTTGAGGTTCTAACATTGCTTTCTAAATTAAGATGGCTTATTTTTAATATTTCATTCCATTGCTACCCATTTTCTTAATTTTTCATTTTTGGTCTTTAATAAATGAGGTCTTTTTATTGCTTTAACTAATATCCATAGCATTTGATCATTACTGTCAAAATTGGAACATTTTCAATTAATCCTTCCTTAATCTTTTTAACCTTCTTCAGGTTTCCAAAATTCATTCATTGCTCAAATTTCTTTATTCCACAAATGCAATATCAAGTTTCCTTAATCAGTCCCATTAGATTACTTTTCCTCTTATTAATTACATATTTATTGCCTGTTAAATTTGTAATTAACGTCCATAAATCCTAATGCATCAATTACTAACTGATACACAAATAGTCGTAATCTATGCTATCTATATATATTATACTCGTTTAGTGTAGCTGCACATTATCTATATCTAACTACTAATTCTACAATAAGAATACTCATTTTCATATTTTAATTTATCAAAGCTATCCTTCCTAAAAGATCACCGTCATAATTAACCACAATTAAGATTTTGCCTTTGTTTAAAATTACAAGGAATTATTTCTTTTCTTATTGTTTAAATAAACAGTGTAAACTATGGAAAAGAATATCCATCTTTTACACACCTCTTTCATTTTTAATGTATTCCCAGTTACTTCAAACAACACACTTTTATACAAATTTTTGGGAATTGATAATTTATGAAAATTACACATAAATTGCTCCAAAATTAAAATATAGAAATTCATATCCTATAGGCAACCTAATTCAAACCCAATTACGTATATGGAATATCTTTATACTTTACCAACTTCTTTAAATAGAGGTTTGAGACTGACTTTAAATTTGCAGATCAGGTTGTACATTTTATTTCTACTTTATTCATATCCTAACAACCTTAGTCTATCCTACCTCGATCATGATCCATATCTACCCATAAAAATTATTAAATCATAACTTTCACACACAAAATAAAATACCTTCAAACAAATAAACTTATTTAAAAATAAGCATTTATTACTTCATTTTTTTGCAATACTTAAAACATGAAGTATCAAATTCAATATCTCCATTTTTGAAAATGTAGACTTAGAAAAACATCTTTATCAAAGATTTAAAATTCCTTTGTTCCCAAATAGGAATAAAATAGTCTCCTTTTTCTAAATCTTTCCTTATCAAAACCTTTTCTCTTAAAAGTTAGACTTTCTAATTTATGGCATTCAAAATTTTGTTGGTTTTTCGAAAAGGAACTTGTGAAAGTTTTTCCTTTCAATTGATTATTAAATTAAGGATTTACTCATTTTTGAAAATAGGACTCTTAACATAAAAGATTCAAAACTCAATTATCTTTCCAAAATAATATGTTAGACTATTTTTATTTCAAAGAATTTTCTAGCTACAAGGGTTATTGTTTGCAAAACAGTAAATTTTTCACAATTATCATTTCAAAATAACATTTATTTCCTTATAAGCATACAATAATATTCAATACCTTATCACTCAGTATATATTGTTATTTAAAGAAATATATCTTGTAATTTTGCTCAAAAGCACTTAAAATCTCTTGCAACACTTTTCTTTATCAAATCCAATAATATTACTATTAGAATAACTTTTGTATTCAAATTAGGAAAAATATATAAAATTCTCATCTTTGAATAAATGCTTCTTCTTATACAAAAACATCTAACTTATTTACCAATCATCATTTAAATCCGATCAATGGTCAAAGATACCTTTTATAAATTTATACGATAGAAAAATAGATGGATTGGACAAAGTTAATTTCTATCTTATTCTACTACTCCTTTCAATATCTCATCTACCAGAATTCATAATCTTATTATTACCTAAATTCCGGCCATTACCTTATATGGAAATGTCACTCCTGCCTATCTTATCGGACATTTCTTTCTTTCTTTTTTCGATTTCTCTATTCCAAAATAGGTGTTATTTCTATTTATAAACCCCTAAAAGAAATTCTAAAGAAATAACTTTTAGGTTTATAAACAATGGAAAATATCATAAAAAGAAGAAGAATCAAAGAACCAAAATATGAAATCTTTTTAATCAAATTAAAAAGTTAAAAAAATGAAAACTTTTCAAATCATTAATTTACAATTGAAACTATCCACCATTTTTTCTTTAAAGAAATTCAACACTTTTAAAAATTGCATTGCCTTTCCAAACTTTTCTAAAACTAATGGTAGTATATTTCCAAAGTTGTCTAAAACCATATTTATATTTCCAAAAATTTCCAACTTATACAGCCTCTAAGAAGTAATAGAGGAAAGTACTTTCAAATTTATTACGTAGGAAATATAATATAGAAAAGTAGAAGAATACAAAAATAATAAATAAAAAGTTGAAAGCTTTTCTAGTTCAATCAACAAATTTTAAATTGAAAAGTTAATAAATTGAAACTTCTCTTTTTTTTTCCAACTTTTCAAGTCATCAAATTTTTAAATTAAAATCACCTACCAAAATGTTTCACCACCCTTTTTAAATTTACAACCTCTTTTTTAATTTTTTACAAAACAAATGGTGGCATAATTTAAAAGTCATTTAAATTCACTTTTTATTAAAAATTTCTAGTTTATATGATTTTCATATTAAAATATTTTGGAAGGCACTTTAAATTTTTCAAGGGGTTTTCAAAAAATCTTTTTTTTTTCAAATTATATCCCAAAGGGTAGGATTATAATTTGTTCTTTCTTTTAAACCTTTATACTCTACCTTTTAAAAATCTAATTTTCTCCTTGTGGTGATAAATGTATTCCTTCTTATGGAAGTTTGCTGCTTTCCTTATTTCTGTATTTTATTAATATCTAACACTTTCATTTGTTACTTCTATAAGTATTAATTTGTCTGTATTAATTGTTAGCCTAACGGACATTTCCTTCAGGTCATTTATTTCCTATCAATTTTTCCATCTATGATACCTATCCCTATTACCTTAATACATATAGGGCTTACAATGATAAGGAAGTCTAGGTCCTACAAAGAAGTATAAATTTAACTCGGTTTATTTTATAACTCAAAGATGCTTCGCCCACCCTTTCGGAATAGGTTTGTAGCTACTTCTATAGTCGGAATATATGGAGTTAAGCATAAATTCTAAATAAGTTTATATATATTCTGTGTTTTAGAAAAATATTTTGCAAAACCTTTTCAAAAATAATAAGTACGCCACTCATACATATATTATACTTTCCCCATTGATCGGGTAACCTAGGCTCTGATACCAAATGTAACAATCCATCCCGGAACATGCCTAAATTTTGATCTAGAAAAAGCCCATCGAAACTTAGATCCATTCTAAGGAAGGCTATTGGTTAGAAAAAGAAATAACAATACCAAGCCATAGCTAACCTTTTAGAGCTTACAGTGGATCGAATAAAATATAATAGCAAAGTGTGCCCATTTTTTTCAAAACTATAAAATGTCATAATAAAAAATACCATCAAATTGCATCATAAATCCATTACAACAATTGTCTAAATACACGAGTACACATAAAACAAGTAATGATAAATACTTCCACCAGCTAAACTTCTCCATCCCTAAGCATCATCGTCGGCATTACTCCATCCTTAACCTATGTTGAAATTAGGAGGGAGTCAAAACAATAAGTGTTCGGTGAATTAAAACATCGAGTCCTACTTTTTCAGTACCCGAATAGTATATTTCAAAATAAGAATATGTCTATGAACATAAAACCATTAAAACCATTTAATCTTCTTTATAAGGAATGGAGGTAGGTACAACCACTTAATACCTTTCAATCCAAAAGAAGGTTTGTAGAATCCCATATCCCAATCATACGTCATATAAAGCTAATAATGTGAGATAGGTTACCAAGCCACTTTATACCTTTTATTGAAAAATAGGCAGACCCTTGTCATTTAATACCTTAATTAAGGTAGACCCCATCTGTAACGATACGGATTTTTCGCGTTCGAAAATCGACATCCATACTTTACATCATACTCGAATGTCGTAGATTCGATCGTTCAAATCCGAGTCGCCGGAGCTTATAACACAGTTAAGTAAATAACACAGCGGAATAAAATGAATAATACATTGATATACAATATCTGATACAACAGAATGATACAATGAATATCAATATACATCAGAGATATGATACAACAAATAGCAGCGGAAAAGAAAACGATAACATCAGCAGCGGATAATCTCCATCTTCAAAGCACCAAGCCAGATATAGCTCGAACTCCCAATAACGAGGCACAAAGATAAACAAGTGCAGTCCGATCCAAAGACTGAACTAGCTCCAGATAATCTACTAAATCTGACTATCTGAAAAACCAAACTCTAGACTGCTCGTGTAGAAAAATTTTGAGCATCCAGAGTTTAGGAAAGAAACAATAAACTCCGGATCAGTCATGGGACTGGTGTGAGCAACAAAAACAGTTTATCTTTAAATAACACAAAAGAATTTTAGACATTGAAAACCGCAATGCTTTTGGAAAATGAAACTACCATAAGACCTCCCACCACACACACAATGCGAACGCAGAATTGGAGGAGATTTCTTCTTATGATAGTCAAAGATGCTTACTACGCAAAGCAAATCATTTGATATTATTATTAGTGCATAGTGTAGAAAACATTTCGAAAGTATAATATTATTCTTAGCCAACATACGACCAGTATCGTATGCCTACTATAGCTACCATCTAAACAGTGGTGACCACCGTACGTAAATGGCAGGTTCTACAACTAATACCGTACAAAGTTCGTATTGGAAGATGGATTTCCAACAAATGATCAGGCTAAGGAACTTCCTTCTCCACGATGGGTACGTCCCTGGAATAGACGACCCGAGAACCTAACCGGATCTCTGCCAACACAAGGCCGGGTTACCTCTGCAAAAATAGGTAACTACTGACACGCGTATGTCATCCCCCGATCGTCACCGATCTTCCCGAGGATCCTCGATTTCCAACAACCACATAATAATAATAATGCAGTAACCACAGAGGTTAAGTATCTGGGCTCCATACCATGATACCACCTTTATCCAGAAGGAATGACATACACTAAGGGGCGCTACTCCCTAGAACCTTGCTGCATCCTTCCTGTTTCGACCATTTCCGGGGTGTGAGGCTCGACGAAGTCTCGTCCACAAAGCTACGCTTTGTTCACAAAGCCATGCTTCGGGTCAAACAAATGATCAACCTATGATCACAAAGATATAAGATCAAACAAATGATCATATCGCAAATGATCAAACACTGATCATCACACAGCAACACTCAGCATGCCACATTACCAAATTGTGATATATCGCTGATAAATTTCAACTACATAACCTCTGAGCTCGTACGTCTCAGAGAAGGGTGTTAAGCTAAGAGAATAAATTCTCCGCCACCAACAGATATGTATTTGAAAGAAATCTGCTTTATATCTCAAAGTGTAATGTCAGACATGTAACCATACAAGTCTGTTCCGGGATCGAACAGAACCGAAGGCACTTCTTACGAAGCCCTTGCAATTCCGGGTAATTTCCAATCACGTCCGGACTTCCCGTCACAAAAGAGTGATATAAATCTCTATACCGGAGCAACTCAGTGCAGAGACATTCGACAGGTTGTCCTTTCATTTTCGAAAAATATCCGGTCTTCACCACCGGTCTTCAAATGCCATCCATATACGACGTATCACTATTCGGAATGGGTTATATGACCCAAAGGTCTTTTCCCGGCTAACCCGAATAGTGAGCGCAATATTTAAAAATATATGGATATTGGGAATTCAATTAAGTCACAACTTATTACCCAAAATCTTTCTTCTCAAATGGTTTAACAAATTACCATTTTAAATCTTTTAAACAAAAAGATTCATTTATAGATTTTTCCAAATCAATTCTCATTTCAATTTGATTAACTCGTTAAATCTTTAAATCAAAGATTTAACTTATAGCTTTCAAAACAATTTCATTTCTAATGGGTTAAACAAAACATCATTTTAAATCTGTTAAAAATAACAAATTTAATTCATAGCTTTCAAAACAATTTCATTCATAACTTGGAAAACCATTTTTCAATTCGTACTTGAAATTCCTTTAATTAAACTGGAATCTCATTCCTTATATATATGAAAGCTTTTATCTTTTGAAAACAAACAGTTTCATTTCAGAAAATTTGATTCATTCATACGAGTTGAAATCCTTGGGTTAAATTCAAATTCCCAACTTATACTTTTAAAATGGTTAAATTCATACAAACACATTTTATATCTTCTTTTATCCCTAGTTTCCAAATCATAGATTTAATTTCAAACTCGAATTCAAATTTAAATCTAATTATTTAAATTTTCAAAAAACTCGGTTAAGTTATTCAAAATAACTTTTATCTTTGAAATTCTATTTCAAAAGCTTTTCACTTTAAACCCCAAATTTCCAATTTCAAAATCAATTGAAATTAAAATTTCAATTTCAAAAATATCAAATTTAAATTATCTGTGACTTAACCGATTTCCACGTGAAATCCATATTTGTGTGTGTAAAAGTGTGGTCCAGGGGTTTAACACAATAGTGCAACACGATGAATCATCACAGATCAAATACAGAAATATAGTTGATAAACGATATAAACTATATCGCTTATCTTTATGCACAGATCACAGGTATATATCACAGATAATAGATTACATCACAAATAATTTATCACAGATCACAATACAAATCAGGGTGTATCACAAAGCATCATATATCAAGGATATCAAACAATTCAAATCAATAGAATTCAAACATCCATAAGTAAGGACAGTTGATTGTCTGATTTATTTAAATCAGATTAATTTCTTATGAATTTATTTCTACTCCTGGTTAATTAATTATTAATAAATTACAAATCATTTTGACAAATTTTTCTTTAATCATTTATTAATTAACAATTTAAAATAAATTAACTAACCTTAAATTACTTAATAATTAACCTTCACTTATTTAATTCACCATTTAATTCATTATCTTCAATAGATAAATTAACCCTTAATTAATTACCATTTAATTAACCATTCTTGATAAATTTCAATAAGTGATTATCTTTAATCGCTTAATTTACTTTGCCTATTAATTAATTTCTTTTAACTAAGTAATTACATTTAAGTAATTAACTACATCTAATTGCATATATATTAATTAATTTTCTAATTAATTAATTATTCTTAATCGTGAAACTAATTAGCCTTAATCAATCTTTGATTAAGTAGTTATCCTTAAAATTTCTTATATTGAAAAATTTTCTTCAATACTTGAATCAAGTAATCACTTAAGACTTTTAATCATATACAAACCATCCCTTTACTTTAAATTTATTTCTATAAATATTAAAGGTTATTCCTAAATATTATTTAAAATATAATTTTTTTTATTAAAACTTTTAAAACCAAGAATTGTATAAAAGAATTTTTTTTTTCACAATTCATTAAAACTTAATTAGACTTTTATAAACTTGATTTAAATTTTTAAACTTATTTTAGCTTTGCTTGATAATTTAAATTCAGTTTTAAAGTTTAGAGACAAATCAGATCCTTCAAAACCTGCTACCCAAATAGACCCGAAGTACATCACTCCTTCTTCGAGTCCTCCAGGCCAAATCACGACATCATCTTTGAGTTCCTCGCCTCCCCCTCCTGCTTCGAGTAAAGTACTCGAATAACTCGAGTAAACCCGAGATAAACGCGAATGCTACCCCGGGGAACCCTTCTTCCCCACTGTTTTGTTTCCAGTGTACACACGTACACGTGTGCATACTGCACCGCGACCCCATCGATGACGAGCCCTCCTCCGATCATCACTAAGTCAGCGGCGACCCCAACCATCATCCTCTCAACCCCAAACCACAAAAATCCATTCGAATCAAATTTCGACCTCTTCGATCGAAATAGACAACCGAAAGAAACCTGGAACCAACAAACCCAACTTCAACTGAAACCTGTCAATCCACTTGTCCTCGCCGCCTCGACCACCGGTGGCCACGAAATTCCGGCTACGACCTCATCTGACACCCCACTTCCAACCACCAACGACCGGTTGCACTCGGTCGACCATAAAGGTCGAACGAATCGAAACAAGTCCCCATGTCCAAACTAGGTTTAAAAACTTTGAACCACGGCCATCGCCGCCATCGTCATCACTGGCATCACCCTCCATTTTTCCCAGCACCCCCATAGGCTCTTCTACCGCCTCACACAACGCCGAGCCTTCCAGCCGCCTCGATCAACCACGGCGACCCAAAAACTCCAAAGTAGAAAACCACGAACTGCTATCAAATCAGATCACTAAAAATCACGATACTTATTGCTAAAATCATCATTTTCTACACACATTCATGTTATGTATTTGAATTCGAAGATGGCGAGATTCGAATTTTGTCAAATATCAAGTTGTACTTGAAATTATTATTTTCCAGAGATAATATTAAATGATTTCAATTCGAATTTATTTTTAAAATTTAATTCAAAGTTAAACAAGCAATAACTCTTTTGATTCCCAGTCAAAATATCAAATGGTTTGGGAAGAATTGATTTTTGAAATCAAAATTTGATTTCCAAAGTGTCAGAGAACAAACTAATCTTTACTTCCTGTATCATATTTATTCTGAGACTCTGTATATATGTACCAGTTATCCATCATATATGTATATAGGTATATCTCATTCAATCAACAAAGTATCAGATTTTTCTATACCACTAAATTTAAGTTTAAATTGAAGTTACTCACTTGTATTTGTGAAAGAAGAACAGAGCCTTCATTTTGTTTGAAACAGGTTTTGAAACTTGCTAACTGAAGTTTCTTGACTTCTCTGGTTTAAGTTGTTTAAAGTTGAATCTGTGTTTAACTTAAAGTTTTGTTTTAGTTTTAAACCTTGATTTTAAACCCTGTGAATTCGAAAACAGACTTACATCTACATATACTGACAGGCAACCATTTCATATATATGTATATACATATACAAACACATTCACATCTATGCAGCTATCTTATTTTAGAAATCAACCCAGGCATTTTAGTTATGGATTAAAGGTTTTAAAATAGAAATTTGCTCACCTTTGTCTTTGAGAAGGAAGGACAGAGCCTTCATTTTGTTTGAAACAGTTTCGAAAATTGCAAGCTGAAGCTTTGCACTGCACATTGTTTCCAGGTTCTTGATTTTTCTAGATTTGATTTTTGAGTTTGTAGATAATGATGTTTATTATCTTTCTCCTGGAATGCTAAGTTTTATTTTAAACAAAACTGAAATGAAGATGATATTTTTTTCTTGGCTCAGTTTGAAAACAAACGAAAGGAATGAAGTGGTGATGTTGTTTTTCTTTATACAAGGTGATATCTTTATCTATTTAATAAGCATGGCTGAAGTATGTCGCATTAAATGTTGATATGTATTGCATTAAATGTAATGGTACCCTATGCTTCATCCTATTCTTACTTTATGTTTATTTGTACAAAGATATTCTATTATCTTTGCTTTCGGCTGGGAAGGCATTTTTGAGTGCTAACATTTATTTATTTTGACTTGTTCACATAGGAATGTATTTTTATTTGCTTGAATACTTGTCTTTTATTTGTTTGTTTTTAACTTTATATTGTAAATAAATCCCTATTTTAAATGTTGTTTTACATATTATATTCGAATGAAAGATGTTTATATTTTTGCTTCGTATTTATATTTACTTGTATTTGTTATTTTATTACTTTACAATATAATTGAATTTCTAATTTATTCTATTTCAAACATTTACTTCTATTTTTAACTTAATATTATTTATTAAACCATTTATCAAAGATTCAAATCACCTATATTTACAAATATATATTATTTCAAATTTACTCACATATACACTATTTACAATATTTTAATCTCAAGTGATTTGTACAGAATATACTTGGATATCGGGGAAACTCGCTTCTATTTATAAATTTAATTTACAAATTTTTTATCAAAAATTTATTTAATCATTCAATTTAATTTAAAAATTCATTTAATTATTAATTTAAATAAATTTAAATTTCAGGGTCGTGACAAACTTCCCCCCTTAAAAGAATTTCGTCCTCGAAATTCGCAGGCATGAAAACAACACAGAGATAGACCAAAGATAGAGAAATATCTTTCCAGATCAAACTATATATCCATTTTGTATTCGGCTCATCAAAGCAGAATATCATCAATTCAAAATTTTCAATTTCAAATTTTAAATTCATATTCATTGAGGTTTAAATCGAAAAGCTGATAAGAAATCGACGAAGATACGAAGTAAGGATTTCTGCAACGATTCGCAGGGCATCACCGCACCGAAACTACTTCTGGAGCTGTCCCGAAGCAATCAAAAGAATTTGAAAACGAATCAAAGAATATTGATAGGGAAAGATTGTTTCCACTGTTGCAGGATATTGACCATTTATAGTCGTATTCCCAGTCCCCTATCTCGTCCTCTTCTTGCACTCATACTTACTATCAGTGGATAGCAAGAGAATTTACTGAGACGTTTAGACGGATATCTTAAGGATACACTCATTCTAGAGTTTACTTCACTCTATCTCTAATGAGCTACTTAACGTGTTATACTCCTGAGCTAAAGTTCAACCTTAGCTCTGATACCAAATGTAACGATACGGATTTTTCGCGTTCGAAAATCGACATCCATACTTTACATCGTACTCGAATGTCGTAGATTCGATCGTTCAAATCCGAGTCGCCGGAGCTTATAACACAGTTAAGTAAATAACACAGCGGAATAAAATGAATAATACATTGATATACAATATCTGATACAACAGAATGATACAATGAATATCAATATACATCAGAGATATGATACAACAAATAGCAGCGGAAAAGAAAACGATAACATCAGCAGCGGATAATCTCCATCTTCAAAGCACCAAGCCAGATATAGCTCGAACTCCCAATAACGAGGCACAAAGATAAACAAGTGCAGTCCGATCCAAAGACTGAACTAGCTCCAGATAATCTACTAAATCTGACTATCTGAAAAACCAAACTCTAGACTGCTCGTGTAGAAAAATTTTGAGCATCCAGAGTTTAGGAAAGAAACAATAAACTCCGGATCAGTCATGGGACTGGTGTGAGCAACAAAAACAGTTTATCTTTAAATAACACAAAAGAATTTTAGACATTGAAAACCGCAATGCTTTTGGAAAATGAAACTACCATAAGACCTCCCACCACACACACAATGCGAACGCAGAATTGGAGGAGATTTCTTCTTATGATAGTCAAAGATGCTTACTACGCAAAGCAAATCATTTGATATTATTATTAGTGCATAGTGTAGAAAACATTTCGAAAGTATAATATTATTCTTAGCCAACATACGACCAGTATCGTATGCCTACTATAGCTACCATCTAAACAGTGGTGACCACCGTACGTAAATGGCAGGTTCTACAACTAATACCGTACAAAGTTCGTATTGGAAGATGGATTTCCAACAAATGATCAGGCTAAGGAACTTCCTTCTCCACGATGGGTACGTCCCTGGAATAGACGACCCGAGAACCTAACCGGATCTCTGCCAACACAAGGCCGGGTTACCTCTGCAAAAATAGGTAACTACTGACACGCGTATGTCATCCCCCGATCGTCACCGATCTTCCCGAGGATCCTCGATTTCCAACAACCACATAATAATAATAATGCAGTAACCACAGAGGTTAAGTATCTGGGCTCCATACCATGATACCACCTTTATCCAGAAGGAATGACATACACTAAGGGGCGCTACTCCCTAGAACCTTGCTGCATCCTTCCTGTTTCGACCATTTCCGGGGTGTGAGGCTCGATGAAGTCTCGTCCACAAAGCTACGCTTTGTTCACAAAGCCATGCTTCGGGTCAAACAAATGATCAACCTATGATCACAAAGATATAAGATCAAACAAATGATCATATCGCAAATGATCAAACACTGATCATCACACAGCAACACTCAGCATGCCACATTACCAAATTGTGATATATCGCTGATAAATTTCAACTACATAACCTCTGAGCTCGTACGTCTCAGAGAAGGGTGTTAAGCTAAGAGAATAAATTCTCCGCCACCAACAGATATGTATTTGAAAGAAATCTGCTTTATATCTCAAAGTGTAATGTCAGACATGTAACCATACAAGTCTGTTCCGGGATCGAACAGAACCGAAGGCACTTCTTACGAAGCCCTTGCAATTCCGGGTAATTTCCAATCACGTCCGGACTTCTCGTCACAAAAGAGTGATATAAATCTCTATACCGGAGCAACTCAGTGCAGAGACATTCGACAGGTTGTCCTTTCATTTTTGAAAAATATCCGGTCTTCACCACCGGTCTTCAAATGCCATCCATATACGACGTATCACTATTCGGAATGGGTTATATGACCCAAAGGTCTTTTCCCGGCTAACCCGAATAGTGAGCGCAATATTTAAAAATATATGGATATTGGGAATTCAATTAAGTCACAACTTATTACCCAAAATCTTTCTTCTCAAATGGTTTAACAAATTACCATTTTAAATCTTTTAAACAAAAAGATTCATTTATAGATTTTTCCAAATCAATTCTCATTTCAATTTGATTAACTCGTTAAATCTTTAAATCAAAGATTTAACTTATAGCTTTCAAAACAATTTCATTTCTAATGGGTTAAACAAAACATCATTTTAAATCTGTTAAAAATAACAGATTTAATTCATAGCTTTCAAAACAATTTCATTCATAACTTGGAAAACCATTTTTCAATTCGTACTTGAAATTCCTTTAATTAAACTGGAATCTCATTCCTTATATATATGAAAGCTTTTATCTTTTGAAAACAAACAGTTTCATTTCAGAAAATTTGATTCATTCATACGAGTTGAAATCCTTGGGTTAAATTCAAATTCCCAACTTATACTTTTAAAATGGTTAAATTCATACAAACACATTTTATATCTTCTTTTATCCCTAGTTTCCAAATCATAGATTTAATTTCAAACTCGAATTCAAATTTAAATCTAATTATTTAAATTTTCAAAAAACTCGGTTAAGTTATTCAAAATAACTTTTATCTTTGAAATTCTATTTCAAAAGCTTTTCACTTTAAACCCCAAATTTCCAATTTCAAAATCAATTGAAATTAAAATTTCAATTTCAAAAATATCAAATTTAAATTATCTGTGACTTAACCGATTTCCACGTGAAATCCATATTTGTGTGTGTAAAAGTGTGGTCCAGGGGTTTAACACAATAGTGCAACACGATGAATCATCACAGATCAAATATAGAAATATAGTTGATAAACGATATAAACTATATCGCTTATCTTTATGCACAGATCACAGGTATATATCACAGATAATAGATTACATCACAAATAATTTATCACAGATCACAATACAAATCAGGGTGTATCACAAAGCATCATATATCAAGGATATCAAACAATTCAAATCAATAGAATTCAAACATCCATAAGTAAGGACAGTTGATTGTCTGATTTATTTAAATCAGATTAATTTCTTATGAATTTATTTCTACTCCTGGTTAAATAATTAATAATAAATTACAAATCATTTTGACAAATTTTTCTTTAATCATTTATTAATTAACAATTTAAAATAAATTAACTAACCTTAAATTACTTAATAATTAACCTTCACTTATTTAATTCACCATTTAATTCATTATCTTCAATAGATAAATTAACCCTTAATTAATTACCATTTAATTAACCATTCTTGATAAATTTCAATAAGTGATTATCTTTAATCGCTTAATTTACTTTGCCTATTAATTAATTTCTTTTAACTAAGTAATTACATTTAAGTAATTAACTACATCTAATTGCATATATATTAATTAATTTTCTAATTAATTAATTATTCTTAATCGTGAAACTAATTAGCCTTAATCAATCTTTGATTAAGTAGTTATCCTTAAAATTTCTTATATTGAAAAATTTTCTTCAATACTTGAATCAAGTAATCACTTAAGACTTTTAATCATATACAAACCATCCCTTTACTTTAAATTTATTTCTATAAATATTAAAGGTTATTCCTAAATATTATTTAAAATATAATTTTTTTTATTAAAACTTTTAAAACCAAGAATTGTATAAAAGAATTTTTTTTTTCACAATTCATTAAAACTTAATTAGACTTTTATAAACTTGATTTAAATTTTTAAACTTATTTTAGCTTTGCTTGATAATTTAAATTCAGTTTTAAAGTTTAGAGACAAATCAGATCCTTCAAAACCTGCTACCCAAATAGACCCGAAGTACATCACTCCTTCTTCGAGTCCTCCAGGCCAAATCACGACATCATCTTTGAGTTCCTCGCCTCCCCCTCCTGCTTCGAGTAAAGTACTCGAATAATTCGAGTAAACCCGAGATAAACGCGAATGCTACCCCGGGGAACCCTTCTTCCCCACCGTTTTGTTTCCAGTGTACACACGTACACGTGTGCATACTGCACCGCGACCCCATCGATGACGAGCCCTCCTCCGATCATCACTAAGTCAGCGGCGACCCCAACCATCATCCTCTCAACCCCAAACCACAAAAATCCATTCGAATCAAATTTCGACCTCTTCGATCGAAATAGACAACCGAAAGAAACCTGGAACCAACAAACCCAACTTCAACTGAAACCTGTCAATCCACTTGTCCTCGCCGCCTCGACTGGCCACGAAATTCTGGCTACGACCTCATCTGACACCCCACTTCCAACCACCAACGACCGGTTGCACTCGGTCGACCATAAAGGTCGAACGAATCGAAACAAGTCCCCACGTCCAAACTAGGTTTAAAAACTTTGAACCACGGCCATCGCCGCCATCGTCATCACTGGCATCACCCTCCATTTTTCCCAGCACCCCCATAGGCTCTTCTACCGCCTCACACAACGCCGAGCCTTCCAGCCGCCTCGATCAACCACGGCGACCCAAAAACTCCAAAGTAGAAAACCACGAACTGCTATCAAATCAGATCACTAAAAATCACGATACTTATTGCTAAAATCATCATTTTCTACACACATTCATGTTATGTATTTGAATTCGAAGATGGCGAGATTCGAATTTTGTCAAATATCAAGTTGTACTTGAAATTATTATTTTCCAGAGATAATATTAAATGATTTCAATTCGAATTTATTTTTAAAATTTAATTCAAAGTTAAACAAGCAATAACTCTTTTGATTCCCAGTCAAAATATCAAATGGTTTGGGAAGAATTGATTTTTGAAATCAAAATTTGATTTCCAAAGTGTCAGAGAACAAACTAATCTTTACTTCCTGTATCATATTTATTCTGAGACTCTGTATATATGTACCAGTTATCCATCATATATGTATATAGGTATATCTCATTCAATCAACAAAGTATCAGATTTTTCTATACCACTAAATTTAAGTTTAAATTGAAGTTACTCACTTGTATTTGTGAAAGAAGAACAGAGCCTTCATTTTGTTTGAAACAGGTTTTGAAACTTGCTAACTGAAGTTTCTTGACTTCTCTGGTTTAAGTTGTTTAAAGTTGAATCTGTGTTTAACTTAAAGTTTTGTTTTAGTTTTAAACCTTGATTTTAAACCCTGTGAATTCGAAAACAGACTTACATCTACATATACTGACAGGCAACCATTTCATATATATGTATATACATATACAAACACATTCACATCTATGCAGCTATCTTATTTTAGAAATCAACCCAGGCATTTTAGTTATGGATTAAAGGTTTTAAAATAGAAATTTGCTCACCTTTGTCTTTGAGAAGGAAGGACAGAGCCTTCATTTTGTTTGAAACAGTTTCGAAAATTGCAAGCTGAAGCTTTGCACTGCACATTGTTTCCAGGTTCTTGATTTTTCTAGATTTGATTTTTGAGTTTGTAGATAATGATGTTTATTATCTTTCTCCTGGAATGCTAAGTTTTATTTTAAACAAAACTGAAATGAAGATGATATTTTTTTCTTGGCTCAGTTTGAAAACAAACGAAAGGAATGAAGTGGTGATGTTGTTTTTCTTTATACAAGGTGATATCTTTATCTATTTAATAAGCATGGCTGAAGTATGTCGCATTAAATGTTGAGATGTATTGCATTAAATGTAATGGTACCCTATGCTTCATCCTATTCTTACTTTATGTTTATTTGTACAAAGATATTCTATTATCTTTGCTTTCGGCTGGGAAGGCATTTTTGAGTGCTAACATTTATTTATTTTGACTTGTTCACATGGGAATGTATTTTTATTTGCTTGAATACTTGTCTTTTATTTGTTTGTTTTTAACTTTATATTGTAAATAAATCCCTATTTTAAATGTTGTTTTACATATTATATTCGAATGAAAGATGTTTATATTTTTGCTTCGTATTTATATTTACTTGTATTTGTTATTTTATTACTTTACAATATAATTGAATTTCTAATTTATTCTATTTCAAACATTTACTTCTATTTTTAACTTAATATTATTTATTAAACCATTTATCAAAGATTCAAATCACCTATATTTACAAATATATATTATTTCAAATTTACTCACATATACACTATTTACAATATTTTAATCTCAAGTGATTTGTACAGAATATACTTGGATATCGGGGAAACTCGCTTCTATTTATAAATTTAATTTACAAATTTTTTATCAAAAATTTATTTAATCATTCAATTTAATTTAAAAATTCATTTAATTATTAATTTAAATAAATTTAAATTTCAGGGTCGTGACACCATCATTTAATACATAGTTCCAAGGCGTGCTCCTCAAAGGTACTATCTAGTTAACATCATATGGAACCTCTTAGGCCACTTAATATTTCTTGTGGAAATAGGTAGACTCTGGTCATTTAATACCTTAATTAAGGCAGACCCCATCGTTTAATACTTATTTCCAAAAGTAGACCCCCATTGAGATACCATATAATGTAACCCCTTGACCATTTAATATTGCATCTGGGGAAAAGAGGCGGGCTCTCAAACAACCACTTATCACCTCAAGACCTCGAAGCAGGCCCTTCGTTTTATGGCTCATACTCATAATGACATCTCACATTAGTCTAACTATTCGTAAGAACTGGCAGCCAGATTAGCTGGGCAGATTTCCCCTAAAGAATTTCAGACTAACCTCGCATCATTATAAATATTTAACACAAGGATATCTCACATCCATAAGAAGTGTACAAAACTTACAAAACTTTTGTTAGCCTCAAAGTGAAGGGCAGACTTCCATCATGTAACTCTATCGACCTCGCATCCTTATGACCTAGCCATAAATTAAATACACTTCATCATATATATAATAATACTCATCTCACCATTTCATAAATAAGGCCTAATAAGGAGTCTTCCTTGTTACGCCTTAGAATAATAATTAGACTAAGAGTTTCCTCTTATTTTCACCTAACAATCAATTACATTCCTAATAGGGGAAATAAATGAAAATAATTACCTAATTAACTACGCCATATATGCAATAATTATATGTTAGTTACACTAATAAAGATAAATAAACACTCGCATCTAATAAATTTAAACCCATGGATTTTATGTCCTAATCTAGCATTGAATGTCAATTATTAAACCAAATACTATTACAAGTCCTTTTTCCTCAAATTTCCAAGATTTCAGCATACTAAAATAAGGGATTCTAATATCTAAAACAGGGAATAAATATTCATAACCAAAACTGCAATAATAGACTTGTAAATAAAATAAAAACTAAATTTATTACACGAATTCAATGGAATATCCTAAACAATAGGAATTGCAATCTCAATCTCAACCTCATATTCTATTTAATTCCTCTTTTGTCAAGAAATAGGTATAAAGGAAATTTGTGTGGAATAAGTGGTGCAAAATACGAACAAAATTCGTAATCTAAACCCTTATTTTATTAAAGAATCAAAAATTTGAATCCAAGTGGAAGGAGAAGTGGAATTCACTATGAAATTATCAAAATTGCATAAACAAAACAACTTCCAACAAATTAATTTAAAGAATCAAAAATCTTAACAGACAATTGACATTTTGAAATAAAAAGAAATTTTGGGGGATTTAATCTGTCATAATTTCACAATCCTAAAATCCTTTAGGCATATTCAAATTCAAAAGGAGATATACTAAATAATTACTGAAAAAGAAATATTAAGGTTTCCACTCATAGAATAGTCTCAGCCTCGCCTTCCTTGTACTTGCATGCCTCATAATTTCATCAAGAAACTCTCTCTTTTGATACACACACACACACAATAGGGAAGAGGTATATATATTTATTAGACTCAGAATAGTTGGAGGAGAATAGAATAAGGATAGGTTGGAAGAAGAAGAAATAAATAGAAAATAGATTGGATTCTTACATAAATTCTACGAAGTTTCTTAATCGAATTTGGAGAGATAACGATGGTAGAGTTTTGTTGAATTCCCTAAAATATTTGTGAATAAAAAGTGAGGGTCTATATATGGTCTTATTTATAGTGGTTAAAACGTACCAGAACCGTAGGATGAAAATAGTTTTAGAATGAAGAAATCTGGAATGCTCGTATAAACAAAACCCTAGCCACCACCCCAAATTTTCACGACCAACCGGTCCACCGGCCCCATCTACCGGTCGACTGCTAGGGTTGACTAGTCCCAATCAAAGGGGTTGATCGGTTCGTCGTTTTGGGGAATGTTTTTATCCCATTGCTTTTTATTTAATTTTATTTTGTATTTAAATCCAATTTTAATTATTAATTAAATGTTTCCTTAACCCCTAATTAATCTTATGTTAATTTTTGAAATTCAAACTCAAAATTTAGATATTCATTTGAATTTGAATTCGAACTAAATTAATTTAAATATGAAAACTTCAAGTACCCAAAACTTCTTCGTTTGAGCTCTGTTTTCAACATATTATATATGGAAATAGATCGAAATTTTACTACGAACGCAACAAAATAACTTCCATGGTTAAATTCCAACTTTTAAAAAATTTCCATATTCAACCCTGTCATATTTAGTTCAATTTAATCCATTTAATTATGGTTCATTTTATGGGGCTTTATAGTTTAGCTTTGAAACCAAGTCCATTTCCATTTCCAGAAGGTTTTGAAATTTTAATTATTTTTTCCAAACTCTACTTTCCGTTGTTAAATTTGGAAACATTGCTGGTAATTTGTTCCAATTTTTGCTTTAGTTCAACAATTTCATTTCTAACCGAGTCTAGACCGCATTTTAACTCACAAATTTCATTGTTAAGCTCATCATTCTCGGCTTTGCTAGCTTTAATCTCATTGGTTAAAGTAGCATTCTGAGAGGATAAGTTTTCACAAGATATTTGTGAAATTTCTAGTTCCTCTTTTAGAATACTTTTCTCATCTTTTAGTAAACCAATTTCAGTTCAGCTCTATTTAGTTTTCCTATTTTCTCTTTATATAATTTCTTTAAATCTCTAAGTTTATCATCTAATTCGATACTTATTTCCAAAATATCGTTATAAGAAAGTTCTAGACTTACCTCTACAGTGGTGGCCATGAAAAAGACGTTTGCTTGTTCTAAGACACTATCGATTTCAATGTCTAATGAAGATGAATCCGAATCATCCTATGTAATTTGGAAGTCCTTTCTCTTCTTTTTGAATTTTCAAATTTGTTCTTTTTCTTCTCATTGTCTAATTACTGATAGTCATTCTTAATATGGCGAAATATGGCACAACCATAACACTTGATTGACATCAGGTTAGATGAGTTAGTTGAATTGCCACCGTTATGAGCCTTTATAAACTTCTTGAATTTGATGTTATTTTTAGCAATGAATAAGATATCATAATCATCCAAATCTGAGTCGTCATCATTGGCTTGGAAGGCTATGCTCTTTTTCTCCTTATTTTGCTCTTTTCTTGCTTGCAATTTTGTACGACATCCGATTTCCAATTAAATATTCAACTTTGAGTTGAGTAATATCGTTAGCTCCTTTGATAGTTAAAAAATTTCTTTCCAATTCAATAGATAAGTAGTTTAAAATGCATGTAAATAGATCAAAATCTATAAAAGTAACTCCTAGTGCTATGATATTATGTTGAATCATTTGAAATCTTGCATATTTGTCTATGATAGTCTCATTTGCTTTTATTTTAAATAATGAGAACTGATTCTGTAAAATAGATACTTTGGTTTATTTTACTTTATTTGCAACTTCATGAGTGACTTGTAGTGTACGCCTGATATCATATGCAGTTTTACAAAGCATAACTCTTGAAAACTCATTTTTATGAAGTAAACCAAACAATGAATTCATAGCTTTTGCATTGTTGGTTGTTGCGGTGTTTTGAGCATCCGTCAAAGTACTCATTTTAATAGTAGGATTTTCATACTTAGTTTGAGTAGCTTGCCAGATTTTGAGACTGTTAGCTTCCGTAAAAATTCTCATACGTGTAGACCAGTAAGTATAATTAGATCTAGTGAATAGTGAAGGATGTGCAGTTGAATGACCCTCGAAAAAATGCTTTCCATATTCTAATAATTATTCAAATAATTTGTTACGGTTATCTGAAATGACCTTGCCCTAATACCAAATGAAAGTGCACATGGATCCCGTATAATATGGCCTTGACGTGTATTCAATTGTATATTCAAAATTAAGCAATACTAACTAGTAGAGTATAGTAAAGTAAATAAAAACGATCACACCCAGGTTTTTATACTGCTTCGGACCTCCCGCCCTATGTATCGTCCAAACTCCTTCTAGAACTAGCTAACCTATCCTCACTTAACTCGGAGGAACATGTATCTTATAAAATTCCTGAGCAACTAAACATGACTTCAACCTTTTCTCGAAGATCTCCAACTGGACTTCACAAACCGAGAATAATTCTTCGACTTCTAATGAGTTCATTATTACTCGAATACTATCAATTGTAGTACAAGACTTCCTATAATCTCCTTAATGATTCAATATGCTTGCTTCGTGATTATGGAAGTGTAGTCAGTGATTCTTGAGTAAAGAATAAGGTTTAAATGCAATAGTTCAAGACTACTTAAGAGAGAGAATAGAGATCAAGAAAGCAAGTAGAAAGTTAAAATGATTTGTGAAAGTTGATCTCTAATTATAGATATCAAAGAGTAGCATCAGAAAGAAACAATCATTCAGAACGGCTATTGCTATTTGTAGAGATGCTCATTAATGATCACAACCATTCCAAGTGACTTTTCAAAAAATAGCCGTTACAGGGTAATCAGTCAATTGAGTGTAAAAAGTCAATCTACTGAATACGAACATTAATTTATGCAGCAAAATTCAAAACAAGTTTTTATAATAAAATATAAAGGTTTATTCGACTAAATATATTTTTATTCGATCGCCCTCAGTCGACTAACCTATGTGAAATATGTTTCTTAATATAAATAGCCCATTTTAAATTGTTTAACTCTTTGATCTTTGAAAATATTTGTATGCAGGTGTGGGTGTGCATACGAACTACCAAGGCGATTTACTAGTATGACTAAGACCAAATATATACATTCTGACATGATGATCCGTATTTTCCTAGTTTTTGGTATGTAAATGATAGGCTTTGTTTTCTCCTTGATTCTATGATTCAAGGTCTTCTAATACCTACGTAATATTGTATTCTAGATATTTACAAAGATATAATTATCATCATTAGAACAAACAGAGTTCTAACAACAAATGCTCAAGTCATGGCCCATGCATACTACTAGGGGTTGGATATATGCAGACGTCCAAAAATATGGGTGCACGCAGACTATCTTGGGTACGCTGCAAACTACCGTGTCCCAACTATGAGCATTACAACCTTAGAGTTATCCACTAATCCCTTTGCACACGTACCAATAGTAGAACTATCTCACAGATGTCAACTCATGCCTATGCAGATGGCTGAGGACTGGACACATGCAACGTCCAACAATATGGATACACGCACACTACCATGTCCCATTATCACAACCTCATGTTTTACTATATGAGTTAGCATGCAAAACTCATCCTTTCAGTCCAACGTCAGATGCTATAGTCACTCACCACATTGAGTCGTTGAAGTCGTCACACTTCATTGGTTGCCACTGAAACTCCAAAGTCGTCTCGATTCATCATGGAGTCATACATCCTTACTCTAGGTCAACTCTCACAACTACTAAGTAACCCTAAGTATTGCCTCAAAGCCCTTCCATACCAAGCTCGAAGCCAACACGCCAAAGCTCCATTCCATTCTTTGTTTGGTCTTTCTTCCTTAGATAAACCCAAGTCCACCGAGAAATATCTCATCTCCGACCATTGGACAGAAGTAGCTAACAGACAAGATCTCCTGTTCAGTCTTCCACTGTCGAACCAAGTAGCTAACGGATAGGATTTTCCTGTCCATTCTTCCATTGCCAAACCATGTAGTTACCGGATAGTATTTCCTATCTGGTCTTTTACTGCCGAACCAACCTAGATCCAAGCCAGTACCTTAATCCAAAGCCAACAACCAGACCATGCCACCATTAGATAGAAGCTAACACCAGACATCCCTTTTGGCAAATGAAAAACCTGTAGCTCCTTTAGAACATCAACTTCATATCGATTCCATCACTACACTTACTACGTTAACCTATATGCATCACATATGCAACTATATGACTCCAAACACTCTAAAGCCTGCCCGTCGAAGTTTGGTTTCATTATTCTTACCTCTTGTTCGCTCTGATAAGCATTTTCAAACATTCAAGAATATACACAAAATCCATGCACACATCATTCGACATCCAATCATATAATAATTCGTTGTCAT
This sequence comes from Allium fistulosum, assembly GCA_030737815.1. Classification (NCBI taxonomy): domain Eukaryota; kingdom Viridiplantae; phylum Streptophyta; class Magnoliopsida; order Asparagales; family Amaryllidaceae; genus Allium; species Allium fistulosum. The sequence goes on along the minus strand of CM060904.1, from coordinate 1,249,111,039 downwards.
CCTATAATTTATTTCAAATATAGACTAACATACATTAAGGCGACCAAACGTCAAATTAAAATGTTTGGAACACTTTAAAACATTTTAATTTCGTTTTCTCTTCAGGTTTTATTTTGGAACAGTCCCAAAACATAATTTTGATTTTAAAAATGATTTTAAAACATGTCAAAAACTTTCGATACATATTGAATAAGGTGAGAGATGATAAAGCACTTACCAAATGCCTAAAAATTTAGATTTGCATGTTAAACGAGGCAAACTCGAAAATCAACATCCAAGCCCCAATTTTTCTTCCCCACAATGTAGACATGAAGATCTCTAACTGATTTCCTTGCTAATCTATCCATAATCTATGATTTAGATTTTATTAGGTGGTGAAAAGAGAAGGTTTTAGGTAAAGAATGAGTTATTGGAGGCATAGACCTATTTGTGAGATAGCAGAAATGATTTGTTAATGTTTGTTTAAGCCAATATACCCCTAAACCCAAAATAGGTTATTGGGCCTCTGCAATATCTTCCTAATTAAACCACTAAGCTAATCCAAAATATGCTAAACTTCAAACACTAATATTTCATAGCTAGAGAGAATAAATAGCTATCATGACCACTCTAGAAAAGGAAACTATCATATATTTCCAATGAAAGTGGTCCTGGATGATAATTAATCTTATATTAAAAGTTATAACCATTACAAGTTTCTAGGGGGGAAATTTTTTGATAAAATTTCTTTGGGTAAAAAATGTCACTACTGAACATCTCTAAGTTTATAGTATCGTATGACCCAATACAAATTTGAAAACAATATTTTTCTACCTTATGATACGAAAGATACAGGTCGTTACATGATCATATAATATAGTAAGACTTTCTCAATCGACAATTACATGTGTTAGTTCCTATGATGTTGGTTTCGATGACAACAACCTTAGGACTAGTTATAAAATATAAATACTAATATTTTTGTCTAGATATATATGTATATGTAGGATATATATGCAGGTACTGAAGAATAAAGACTGTACAGTATAAAGATTCAAGAGTAAATATAGAGGTTCAAGACTAGCGAATTCAAGATTGAAGAAACCAAGACTGAAGACTCATGAGTATTAAGAGTTCAAGATATCAAGAGTTAAAGATTTCAAGAGTACAAGAGTTCAAGATATCAAGATAAGTAATAGTATTTAGATTTATGTTAAAACTTCATCATAGCACTAAAATCTTTATTCAGTTTTTAATTGTGGAATGGAATCCACCTTCTTGCTTTAATAGTGGGATAGAACCCACGACCTTCTCTAGTGGAATGGAATCCACGAAATTTTCAAAATGATTTATTTTACATATTTTTCCAAAAACTTTTTAAAGTCATCTCTCTCAGTTTAAATATATTAGCCATAACTATTTTTATTATCTTTTATACTTTGATTTCAAAATCATCTCTTGTTTTTAAACTATCTCTTGGTTTTAATATTATAACCTTTAAATCTCAAAAATATATTATATACTTAATTTTTAATATTACTTTTATATTATAGATTATATATTTTTTAAGATTACTTTTTAATCTCTTTTATATGTTTAAACTATATTGAAAATGGTTTATAAACTTTAGAAATTGTTTTGACAAGTTTTAGAAAGAAAATCTCTTTTAAAAACAAAAATCAATTTTCAAAATTAACTAGGGCATATCGACATACCCCATCCCCCTATGTCAACATGGTAGCCGTAGAAATGCAACTTTCAAATATTCAAATGAAGTGTCTATTCGTCATCATCTTTCACAAATGGACATGACTATTGTTCTTCTATAAATACCAATTGTTTTCAACGAATTTTATTTCCGTTTTTCTTCATTTCTTCACTCCTTCTTCTCCACTCAAGTATTCTCTTATATTTTAAAAAAACTCTACCGAAATCCTAAGTGAATCAAACTTGATCATCTCTAGTTTGATTCTCTGCCACTCTCTCTCAAAGATCTTAGTGCTATTTCGAGTTATAGATCATTTGTAATCAAAGATCGAAAGATCAAAGTGTATCGAGTCTCTCTATCTATCAAAGTGATATTGGATACGGTGTGATTGTAGCCTGTAAATCAATTGGGTGTGATTGTAGCCCGTAAATCAATTAGGTGATCTTGTAGCTTGGTTAAATCAAGAGAGTTTACCCTTGACTCGAAGACATGAGGGTGTATCTCATGGCCTTGAAATCGAGGTTGTAATATCGACATTATATTTGAAAAGAAATCTGCATAAGAAATTGTGTGGTACTGGATGTAGGGTAACTCCGAACTAGTATAAAATTCCGGTGTGTTCTTTCCTTTTACTGCTTTTATTTTCTATTTGCATCTGTGTCTGATTCTATGATAATCTCTGTGTTTGTGAATTGCATTTGTCTGTGTTTAATTTCAAAAGATTTCAAAAATTCCATAAAATCCATTAAACACTATTCACCCCCTCTAGTGTTAATCTAGCCTTAAGATCTGTAATCCGCATTTCCATCATTTGGTATCATAGCATTGGTTTTCAAAGTTTTCATAATCTAATTTTTGAAAAGTTTTCAAATGGCTGCCAACACTAGTAATGTCGACACTATCACTAGTTCATTTGTAGAAGGTCAGTCTACCGCTAGACCACCACTTTTTAATGGTAGTAACTATGCATATTAGGCATTTAGGATGAAAATCTATTTACAATCAATAGGATTAGACAGTTGGAATATCACACAAACTGAGTACATTGAAACCACAACAAATTTTGCACAGTGTACCGCTGAGCAAAATACCGTTGCACAGAACAATTCCAAAGCCATTAATATTCTATTCTGTTCACTTGATAGGAATGCGCTTAATAGATGTCTATCTGTAAGTCTGCATATGTAATCTGGAAAACATTGAAAGTTACTCGTGAAGGAACAAGCAAAGTTAAATAGACCAAAATATCCATCCTGACCAATCAGTTTCAATTATTTAAGATGAATCGAAATGAGTCCATTTCAAATATTTACAGTCGGTTTCAAGACATTGTGCACTCACTAATTGCATTAGGAAAGAACTTCTCTGAAGAAGATAAAGTTAGAAAAATTCTGAATTCACTCACTTCGGAATGGGATCAGAAGACATTAGCAATTGAAGAGGCTAATGATATGAGTACGCTGAAAATTGAAGAATTAATTGGGAATTTGATGTCGTTTGAAGTACAAGTGCAAGGGAGAAGAGAAAGCAAGGCCTCGGAAAAGAAGTCAATAGCGTTCAATGCAATAACAAATGGTTCAGACTCAAACAGCGACGACGATGAAGAAATAGCCTTGATGACAAGAAATTTTAGAAACTTTCTGAAATACAGAAAGATGAACAACTACAAGATAAATAATCACAAGAATTCTGGAAATAATAATGAGACTCTCAACAACGTCAGATGCTACAATTGTGATGAGCCAGGCCACTTAAAAAGAGATTGTCTGCATCTGGATAAGCATAAATTTCCTCCAAGTAATGATTCATCAAAGAAAAGGAAGAGAGCGCATGTTGCTACACTAGACGATTCAGACTCATCCTCCGGTGATGAAGATCAGAAGATGGAAAATTCAAATATATGCTTTACAGCTATTCATGAATCTGATGATCTCAGAAATATGGATCTAAAAATAGGTACACATTTAAATTATATTGGTAAAAATTGTTTGCTTGAATATTCGAATGTTTGAATGTTTGATTGTTTTTGCATGCTGTTTGAATTTAAAATTTTGATTTTCCAAAATAATATTATTTTAATAATATTTTTAATATTAAAATATTAATATTAAAGTGTTATTATATTTATATTATTTTAGATAAATATAAATTAGATTATAGGATATATATATATATATATTAAACAAAATAGAAAAAATTAGTCACATGTATTATAGGACCCATGTCGACATGGCCCTACCCGCTGTGTCGACATCCCTAGCAGAATTTCGAAATTCAAATTTGAATTCAAAACTTTGAATTTCCCTCCACCTTTTCATCAACTCCAAAGCTCTGAAAAGGTGTCCCTTGACCAAAGAACATGACTATTGAATAACTATTTATCTCCTTAACTTTATCCTACCTTTTCACTTTCATTTCAAAATTCAAACTTTCTTTCAAACTTCAAGATCTCTACTCTCTTCAAAAATGGCTTCCTTAAGTGCCCCATCCAGCATTAGGCTGTCTAAAGCCATCAAAGAATTCCTCTACAATGACCTGGAAGTTATCAATGCTTACATAACCTATGCAAACTTTAGAAAGTCCAAACGGGAACATTTGCTATGTTTAGTGATTTTCCTTCATATGAACTCAATGTTCTTTTGGAAGAGAATCAAATTCTCAGTTTAAATGATGATTCTCAAAATGATTTTGTTTGTTATCCAAATCTTGTTATAATGTTTTATGCAAATTTGAATCGTAGTTTTTATGATGGTAATGAAGGGGAGGTTTGGAGTAGTTTTAAAGGAACACAAATTGTTTTAAATAGTGAGATTTTGGGAATATTTTGGTTGTAAGTATACGGGAATGAATCTTTCGGATTTTCAAATTGATGAACATGATCGTGAGACATTTCATCACATTTTTGAAGGAGAAGATAACTCTGAATTTATAAATCGAAATTTCCATCCTAAAGCAAGAATTGTTAACCTTCTTTTGCAACATACCATAACTCGAAGATCAGAAAATTTCAATCACCCGACCTTAAAAGTTTGTAAGGCTCTTTTTGCTATTTATGGGCACTATGACATTAATTAGACGTAAGTAATTTTGGATGAACTTCGTCCCAACAAATTTACTTTAGGAGAAAACACTTTGTATCATGGAAGTTATCTTACTCGGGATTTTAACTATTTTGGAGTTGATTTTAAGAGAGAGGAGTTTGTTTCTCAAAGTGTGTTTAACCATGCAAATATCTCTCTTATGAAAATCCCACTTGTATTTCAACCATATGAAACACTTACCGAAAATGATGAAAGATTGGCTCATGAGGAAATGGAAGAAGAGGAGGAGGAGTAAGAAGGGTAGGAGATGAAGATTGAAGAAGAAGTAGAGGATGAGGAAGAGACATTATTGGAAAGTATTGAATACCCTATCACTCCTAACAATCCATCTAACAAGACACTTCTCAAAAACCAAAAGATTATCGTGGAAAACCAACGGATTCTAAAAAGATCCGCTGGTAAAAATTTGGACAAAATTTCCACCAAAATGAACAAGTTCTTTGGGAAAGTGAATCGCAAAGTTGGATCATCTTCATCTTCATCATCCTCTATCGAATTCTAGTTTTCATTTCATGTTGTATTAGTTGTATCTTTCGATTAGTTAATGTTATGCATTGTTTATGTAATCTTAACTAAAATTTATCAATGAAAATCATTTATTTATATTCATTAGCTTTAAAATATCTCTAGAATGCTTGCTTTTATATTATATAAGTTTATATATATAGGCTTGTACATAATATAAAGAAACAAAGCATATTGCCAAAATCAACAGGGGCATGTCGACACCCCCTAACCCCCATGTCAAAATGTAACGGCCAGAAAGTAATTTTTGTTTTGAATTTGAAATTGACATAACTACCTTGTGTCTTTTCATTTCAAAAGACTTTCTAACCCTATAAATAACTGTTTCTTCCATAAAAATGCATACTTTCAAACTCTCCTTATTTTCTATTGAATTTCTTCATATTTTATCAAATAATTACCTCTCCTATTCATAATCTAAGTGAGAATCTTGAAGAAACTCTCAATTCCTTCAAGAACATACTTACTTTTATCCTTTGCAATCAACGTCACTTAGAATTAAGCCAAATGCAGATGATAAAGGAACAAGAAAGGCACTTCGATGCCATTCGATGGATGATTTCAGCCCTCAACAAAGAAGAACTCGAAGCAAACCCAAAAGGAACTTTGAACAAGGATAATGAAGAATGGGATGCTATAAAGTCAGACCTATCTTCGATGAAGAAGGATGGGTTGAAGTTCCAAGAAATGTTTGATTTGACTTGTATGGTTTGATTTACTTTTATTTGATTTGGTTTGATGTGGTTTGAATTGTTTGGTTTGATTTGACTTGTTTGGAATTGTTTGAATTGATTTGAACATGGTATGTAATATATGATTAATATGATGTAGTTTGATAAAAATATTGATTGATTATGTTTGAAATTTTCATCTCTCTCACATTTACCTTAATATATTTTACTGTCTCATTTATATTCTACTATACTATATTATTATCCTATATAGTGCTATAGTATTAATTTAAGGGGAGTTATGTAGTTTAGGATTAGTTTTTTATTACAAAGGGGGAGATTCATAAAATAGGTTAGATTGGCTTAGATTAAGGAAAGTTAGTAGATTGAAGGGGAGTTGTTGGAATAAGGGGGAATTAGAGTAGAATCAGAGTTTGGTGGAGTAGATTTTATAAACAAAGGTTTTCATCATCAAAAAGGGGGAGATTGTTAGCTCCTGAGATGATGGTTTTGATAACAACAACCTTTGGACTTGATATAAAATATAAATACTAATATTTTTGTCAAGATATATATGTATATGCAGGATATATATGCAGGTACTGAAGAATGAAGACTGTACGGTATAAAGATTCAAGACTAAGTATAGAGATTCAAGACTGACGAATTCGAGATTGAAGAAACCAAGACTGAAGACTCATGAGTATCAAGAGTTCAAGATATCAAGAGTTCAAGGTTCCAGGAGTTCAAGATATCAAGATAAGTAATAGTGCCTAGATATATGTTAAAACTTCATATAACACTAAAATCTTTATTCGGTTTTTAATTGTGGAATGGAATCCACCTTCTCGCTTTAATAGTGGGATGGAACTCATGACCTTCTCTCGTGGAATGGAATCCACAAAATTTTCAAAATGATTTATTTTAAATATTTTTCCAAAAACTTTTTAAAGTCATCTCTCTCAGTATAAATATTTTACACTTAAACTATTTTATTATCTTTTATATTTTGATTTCAAAATCATCTCTTGTTTTTAAACTATCTCCTGGTTTTAATATTATAGCCTTTAAATCTCAAAAATATATTCTATACTTAATTTTTAATATTACTTTTATATTATAGATTATATATTTTTTAAGATTACTTTTTAATCTCTTTTATAAGTTTAAATTATATTCAAAATGGTTTATAAACTTCAGAAATTTTTTTGACAAGTTTTAGAAAGAAAATCTCTTTTAAAAACAAAAATCAAATTTCAAAATTAACTAGGGCATGTCGACATACCCCATCCCCCTATGTCAACATGGTAGCCGTAGAAATTCAAATTTCAAATTTTCAAATGAAGTGTCTAGTCGTCATAACCTTTCACGAATGGACATGACTGTTGTTCTTCTATAAATACCAGTTGTTTTCAACGAATTTTAAGTTAGTTTTTGTTTATTTCTTCACTCCTTCTCCACTCAAGTATTCTCTTATATTTTATCAAAACTCTACCGAAATCCTAAGTGAATCAAACTTGATCATCTCTAGTTTGATTCTCTGCCACTCTCTCTCAAAGATCTCAGTGATATTCAGAGTTATAGGATCATTTGTAATCAAAGATCGAAAGATCGAAGTGTATCGAGTCTCTTTATCTATCAAAGTGATGTTGGAAACATTGTGATTGTAGCCTGTAAATCAATTAGGCGTGATTGTAGCTCGTAAATCAATTAGGTGATCTTGTAGCCTGGTGAAATCAAGAGTGTTTTCCCTGGACTCGGAGACAGGAGGGTGTATCTCGTGGCCTTGAAATCGAGGTTGTAATATTGACATTATATTTGAATACAAATCTGCACAAGAAATTGTATGGGACTAGATGTAGGGTAACTCCAAACCAATATAAAATTCCGGTGTGTTCTTTCCGTTTACTACTTTTATTTACTATTTGCATCTGTGTCTGATTCTGTGATTGTCTCTATGTTCGTGAATTGCATCTGTCTATCTTTAATTTCAAAAGATTTCAAAACTTCCATAAAATCCATTAAACACTATTCACCCTCCCCCCTTTAGTGTTAATCCAGCCTTAAGATCCGTAATATGCATTTCCAACAACATGGAGATATCACTACCTCAAACCTCAAACCACCTCCTAAATTTTCCATCTGAGAAATCCAAACTCTGCTTTTACCAAGTTGCATACTTGAGTAAATAGTTTTGTTGAGAATGTTTTAACTTGAATATAGTGTTTATTTAAATTCTTTTTTTGACATTATTACTGTTATGATGAGAGAAACATTGAAAAGTATATTTCTCTAATCTTTAAAGAGGAGGAAGAAGAATGAATAAGAGAGTTGCAATTCTTAAAACATAAAGAAAATTTTCTATTTTATTTACATTTTCCCCCTAACTCCTCTTTGTTGGATCATTTTCTTCAAGCATCAGGATATAATGGATAAATTTTTATATATTTTTTATTCATTATACTCTAATTTTTTTATGTGTTATCATTAATTACATAATATACATTAGATTATATTGAGTGCCTGATTTGATAATAAGTATTATTCAAAATAATCATTTTCAATTATTTTAACTAAATAATATATGATGCACAAAGTGAACATCATATGTCCAATACTGTAATATAATAACGTCTAGAGAATATACATACATATACTATAATGTCGTAATGTCTAGAGAATATATATACATATATAAATCGTCAAAATGTATATAATTTTTAGCCTATTTATGCAAATTATATATGTATAATTTATTAATATATTTTCTTAATTCTAAATTTCATAATAATTAATGTTATCATATAGATATTCTAAAAATATTATAAAGAACAATAAATTTACTCTTTTTACTCGGACGAAAAAAATAATTTTTTTAGCTTATTTTCTTAATTAACGGTTAACTTAATTATATTTATCTAGTACAAAAATTCTAATAATTTTTAGGCATGTAGTAAATATTATATAATTTTTTACTCCTATATAAATTTCTTGATTCAAAAAGTAATTTTCCACATTATTAATAATTTTAAAATAATTTCAATATGTAAGACTAGTTCAATTTTTTAAACAATTTAGTATATTTAAATTAAATTCAAATAAAAATATATTTATATTCGTAGTTCTAGTGCAAAAATAGTTTCTTGATTTATTTATGATTTATTTTTCACAATCTTGGAATTGATTCAAACTTGAGAATTTGGACTGTAATATGCTAAAGGAATAATTCAAGAAGCTCAAGTAATGCAAAGAGTAAAGAATGGAGAAAATTCACTAAGTATGGGTCAACTATAATAGGTTGGTACTAATCGACATTAGTTGATATTGAATGATTTGCTTATTGACATTTGCACTACTTACTCGTGTGTGATTCGATGCTTGGTATTGAAGGAATGCAAAAGCTATGATGTGACATCTACTTGTACTTAACGATATCATTCGACATCAAATGATCTGGTTTCCATGATTTGAGTACCTAAAAGCTAAGCGACTTTGACTATGTGAAGAAGCAAGGAAAAGAAGGACAAAACATCGATTGATACTGACTGATATCGATCAGTGCAAAATGATGGTAATGATCAGAAAGCATTCAATTTGATCTGTTCTTTTGGTTTAAACTTTTCAAATTTGTTCTGTCGAATATGGTAGAGGAATTTTCCTAAAAATAGAGGACTTTCTTCAACTAGAATGGGACTTTTTCCTTCTTTTACTCAAGATTTGGAACCAATTTTAGTTTTAACTCTTTTTTTTAGGATACATTGAAATAGAGCATTCTAGAAAGTGGTAACCAATAAAAAAACAAGTGGACGTAGGTTGGTGATTTTGCCAAACCATTATAAAATATTGTATCGCTCTTATATTTTCCTTTTTTAATTTCTTACATTTTTTATATTTTTATTATTTTTCTATCAGTTTGCATTATTAGCCTATAATAATGCTAACATTTTTGATGCTTTCATCGAGAGCAATTCAGATTTGGTTTGTTGAAGATGAAGAAACCAACCATAAGAGAAGCTATAACCGCGAAAGTCTACCAGAGCATAGGGGAAGCCAGGAGGTGTCCTCTTGTTCAAATCCACCTTCAATCTTTGTGACTAGATATGAGATGGAGGGAATGATGAGGAATATGCAAACGATTTTATTGGCCTAACAAAAGGAAATGTTGAATGGCTTTTTCCAACATATGGAGCAACAAAGAGTAGCTGAAGCTTCCAGAACTAAATGCAGATGTGGTCAAAAAAGAGGAATTGCAGAATAGAATTACGAAGGCATAATATCGGACAAATTCAACTTAGCTTCCACAATCAATTGGTATCGACTAATCTAAACTATTTGGTATCAGTCCATTTGGCCACTTAGTTGGAGTTGGTCTACGTTTGAGCCAAGGATAGTGCAAAAAGAAAACGAAATTGAGCCTTGGAACCAAGATCATAATAAAAACTTACACCCGCATCTATAACAAGTAGAAGGTCCTCATAGGAACGTGGGATATGAGGAAGCCTTGGGTCAAAGGCATGTTAAGCCTCAAAGATATAAACTGAATCAAGAAGATCATATAGCTGAGATGGAACAATAGGTGCTTCAAGGTGGTGCACCAGATCAAAATTTAGAGGATGTGAATTGAAACCCTTTTAGATAAACATTTCATATGCTAGGAATCCACCTAATTTTAAGCCATTTATGTTAGAACAGTACAATGAAAGAAATGATCCTACAATTCATTTGATGAGATGCATCCAACACAAGGAGTGTTGGGAGCAACGAAGGAATTGATGGGATGTTTCTTTCCGTTGTATCCAACTAATTTGTCTGCCATATGGTTTTTCTAACTCGTTAATGGATCCATTAACACATGGACAGAATTGTTGAGAGACTCATGAGCCAGTTTAGGGTTTATATTCTTCGTCCAAGGAATACGATGACACTTTCAAACGTGAAGCAGTGGGAGAAGGAATCTTTGTGCAGTTATTTCACCAGATTTAATGCAGTAGACGCTATAATTTAGAAACTAGGTTCATCAATAATCCTTATGGTAGTGGTTACAAGAGTCACTAGTATGATTGAGTTTAAGAAGGCATTGGAAAGGGATTTTCTAGTGGACCTAGCAAATTTATCTTATTAAGTAGAAAGATATTTGTGTCAAGAAGATGTAGAAGTTGAGAATATCAAAGTTAATGCTGTAAGGATAGAGGACCATCTAAGGCAGGACCCATAAATGATAAAGGAAAAAGGAAGGCTGATGATACGTAACTCCAAACCGTTCAAATTAGGAACCGAAGTTTGCCTCTTGCACTTACGCTATAAAAATCTCGGAGAGGATTATTTAGATACTAGGGGGTAAGAGAGAGCACACGGAATAGGAGAAAAAGTATGTCTATTCCATAAGCTGGATGGGCATGAGATGAATGAGTGTGGATACTTGAAAGATTTGATAGAGGAGCATGTTTGGAGCAACTTGTAGTATGTAAGAATACTAGTAACCATAGTACAAACCTATTGGTGCTGCAGGTGAAATGACCCACTATGGCTTACGATCTCGACCGCAACCGAGGGTATGGGTAGAATAAGGTCATCCCTTGATCATGACATATTGGAATTAGGTTTATTTTTTATGTTATTTTACCTTTTTTGAATAAACTATAAAGGTATATTGTTAGCTAATGACACATGCATAAGACCACAACCGATCCCATAGGCATACTCTTAGTCAATGACCGACGGCAATCTTTGACTGAACTATTTGTTTAAATTTATGTTTGACGCACTTTGATTTAGATTCCATGAACAATCTACCGATTGATATTTATTCATGAACTTGTTTGAACATGATATTAGATTTCAGCATTACTACAGGATATTGATAGAACTTGGTTATCCTTTATAGTTGATACGTAGACTGACTAATTATGGTTCACTTGATCGAACAGATGGAGTCTTGAATCATGATAAAAAATCATAAAATATAGGTCCCCTCACTAGAGAGTAAGTAGATGGGATTGTATACGATAGCATGTCCCATCATCGAAGAGTGAGTGGATGGACTCACCTTAAACCCTCGCCAGAGAGTGAGAGGATGAGCTAAGTACGGATTTGTAATTATCGAATCCGGGGAGATTAAAACTGCTTCAAAGTATGAACACTTTTTATTAGGAATTACTTGATTATGACCAATAAATAATTAACAGATATTACTGCTTAATCCGATTGGACTTACTTCTAAAGAAATGCTAGGGATACTAGATGATATATAAGTAATGCTCCAATTAGTGGCAATATATCAACTTGATGCCTTAATACTTCATATATTTTTACTTCCTAATGAAACTTTGATCTGGTCCGACTTATTTATAATGGAATGTTAGGAGATGACGACTGACTTTTAAGCACTACTTCAACTAGAATTGTAGGATAACATATTATACGATTTATCTACGATGTATGAATCCCAAGAGAATGCAGGATGATGATGATTCATGATTGACATGTAGGAAACGATACAAATCCTTGACCTTGATGGGTCCAGAATGATCTTTGATTTGTAGGTGACACCATGATTGATCTGGTGGATAACCTGAAGACATTTTAGACAATTTTCCAGCATCAAAACATGTTCTTGATCAATGCACTCTTTGTGTTTACTAAAGCATGTTTTGAGGGGAGGGGCAAGTGTTATCAGAAAATTTTCCTTAGTCTTGTAATTAACTCATACCAGATATATGGAGTACAAAATGTTAAGGAATTGATTAGGAAGCTCGAAAGATGCTTGGATTAAAGAATGGAGAAAATTCATTGGGTATAAATTAACTATGATCGGTCAGTATCGATCGATATCGATCGGCACTAAACAATTTGCATATATATTTGGACTACTTGCTCATTTGTGATTCAATGCTTGGTGTTGAAGGAATGCAAAATCTACAATGTGACATCAGTCAATGCTGAAGGATTTCATTCGGCATCGAACGTCCTAGTTTCCATGATTTGAGTACCCAAATCCTAAAGGAATTTAGCTACGCAAAGAAGAACTGTGAAGGAAGATAGGGTATTAGTCACTACCAACTAATATCATCAGTGCCGAATGATAGTGATAACTGAAAAATATTTGATTTAACCTTTTTTGCAGATGAAACTTCAATTTTGGATGTTTTCTTATTCAAATTCATTCTGCCGAATATGGAGGAGGAATTTAACTATAAATTAAGGACATTCATCAACTAGAAAGGAACATTTTTATTTTTGTTCTCAAGACTTGGTAGCCAATCTGAGATCTAACCCTTGTATTTCGGGATTCCATTACAAATAGAGTACCTTAGAAAGAATCAATCGATAAAAATAACTAAGTGAATGTAGACCCAATATTTTGCCGAACAACTATAAAAATACCATGTCCCTCTTCTCCTTTTTCCTTTTGATTTCATTCATTTTAATTTATTTATTTATTTGTCATCAGTTTGTGGTGTTAGCCCCGAAATAAGGCTAACTTTTGTATCAATTCCCATTCAACGGTTTAAGTGCTTAAAAAAGGGATTCCTGTACTTGAACTTGGTCCAATCCTCAGTCAAACCGAGGATGCAATCCCCATGAATCATCATTATGATGTAATTGGCCCATCCTCTAAGCTTAAACCTAGATATCTGTATAATAATGATTTCAATGACACTAAGATCGATGAGGAGTTAAGTGGGATAGGTGTTTGACGATGGATATTCTATCGATTAGAAAACCGTCGAAAAATATAATCGTTATTAAAACCGCAAGCGCATGGCGGACAACCATCGTACGTACAAGAGTATGGGTCAATCTGTAGGGAAAGAATTAAATTCTAATATTACTCAATCAAATTAGCACAAGATTTTGAAATTGTGTTAAACTAAGAAAATTGTAGAAAACGAACTAGATCAAAGGTGAACAAAACTATGATATTAAGGAGCAATTTAGAGGCAAATCCACTTCCAATCATTCATATAAATCAACACAATATTCATCTATAACCTCTCTTTAATATTTTAATTAGAATTGATTGATGTATTTATCATAAGTATGGTTTATTTATGCTATTAACTAGCTCAACTCAAACCAACAAACTATAACAGACCATTCAAACCCTCTTATCAACTCTCATGGAAATGACATGAAATTGAAAATAAAATCTATTTTAAGCATGATCTATTTACTATGAACTAGTAACATAGATCATTAAATTTTGATTCTAGCTTGACTTTCATCATCAAAATAACTTAGGCAAATGATCAAATAGTTTACGTTTATATTTGACTAGGCATAGCCTGTTTGAGATGTCAACATAGACTATCAAATTTACTAAAAAAAGAAACATAAAACACCATAATTCAAAATTTCCATTAAGCACAAAAGAGAGATCATAATTGAAATAATTATGTTAATTTTATATGCTTCATGAGAGCTTCATTACCCCTAAATTGAATGGGTTTAGCTTCTTATTTTTGAATACATGTTACCATAAAATGATTTCAACGTAAAAAAAGAAGAAAAATGAGAGCTAATTAAAATAAAAGAGAGCTAAATACTTGCATGAAATAAAAGTAAACTAATTACAAGAATTAAATATATGCTACTAACATGAAATAAGAGGAGCATAAAGTAAATAAGAGAGCATAAAATAAAATCGCAATAAAAGAAAGTATGAAATAGAAATGCATGAAAGTAAAGTGTAAGGCTAAAAAGCCGTTAAAGAGACATTTTATTTATCATTGATTTCGGGCTATAATGTTGCATAAAAGAGAAGAAGATGGTTACATGAAACATAAGGGGTATTTATACATGCTTAAAACCCTAATTCAGTTTTAGGGGATTACCGAAATTGCCCTTGAGATAGTCTAACCTTCAAGTAATCATTAGAGAATTAATTAATCCCCACTAACATACCTTTAAATCTCCATTAGCATGTGCGTGTGATTTTAATTATGGACCATTAGTTAGTGGGCATGTGGGCTCCTCCATGTTGCATGAATTCTTTTATTTTGTACATTCTCTTGGCCTTGAACATTTGTGCATGCATATATCCATGAAGCTCCATCCAATTTGCATTCAATTTCCTACAAATAAAAATAAAAATGTGCAAATAAATTTTCGCAAAATTAATTCATACACAAAATTACATTTTTGCCCCCCCAATGAAGATGAATAAATGATTATTTGAAAACAATTTAAATTTTGGTTTAAATATGTAAAATACCCTAATATGCCCGTTTATTTTAATAAAAGAAGATTAAATATTAGAGTAAACATATACACTTTTATATGCACATCAAATACCCCCACACTTATCTTTTTATTCATCCTTGAATAAACTAAAACTACGATAAATCCATTTTCGTAGGAAACACAATTGCATTGAGCATATGTAACAAGCCGTTAAACCTCTAGTTGTCCGTATTAGGATGAGTGTTGTCTCGGGAGGGTTTTCAGCAGATACTACCCACAAAATTCAAATGCGTTATGCAAATTCTAATGCGACCGCATGATGCAAGTTTTTCGAAAATATTTAAAAGTGAAGAATTTACTTTTGAATTGACAAAAGTAAGTTAAATATAAGTTTGGTTATTATCAAGAAATTTTTGTCTTTTTACTCATCAAAACTTCCAACAAAAATTAAGTTATCATCATAATTAGACTCTAGTTTAGCTAGTTATTTCGGTTGATAACATAGTGCAACTATGAAATGAATACTTTAGTTGATTATCAACGTTTTGCAAAGAGGCATTTTTATTTCATATGAATAACAAGTCAAATCAAATAAGTGAAGATAGTGCTTGAGTTTTTAATTGCTTGCTCATTCTATTTTGAAAAATATTAACATTATTATTTACGCACCTAACTCGGATAAACTGAGGCTAGATATACCGATCATGCGTTGCCTTTCGGACTTACGTTAGAAGAGTACAGAGCGTGGCTAGTGTACACATTTACGTGTGAACACATGACTCTAGGTGTTTATTATTATTATTTTAGTTTTATTTACACACACCTAACTCGGATAAACTGAGGCCAGATATACCGATCATGCACTGCCTTTTGGACTTATGTGACAAGGGTACGAAGCATGACCAGTGTACACACTTACATGTGAACACATGAATTTAGGCATTTCTTATTTTAATATTACTTTTTTCTTTCCTTTTTTTTGAAAAGAGAGAATTATGCAAATTCATCTTAGCACCACTTAAGTTAAAAGATCAAATATGTTATCGCCTTTACTTTAAACCAACCACTCTTTTAAACAAAGATTACAATTATGATATACTTCATAATTATCACCCATGAACCTTCCTATATAATAGTTAAACCATAGTTGATTGTAGTCAAACTTTTATTTTTATTTTTGTTGAGACAAGTAGATTTTAAAAAAATTCAATTTAATCACCAAAAATGTGTACTTATCCTATCGTGTCTCTTCAAAAGCAAATCAATATGCTAAAAAGGAAAATTTTGTTTTGGGAATCATTTTTATTTTTTTATTTTAGAAAGGAAATGCAAAAAATAAACCATGAAAAATAAAAATAAACATGAGACTCCCCACCACACTTGATTTTGACTGTGTCCCCATAGTCAGTACATGATATAATGAGTGTAACCGAGAAAAATATGTACATATTTACAAGAGAGGGTTAAAATTTCTTATTAGACGTAGTATGGCTCTTTAAGAGTCATGAGCTCCTCCTTAATCACTTGCCAACTCCAAGTAAGGTTTTAAACGATGAGCACTGGCTTAAAAAATCGATCGATCCCCAGGGGTTTTTTATTTCTATGGCACCATAAGTAAAAACAATACGTATGACGTATGGTCCTCTCCACCTTGATTTTAATTTCTCTGAGAACACATAAAGTCGAGAGTCATACAAAAGAACTTTTTGATTTGGTGAATTTTTTTTCCTTAGGATTGACTTGTCATGAAAAACTTTTGTTCTTTCCTTGTAAATTTTCTCATTTTCATACACGTCGTTCCTAATCTCCTGTAATTCATTGAGTTGCAATTTCCTATTTCCGCCAGCTTTTTCAAGATCAAAGTTTATGTTCTTAATCGCCCACAATGCTTTATGTTCAAGTTCAACAGATAAATGGCACACTTTACCATATACAAGCCTAAAAGGAGACATCCTATGATTGATTTTATACATAGTTCTGTAAGCCCAAAGCATATCTGTTAATTTTTTTGACCAATCCTTTTGATATTTGTTCACAGTTTTGTCTAAAATTTTCTTGATTTGGTGATTTGAAACTTCAACTTGGCCACAAGATTGAGGATGACAAGGAGTGGATAACTTATGGGTTATCGAGTATTTCTTAATTAAAGTTTCAAATGAACGATTACAGAAATGGGTTCCATTGTCGTTTATTATTATGCGAGGTGTTCCAAACCTTAAAAAGATGTTTTCTTTTATGAATTTCATAATAACTTTGTAGTCATTTTATTTACAAGGAATGACTTCAACCCATTTAGAGACATAATCAACAACAAGAAGAATGTATATATTTTCGAAAAAGTTGAGAAATGGTCCCATAAGGTCAATACCCCAAACGTCAAAGATTTCGATAGTAAGAATGGGGTTTGAAGCAACCATGTTTCATCAAGAGAATTTTCCTAACAATTGGCAGTGATCATAAGTTTTACAAAACTCAAATGCATCTTTGAAAAGTGTAGGTCGGTAAGAACCACATTGAAGCACCTTTTCCATTGTTTTCTTTAGACCGAAATGACCACCACAAGCTTGGTCATGGGAAAATGAAAGAACACTCTTGATTTCGCAATCTGGGATGCAACGTCAAATGATTTGGTCAGAACAGTACTTAAACAAGCATGGATCATCATAATAGAAGTACTTGACTTGGGAAATAAATTTATATTTATCTTGTTTCGACCAAAATGAAGGAGTTTCCTTAGTGACTAAATAGTTCACTGTATCGACATACCATGGATCGATGGAAACGGAAAGGAGTTGTTCATTACAAAAGTTCTCGTTCATTGGTAAAGAAGGTGGTGCGTTTGGAAGATGTGACAGATGATCAGTAATGAAATTGTCGGATTTGTTTTTGTCTTTGATTGTAAGGTCAATTTCTTGGAGTAATAGCATGCAACGGATCAAACGAGACTTAGCATCCTTTTTAGTGAAAAGGTACCTAAGAGCAGAGTGATCAGTGTAAACTGTAACATGTGAGGCAATCAAATAAGGTCAGAACTTTTCGAGCGTAAAAACTACCGCTAGAATTTCATTTCGATGGTTGTGTAATTGAGTTGAGCATCGTTTAGAGTCATACTAGCTTTGTAGACGGCGTGAAGAATTTGGTGATGCGTTGTCCTAAGACAGCACTAATCGCAAAGTTAGAAGCGCCACACATTATTTTGAAAGGAAGATCCCAATTGGATGAGTAAATGATGGGAATAGAAATGAGTTCATTTCTGAGACATTCGAAAGCAGAAACACAGTCAGGATTAAAGTCAAATGGAATGTCTTTTCCAAAAAGAGTCGTCGGAGGTCGAGCAATTTTACTAAAGTCCTTTACAAAGCGTCGATAAAAACCAGCATGCCTAAGAAATTAACAAATATCCTTGACAGATTTGGGAATGGGTAGATTTGCAATTACGTCAACTTTCACTTTATCTACCTTTATGCCTTTGTTTGAAATGACATGCCCAAGAACAATGCCATGTTTGACCATGAAATGACATTTTTCCCAGTCTAACGTTAAGTGTTTGTCCTTGCATCGATTTAGAACCATCTCGAGATGGTGTAAGCACTCGGAAAAGAATTTCCAAAGATGGAAAAATCGTCCATAAACACCTCCAAAAAGCTTTCGACCATGTCAGAAAAGATGCTGACCATACATCTTTGAAAAGTAGCAGGACCATTGCAAAGGCTAAATGGCATACGTCGATATGCAAAGGTGCCAAAGGGACATGTGAAAGTTGTTTTCTCTTGATCTTCGGGAGCGGTCGAAATTTGGTTATAACCGGAATAACCATCAAGAAAGAAATAGTATTCATCACCGTCTAATCGTTCAAGCATTTGGTCAATGATAGGAAAAGGAAAGTGATATTTATTTATTGCAGCATTTAATTTTCGATAATCGATGCAAACACATCAACCCGTTTGAGTACGAGTTGGAATCAGTTCGTTAGTGTCTTTTTTAATAACGTTAAGTCCGGACTTTTTAGGCACGACATGAATTGGGCAAACCCATGAAATATCAAAAATGGGGTATATGATTCCGTTATCGAGGAGTTTAAGAATTTCGTCTCGAACTGCAACCTTCATTTTTGGGTTAAGCCTTTGTTGTACGTCATGAATAGGCTTGGCTTCGTCAAATAAGTGTGTACGATGTTGAACAAGAGCGGGACTAATTCCTTTCATATCAGTAATCGACCATCCACTTGCCTCTTTGCTTTTCGACGGAATTGAAAGAAGGGAAGTTTCTTGATCAAAAGAAATATTTGAAGAGATTATGAAAGGAAATGTTTCGTTGTCACCTAAGTATGCATACTTAAGGTGATTAAGAAGAGGTTTAACCTAGGAGGTTGCTCAATAAAAGAATTTGGTTGAAGTTCCGACTCAACAGTGAGGGGTTCAAACTGAAGCGCATTTTCAACCTCATTAAGCTCATCTTGAAACAGTTGTTCGTATTAAGTCTCACATTCGTTTCAAAGGTTCACTGTTTCGTTGTCAAAATTTTCTCTAATGGAGCTAACTTCCAACGTTTGGTCAAGTGGTTCATTCGACCGATTTTCGAGATTGAAGATGTTAAGATCTAAAGTCATATTTCTAAAAGAAATTTTTATCGAACCATTTTGACAATTAATTAGGGCATTTGAAGTGGCTAAGAAAGGTTGTCCTAAATCAATGGAATTTGACTCATCAGATTGTTCATAGGTTGTGTTTCAAGGACGATGAAATAGACGGGGAATATGAATCGACCAATTTTGATGATTACGTCCTCGATTTCTGCGATGGTTTTCTTTATCGAACGATTGACAAATTGAAGAGCTACATTCATCAGTTTTAGTTCACCCAAGCCAAGTTGTTGGTAAACCGAATTAGGAATCAAATAGACACTCGCACCCAAGTTTAGCAAGCACTTATTAATCATTTTGTCTCCTATCATGCATGAGATTGTCGGACATCTAGGATCTTTGTATTTTACGGGAATTGACTGAGACAAGACTTCGCTAAGACCGACAGCTAAGAAAACTTTCTTGGGTACATGAGTATGCCGTTTTTGAGTACAAAATTCTTCCAAGAATTTAGCGTAAGTTGGAACTTGTTGAACAATATCAAGAAAAGGGATGTTCACTTTGACTTGTTTAAAATTTCCAACATCTTTTCCATTTGATAGAATGTTATTTAGTTTGGAGTCGATGTGGAAATGGAATTCAATACTTAGTAGGTCAGTTTACTTGAGTAGAAGAAGAATTTTGATTGGGATTTGATTCGATATTTGGCTCGATGTTTTGTTCAAAATCGCTTGTCCTTTTTGAAGTGTCAAGAGAAGCTTTCGGTAAATCATTTAGATTGACCACTTGGTTATCGATTTGTTTACCGAAATGCAAAGTCGTGATGGCTTTCATTTGGTTCACATTGCTATCTTGTGGACATGAGCTTGATTCGAGTTTGTGTTTTGATTTCTAGGGTTCGGAACTGGCTAACTTGGGAACGTGCCTCATTCACATTCACTCACAGATGTGGTTAATTGACACATTTGCATTTCAAGTTTAGCAATTGATTGACTTGTATTCTACATATAAGAGGTTAACAAATTTTGCAAATTGCTACTTGATTGGAAGTTTTGAGTAACCGCTTTAGCCAAACTTTCAGGACTTTTCTCAAGTGAGGTCAATCGTTTATTGTCTTGTGGAGCGAAAGATTGCTGCAATTGATTTTGAGACAGAGGCGCAAAATTATTTTGAAAATGGTTAGGATGAAAGGGAGGATTCGAAGCATTGTTTGAAAATGCTTGAAAATTGGGATAAACCAAATTCGTGTTAGAATTATTTTGGTTCCATGCAAGGTTAGGACGATTTCTCCAACCGGGATTGTACATTGGAGAAAATGGGTCATTCTTAACCTTATTAAAAGCATTGAGTTGTTCTATCGAATGAGGGCACTCATTGGCGATGTGATTCGGATCATTGCATTTATAACACAATTGTTGGGAAGCTTGGTTCATTTATTTGGATGAGAAAACGTTGTCGAATTTATTGATCATCGCATCAATTTTCGCTTCCAAGGCCAACAATGATCCTATCGAGTGTGTGCTAGATCATGAGTAAATAGATTTTTCGTTAGAATGATCCCATTGAGATAATAATTCGGCCAAGTTTTCAAGGAATTGCCAAGCACCGTCGCGATGTTGGGCGAGAAAATTGCCTTGGCACATCGATTCAAGCATGGTTTGTGAACTATTTTCAAGTCCATCATATAATATTTGGCAAAGAGTCCATTTTTCAAAATTATGGTGTGGACATTTTATCAAAAGCTCTTTAAATACTTCAAAGTATTTTGCAAAAGCTTCACACCGGAATTGATGAAAATTGATAATTTTGTTTTGGATTTTGGTTGTTTTTCCCATGGGGTAGAATCTTTTTAAGAAAACTTTAATGAATTTGTCCTAAGTTTTGATCGAGTTCGATGGTAAGCAGTACAACCATTTTTCAGCATAATCGTTGAGGGCGAATGGAGTTAACCGAAGTTTGATAGCATTATCACATAATTGTTTGAGTTTAATGGTTGCACATAATTATTTGAATTTTGTTAAGAAGATGTTTGTGTCATCGTCTTCAAAATGGCCAAATTTTGGAAGTGTGGCAATGTGATTTGAATGAATTTAAAAGTATTACCCATTGGGGTGGGTAATGTGATACAAGAAGAAATAGAAACCCTATCAGAAAAGATTCTATCCATGAGAGTTCTAGGGGCGTTTTCATTAGCCATCGTTGGAGGATTGTCGTTCGAGTTAAGCGACTCATTATTGTGTCACGAGTCTAGGTACTCATGTACAATGAAATGATCAAGGAGAGAAATATGTGAAAATCAGGGCAAAGAGAATGAAACAAGATTTAGAGAATTAAATGAAGTGAAAAAATTCTTTTGCTTTGTTTTTCTATTTTTGTATTTTTTTTAGTTTTTGTATTTTTTTAAAAAGATTTGTTTTGTGTTTTATTTTTCTTTTGGATTTTTTTAAAAAAAACTAAATTAAGTAGAATGCTTGTTTTTTTTTGAATTTTTGATTTTGTTTGATTTTTTTCAAAGGAAAAGGTTTGAATTTTTTTAAAAATAAAAACTAAGTTAAAGATGTTTTTTTACTTTTGGATTTTGTCTTTTATATAGATATATATATATATATATGCATGAACTAATTCAACAAAATTTATTTCAAAAAACTAATGCAACTAAGTAAGAAAAAGGAATTATATACAAATTTTCTATCCTTAGTAGCTCCGAACCCAAAATTGTATAATGTATCAACCCGAAATTTGACCACTTTAAAATATACTATTTAAAGTGATTTTATATACAAAATGTATAACATTTTATGATTTAAATAATATTAGATAGGATTTGCAAAGAGAAATATACACAAAAATAAGAATAATTACTTATATCGACAAAAGTGACAAAATCCTGATTTCAGAAAAGTAAGTTTCAATGGTTGATTAAATTATTTTAATTAATTTACGAGTGTTTATATTTTTAAATAAAATTATAAAAAATTGTTTTTAAATTTAGTTTACATAAATAAACAGTTTAACTAAAACATCAAAATGTGACCGTAAAACATTTTGGCGAAAATCAACGTTTTGTCGAATAAAAGTTGCCGCAGCATTGTTGCACCTTTATGTATATATACATGTATGCATTTTTAAATATGTTAAGTATTAACAATTAACTCATCAAGTTTACTTTAGCTAATTAAGGTTAGAAATTTCTAGAAAATCATTAAGAAAAGGTAAACATAAAAGGAAAAAATCATGTCAAATCAAATCAAATAAAATCTTTACTTTATTTTCCTTGCATTAAGTGATTAAGACACAAAGTAGTGATGTGACAAAGTATTGATAAGTGTTGAAAAAGTAAGATAAAGTAAGGATATTTTGGTAATTTTGTAAAGGGTTAATTTTGTAATTCACCACTCCTTACTTTTTCTATAAATACTCATCCATTCATCTCATTTTCTTCACACTTCTCATTTTCTTCTTCTTCATTTTTGAGATTTTTTTGCACAATAATGGCTTCTCTTCTTTAAGAGAGGTGGGAGGGTTAAAAATAGTGGAGTGCTTAAGCACCAATCCACTAATTACTCTCTAACCTCTTCTTAATTCACTTCTTCTTCTTCTCTTCTTTAAATTGCCTTAGGCATGAGTATTGGTGATGTAGCGCACCATGATAAGCGGGCGGAACAGACTCGACATAGCGAGATGCTGCCTTGAACTGCTGTGCCGATTTCTTAAGCGTTTGTGTTGTATTTGTTGTGCCACTTTTCTTAAGTCGTGTGTGTGTACTATGTTTTCCTATAAATAAAGGGGTGTGATGTACATTGTAGGGGGATTTTTTTTGAAAATAAATTTGTGTGTGAGCTTTGGCCACCATTGCTGTAAGTTGAGTGTGATCTCCTTCTTCTTTCCATCTTCGGGTTATTCGTGGGCAAATCAACGAATTTGAAGCCAATTCTCGGTATCACTTACGAGTGATTAACGATCGAATTGTAGATCTTTCAACGTGGCATCTTGCGAGTTCAACGGGTTAGAGATACCTAGATTCCGGCATCATCACGATCAACGGAATTGGGCATTTATCATTCTATCGGTTTATTTGACATGAAATCATCATTTCGTGAGGAAGATCCTAGAGAGGTTGCGACAGTTTGATATCAAGAACTGTTCGATCCTTAGTTATGCAGCGTCAATTGGTATCAGAGCCAAATCAGAGATGGAAACGAGATTGTTTTAAGGATCATGCCTCCGAGACGTGCTAATCGCTATCAAAATGTTGAAGATTTGTATAGAAGACAAGAAGCTGAGCAGATGGAGCAGCGTATCAATGAAAAGTTCAATGAGGGTATTGAAAAATTGGAGAAATTGATGATCGACATGAATCAAAATCAAAGTAGAACATCACCAGTTTCGAACCAGGGTGGAAACAGGGTTTCACCATCAGTTTTGGAAGAAAGGAGGATGACACCCCAGTCGTAACGAGATAGGAGAGAATCATCAGTTTCAATGATGCGAGACCACCATGGGTACCAAAATGAAGAGGGAAGAACTCAACGTGGTTCCGAAAATGAACCATATCTTGATGCTGAAAGACAGGGTAGAAGGGACAAGCGTGGTCGTAGGGATGTAGATGGTCGGGATCGATATCGAAATACATCTGATTTTGAGGAAGATGGTGATGGAGGTAGTATTCATTATCAAAATCAAGGCCAAGTACGAAATCAATATCGGGATTCGGAAAATGATCGTAAATGGGAGTCAGGTATGAGGATGGAAATTCCAGAATTCCAAGGTGGTATGCAAGCAGAAGAATTTCTTAATTGGTTGTCGAATGTTGAAGAAATTTTGGAATTCAAGGATGTGCCTGAGAATCGCAGAGTCAAATTAGTTGCTACAAGACTAAGGGGAAGAGCTATGGCTTGGTGGCAATAAACTAAACTAACTCGGGAGAGAATGGGAAAATCAAAAGTTGCCACTTAGGTGAAGATGAGAAAGATGATGAAAGCGACTTTCTTGCCGTACAATTATCAATCTCTTATGTATCAACGTTTGCAGAATTTGAGACAAGGGACGAAGACAGTGAATGACTATGCAGATGAATTCTATCAATTGATTGCAAGGAATGATATTATGGAAACCGAAGAACAGCTAACGGCTAGATATGTTGGAGGGTTACGAATGAAAATTCAAGACATGGTTAATATGTTTAATCCAATGTCTGTTGCTGAAGCACATCAGAAAGCTCTAGCTTGGGAGAAACAAGGGAGACGGGGAAGTGGTGTGTTTACGAGTTCCAACAACCAGAATAAGGGTGCTAGTAGCAGTGCTAATGTTTCCAAGGCAGTCAATAAACCAATTGTCAATGAAGCCGCTAAAGCAAAGGTCAATAACAGTATCAAGTGTTATAATTGTCAAGAGTTTGGCCATAAAAGTAATGAATGTGCAAAGCCAAAGAAAAGAGCATTAGTTGCAGAGGAATGTGAGTATGAGGATGTGGAAGCTGAAATTGATTGTTCTCAACAATCGAAGTTTGACGAAGATGTAGAAGTTATGTCAGGAGACGAAGGGTGTAACTTGATGATGAGGAGGTCTTGTTTAACGCCAAAGCATGAGAATGATTCTAGTTGGCTGAGAAGCAATATCTTTCAATCTACATGTACTATCTTGGGAAAGGTTTCTCGATTTGTTATTGATGCGGGAAGCTGCGATAACATTATTTCTGAAGAAGCCGTCAAGAAGTTAGAGTTGAAGACTGAAAAACACACTAGACCTTATAAACTGGCATGGCTAAAGAAAGGTGGAGAAGTGATAGTGGGAAGAC
This sequence comes from Allium fistulosum, assembly GCA_030737815.1. Classification (NCBI taxonomy): domain Eukaryota; kingdom Viridiplantae; phylum Streptophyta; class Magnoliopsida; order Asparagales; family Amaryllidaceae; genus Allium; species Allium fistulosum. Next base: position 1,249,085,493 of record CM060904.1, on the reverse strand, counting down.
GAGCATTTGTTACATTTTCTATTAGGAAGAAGTACAAAGATGATATATGGTGTGATGTTGTCGATATGGATGTGTGTCATCTACTGTTGGGAAGACCATGGCAATATGATAGAGCTGTACAACATAATGGTCGCACCAACAGCTACAGTTTCATGTTCGAAGGTACTCAAATCACCTTAGTTCCTAAGAAGCGTGAACAAAGTGAAAGCAAGTCAGAAAAGAAAGTGGAACCAACTAGTCTATTATCTTCGAGAGAATTTGTTAAAGAAGTGGAAGATAGTGCTGAATTGTTTATGTTGATTGGGTATGAAACAAGTGAAGATCTTGAAATTCCCGTGGAGGTTAGACCGGTGTTAAATGAATTTGAAGATGTCTTTTCTGCGGAATTACCCAAGGAGTTACCGCCACTAAGGGACATACAACATCAAATTGATCTAGTGCCAGGTGCTGTTTTACCGCATATGCCGCATTATCGTATGAGTACGAAAGAGCATGAAGAGTTGAGGAAACGGGTTGAGGAGTTGCTTGAGCAAGGGCGTGTTCGAGAGAGTCTCAGTCCTTGTGTTGTACCAGCTCTGTTGGTGCCAAAGAAAGATGGTTCGTGGAGAATGTGTACAGACAGCAGGGCACTCAACAAAATAACTGTTAGATACAAAGTTCCTATGCCAAGACTTGATGATCTATTGGATCAACTCAGTGGGTCCGTAATCTTTTCTAAGATCGACCTTAAGAGTGGTTATCATCAGATTCGCATAAGACCAAGTGATGAATGGAAGACAACATTCAAGACTTGGGAAGGATTATATGAATGGCTGGTCATGCCATTTGGTCTATCTAATGCACCATGTACATTTATGAGGGTGATGAATCAAATTTTCAGACCTTACATCGGGAAGTTTATTGTAGTCTACTTTGATGATATCTTGATATATAGTGCTAACACAGAGGAGCACATTCAACACTTGCGAAAGGTGTTAACTATTCTTCGTCAAGAACAGTTCTATGCAGCGACGAAGAAATGCGTGTTCATGACGCCGAGTGTTTTATTTCTGGGTTATGTCGTGTCCAAGGAAGGGATACAAGTGGACCAGAGTAAAGTAGCCGTAATCAGGAATTGGCCACAGCCCAAAACTATAACAGAAGTCAGAAGTTTCCATGGGATAGCTTCATTTTATCAAAGATTTATACCACACTTTAGTAGTGTGATGGCTCCTGTTACTGATTGTATGAAAGGAAACCAGTTTTCATGGACGAAAGAGGCAGGATCTGCTTTTGAACAGATCAAGGAACTTTTAACCTCAGCACCGATTCTAGTGTTGCCAGATTTTCAGTTACTATTTGAGTTACATACAATTGCGTCCAAAGTTGGAATTGGAGGAGTGTTGAGTTAGAAGGGTCGTCCAATTGCCTATTTCAGTGAAAAACTTTCTGGAGCAAAGATGAGATACAGTACTTATGATGCAGAGTTTTATGCTATTGTGCAGGCCGTGAAGCATTGGAGACATTACTTGTTCCACCAAGAATTTGTTTTATATACGGATCATGAAGCATTGAAACATTTACAAGGGCAGAATTAAATTGCATCTAGGCATGCATCATGGACAGCTTATTTGCAACAATTTACATTCGTCGTAAAGCACAAGTCTGGAGTAACTAATCGCATCGCCGATGCATTGAGTCGGAGGAATAATTTACTAACAACCATGCGAGTAGAGGTGATGGGTTTTGACTTACTTCCAGATTTTCTTACTTCATATTCATATTTTTCCAAGATCCTAGACAAAGTCAAGCAGGGAAACATGGATGGATATATGCTGGTTGATGGTTTTCTATTTAAAGGAAATCAGTTGTGTATTCCAGATTGCAATCTGTGAATGAAAATCATCAAAGAATTACATGAAGAAGGACACATGGGCCGTGACCGTACTATGCAGTTGATCGCAAAGTCTTATTTTTGGCCATCAATGAGGAAGGAGGTTTAAAAGTTCGTTCAGAGGTGCCATATTGGTCAAGTTTCAAAGGGGACCGCAACAAATGCAGGTTTATATATGCCGTTGCCTATATCTACTAAACCATGGGTGGATGTTAGTATGGACTTTGTATTGGGATTGTCGAGAACGCAACGTGGCAATAATTCTATCTACGTGGTGGTTGATCGGTTTTCAAAAATGGTACATTTTATCGCATGCAAGAAGACGACAGATGTAGTTAATGTCGCACAGTTATATTTCAGAGAGATCTATCGTCTTCATGGGTTGCCTGAATCTATTGTATCGGATAGAGACACTCGTTTTCTGAGTCATTTTTGGATGAGTCTATGGAGAATGGTCGGGACAAAGCTGAAATTCAGTAGTGCTTATCATTCATAGATGGATGGACAGACAGAAGTTGTGAATAGATCCCTAGGTAATCTATTGAGATGCCTCGTGAATGACAATTTGAAGAGTTGGGATTCCAAGCTGTGTCAGGCTGAGTTTGCACACAACCATGCAGTTAATCGTAGCACTGGGTTCAGTCCATTCCAGGTCATTTACTCAACAATGCCTAAGGGACCATTAGATTTATCTACAGTACCACAGCAGAAAGGAGTGATCAAACGAGCTAGTGATTTTGTGAATGAATTGCAAGAGTGACACAAAGTTGTGCAGGAACGATTTCTTAAGGCGAATGAGAAATATAAGCAATCCGCGGATATTAAGCGACAAAATGTTGAGTTCAAAGAATGAGATATTGTATATGCAATATTGACTAAGGATCGATTTCCTATTGGTACTTACAACAAACTGGCTGCTAGAAAGATTGACCCTTTGGAAATCGTAAACAAGATCAATGAGAATGCTTATCAGTTAAGATTGCCGGATCATATCCATACTGCTGATGTTTTCAACGTCAAACACTTGATTCCATATCATGAGAATAAGCATGTCGAAGAAGAGGAAAGTGTGAATTCGGGGTCGAATTCTTTTCAACCAGGGGAGGATGATGCAGCGCACCATGATAAGCGGTCAAAACAGACTCGACATAGCGAGATGCTGCCTTGAACTGCTGTGCCGATTTCTTAAGCGTTTGTGTTGTATTTGTTGTGCAGCTTTTCTTAAGTCGTGTGTGTGTACTATGTTTTCCTATAAATAAAGGGGTGTGATGTACATTGTATGGGGAATTTTTTTGAAAATAAATTTGTGTGTGAGCTTTGGCCACCATTGCTGGAAGTTGAGTGTGATCTCCTTCTTCTTTCCATCTTCGAGTTATTCGTGAGCGAATCAACGAATTTGAAGCCAATTCTCGGTATCACTTACGAGTGATTAACGATCGAATTGTAGATCTTTCAACGCAGTATCTTGCGAGTTCAACGGGTTGGAGATACCTAGATTCCGGCATCATCACGATCAACGGAATTGGGCATTTATCGTTCTATCGGTTTATTTGACACGAAATCATCATTTCGTAAGGAAGATCCTGGAGAGGTTGAGACAGTTTAATATCAAGAACTGTTCGATCCCTAGTCTAGCAGCGTGAATTGGGATTGGGAGGCTATGGTCGTGAGCTATGGAGGTGGAAGGATGGTCGTGAGCATGGGCTAGGTGGTGGAGTTGTTTATGGATGTATTGGTGAAGTATTGGTTAGTTTAGTGAAGTGTGGTTGGATAAGAATGTTGGTAGGAAGAATAGATTAAGTTAAAGGTGATTACTCATTTTTGAATTAACTAATAGTTCCCAGTTTAATAATATGAAAGTTAAATATCTTAGATGATTAATATGTTTGATAACTTGGATGCAAAGTTGGTTGTTTACATGATTGTTAATATGGGTGATTACTTGGTTTGATAAATGATAAGAGAAATGGTTAGAAATTAACCATAGTTAGTAAAATGAGAATTTAAATCCATATAAATATGTGTATGGAAATTATTTAGCCTCTTAATGATTTTAAAATATCTAATAAGGGTGGAAATGATATTATAATAATATAATACTATAGTATGAAATGAAATGGAAAATGAATTTGAAATATGAAAAATATTGTTTAAAATGTGTTTAAAATGATTTATAAATGTTTTATAAACATTTAAAAGATTTCCATGAAGTTTGAAAAGAAATCGAAAAATAAGTCAAAATTAGGCGCGCCGTGTAACGGTAGTTCGCAATTTCGCCCCATAAAAGTTAAATAAGTGTACAAAGTGGAATATAGCTCGGAATCCTTCGAGATAAGAATTTTCTGGACTATTATATCCGTAGTTTTCCAACAAAGAAAGAAAATCAAGATTTCATTAAGTAGATTTTGAAATATGTTCAAAATAATTTTTTAAAACATCGCGGTTTTTCGGTTCAGAATCCAAGAAGGAATTTCTTTATAAATGATATTTGTAAATGATTAAGAATATGAAATGAATTTGATAAATCTATTAATATAGTTTGAAAGAGATTTGAATTAGAAAATAATTGCAGGCTAATACCTTATGATTTGTTTCACGGTTTGACTATAAGTTATTTAGCCATAATACTGGTTCATTTAAATTGTTATAATTAGTTATAATAATTTGACGCCAGTGGAATTGTTTTCAAAGTTGGTTTTCCTAAATAAGAGTTTATGAAATGTTTAAATAAATAGAAATATTTGGAAATGAATATTTTAAAGTTATATTGTATAAAAGTTGATTTGTATAATGGATTTATAAAATGTTTTATAAAACAGAAAGAATTTCGAGGACTAAACCCGATGGTTTTTAAATGAATTTTGAAAGGATTTGGAAATGGAAATTATTATAGATTTGAAGTATTTGTAATTATTAGTGCAAATCATTTTTCCACTTCGGGATATAAAGTTATTTGTTATGTTACCGATGATTTGGGTAACCCATAACTAAAAAGTGGGCAAGGGAGGTGCAGATGTTCTATAGCCTCAGTATAGTCCGCTCTCGTTGTAGAGGGATATACATATCTATATTTATATTTCGGAAGGCTGCGACCCAATTTCCTTGTTATGGCCAGAAACCTACCGATCAGGTAGCATATAGTTTTGTATGTTTGTATATTGATATCATTTCAGAAAGGTGATTTGTGTTCAGATCCCGAATTAAAAGACTAGTTTGAATATAAAAGATAACATATACATATTTCAAAAGCTTTGAAATAAGAATTTGGGAATAAAGTCCAAAGCGATAATTTTCGTAAACATAATTAGATTTGGAAATCTAAGTGTGAAGATTAAGCTAAGTGGGTAGATTTGGAACCTACATTTGCATGATATATGTTATGTAGTTCGGAAATTGCATATTCGTTGTTGCATCGTAGGCTCCATGAGTCCTATTTGTGGTAGGAGAACTATGTTGGCTTGATCCTATATCTAATTGGGTACCCAATTAGATTGGGGTACGTCAGCAGTCACAAGGGGTAGTGATGCAGCCCCTAAAATAATATAACCATTTTTCTGTTTATCTGTTATTGGTTGTTGTTTATCTTATGTTGTTGTATCTTTCCTCCTTACTATTTTATTCCGCATTTACATTGTGTATGGAGTTCACAGGTAAGGATATTGCTGTCTCTCTCATCAGAGTGTGCAGCGGTGGATTTATTGCATTTGAGTTTGGTATGCACAGCTTGTAGAATAAATTAATTAATTACTTTGATAAGTTGTATAATTGAAATTGTATCCTATACATTTAGTAATGTTGAATATTTATCAAATATTATGTATTAAGTTAGTTGTTTTCATTAGTTATTTTAGAACGGACGGATTTTTTTAGCGATTTTGGCTGGTTCGAAAAACCGGGTCATCATATATAATCACGCTTTGACTTAATCCAACAAAGTAGTTCATAGCTGGGTAACAGACATGAGTTATCGGTGCACCACGAATCACCGTAGCATTGCAGCCGAATGTTTAAGTACCTTTACAGAATCAATCAAAATTTATGAATCACCGTAATATTTATAAATGATTATTGCTCTGCCATACCAAAACACCAAGAAATTAGATTGTTAAAAGAAGACAATTTGTGAAGGTATAATCAAGCCCTAGATGAGTTCGCGACATCCTTAAGTCCATTGTCTAACCGTTATTATATGTCAAATTCTAAAATTATATGCAATTTGTGGGCCAAGGAATAAGTGATGAAATTCCCCACCTTATGTGAAGTTGGGCATTGCCCTTAGAAAATAAAACAAGAAGAAATGAATGAAAAATAGAATTTAAACATGTATTAACAATGCATCTACGAAAGAGATTTGATTTTGATTTTGTTTTTGGATTTTTAAAATTCAAGCAACCGACAACACAAAGAAAATAACAAGAGATAAGAGCACGATACCAGAGCATGCAGAATTATTAGCAATTTTATTTTAAAGCGGCGATTTTTTATTTTTTTAGCAAGTAAAGCAATCTTCTAGCTAGCAAGCACTTCTTTTCGATTTCTTGCAATTTGCAACCTGAAATTTGAACAAGAATTTGTTCGAAGGCAAGCGAAATTTAAAAAAAAGATAGTACAACAACAACACACACACACAACAACAACACACACATGACCCAATAACCCACATAACAACACACACACGGCCCACTAGCCCAAAGCCCCACGAACTTAACACACGCTTATAGATATCTTAACCCATGAAATTCAACACAACTAAACAAAACAAAACATGACTCTTTCAAAAAACCAAAATAAAGAAAAAGGAAACGAAACATGAGATTGGAATTTCAGGCGACTTCTAGTTTGATTTGATTCAGGTTGCTGATTGGTCAATGAGTTTGCGGATTTGGGGAGATGAATTGTTGATTTGGCAGAAGATGGGAGGTGACTGAAGTGGAAGTGAGGTTGCAGTTTCGATGATTACTAGTGATGGTGATGGTTTGGGAGGTTGCTGATGAATGTGTTTGCGTATTTGGTTCAGGTAGAGGAGGTATTGGCTATGGAGTCGGATGATTGAGTATGTTTCAATAAAGGTTGCCACGAGTTGTGGCAGGAAGGATTGGCTGGATGTAGTGGTTTGCTCGATTTTGGGTTTGCTCGAGTTTGGTATTTGCTAAAATGGTGGATGGTAGGCTATTTTAGAGACGGGAGATGCAAGTGGTTATTGGAGGTGAGTTGAACTTGCAGGTAGAGAGGTGTGCTATGTTTGAAGTGGATATTGGAGCTCGGTGATATATTTACGGTAATGATTCGGGTAAGTGATTGAGGAAGTGGGATTGATCGAAGGCAGTTGTTAAATGGTTTATATGAAGCAGTTGGTAAAGGTGATGAAGCTCGGTGTTGCTAAAGGCAGTGGGGAGGAAATGGATGTGTTGTGAAGTGAGGCAGTGGACGTATGGGAGTGGAGTGATGCATGGAAGAAATGATTGCTGCAGTTGATGTATGATGATGCTGGTGGTAGCAAGGTGGCAGGGAGAAGTTCCAGCAGTGATTATGAGGATGGAGGTGGTTACAATGTTTGTTTCAGGTTGAAGTGGTGAAGTGCGGCTGTAGTGGGGGAATTTGTAAGTTGCCAAGTGTTGCGGATTAAAGGGTTTCAGGTGGTTGAATTGGAATGGTTGCAGCGGTATTGTAGGTTGGTTGCAGCAAGTGGATGATAGTGGTTGTTGTTTGGGATGTTTTGTAGGTAGAGGTGAGAGGTCGTGGTGGATATGATGTGCATGTTGCTGAGATGAGATGGAGGTTCATTGGGTTGTTTTGTTGAATGAAGTTGGTTGAAGTTTGTGTATAGGTGGAGCAGCAAGATGATGGATTGGAAGAGGAAATGGTGATGGAGCAGAATGGTGAAATGTGATGAAACAGAGATATGCAGTATGGTTTGAGGCAGATTGTGGTGGCGGAGGGAGGATGTATTTGGTGATTGCAGGTTCGGGTTTAGGTTGCAACGTGGATGGAGTGATTGAGTAGAGAATTGTAGAAGGCAGTGAGTTGAAGAAGGTTGAAGTGTTAATGTGGGTGGTGTTATAGGTGGTTGTTGGTGCATTGTAGTGTTTGTTTGGTATAAGGGAATGGAGATGGGGTGTTGAAGTTTTGATGATGAAGTTTTGGCAAAGTGGCACTAGCAAGTCGTAGGGAGAACTCGTGTTTGGTGTTGGAAGATGGAGCAGTAGTTGATGTTAATGTGGGCAATTTTTGTTGAAGTTTGCAAAAGTTAGAGTTTGTTATTGAACATGGATGTGTGCATGTAAAAGATTGTAAACAGAGAGTGCAATAATAGTGAACAAAATGCAAAAATGACAACAATAATGTAGGATACACATAATTGTATTACAAATTTGAACAGAAATGCAACAATGTAATAGTAAATAATATGAAATACAGTAAATGCTACAACCTATTTGTGTGTGTTTTTTAATGTAAAAATGAACAAAACAAAACATAGTACAAGTAACAAAATACAACAGAAAAATGAACACAAGTGAACAAAGTAGGTAAGCAAAACACAAAACGATTGCACAACACAATTTTTTTAACACAAAATAAAGTAAAATAAGCCTAAAATAATTCGAGGAGTAAAATTAAAATTAAATTACATTCCCCGGCAACGGCACCAAAAACATGTTTGACGATGTATTTTCTGTCGATTAGAAAACCGTCGAAAAATATAATCCTTATAAAAACCGCAAGCGCATAGCATACAATCGTAGTATGTATGCGAGTACGGGTTGATCCATAGGGAAAGAATTAAATTATAATATTACTCAATCAAATTAGCCCAAGATTTTGAAATTACGTTAAACTAAGAAAATTGTAGAAAACAAACTAGAGCAATGGTGAATAAAAATATGATATTAAAGAGCAATTTAGAGGCAAATCCACATCCAATCATTCATATAAATCAACACAATATTTATCTATAACCTCCCTTTAATATTTTAAGAAGAATCTATTGATGTGTTTATCATAAGTATGTTTATTTGTGCTATTAATTAGCACAACTTAAACCATCAAACTCTAGCACACCATTCAAACCCACTTATCAACTCTCATGAAAATGACTTGAAACTGAAAATAAAATCTATTTTAAGCATGATCAGTTTACTATGAACTAGTGACATAAATCATTAAATTTTAATTCTAGCTTGACTTTCACCATCAAAATCACTTAGGTAAATGATCAAATAGTTTATGCCTATACTTGATTAAGCATAGCCTATTTGAGATGTCAACATACTATCAAATTCACTAAAAACAGAAACATAAACTACCATCATCCAAAATTTCCATTAAGCACAAATTAGAGATCATAAATTAAATGATTATGTTAATTTAATATGTTTCATGAGAGCTTCATTACCACTAAATTGAAGCGGTTTAGCTTCTCATTATTGAATACATGTTATCATAAAATGATTTCAACATAAAAAAACAAGAAAAATGAGAGCTAATTAAAAGAAAAGGGAGCAAACTACTTGCATGAAATAAAACCAAACTAATTATAAAAATTAAATCTATGCTACTAACATGAAATAAGAGGAGCACAAAGTAAATAAGAGAGCATAAAATTAGATTGAAATAAAAGAAAGCATGAAATATAAATGCATGAAAGTAAAGAGCAAGGCTAATAAGCCATTAAAGAGACATTTTATTTATCATTGATTTGTGGCTACAATGTTGCATAAAAGAGAAGAAGATGGTTACATGAAACATAAGGGGTATTTATACATGCTTAAAACCCTAATTCATTTTTAGTGGACTACCAAAATTGCCCTTCAGATAGTGTAACCTTCAAGTAATCATTAGGGAATTAATTAATCCCCATTAACAAGCCTTTAAGTCTCCATTAGCATGAGCATGTGATTTTAATTATGAACCACTAGTTAGTGGGCATGTGGGCTCCGCCATGTTGTGTGAATTCTTTTATTTTCTACATTCTCCTGGCCTTGAACATTTATGTATGCATATATCCATGAAGCTTCATTTAATTTGCACTCAATTCCTATAAATAAAAATAAAAATGTGCAAATAAATTTTCTCAAAATTAATTCATACACAAAATTAACATTTTGCCCCCAAATGAAGACGAATAAATGATGATTTTAAACCAATTTAAATTTTGGTTTAAACATGTAAAATACCCTTATATGCTCATTTATTTTAATAAACGAAGATTAAATATAGGAGCAAAAATATACACTTTTACATGCACATCAATTGGAAACATCACTTTCCTTCCATTCGGAGGCATAACCGCTTCCTTGTTTTACAAACCAAGCATGGTCCATAGGCTAAATAAGATGGCACCATAATCGAACTACTTAGGACGACATTTACTTATGCCACACATGATTTCTCATTTCTCCATCTAATGGTACCCAGTAGCATTCCATTTCAAGTGCAATAGGGAAATAAAGTAACTTTAGCAATCTTGACCAAAAGGCATCCAAGGATGCACCTCTTTCTAGACATGCAAGCATTACGACTGCCACCACTTCAAGGAGATTCATAGAAATATCCATCGTGAAAGATATGATAGGATCGCCGACATGATTCTAAGCAGCGGGGGCAAGATCGGGCTTACCCAAAGCATCCGCCCTTATCCTATCACTCTAACTCCTACCATTCTTGATGGCCATCATCTCCCTATCATTCCAATAGTTCATGTTCCCACAAAGAGCTTTTCTTCTTGAAGGTGTGGTCCTCCCCCTCAAATTGTTTCTTCTCGTGCTCTTTCCACGAGTTATATTTCTTGCTACTTACCATGCTTCTCCTTATTTAAAAGGGCAAGCTTGCTATTACTACTACTCCAGGCCCTTTTACCAACCGAGGACCTCACTGACTCTCCTTGCGTATTTGTCTACTAGTCATTAGCAGCAAATAGCAAGGGAACCATATCTACTACAGCCTCTTTATCTTACACATCCACTATAATGTCCATGTAGCTTAAGTTTCCAGGTCTCGATCTTTCTGGAATTGTAATGAATTGAAATTTTGTACACTTCGTATTTACATATTTGAATCTTAGATTTAATGTGATTAAATTGATTTAATAACCTTGTTAAAACCTTTTTTATTTAATAACTAATGATGATAAACTTGTTTTTGAAAAAATGTTTACAAGAATTAATGTTTTAAAGAAATATCGATAAACTGCATTTTTCTCGGTAAAAGTTGTTCGAACTTGTTGTGCTTTCTTAATATATTAATGTGTAATTAATTAGTAACTAAAAATATTTTCTATGATATGGCTAACTGAATATGAATAGTAAAAAGAGAATAATAAATGGTTTAAGGAGGAGATAATTTAATGAATAGTGTTTTAGATATTTACTTTTGGTCCAAGGTAATGTGTAAAGTTGCACACATGGGAGGGCTTCTTTTGACCATAAATAGTGGGATAAGAGGTGTCTTTTGCCTTTATCAAAGTCCTTGTAACTTATATCCTTTGGTTCATTATCATTTTTCCTTAGATTGTGAAAAACTTAAGAATTCAAGCACTCTTTCTCCCTACAATATTCATTTTCATTTAGCGAATCAACTCCAAATCCTTTTATACTTTAACCAAGGCCTTTGATCACCTTATAAAGCATGAAAAGCAACTCAAATGTCAAAGAAGTGGAGCAAAAAATCCCCAACCATTTTGGGCAGTGAGCTTTAGGAAGGGAGATGGAGCATGGCATGACTTGTGAAGGGAAAAATAGGTAGCTTTGGAAGTTTTTTGATGGTAGGAAGTGTTCTTGGATTTTTGTGTGCTTGAGCTAGTTGTAGGCTTGAATTTGGATGAGTTATCTCACAAACTTATTGTATATATTGTGTGTTATAATATAAAGTTTAAAGTAAAGTTATCCAATTAAAGTTACGACTTTTGGACCATACTTGCTTTTGAAAGAAAATAACAACTCTATAATGTATAACATCACTTCTATTGCCCTCCACAACAAGTATCATGGCTAAGACTGTAAGTTTATTGTTCGGTTTGGTTGTGCTTGAAGTTGAATTATGTTTGAACTTTTTTGAAGCAAGAACAACTGCTATAAGTGCACTTTGAAATCCTCTTGCTTTAACTTGGTTGTTTTGGAGATACGTTAATATATTATGACATGACATATTTTGGTTGTTCTCTACACATATTTTGGTGTATGGGACTGAAATGAATTGGTTTAGAAAGTGGTGGAAACTGTGAAACAAAGTTGCGAAAGTCAGAACCGAAAAAAGTCGATATGGATGCACTTTGAAAATGCCTTGTTTTTTAGGGATTTTTAAAGTTAATTTTGAAAGACATCCTAGGGGTCTCTTTGTTGTTTCAAAAGGTATTTATGTTTACTTATTACTATAAAAATAAATTATAGTCTAAAACGTTTAAGAACTGGTCAAACAATGTTCAGAAATTTTGGAGTAAAAACATCGCTATAAATGCACTTTGAAAAATAGCATGTTTTCGAGAACTTCTATAATCAATTTGGAAAATATACTTTGGGTCAGTTTTTAGGTTTTTAAGTAGCCTAAGTTAACTATTTATCGTAAAATAATTGAATCAAAAATTATTTATTTAAGTGGCTAAAGATGACCAAAAGATCATTCATTTTCATGTTGTTCTCTTTCTAGAACTTTAGATAGCATTTGTAAACACTGTCTTCGGTCTTCTACAGGAGTTTTGGGTTTGTTGCATTGTTTTGTTTTAAATGGGAAATTTCAGCTAATATTTCATTATCTAAATAGTTTATAATTATCTAAACCAAAAATGAACAAAACACCTAAGAAATTGTGTAGATAACGAAAAGTGATGAAAAGTAAATTAAAAAAAAGCAAGAATAGAACACAAAAGATTTATAGTGGTTCGGCTAATCATAGCCTACGTCGACTTAACTTTTTTGATGGTTTATAGTGTCATTTACACTTTTATTCTTATGACTCAGTATAAATCCGTGGATGATTTCAAGAGATTAGAGTAAGAAATTAATAGAGCAAAAAAGATCCTTAAAATGAGCCATGCCCTCCTATTTATAGCTATAGGAAGCTTGAAATCTCACCCCTATGATCTCCACATAGTTTTCCACACCACAGACCACTATTCCATGAAATTAGGCGGACACATCATCAATAATCATAGATTGGTACTAATCCATGGGCCTGAAATCTCACCCCCATGTTCTTCATATGAATGACTTTGAACTTCTAGTCCTGGCTAGATTCATGTTCATCTTCATGATTCCAAACTTGTTTGCATCATTATTAGCCTATTTCTGAGTCCAAATGATGGATCGGTGGAAGAATAGAATTGCTGATTCAAATGCTTAAGGAGATCGATAGAGGAATGCATGAGATCGATGAATGGAACTTGAAATAGGCTCCTAACATCATATCTTACAAGTAATAGGAGTGAGGGAAAGTTTTGACAGGAGATCGTGGATCAGTACTGATCCAAATGGTTGGATTGGTACCGATCCACCACTTTTGTGGATTTTGGGTCCTTATCTCTTGGAATGGTTTGGTCTTTATCTTTTGGCTCCATTTGCGCTTAGTTTCTAGACTCCGGGGCTATCTCTCTTGGCTTCATGCCTTGATAACTTTCAACTTTGATTCGTCCAATCTATCTCAATATTGTTGGTCAAAAACTGGATAACACTTGCCCCCCAAAGCATGCCTTGCAAATATAAGGTGTGCTTTGCAAAAGAATGAATATTGAAGTCGATGGAATATTAATAATTGAATCATCTAGTAAACATCTGATCCAGCTTTTGCGAATCATTCTGTTCCTTTGGATTCTTTTGAATATCAAATATCGTTCCGAACCATAATAACTAAGGACTCAAGTCCTTGCTTGAGTGTCATTCACAGATAATCATTCCGTGCTCCCCCATAATTATTATTTCATTCATTATACTATAAATCAGAATCATCCCATATTCATTCGGGAATTAGCAGTCATACGTTGAAATCACGATCTCTACGAATCGTTAGTGGATTCATGGCCAATCAGGGTCGATGGTTAAATCCATGGTTTTTCCAGACTGTTAGTCAAATCCATAGCCATTTAGGGTCGATAACCAAATCTGTGGTCTCTCTGGACCATTAATTAAACCCATGGCTGTTTGGGGCCGATAATTAAATCCACGATCTCTCCAGACCTTTACTGAGCCCAATCTGCTAGCTCTTCGGCGAGGGGACTCAACGACAAGCAAGTCCATCCACTCACGCTCCAGCGAGGTGACCTGCTTCTTGCACTCTAGCCCATGCTCTTCGATCGGGACTTAAAGTGATCAGTATCATACAAATCCATTTGCTAGCTCTCTCCAGTGAGGGGACTTGCACCTTACACTCTAGTCCCATCTCTCTAAATAGGACTTGAAGCAATTAATATCAATCATCACATTCAATGTGGTTTTCCTAAAATCCAAATACTTAAATCAAATCAAAAGCAAACAAGCAGAAATCCTAAGTGTTCATTCCAGACATCTTACTCAGAGCTTGCCTAGCGACCAATCTAGGTGTCATACATGTGTGAGCGGTCTAAGGTTATTATTGTCCTGTGTAGTCATCTCTGACATCCACTTTAGAGCATGCCTAGGGACATTCAGAATCCTATACACGTGTAAGCAGTTTGAGGTCATTATTGTCTTTATTACTTAATACAAAAAGTAAAATGCAAAAAAAAAAATTGAAAAAGCAAAGCATGAAAATCAAACTCGACTCCCAAACCATCCCAATCAAGAGATGACTATCCTCGACCTCGATCCAAGGTCATTTCCTTTCACTACAGATGATGGATGCTCACCACTGCAGCTCAGCTTTTCACATGCTGTAGTAATCGGTAGTTTCTAACGTGTTTCTCGATCAGATCACGCAAGTGTCTATAGTCATTTGTGTTATGCCCATCTAGCTCATGGAATAAGCAATATTTTCTAGATATCCTTTCACAGTCTATACGCTCTCTCCTTGTTGGATTCCGGTAAGGGATATATCCCTTGTTATCTAGGTAAACCCTCCAAGGTTTCATTCAGATCCATATAAGAAGGGAATTTCGGCTCCCTTCTCCATTGTTTTGATCCTTCAATTCCATCATCCATCTTTCGTTTGCCTCTATCGTTACTGGATCTTGCTCCGAACGATCCCCCATCATCCGCAGCATTAACTTCTTCCGTCTTAGTTTCAACATCCTCCTGACGCAAGTACCTCTTAGCCTTATGATAAAATTCTACAAGATCCATTAATGGATCTTATTTCGATGAAACTTGGAAATATGTTTTACTAGCCACTCCTAAAACTACCACCATCAAAACCATCGATGGATCCAGCCGATCTACCACGGCAGCCGTCGCATTAAATCCTGTTAAAAACTCCTAAGGGACTCTCCAAACCTTTGCTTCACACTCAATAATGTCATTATGTTCTTGGGTCATGAGATATGGACCTGAAACTGTCTCATAAACTTATCCACTAACTTGGTCCATGTGCTTATGGAACAGTTTTCCAGTTGCCTAAAACACAATGCCGCCAAATCTGTTAGATGCTAAGGGAAACACCATCCCATCACTTCATTAGATGCACCAACACCTCCATGGCCGGATGTACCTCAACAAATGAATTATTGGATCCGCCTTTCATTCATACGTTTCCAACATAGGTAGCTTGAAATCAGGTGGATTTTAGCGCACCGAATGTTTGGAGTGAATGGACTTTTGTTCATGTCCTTCAGGCACCGGTTAAGCAATCCACCTCTCATTACTCATCTTATAATCTCAGCACGTCTGCCATCATCATTCAAAGGAACTCTCAGGTTAGCATTCTCGGCTTGCCCCCCGTTTCAACGAGGGAAATCTGGCACATACTCCTCTGGTTATCTTTCTGCATTCTGATTGACGTTGAAATGTTCAGTGTTGTTCCTTCGATGCGTACCATTTCCTCCCAGATTAGCTGCAGCCATGCCCCCATGTTCCTGTGGATCAGTACCGATCCATGCTTGTAGATCAGTACCGATCCGTATGACTCCTTCAAGGGTCGTTCCCGTCTGCTCCATTCTACTTCCTAGTGCATTTGCTCCAGCTTTTAGTCTTTCGTTCTAGTTTGCAGCGACTCAGCTATTCCTATTTGTCCTATTCTCTTGAAGAACCTCTCCATCATCTCTTTCTGGCATGTTGTCATCCTTTCTTGCATTCCATTCATCATGGTCTCCATCTCATCCTTGGTTATATAGGTGGATGGGAGGTTAGCTCCTGAGGATGCCCCCTTGTTAAATTCCTCCAACAGTGGTCTTCCTAGTCGATTGTCTCATCATTTTGAATTTTTTCAAATCTCAAATCTGCAAATTCAAGTGTCTCTCAATAAACGCACCAAAATGTTTGAACTAAAAATAGCACAAATACCCAAGAGACTGTGTATAGAATAAAAAGTGTTGAAAAGTAAATTAAAAAGAGCAAGAATAAAATACACAATGTTTTATAGTGGTTTGACTAATCTTGGCATACATCCACTTGACTTTGCTGAATGTTTATAGTGCTGCTTACACTTATGTTCTTACGAACTAGTATAAATCCATGGATGATCACAAGAGATTAGAGTAAGAAAGCAATAGAGACAAAATGACCAATAAAAATGAGCCTTTTGCTCTTATTTATAGCTGTAGGGAGCCTAAAATCTCGCCACCATAATGTCCAAGTAGTTATCCTTGCCATATACCACTTCTCTATGAAATTAGGTGGGCATCTCATTAATAATCATGGATCGATCCGATCCATGGGCTTGGATTGGTACTAATCCATATGTTCTTCATATGGATGACTTTGAACTTCTTGTCCTGGCTCGATTCGTGGTTAGCTTCATGATTCCAAACTTGTTTGCATGATTATTAGCCTTTTTTGAGTCTAAATGATGGACTAGTGGAAGAAGAATTGAGTTGCTGATTTGCGTGCTCGAGAAGATTAATACAGGATTGCATGGAATCAATGAAATGGAACTTAAAATAGGCTTCTAGCATCATCACTTACAAGTAATAGGAGTGGGGGTACGTTTTGATAAAGGATAGTGGATCAGTACCGATCTAAGTGGTTGGATCGATACCGATCAACAACTTTTTGGATTTTAGGTCCTCGTCTCTTGGAATAGTTTGGTCTCCATCTTGTGGCTCCATTTGTGCTTGGTTTTTGGACTTTAGGACTATCTATCCAGGCTTCTTGCCTTGATAGCTTTCAAGTTTGATTCGTCCGGTCTATTTGAATATTGCCTGGTCAAAAGGCTGGATAACAATAATTTATTTTATTTGTGAAATCTTATTAAGGATGTCTAACAACATGGATTTTAGTATGAAAAAAATTGGAAGTTTAAATATATTTTTAATAGTTAAATAACAATTTTTAAAGAAAAATATTTCCTTTGCAACATTTGTTATAAAAAGTTTTTAATAAATTATAATTTAATTATTTTTACGTAATATTTTACATAGATATTTAAAACATAATTTTAAGTAATTTTAAAGTATATATATATAAAAGATTGGAAACATTAAGTATTTGATAAAAGAATAAAAGAAGTTTTGGGTTATAACACTTATATTAAAATAAATGGTTTTGAGAAGTTAATCAAAAGTATATTATCCTTATAATAAGTATAGTTCAGAAGGTAAAGAATTAGACTAAGGGCTCTATCTATTATCTTAACTTTGTAAGGAGTAGTAATTGACTTCGTTAATTGACCTCGAGGTTGGAGTGACTGGTTTTTCTTCGTGAGATGTTACCCTGCAAATATCTCTGAAAGGTTTTCGGTTTCGGGTATATGTTCATGTATTTTTTATTTTTCTTTAACTTAATCATCGCTCATATATGTTCATGAAGGTTTTGCGTACTTGAGCTTGTTGTAGGATTAGGTTAGGTGATTTATCTCATCATCTTGTATGCAAATATTGTGTATATATGTTGTGTCTAATAATGTAAAGTTTAAAAAGTAAAGTTAACTAATTAAAGTTATGACTTTTGGATCATACTTGCTTTTGAAAGCGAACGACAACTCTATAATGTATAACATCACTTCTATTACCCTCTAAAACATGTGTCATGGCCTAAACTTTATGTTTACATGTTTGGTTTTGTTGTGCATGAAATCAAAGTGTGTTTGAACTTATTTGAAGCGAGAATAGTATCTATAAATGCCCACTGAAATCCCCTTGCGTTAATTTGCTTATTTTGGTGATATGTTAATATATTATGACATGATATATTTTCAATTTTCTCTAAACATATTTTGGTGCATGGGAAAGTAATAAATTGGTTTGGGATGTTGTAGAATTTGTGAAAAAAAGTTGCTAAATTTAGAGGTGGAATGGTCATTATGTATGCACTTTGAAAATACCGTGTGCTCAGCGATTTTTAAAGTTAATTTGGAAGTCATCCTAGATGTTTCTTTTCTGTTTTAATAATTATTTTATGTTTACTTATTACTATAAATATATTAGAGTTTAAAACATTTAAGAACTAGTCAAGCAAAGTTGAGAAATTTTAGAGTAAAAAGGTTGCTATAAATACACTTTGAAAAATTGCATGTTTTCGGGAATTTTTATAATTAATTTTAATAATACTTAGGGGTTTATTTTCATGGTTTTAAAGGAGCCTAAGTAAACTACTTAGTGTAAAAAAGTTGAATCAAAAATCATTTGTTTAAGGAATTAAAACTGGCCACAAAGATCATGCATTTTCATGTTGTTCTCAATCCTGAACTTTAGATAGCATTATAAACGCTGTCTTTGAAATACTAAAGCAATTCTGAGTTTGTTGCATTATTTTGTTTTAAATGCGATATTTTAAATAGTTTTTCCTAATTTGTAAGGTTTATAATTTATTTCCTTTGAGAAATATTTTTAGGAAAGTCTAATAACATGGATTTGAGTATGAAAAAAGATTAAAAGTTTAAATGTATTTTAAATAATTAAATGATAATTTTTAAAGAAAAAGATTTCTTTTGCTGCATTACTATAAAAAGTTTTTAAAAAATTATAAATTATTTATTTTTAAGCAATATTTTACATAGATATTTAAAACAATTTAAAAGTAATTTTAAGTGTGTGTGTGTGTATATATATATATAAATTTGGAAAAGTTATGTTAAGTATTTTATAAAAGAATAAAAGAAGTTTTTGGTTATAACACGTTTAAAATAAATGTTTTTGCGAAGCTAATCAAAAGCACATTATATAGTTAATAAGTATACTTAGATCTTTAAAAAGAATATATTAAAGAAAATACTAAGTGTAAAATGGTTTTGGGTTTATAGTAACAATGTTTTAATAACTTTCGTTTTTAACCCATTTAATTATACTTTTGAAAATGGAAAATTTTGTCTAAGATTTGTGAATATTCCTATACCATTTGGAAGAAGAATATGAATAGATTTCAAAGTATTGAAAGAGTAAAAACGAATAGTTAAATAGTAGAAATGAATAGTGAATCTAACTTCCCACCTCTATACCCATACAATTAGGCCTGTCAAAAATCAATAAACCCATTTAAACTTACCCTTTTAACCTTATTTTAAACGGGCCTGTATCTTCACCAAATTATTTTCCTAGCCACCCGTTCAACCTATTTACTCTTAATCAACCCGTTCAACCTTATCGCCCACTCTATCTCTGTTACATTCCAAACCCTAAATCAATGGCGATTGCTGATTATTTCGTCGATTCAAACTATTCTTTTGTCGGGTCGAGTTGATTTGTTCTTCTTCACACCTATGAGTCTTCCTCGCGTCGATTTGATCCCAGTTCACATCGAACAAGGTCGTAAGCAAGGAAGAGTTCGGAGAAAAAGGAGGCATAAAGGTATTTCGTCGATTCACTGTGCATATGCGACATCAACAACTCATCACGACACCAAAATCGCGTTCTCCGGCATACGCGACATCGCCAGGCCCCCTCGCTTTGGTCATCGATGTCGCAACCATTAGCAGCTCCCGATTCCATTCTGTGTGCGTGTTTATTTTAAGGTATCGATCCAATTTTTTATTTTGGTAAAGTAGGGCACCCAATTCCTGAAAGAAGGCTCAACTATTAGACTTAGGAACAGATAGATGAAGAGAAGCCTGGAAATGTGAGAAGGAAATGGAGGGCCATACATATAATCTAGTGTTAATTACTTTACTTTGTCCAATTGTTTACCCTATTCTTTTTCGTTTAACAATTCAGTTAATTTATTTGCAAATAAATTTCAAACTAATGTAGATTTGATCCCAGTTTCCTTCTTTTGTTGATATTAATCTATAAAATCATCACTGTGCATGTTGAATAGCCAATTGTTTTATTCTTCTATGATTGTGACACTAGAAAAAAAATATACTGAAATTTTGCATCACTGCTTATGATGGGATCCGGAAGACGCACAGTGATCAATGTAAGCATCAGCTTTCTAATATGAATATGACTATATGACTTCAGTTATATTGCTTGCACTATTTAGCCGTCTCAAGTTTTAACAATTTTTCTTAATGTACCTTTAACCATCATCTAAACCTTTTCTAACTGTACCTCTAACCATTTTCTAATTGTGATATTTCATCATTGTTGAGCTATATGCCTTCAGGGAAATCTGATGTTATTTCATCACTTTGTTTTGAAGCAAATATTTTGATGGTTCCACTGATCCTCATTAATGGTTTAACTTCCACTGTATATATGATTTGATCTAAATAACATGTTGATAATGGTCTCATCTCTACAATGGTCATGTCTATTTGTTCCAATACTGCCACTTTATAGTAGAATATAGTGCTTTTAGCTACCTTTGAAATATAAATAAATCACTATTTGTCCATCCATTATAAAATGAAAAGAATAGTCGTTACCTTTTTGATTTGAAAGTATAAATGGGGTGAAAATACTTTAGGCAATAGCAGACAATGGGCTGATTTGTTAGGTGCATTAAAACCGTTAAATCAACTCAAATTTTCAATTGAAGAAACTTACTTAAAGTAGTTAAAACTGGACTCACATGCATTTTCTCTAAGAATTCTTACATTTCACTGTCCCTTGGATATCAATCAGCTGGCAACTGCAACTGCAACATATCGCAACTGCAACAAAGACTTGCTTATTTGGATTAACTACATATTATAAAATGTGTATTTCAAATGGCAATATTAATTGCTTCATACACTCTGCTGTGCACTCATGAAAAAAAAACACATAACACTGACAATAATGATAGTCATGTCATTCATACATCAACAACGAAGAAACATTGATCATAGTTGAAAGATTCTGAGCTCCTAGGATAGAACCAAATATGAATGATCTTGTTTGTTTTTCACTAAGGAAATAGCTTCTATGTGGCAATGTCTTTTGGTGGTAAAAGATATTTTTTTAGATAGTAATTCACTAAGGAACATGCATTTTCTTTCACTTTTCTTCTTTTTTACTTCTTTTTTATTTTTCGCTTGCAAGCCTATGTTTCAATTTTGTGCAGTACTTTATTTTTAAACAAATATGTAGTTTTAAGTAATAATTTTAGCCTGATCTTAATATAAGTTTTTTCTATTAACTAACTTTTGGATTCAAAACCTGATCTAATTTGTTTGTTTTATCCATACTGCACATTTTTCAGTTTCAGTTCAAGTTTTCTATCACTTTACCTATAATTCAATATCTTTGTTACTTCTTTTTCATAGTGCCACAGAAGGAATTTCTAATTGCAAACTAGTATGTGCATCTTATGTTCAACTAATTCGTTTCCACTTCTCTGCAAATGTATGAAAATTTTAATTGTTTATGTCATGAAGTTAAATATAATTGCGAATGACTTATTATTATAGACAATCTGGGAAAGTTTCTAAAAAACAAAAGGATTTGTATAACTTGAGTTATGACCTTAAAATAAATTTCGTCAACTATTTTATATGCAGGTTTGGAGAAGAACATGCTAGTGAATTGCGAAGAAATAATCTTCAGTTTGTAGTATGCTCAAATCTTCACAAGTACTTTGTTTTTGATAAGTTTAAGGACCTGTTTTGGTTTTAGAACTTTCTTATTGGTTATATATATATATATATGTATGTATGTATTGTATATATATGTATGTATGTATTGTATGCTCATATCTTCAGTTTGCAGCCACTCATTATGTTTTAACTACAAGTTTGTGATAATTCTTTATGATATTTGATGGCAGTCCTTAATATTGCATATGCTAGTTTATTTCATAGTTCATTTTTCCCTTGCCTATGTTCCATTTCATGATTCAAATCTTTATAATTCTTGCTATTGTTGTTTACATTGCAGGAAGCATGGCTAATTGGCTAATGGCTATGAAGTATGACTAATTGTTTTTGTTGCTGACTTCTTATTGCTAGTTGCTAGGACTATGGTTGCTGTCTGAACTTGATGAAATATGAACTGTGCTAATGTATTATGTAATGTATTAGCATGAACTTACTGAATATCATGTATGAACTGTACTGTAATAGCTGTGTAGTGTGTAATGTTATCTTTATTGTTATGCATTGCAATGTGGACTGTTGTATATGGGTCATAAGGGTTAACCCATATTAAAAAAGGGTTAATAGGGTTGGATTAAAAATCATGTCAAAAAAGTTGGATCAATTTCTATGCAACCCTTATGCAACTAAGTTTCACCCTTTTGACACCCCTACATACAATCCAAGAGTATTACTAAGTAATACTATCAGATAATACGAAGAATGAGGCTATTTGGGGTACAAACGTGAATATTCCCTTGGGCTAACACCGATACGTATTAAACCACTGGTTGGTATTAAAACATCGAAATGTCCAAACAATACCCAACATCATATAAATCATAAAGATTATCAATCACAATCCAAACCACAATTAATATGCAGAGCCTAACTCTAAATTATCAAATTATTAGGAATATTGATCTAACGGGGACTGACTACACTTTGGCACACAGTCTCTAGTGTAGCCAACTCTTTAGATAGTGAACAATATATGCCAATCCATAATACACACGGAACCCCGAACCAGAAAGGGAGAGTAATAGCACACAGCATGCCCCAGGAACCCAGGGGCAATTAGCCTCTGGCTAATAGCGGACATGTTCCTACATTCTTTAGTTACCTCAACATACATCATGACCCACATCCGCCTATGGCTCGTCTTTGTGTAGCCTCGGTCACAACCCTGCACATGCCCCTAACAGTAACAGAAAACTGGCTTATGCGACACAAGGTGTTATGAACTACCAATCCTGTGATGCACATCGAATATAATAAACAATAGCGTTGTCACAAATCTGGGCATGACCCCACAATCAGGCCACTAGGATAAATACTGGCTAATTTATTTAACTCCCAAAACATAAAGGGAGTTGGACACAAGCGGACGACATATAGTACTCATATCCTATATCTATACACAACTCTAGATATAAACTGACACATGGCTCCGTATAAGTCAACACGTGACTATGATATACTAGAGCTCCAATCCCTCGCCGACACATTGCCTACCCATAAGATAACACATGGCTACAACATACTCAATATAGTGAGTATCATCACATACACATGAGTAATCCTCGTTTGAGTGGCATTTACCTAGGAAGAATAATCAAATGAACAACATAACGACGTCCCATACCAGCGCATGTTATTAGGATAATTATTAAATGCTCATAAATTATGCTCGATCCGCACTAGATATCTCGAGGAGGCAAGTTAGATGCTTTCACCTAACGTAGTATTTTTATTTCCACTGCATTAGCATTATGCATATATCAGCATTTGTGAGGATAAGCTGTTATAACTGTCCAAGCTAATGATAGTATTTAGAATTGTAACTCAAAAATGCTATGTATCTTGGAGTGACAGCTTGTACTGTCTTTTTGATATTATATGTTATCATTCCACTATGATATTTTTGATGTCTTTTCCTTTCATTCTTATTCCTTTTACTTTTCATTTAATTTTACTCAAACAACCTGTTTTTCCAGCACTTTGGTACTCGGCACATGAATACGGTGGATGTATTATGTCAACATTTGATGGTCGAATAGACTGGTCATTACATGAATTCACTTAAATATTAATTTGGATGACATTGCGATGTATAAGGTAATGAATGCTCGAACAAACTCTGATGAATTAATTGATAAATTCCTGGCCTAGAAGAAGCTGCTAAGAAATTTTGCAAAACTAATATCAATAATTGCCTCCTCCTTGCTGAAAGGGAAAAGGTCATCGTGCGGGACTAAAAACATATTGGTACGTTAATGAAAGAAATAAGTTCCACAGAGGAGGCACTAAAGGAAAAGGAAAATGTCCTTGCTGAAGAAAATTAAAAATACAACATGGAGATTCAAGCACGCGAAGTCAAGATTAACCTATTGGGGCGAAAATTCGAGCTAGCCAACTTCCGCAATGGCAATCTAGCAATGGAATTTTAGCAATTAAAGGCTAGTATCGCTAGTTTCGATGCTTAATTCGCTATCGCCAAAGTTTCAAACCTCGTTTATCTCACCCGAGATCTAGCTTAAGATCTAATTTTCGAACTTGAGCGAGATGAGATGTAATGGAACATGTCATTAATTTTTTATATATCTTATTTTATACTCATCTTGTCCAAGATATTAAGATCCCAAGTGAAATTTGTAGTAATATCTCATATTAAGTTGATAGAGTTAGGGGTATGCCCTAGTGGCTATTATGTAATTTATTACATATATCTTAGTCGATAACTAATCATGTTTGAAATTAAAGGCATTTTCTTTCTATTATATATTTGATATAATATGTTATATCATTTAATTAGTTTAATTTAAAGTATATTTAATAGAAAATTCATAAATGGTATGTTTTGTTAATGCAGTTATAATGTGTTGTAACCATGAGTAATTAGTCGCAATGAAATTATACGTACCATTTTAAATATACCTAGTCAAGATGTATTAAGACTGGATATCGATGCATTTGTTGAGACTAGAGTAGGTAATACTCTCCAAATGTTGGGTAGTGTATTACTCATGACTATTAGAGTCACCAAGGGTTACATACTTATATTTATTAGATAACCATGGAATGATTCACTCGATTGTTTTCTGTTGGTCAATATAACTAAGATCAAACAGAAAATATCGATGTGACCAAATTATATAGTTCTCTTGACTTGAGAATATGTTGATCTTCAATGTGAAAGCTTCACTTTGATCATAGTAAAATTGTGGAACGGTGTCTATTAAGTGACTATAGTTGGTCGAGTGAAAGCATTGGAAGTGAAAACATTATTCAAGAGAGGATTCATCTCGTCGATTATGTGAGGTTAGTATCATAGTCAACTGAAGTCAATTTAAAGTCAAAGTCGCTGGCCAGAGTAGTTCGGTTAATAGTAATTATTATTATTGAACTAAGGACTATATGTTTGGATTGTAGATTTGAATATGGATGATATTAGAATTTGGACCATTATCAAATTTCTAAGTCCAAAGTGATATTGTTTTAATGAAGAGAATTTACGTAAATAATTGCCATATCCATGTAGTGCTTAATAGAGTAAAATTGGATTTTATCGAAACCAAATAAGATGGAACATGAAAACACCTTATTAAAATGTTTAATATGGATCATGTAAGATGATTCCTTATGTATTGAAAATAGGAATTATCATACATGTTATGTTGTCTACAATATTATATTTTGCTTATGTATTTGATGTAAGTAGCAAGTATCAAATCTAAATTGAGATCACCCAGTGATACTATAGAATGTTATTGAGTATTTACGAAATAATAGTGAATTGTTTACAAAAACAACAAATTCCTATGAAGGAGTGTTCAGACTCAAACTTCATAAGTGCTATCAACTATGATATGCTAGTATTAAATTCATGTTCAAATCTTATAGAAGAAGCTTTAATTGGAAATGTTCCAAACAAAACATTGTGGTTGATTGAATGAAATTGCTAAGTGCATCACCTTGAATAGCCCCAAGATAAAAAGCAATGTATATAAATATAAATGCACAAATTTAAAACTGAGCTAGGGGTGATTCCAAGTATTAAGAATACTACACATTGTTATATAATAACAATGTAACGACCCGGAATTTCGGACACTTCGTATTTAAATATCTGAACTATTTAAATATTTGAATCTTGCATTTATTGTTATTAAAATGATTTAATAGGATTGTTTACCCCTATTAAATCATAACTAATGATGGTAAACTTGTTTTGAAAAAATATATTACAAAAATAAATAATTTGAAGAAATATCGATAATGTAACCAAAAATCGTTTTATCAATAAACGGTTTTTACCATCAGAAGTTGTTCGTATTTTTTCACATACACTTATTTGCTTAGGAAATTAAAAAAATGAAATAACGTTTTTAGGATGTCATGGGTGATGTCATCAAAGATATTTTGAAAATGAGCGTTTAAGGAAAGACTTAACTTTTAAGTAAAGATGTAAAGGTGTAAAGGTAGCATGTGAGGGGGAGGCTCCTTTGTGACCTTTCATGGAAGGTAGAAGGTGATAATGATCTCTTGTATAAACCTAAAAATACACCGTTAACTTAAGAGCTAATCGCAAAAGCTTGAAATGAAGTAAGAGAATAAAAATGGTGGAAGTGATTAACACTAATCCACTAATTCTTATCTAACGTTTTCAAGTCTAAACCAAATCAACTTTAGTCTCTTCCAAACTTTATCCAACACCTTAGGAAACTTATATCTAAAGTCAATGAGGAAGAAAAGTGAAGGAGAAGGGGCATCTTAGATGGGCCATCAGCAATGGAAGAGGAGGGGAGGTGTTACCTAAGTTTAGAAGTGCTAAAAGTTGGACCTTTAGGAGTTTGGTGATGGTACAAAGTGTTCTTGAGTTTGGTTGTGCTTGAGCATGTGTTTCACTTGGATCAAAATGAGTTATCTCACTATCTTAGTTGAATATATTGTCTATATTGTTAGTTCCTGAGATGATGGTTTTGATGAAAACAACCTTAGGACTTGTTATAAAATATAAATACTAATATTCTTGTCTAGATATATATATGTATATGTAGGATATATATATATATATATATGTGTGTGTGTGTGTGTGTAGGTACTTAGAATGAAAACTGTACAGTATAAAGATTCAAGACTGAGTATAGAGATTCAAGACTAACGAATTCAAGATTGAAGAAATCAAGACTGAAGTCTCATGAGTATCAAGAGTTCAAGAGTTCAAGATATCAAGATAAGTAATAGAGTCTAGATTTATGTTAAAACTTCATAATAGCACTTAAATCATTATTCAGATTTTAACTATGGAATGGAATCCACCTTCTCATTTCAATAGTGGGATGGAACCCACGACCTCTTTAGTGGGATGGAACCCACGACCTTCTCTAGTGGAATGGAATCCACGAAATTTTCAAAATGATTTATTTTTTCAAAACTATCTTTTTAAGTCATCTCCATCAATTAAATATTTTATCCTTAATTCAAAAACTATTTTAATCATATTAATTTCAAAATCATCTCTTGTTTAACTATCTCTTGATTTTAATATTTTAGCTTTAATATATTTTAAAGAAATCTATACATAGTTTTTAATATTACTTTTATATTATAGATTATATATTTTAAGATTACTTTATAAAACTCTTTTATAAGTTTAAACTATATTCAAAATGGTTTACAAAGTTTAGAAATTATTTTGACAAGTTTTAGAATAGAAATCATTTTAAAGCAAAATCTATTTTCAAAAATAATATAGGCATGTCGTCATCGCTCATCCCCCCATGTCGACATTGTAGCCATAGAATTTAAAATTCAAATTTTCAAAAGAAGTGTCTATTCATCATAACCTTTCACGAATGGACATGACCGTTGTTCTCCTATAAATACCAGTTGTTTTCAACAAATTTTAGGTTAGTTTTTCTTAATTTCTTCACTCCTTCTTCTCCACTCAAATATCCTATTATATTTCAAATGCTTTAACAAAACTCTACCAAAATTCTAAGTGAATTAAACTCAATCATCTCTAGTTTGATTCTCTGCCACTCCCTCTCAAAGATCTTAGTTAAATTCAGAGTTGTAGGAACATTGTAATCAAAGATAAAAAGATCGAAGTGTATCGAGTCTCTCTCTATCAAAGTGTGATTGGAAACACTGTGATTGTGGCCCGTAAATCAGTTGGGTGTGATTGTAGCCCATAAATCAATTAGGTGA
Source organism: Allium fistulosum (assembly GCA_030737815.1). Classification (NCBI taxonomy): domain Eukaryota; kingdom Viridiplantae; phylum Streptophyta; class Magnoliopsida; order Asparagales; family Amaryllidaceae; genus Allium; species Allium fistulosum. Next base: position 1,249,057,421 of record CM060904.1, on the reverse strand, counting down.
TCTCGTAGCCTGGTTAAATCAAGAGAGTTTGCCCTGGATTTGGTGATAGAAGGGTGTATCTCGTGGCCTTGAAAGTGAGGTTTTAATATCATTATATTTGAAAAAAAATCTAAACAAGAAATTGTGTGGGATTGGATGTAGGGTAACTTCGAACGAGTATAAAATTCTGGTCTGTTCTTTCCTTTACTGCTTTTATTTACTATTTGCATCTATGTCTGATTATGTGATTGTTTCTGTGTTTGTGAATTGCATCTAGTTGGATTTAATTTGAAAAGATTTTAAAAAAGATTAATAAAATTAATTAAACACTATTCACCCACCCTCTAGTGTTAATTCTGCCATAAGTTCTGTAATCTGCATTTCCTACATTTCATATCAGAGCATTGGTTTTCAAAGTTATCATAATCTGAATTTTGGAAAAGTTTAAAATGACAATTTTTGGAGATTGTTAACACTAGTTCAAAACTGTCCAAATCATTATTGTCTCATAAGTCTGCATATTGTTATTATAGAAAATCAAGTTATCTACTAAATTGGTGTGTTGTGCAGGAACAAATGTGTTATATGGCTTTTGAAGAATCAACACTCAATGGACAAATGGTGAAAATCAAGAAAAACAAATGGATGTTCAAGACACATGACTGGTAATCCGGAGATACCGAATGACATAATTTATGAAAATGGAGGAATGGTCAACTTTGGAGACAATTCAAAAGATATGTTATTGGCATCGGCAATGTCGGTAACTCTAAAACTCTTACTATTTTTGATGTTCTATTAGTTAGGAATTTAAAACACAACTTACTTAGCATAAGTAAACTATGTGATAAGGGCTACAAAATTGAATTTGAGAAGGATAAGTGTCACATCGAAGATAATAAATCAAATATTATCTTTGAAGAAATTAGGAAGAAAAATATTTATATTCTCAGTATGAAAATCTCAAATGATAACCTATGTCTTTAGGCTAATACAAGTGACCCTTGGATTTGGCATAAAAGATTTGGACATTTGAATTTCAAACTCTTATCTAGACTTTCAAAACTTGATCTAGTAAGAGGTCTCCCTAAAATGGATTTTAAACATGTGATGCTTGTCAATTAGGAAACCTTAGGAAGAGTTAATTTAAATTGAAAGATATGATTTCAACTTCAAAACCTCTTGAGTTACTTCATTTAGATCTGTCTGGTCCTTCTCAAATTCAGTCAATAAATCACAGTAAATATATTTTTGTAATTATAGATGATTATTCTAGATTTACATGGACAATTTTTTTTTGAAATATAAAAGTGATGCTTTTGATTTATTTAAAACTTTTGCAAAAAGAATTCAAAATGAACTTTCTTTAAAAATCAAAACTATTTGTAATGATCACGGTGGAGAATTTGAAAACGAAAATTTTGAGAATTTCTGTAATAAAAAAGAAATAACTCCTAATTTTTCTTTTGCAAGAACTCCACAACAAAACGGAGTGGTAGAGAATAAAAATAGGACGATTCAAGAGTGTGCAAGAACTATGATTTTAGATAGTAAATTACCAAGAAATTTTTAGGCTAAAGTAGTGGCTACAGCTTGTTACATTTTGAATAGGATTTTATTTAGACCTCTATCCAATAAAACACCATATGAACTTCTTTTCAATATGAAACCAAAAGTATCTTATTTTAAAGTTTTTGGAAGTAAATGCTTTATTCTAAATACAAAGGACAATTTGGATATATTTGATCCTAAATCCGACAAAGGAATCTTTATTGGATATTCTAATAGAAGTAAAGCATACAGAGTTTTTAATTTAAAAACTAACATCATTGAAGAAACAATGCATGTATCTTTTGATGAAAATTTCAAAGATTTTGTTCAAATAAACGATGAAGATGATTTTGTTACTTTAAATAATGAATCAAATGAAACAAATTGTGAAACTTTTCATCCTAATAAAAGGATCAGGCTTTTAAAAGATCATCCTACAAAAAATATACTAGGAAATATTGAATCTATTGTTAGAACTAGAAATCAACTAAACAAGATGAGTAATGTAGCTTTTGTATCATCTATTAAAACCAAAAATCCAAAAGAAGCATTATCTGATGATTCATGGAGTCTTGCTATGCAAGAAGAACTGAATCAATTCACCAGAGATGATGTATGGGAACTTGTTCCTAGACCCGAGGACAAAACTATAATAGGAACTAAATGGGTTTATAAAAATAAAAAGAATGAACAAGGTGAGGTCGTTAAAAATAAAGGTCGATTAGTCATGTAAGGTTATTGTCAAAAAGAAGGAATAGACTATGATGAGCACCCGTGGCAAGATTAGAAGCCATTAAAATTCTACTTGCTTTCGCAAATCACAACAATTTCAAATTATTTCAAATGGATATCAAAAGTGCCTTATTAAATAGTTTTGTTAAAAATGATGTTCATGTTGATCAACCTCCACTTTTTGAAGAAAAAGTTTCCAAATCATGTTTACAAATTAAAAAAAGCTTTATATGGTTTGAAATAAGCTCCTAGGGCCTGGTATGACAGACTAAGATTTTACCTATTACAATCAAATTTTGAAATTGGTAAAGTAGAAAAAACTCTTTTGATTAAAAGAAACAAAAATGATATCCAATTAGTACAGATTTATGTAGATGATATAATTTGTGGATCAACAAACAATGAAATGAACAAAGAGTTTTCTGAAATGATGACAAAAGAGTTTGAGATGGGTCATGTGGGTGAACTTAGTTTCTTTTTAGGATTCCAAATAAAACAATTAGAAAGTGGTATTTTCATTAGTCAAGAAAAGTATGCTTGGGATCTAGTTAATAAGTTTGGTATGACCACAGCAAGTGGAAAACCCACTCCTATGGAAACAAATGAAGCCTTAAATAAAGAAGACATGTCAAAATATGTTGATCAAAAACTATATAAGGGAATGATTGGATCGCTGCTCTATACAACTGCGAGTAGGCCTGATATCATGCATAGTGTCTGTCTCTATGAAAGGTACCAATTTCAACCCAAAGAAACCCATTTAAAAGCTGTTAAACGTATCCTATGATATGTTAGACACACTTTAGACTATGACCTATTTTACCCTAAAATCGATTCATTTGATTTAATCTCATATTGTGATGCTGACTATGCTGGTTGTAAATTAGACCGAAAAAGTACAAGTGGAACTTGTCACTTTTTAGGACATTCTTTGATTTCCTGGCTTAGTAAAAAGAAAAATACTGTTTCGCTATCAACAACTGAAGCAGAATTTATCTCTGCTGCTTTGGCTTGTTCTCAAGTTATCTATATGCAATAGACCCTAAAGGATTTTGGATTAAATATTTCAAAATCACCAATTTATTGTGACAATACAAGTGCAATAAATTTATCCAAAAATTCTACTCATCATGCAGAACCAAACATATTAATATCAGACATCATTTTATCAGAGATAATATAAGTAAAGAGATTATTTCTCTTGAACTTATCAACACTGAGAATCAAATAGCAGATATTCTGACCAAACCCTTGAATCAATCAACCTTTATTAAATTAAGAAGAGAACTAGGTATTTGTTCTATATTTGAGATATAGAATATAGATATAGTAACATACATATTTAAATAAATAAAGAAAAATAAAATTGTCCAATTTTTCAAAGGGATGTCGACATGCCCCTATCCTCCATGTCGACATGCAACAGTAAAATTTGAAATTTTGATTTTCCCTCTAAAATTAGTTTGGTGGTTATATAGTCACAACATTTAGAATTCATCTGTCTTCTTACTTCATTTTCTCTGTAATAAACTTTTGAAAATATAAAATAATGGTCTCCTCTTCTAAATCAAACCAAAATGCAACCATTTCCTTCCCTTCTCCTAATTCTGGTCCATTTCAACGAACAACATTGGCTCGATTAATGAAGATCGAGGAAACTACGAAGGATTCTCTGCATATGTTGACTGAATTACAAGTCATGCAAATAAGGATGGCAAAGGAACAAGAGAACAAGGCAAGATTCTTAGAAATTTGCAAAAATTGCTAATGGATAATCATGCAGACCCTATTGTGATTAAAGATGATTTCTCCAATATACGTATTCATAATCCATTAGAGGATGATGAAGAAGAAGAAGAAGAGGAAGAGGAAGAAGTGCAAATGGACGAAGACGATAAAGTTATTTGCATTGGAGAAATCTGTTTTGATAAAACTGGTAATTTGGTCGAACAATATGGAAACTTTTGTCTCCATTACCCTAATTGTTCGATTCACAAGTCACCAATTGTCAAGGACTCTTGTTAGATTGTTATTATTTTAATGTTTTTATATTTTGTGTACTCGTATATATTTGTGTTTATGTATCATATATATGTGTAATGTAACATCATATATAACAAAATTAGATTTATGTTTCACTTATTATACTCGTTATTAGCTTTTAGTTCCATAGTTTAAGGGGGAGTTATGTAGGTTAGGATTAGTTTTTGTTGATGACAAAGGGGGAGAATTATAAAATAGGTTAGATAGGCTTGGATTAAGAGGGCGTTAGTAGATTAAGGGGGAGTTGTTGGAATAAGGGGGAGTCGGAGTAGAATCGAAGTTTGTTGGAGTAGATTTTATAAACATAGGTTGTCATCACCAAAATGGGGGAGATTGTTAGTCCCTGAGATGATGGTTTTGATGACAACGACCTTAGGACTTGTTATAAAATATAAATACTAATATTCTTGTCTAGATATATATGTATATGTAGGATATATATATATATATGCAGGTACTGAGAATGAAGACTGTACAGTATAAAGATTCAGGACTGAATATAGAGATTCAAGACTGACGAATTCAAGATTGAAGAAATCAAGACTGAAGACTCATGAGTATCAAGAGTTCAAGAGTTCAAGACATCAAGATAAGTAATAGAGTCTAGATTTATGTTAAAACTTCATAATAGCACTTAAATCTTTATTCGGATTTTAACTATGGAATGGAATCCACCTTCTCGCTTTGATAGTGGGATGGAATCCACGACCTCTTTAGTGGGATGGAACCCACGACCTTCTCTAGTGGAATGGAATCCACGAAATTTTCAAAATGATTTATTTTTTCAAAACTATCTTTTTAAAGTCATCTCTATCAATTTAAATATTTTAGCCTTAATTTAAAAACTATTTTTAATCATATTAATTTCAAAATTATCTCTTGTTTTTTAAACTATCTCTTGATTTTAATATTTTAACTTTAATATATTTTAAAGAAATCTATACTTAGTTTTTAATATTACTTTTATATTATATATTATATATTTAAGATTACTTCCTTAAACTCTTTTATAAGTTTAAACTATATTCAAAATGCTTTACAAAGTTTAGAAATTGTTTTGACAATTTTTAGAATAGAAATCATTTTAAAGAAAAATCTATTTTCAAAAATAACATAGGCATGTTGACATCCCTCATCCCCCCATGTCGACATGGTAGCCGTAGAATTTAAAATTCAAATTTTCAAAAGAAGTGTCTATTTGTCATAACCTTTCAAGAATGGACATGATCATTGTTCTCCTATAAATACCAGTTGTTTTCAATGAATTTTAAGTTAGTTTTCTTCATTCCTTCACTCCTTCTCCACTCAAATATTCTCTTATATTTCAAATGCTTTAAAAAAACTCTACCGAAATTCTACATGAATCAAACTCGATCATCTCCAGTTTTATTCTCTACCACTCTCTCTCAAAGATCTTAGCGCTATTCAGAGTTATAGGACCATTTGTAATCAAAGGTCCAAAGATCACAGTGTATCGAGTCTCTCTCTATCAGAGTGTGATTGGAAACGATGTGATTGTGGCCCGTAAATCAATTGGGTGTGATTGTAGCCTATAAATCAATTAGGTGATCTTGTAGCCTAGTTAAATCAAGAGAGTTTACCCTGGACTCGGAGATAGGAGGGTGTATCTCATGGCCTTGAAATCGAGGTTGTAATATCGACATTATATTTAAAAAGAAATCTACACAAGAAATTGTCTGGGACTGGATGTGGGGTAACTCCGAACCAGTATAAAATTCTGGTGTTTTCTATCCTTTACTGCTTTTATTTACTATCTGCATCTATGTCTGATTTGTGATTGTTTCTGTGTTTGTGAATTGCATCCGTTTGGATTTAATTTGAAAAGATTTCAAAAAAGATTCATAAAATTAATTAAACACTATTCACCCCCCTCTAGTGTTAATTCTGCCTTAAGATCCTACATATATATATGTTGGGTTTGAAATATAAAGTTAAAGTGACATTAAGTAAAGATATAAATTTTAGACCCCTCTTGCTTTTGAAAGCAAATGAAAAATTTATATTGTTTAACATCACTTATATATGTATCCTCTTAAACATGTGGATTTTGGCCTTGAATTGATATTTAAATGGTTGCTGGACTTGTTTGTTGAATTGAAGTATGTTTGAAATTGTTTGAAGCGAGAATAGTCATTATAAGTGCACTTCGATATCTCTTAACTTTAACTTGTGTAAATTGGATATTTATGATATTAACTTAGGATAATTTGATTTGGGTGTTCTCTACACATATTTTGGTTTATTGGAAAGTAAATAAATGGTTTGCAAAGTTATACAAATTGTGGAAAAAAAAGTTGTGAAAGTTGGAACAAAAAGGTGGTTATAAATGCACTTTGTAAATATAGCCTGTTTTTGGGAATTTTATTAAATAAATGGGAAGATATTTTTAGTGATTTCTTTCCATGGTTTTTAAGTACCCTAAGGGTAGTACTTATTATAAAAATGTCAAGTCTTAAATTTATTGTTAAAGTAGTAAATTGTTAATGTGGTTAAAACTACTTATAAAGATCGTGCTTTTCAATGTTTCTAACAAGGACTTTTAACAACATTTATAAATGATGTAGTAAGTTGCTTATGGTTTTAAGTGTTCAAAAATGATATTTGAATTTCGTAATTTTTTCTAATCTTTTTAGGGAAATTTTCTAACCTATTTTGAAGTATTTTAAAGTTGTTTTGAAGTTTAATTATATTTTTAACAATTATATATGTATTTTCAAATTAAAGTGGTTTTATAATATAGAACATGTTTTACATTAAATAATTAATTAGTTATTTTTAAATAATATTTTACATAAATATATTAGAACCTATTTACAAGTATTTTTAAAGTATATATAAGTGTTGAAAAAGGTAATAGATTAGGCTTAACCCTAAAAACCGACGAGGTATACTTCTCTATTTTTGAGATTTAAGATTGATGTCAAGTAAGGATATGAGCAATAAAGCTCTAACCTGCCAATTTCCTTGCTGACTAAGGAATAGTTAAGTTGGAATACCGTAAATGTGTTAACCTTATTGTTTACTTATTAATTAAAATTAGTTAACTTTTCTTAACATTAAAAGCGATGAAGTAGGCTTATCTATTTGTGAGAGTTAAGATTGATGTCGAGTAGGGATATGAGCAATAGAGCTTTAATTTACCAGTTTACCTCTTGATCGAGGAATATCTAAGTTGGAAATGTCAGAAAAGAGTTTATCATATTTATTTACTTGTTTACGAAGGTCATAAATTCTATACTTAAAACTAAAAGCCCACGAGGTAGATTTATCTATTTGTGAGATTCAAAAATGAAGTGTCTAGGCAAGGCTTTGATGAAACCATTGCTCTAACTTACGTAGCTTCACTGTTAAATGAGGAATAGTTAAGTTAGAATGTCAAAAACGAGTTAGGTATATGAATCATGATTTCTATAAGCAATCTTTTTTAACTGGATAGTCGCTTAGTCGACTATCAAACTTAGCCAAATATTATCTTAGGTCTTTAAAAGAATGTTTTTAAAGATAATACAAGTACGAAATAGTTTAGGATTTGTTGTGACAATGTGATAATTACATTCATCTTTAACCCTTTTGATTATAGTTATGAATGTAAATAGATCTTTAAAAAGAATGTTTCTAAGATAAGCATAAGTGAAATGGTTTTGGGTTTGTAGTGACAATGTTTAAGTAACATTAGTCTTAAGCCTTTTTGGATGGATTTGTGAAAGTATTTAGATCCTTAAAATGGATATTTTGAAGGAAATTATAAGTAAGGAATCTTTTGGAAAAAGATAGAAAGGTAAAGGTTAAAAATATGAAACCTTGTTAATGATTTGTGAATATACTTATACCTTTTGAGACAAGTATATGAATACTTTTAAAAAGTACTGAAAAGAGTACAAATGAATAGTAGTAATTAATAAACGATGTTTTATTAGATAAAAAAGATTTTACTAATAAAAGAGGTTTAAATTAATAAAAGATTAATTAGAAAAAAGGGGATTATAAATTACTTATGTGACATGATCGTGTTTTGTATGTTTACTCGTTTATGGAAAACATTTAGTCATATACTTTGCATTAAAAGTCGATGAAGTGGGCTTGTTTATCTATAGGAGTTAAGACTGATGTTCGAGCAAAGATATAAGCAATAAAGCTCTAACCTACCTACTTCACTCCTGAACGAGGGATAATGTGAGATGAAAATATTGGAAATGTGATAAGTATACGAGACTTGGTTTCAATATGTGATCATCCTCATTATTACTGAATGACCAATTCGTCGATTCAGTCTTAAAGGGACTAGGATCAGTAAGTGTTTTACTTATCGAAAACCACTTCAAGACCAAGATACGTATTATATCTCTAGGAATTAGATCTATTTGAGATGGCGAAATCCATGTGTGGTTTTGAGATCTGTTTGAGATGTAGGGATCCAATTAAGGATTCATGTTTAGTTCAAATAATGAAGACTTATGTGAAAGTTGTTGAATGTAACCTCAACATCGGAAATGGCTAGAAATAGTATGCCTCATAGCTTGGGGTTTAGCTAAACCATGACATGATATATCAACTCCATATCTAGAGTTACTTATCGATTATTGGCTAGCGAGGGTTGATGATACGTGGGATCACATGTTCGGGCATAGACCAGCTATGTTTACCTAAAGGTATATGTTATATAAAGATATACGTCACTCAATGGTACCGTCTGACTCTTTCGCATGAGATTGGATCCAGCTCCATCGGAGAGATCTCCATGGAAAATCCTTTATGCGAAAATTCCTTATTGGTTTTGATTGTACCTTAACATGCTGTTGAATGTAACCAATATAACCACTCCAACTATGCTAAATATTTTTATTCTTTACCCTAGACGTTATCTAATATATCACCCTATGTACTTATTAGATGGTGGTTCTTTTGAGGGGATAACCATTATGGCATTTCATGCGATCTAAAAGTATCGTTATATGATAGCTACATATTTCTTGAGCTTCTCATACCAAACTTATGTTTGATGCATGGTTTTTATTTCTCCTAAATTTCTCATGTGCTCTTTCGAGTAATCTAAGAAATGTAGGTTTTCGTTGATGTTCTTTGAAGCTCGAGAAGATGTGTCTGATATTTCACCTACCATAGTATTCTTATTTCCCCTACATTACTATATTGTACATATTAGCACTTGTCAGAATAGGCAGTTATGATTGTCCAGGCTAATGATGGTACTTAGATTTTGTAATTTTGAAATTTCTGTACAAGAGTAACCATTTGTACGATTCTTTTGATATTATATATATCATTTAGTTTTGAGATTCTGATATTTTGTTCTCTTCTTTCATGTTCTGTTTCCTTTTCTTTTTATTTTACCGTATCAAATCAACTTTTCTACACTTGGGTGCTCGGCAAGTGAATACCATGGATGTATTAGTGTCAATATTCGAGGGTCAAAAAGTTGAGTCGTGACAAACAATGTAATAATAAGAGCTCACTAAAAGTCAAGAAATATACTCTGAATAACTCAACATGATAAAAACAGTTTATCAACACCTGAGAGAGTTGGTTGATAGAGTAGATAATTAAAACAACATAGTAGATCCATTCACGAAGGGTCTAACTCGATCAGTTCCCATCTAACTGATCATAGGGATGTGATAAAGATTCCATAATTGGCCAAGTGCAAATGGGAGATTGATAGAGTTAGGGGTGTGACCTAGGGCCTATTACGTAATTTGTTACACATATCTAACTCGATAACCAATCTTGTTTGAAATAAAAGGTGTTTTATTTCTATTCTCTTCTTGATATAATGTATTATATTAATTAATTAATTTAACTAAAAGTATATTTAATTGAAAATCCATAGACGGTATGTTTTTTCATAGTAATTATAAAATGTTGTAACTATGAATAATTTTTCAAAATGAAATTAAACATGTCGTTTTTAATATTCCTATTAAAATGTATCGAGATTGAATATCAATGCATCCGTTGAGACAAGAGTAAACGTTGGACAGTGTATTACCCATGACTGTTAGATTACGAAGGTGTTACGTACTAATAGTTATTGAATAAATAAGGAATGACTCACTTAACAGTTTTCGGATTGTTAATATAACTAAGGTCAAACAGAAAATATCAATGTGACAAAATTACAAAGTTCTCTTGACTCGGAATATTATTTATCTTCAATGTGAAATCTCCACTTTAATTATATTTAAATCATAGCATGGTGTCCATCGAATGACTATAGTTGGCTTGAGTTAAAGCATGAGAAGCGAAACTCTATTCAAGTGAGGGTTCATCTCCTTAGTTATAGGAGGTTAATATTACGGTCAATTAAAGTCGACTCAAAGTCATAGTCTCTGGCCAAAGCAGTTTGGTTAATAATAATTGTTATTATTGAACTACAACTTCTGTTTGGACTATAGTGTTGAATATGGACAATATTGTAATTTTAACCATTACCAAATTCCATAGTCCAAAGTGATATAGTTTTGATAAAGAGAATTGGTGTAAATAATTGTCATAACCGAATAAATCTTAATAGAGTAAAATTGGATTTTTCCAAAACCAAATGAGAGATATGTTTGGCCATAATGCCACACCACCTGCTAAGTGAAGTGTGAACATTAATATTTGAATTGTTCGATATTAATCGTTGATCCAATTTACACCTAAGAGTCACACAACCAAAACATTAAATACTCATATTTACCATCTGATTTATTAATTTGTAGTTGATATAAATTAATTGAAATAATTAATTTTTAAGAAATATTAATTAAACTTTTTTATTTGATGTGAATTAAACAATATTAAATATTTTTCATATAATGGTTATACAAAACACTAATCGATACACAATATCAGTACGCTTTTAAATTTGATTTAAATGCAATAAATATTGCTCATGCTTGAAATAGTTTTAAGGCCTAATTAGGACTTAGTTTAGGCAGTTATAGGGCAGCAAATTAGGGCCACCCATATGATGGTTTAGGGAGAAGAATTTTGAATTAAAAAGGAGAGAACTAGTAAGAGAAAAATAAGGATCTTGATCCTTATTTCACTCTCTCATGCCTCCTTTATTTATTCCCTCTAGCATTCACTTCTATTGTGAATTTGTCATTCTTCTTTTCGCTACTCATATCAGGCCACCATCACCCTATAACAATCCCAAAAATCCAAGCACTAATTCATATCAATTTGCTTTGATTCGATCATCGGTGGTTAGACAAATCGAAAGCTAGGAACTTTGTCACTAGGATTGGATTCAAGAGTCAATTTTTTTTTCAATGTACGAACTTCAAGCTTTGATGAAAGTTACCTTACTGGTCTACTATTATATGATAGTGTTTATATATTCATTATTTCATATGTTGCTAAATAGAAATATCATGAATTGGTATATCGATAGATTGTCACAAGATTATGGTTGTTTATATATAAGTGCATATATAAATATAATTTTTTTATGTATAATTGTATGATGCTTATGGCCAAAATAAAAAAAAATATTAAATTATTTGAAAAATTAAATCTAAACACAAAGGGATTATAGCATATAATAAATATATTTTATTTTTTGTTCATACCTAAAGGCTTTCAACAATAATAAAAAATAATATTTTTTTAGATATTTATTATATATATAAATAGTATTTTTTTAATTCAAAAATGATTACATAAATAAAATTTATGTATATGTGTATGTATTAATAATATAAAATTATATATATTTATATATAATATAAAATATACATTATGGTTTTGAAAATGATTTTTAAATTTTTTTTTCTATTAATTCTATACGGTTGTACTTAATTACAAGTTTTTAATTGATAAATTATTTTAAATCAAAATTAAATTTAAAAAAAATTATTTTATCCTCTGACCAAAACTAGCAACATAATATATATTTTATTATTACTTTTTATTATATATATATATATAATTACAACTAGTTTTATGTTTATATGTAATATACATTTAAATTAATAAATGTATATTAAAAAAACTTCAGTTTGGATTTGATGTTATAAATATTCTAAATTATTTTATAGAATAATATTTAATATAATTTTATAATTATTATATTTACTTATATATATATATATGTATATGTATATGTGTTTTAATAAATGCTTAGTGTAAATAATTTGTAACCGATATTTTTTAACAATTATATAATAATATTTTACATACAGGCATATATATTTATTTATATAATATTTTGATGCCCATACATACACAACTATATAGTTTTTTTGGAAAAGATTAACCGCCTCATTAAAAACCTGAACCTATAACCAGCATGGATATAGGACAGGAAAAAGAGTGCGGCGCTTTATTAACAACTCATTAACAAAGCATATGGTACAATGTTCAACAAAATACACACAAAGACCATAAAGCAGCCAACAACATTTGCTACTGGAAAAAACCCACAAATAAGCTAACAAAAACAAACAAAAGACGCGTACAATCCAGAGACCAAAATCACTTTCCTCCCTCAAAGACGAGGAGCTAACATTACCAAAACTAACCTAAGTCCAACACGTCAATTCCCCAACGTTCTAAGATTCGCTTACTTCTACTAGAAATCACCCTCTTCCTCTTCACTTTGTTCCCCAGCAACTTCAGATCCATTTCAATAAGCTTCCATCGATCCAAATTAGAGAAATTCCGACCGTCGTGAAGCCTACCATTACGTTCCTGCCAGATGTGGAAAATCATAGTCGAAAAGCTAGCAAATGCCAACCCAGTAGCCTGGTCCGCTGCAGAGAAGTTTGCAAGTAGGAGCTGAACTCCCTCTTCCATTGTCAGTGAGCTCGGCTGAGGTAACTCCATTTTTAAACAGCATGTGGTCCATAAGTAGGCAGAATATGAGCGGGCAAAAAATAAATGGGTATGATTTTTTGGGAATTGGTTATAGAGGAGACAATTAATATCAGTAATATATCCCCATTCAATTAATTTATCTCTAGTAGGCAAGCGATTATAAATTGCTTGTATATATATGTATACATATTTAGACAATCCGTTTGTATACACAAGTGGCTAACATGTACGTTGTTGTGTAAATCCCAACTTCTATATACAGCTACACGGGCATGTTAAATCCTGTATAAATTGTCCTATTGCACGAGCACGCACACAAATATGTGTATACGATACACATATATAAAATATGATGCATATTACATAAAATAAAATTTTATATACAAATTTAAATAAAATACTGATTTTATTTTACAGAAAACTTAGGAAATTTCTAAATGAATTATACTACATAGGCCCATTAAAGATCTAATAAAGGAATTTGTTCTAAATTTACACAATTCCTCCGCTGCTCGCTAGCCTAGTTCTAATAATTTCATTTACTTCTTTTGTAGGATAAAAAATTCCGCTATATTTGACTTTTATCGGCCTTCTAGTTATGTTTTTTTCTAGAGGGTAAGCAAAAACAAAGGCCTTTTATTATTGTTCATTTTTAATATTCATATGAGAAGAATTCGTCTAATACCAAATCAATCAAGTTATCATTCTCTCTTAAAATTTATTATTATTGTTTAATATATGTGTTATATAGTAAATATGTTTATATTTGGATAATAATTATTGTAAAAATATTTCAAATGTCAATTTTATACAGTCAACTTACTCCGAGATAGTCCAAGATGGACATTGGAATCGAAGATCTCAATCTAAGATGTAGACGCAAGATATACGTATCTCTTCTGAGATCTCACTTGGTATGAGATATGTGTATAATTCTAGAGAAGAGACGTGAATGAAATTCGAGATTTAAAATGTTGGTTGCAGCCAATACCGAGATTACTTAGCTCAAAGCTTAAATGGATAAATTGAAATTTGAGGCATGAAGAGTTTTAAAACTCCAATGGAAAGCTTACAGCCACCGTTGCTGACTTGAGAAATCAACTAACCCAAGCTATAGTTGAAAAGGTGTCCACCATCGAGAGGGTTAACTCAACCATCTTGTGAATGTATTCAAAACCAAAGGCTTATGTGGTTGGATGGTTCATATCCTCGGGTCCTTGTGGACATCCATGGCCAAATTATGAAAAAAGATAGAGAAGAAATTGAGTGATAAGGTGCCACTATCATCAAAGTCGATGTCCTTGATGAATATTTTAATGATGATGAACTGAGGGACCTAGGGTAGAGAAAGGCTCAGAGAAGGCTTTGTACACCCTACTGGAGGTTCACTTTGATTCATAGTTAAGGAGACAACTGAAGTTCCGCTTTTGACATCATCTCGGCAAATCTTAAAGGTTACTCCGCTTGTCACGATAGCCAGCTCTAGGGCCGTTGATACTTCTGAGTTTGCATCTTTTACATCCGCTGCATCTTCTCCATCGTAGAATACATTCCAACTATGACTTCGCCCCTCCTAGCTCCTTACTATCTCCCATCCTTGAAGAGAAGTAGACTTCCTTTGATGATCAACTATCTGACCAATCAGCTAAAGGTATCTCCATTATTTCCCTAATCTTTGAAAAGCCCTTGATGACTCCTGAAACCATAATCGAAATATATCATCATGGTTTGAATGTTTTAGGACAACCTGTAGTCGTCCCACTTTCTAAAGTGATGTATGTTCCAGACCCTTCAGTTAAAGGCATTACCATTAAAGGCATGATAGTTAAAACTTCTCTCGGGTCTGGGCTCGGCCCTGATGCTGAGAAGATAGGAGTACTATCAAAAGGTAATGATTATGGTACCTTCCTGGAAAAGGAGGAAGAAGTCATTATCACTAGTACTTTTGGCCCGAATCCATCCATGGCCACCAATCTTGAAGCCCAGAAGGTTACTTCATTCCAAGTAAAGCTCGAAAAGTTTGATGACATTCCTTTTTACTTCGAAGTTTTGACTTCTATACTCGTCGTCTATTCTCTTTTGACATTTGACCTGGTTGCTGGCGGGGTGTCCAAGTCCTCCAAATGCGAAAAAAACATCACATCCACTGATGAGCCGTCATTTCCTGAGGGAACCCCTACGTATGGTAGCATGCTGAGAAGGCATAAGAAGAAAATAATCATTAAAGGAGGGAAAAATATTTTTTTGTTTCTTGTTTATTTTGGCATGTACACAAGCAATTGAGTTGTATGGGTCTGACCATCAAACATTTGTATTCAAAGAAAAGTTAAGTAAATGAAATTAATTCTTTTTATTCAAAATGTGTCATTTAGTTTATCTTGCTTTTGAATCATGTACCTATGTACTGTTCCTGCAAATGTGTATGTATATATAAATGTTAAGTGTGTATATACACACACACATTTGTGTGTGTACATATGCTAGTAATGTTTTAAATTTACCCTATACCTACCTGTGTATGTTGATTAGTGTAATTCATTTATTTACTATATCGTCATACATATAAATAAACTACCACTATTACGCAACACTAACTCTTTTACTTAGTTTTATATATTGCCAGTTTAATCTGTTTAGCATAACTGTTAAATAAAAATGTGACATTTTCGATCAGTTTTACATGACTTTCTACTCGTGTCTACGTGACCACTAATGTGATATTATTGATTGTACTTGCATGAATTCAACGATAAAATGACACTTATCTCTAAGCGATGATGACGACTGATGCCTATCTCCAAGCATCAATCACGACGTCACCTATCTTCGGTCGTTCATCAAAGATTACATGAGTAGGCGTGAATTATTCGATCTGCCCCCAGTCCTATTATACTCCAGAAAACCAATCATGGTTCTGAGGAGTCCATTGATACCTATCTCGAAGTACCTAGACATTGGTTTTCAATACATGTGTTGTCTATTTGTGCTACTGATCCTGTAGCATGAAGTTTAACTTAATAAATATAGTTTCATCGATTTAAAAAGATAACTTTATGACATTCCCAATAGTGAATGCCACTTTATTACATTGTATCCAATTTAAACAATGTTGAAATGAAAGAAATGCCTACAAGATGGGAAGAGATCGGTTAAAATAATGGCACAAGTGCTTGCTATTCCAAAACCATCAAATTAGATCCCCATTAACTATTGATAGCTTGGAAGTGTTATCTCTATGCTTTTTCCTTATCATGTAGGGTCCTTCCCAAATCAAACCAAGTGCCTTCATAGTCGTAAAGGGCCTTTTCACAACAAGTTCACCAATCATCACAATACGGTTTCGTACCTTATCATTGATTTTCCACCCTACCATTTGCTAGTGAGTAGGTACCCTTAAATTTGCCTCTTTTTTCTTTTATTCCACCAAGTCGGGGGATGCTAGCACTAGCTCCTCATTCATCTTTGGGTCATAGTGCATGCACTACTAGGAAGGGAAGTTTTCTTTAATTGGTATCATTGCTTTAGTTCTATAAGGTAATGCAATGGGAGTATGTCAGTTGCGGTCTTTTGGATCGACCGATAAGCCCATAAGTCCAATGGTAGCTCATCAACCTAATCATCCTTTTATCATTTCTATCGTTCCTTGGTGATGAATTTAATGATCTGATTCACTACCTCCACCAGGTCTTCATCTTTGGAGTGCTACCATTGAGAAATCCTTTTTAATTCGATATCGAGCGCAGAATTTATAGAGCTTTGAACTTTCAAATTGAATTCCATTATCCTTTATGATTTTTTATGGCGCTCCAAATCTGCTTAATTTCTTTTGACTATAATGCTAATCACTTTTGCAAAAGTGACTATGTTGAGTGGCTTCGCCTTAATCCACTTGTGAAATAATCCATTACAATGATCGCATACTTTGGTCCTCTACGTGCCATCGATAGCAGTTCCACAATATCAATTTTCCATATCGAATATGGCCACAAGCTAACCATTTATGTTAGCTTATTGGATTAGGTACTTGGTTTCTTTACAAACTCTAACACTTTTTGCACTTCATTGAATATTCCATCGCACCTCAATTAACATTTGGCCAAAAATAACATAGCAAAGTAACTATTTCAGCGAATTATACCCCCTAGTGTGATCAAACAATTTTCTTAATGAATATCCTTATTTTATTTGCTTTACACTTATTGAAAGACCTTAGCACGTGGGTTGTGAATCCTTTCTAAAATAATATTAGGTATTGCATAATGTAGAGCGGTACCTTATGCAAGAGTTTTAGTCATTCGTTTCTCCTTTTCGAAAGAATTCACTTCGTCAAATAATCCTTGAGTGAAGCATCCACGACTCCTTATCATAGACATACAAGATATAGTGGATAGTTATTTCATTAATGCTTAGATCCTTCAATACCACTACTGAGATGATTTCTAATATTTGCACATCTTCAGAACTAGCCAAATTGACAAGTGATTCCACATTCTAGTTTTCTTCTCTGGGGATATGCATAATAATACATTGCTAAATCTCATCTAGTAGTTCCAACACTTTCGATAGGTAAGGGGCAAGTCATGTTCTTTTAGCCAGAAGTTCATTCTTCACATAGCAAACCACTAATTAGAAGTCACCAATATGTGCAGTGTTAGCACTCCTAACACTTACATTATTTTGATCCCTGCAATCAACATCTCGTACCGCGCTTCATTGTTTGTATCATGGAACTCGGTCTTTAAGGCATAACATATCCTCCGACCTTCTAGAGTTACCAAAACTAGTCCTACTGTAGAATCATGGTCATTGGATGCTCCATCCATGTATAATTTCCACTTAGAAAATTCACCAACCTCCTCTTCTGTTTCATCCTATCAGATAGTAAATTCATCGAGGAAGTCCGCCAATTATCCATGAATAACCTTTATGGGAGGATAATTGATATCGTACCGACTCATCTAAATTTCCATTTTAGTAGCCTTCTTGAATTCTTAGGGCGATGGAACACTTTCCTAAAAGGTTGATCTGTCAACACTCTTGTTGGATGAGCTTAGAAGTATGGTTATAACTTCCTTGATGATATCAATAAATAGTATGCTTACTTCTCCAATTTGTGGTAATATTTTTTCACATCTATGAATTGCTTTTTAATATAATATATCAGTCTTTGGATCTTTGCCTACTCACACACTAATGTTACACTCAATGCATGAGTCAAAACTGCCAACATATATACAAATCTTATTCTTCCAAAGGCTTTGATAGGAACGGTTGTTTTTGGAGATGTTTTAATAGTTACTGAAACCTAATCAAAGTGGCAACTTTGCTATTCAAGCACTGTAAACACTCCTCCGTTGCTTTCGAGAAGAACCTAATCAAAGTGGCAACCTTGCGATTCAAGCTCTGTATTTCCCTCCATTTCATTAGTCTTATAACCTGGCATATTGCTTCAATTTGTTTAAAATTAGCTTCGTTACCTCTCGAATTTATGATGAACCTCAAGAACTGCCCTAATGCAACTTCAAAAGAACACTTCAATGGATTTTGTCTCATCCGATGCTTTCAGAGCACATCAAACATCACTGATAAATTACCGATGTGGTCCATCAATCTTCTTGACTTTACAAGTATATCATATATCATCCACGTAGATCTTTATTTTCAGTTAGATTTGCTCAAATATCATTTTACCAAACCTAGGTAAGTAGCTCCAGCATTCTTCAAACCAAATAGCATCACCTTAGGGCATTACAGTCCTAAGTCCATTATAAAGCCCATATGATCTTGATCGGGGACGTTCATCGCAATCTAATTTTATTTGGTATATGCATCCATAAAAGATAGTAGTTCATGTCCACCAGTTCTATCCACAAGTTGGTCAATCCGTAGAAATGGAAAACAATCATTCGGGCTTATTTTATTCAAGTCAGAATAATCGATGCTTGCCACCACTTTCCATTAGCCTGCCTAACCATAATGTGATTAGCTGCCTATTCCGGGTATAATGCTTCATGGGTAATGTTGTTTTCCAATAACTTATACATTTCTACATTCAACGTAGTGGAATCGGAGATGATATTCAATGCATAACACGCAACTTCAGGTGATATCCCACACATGTTAGAATGAGTCTATGAAAACACATCTTGGTTTGCCTTTAAAAACTCAATTAGTTCATTCTTATCCCTAGGCTTAGTTGAGACCCAATTATGACAAGATTTGTTGGATCATCTTCATCCACATAAATCTCAGCCATCATCACCAATAGCCCCATCCTAGTATCTTCATAATCTTTTCATGGGTCCATAACTTTATCTTGATCCCCATTATACTTGAGCGAAGACTGGATAGTAATTATTATGCATTTAGAGTATTGACGTAGCGAGTCTTCTCTTAATCCTTGCTTATTCTCTTTGTCTTGCTTCTCGTAATTCCATGACATAACTTTGCATTCCAATATTTTGATCATCCTAAATTACTCTGCCCTCTATGGAAACTTCATTAGTTAAACACCATGGAGCCAGAGAAATCCTACAGTCAATAAGAGCATGTCATGTCAAGAAAGCATTATAGGAAGAGTGTTTGTCTATACAGCCAATCATGACCGTGATTGTAGCTCATGTCACCCTATAGGATTTCACCCATAGTTTTAGTGTCGGCTTTATAAATCTAATCTGATATGTTACCTCTTTAGTAAATGCCTGAATATGGGACTAATACGGAAAAATATCTTTTCTTCCAATTGCATTTGTCGAATCCTATTTTAGCAAAATGTTAGCTAAGTTTCGACTATGGAACAACATTTTAAGAACTGTAGCTTGCTCAATCACGATCGTAATCAACATCTGATCATAGGTAGGAGCTTCAACCCTATCAATATCCCTGTTTCTGAACATTATATCATCATCAATTATTCCTTGTTACTTAGTAGGAGAACCATCCTTAGTAGCTTAACACATTTCCCGTGAAGCACGCTTCAAGGAACTTCAGTGGCATTTCATTTTGTTGTAGCTTTTCTCTACAGGATCTTGACTACCGGATATCCTATTGATCAAAAAATCATTCCTAGGTCATCTTAGACCCTCTCCACTGGCCTATATCACCATTTCTTCCATACTCGCGTCGAGGTCACTATCTTGGGATTTAA
Organism: Allium fistulosum; assembly: GCA_030737815.1. Classification (NCBI taxonomy): domain Eukaryota; kingdom Viridiplantae; phylum Streptophyta; class Magnoliopsida; order Asparagales; family Amaryllidaceae; genus Allium; species Allium fistulosum. The sequence goes on along the minus strand of CM060904.1, from coordinate 1,249,037,128 downwards.
TTGTTCATCCGTCTACCTTCCATTGGATTCTTAACATACTACTAAAGTTGCATCTTTCTTATCAATTCCTTTATCAAATCCTTTAAGTGCCTACACTTGTTTGTATTGTGTCTATGTGTCTTGTGGAACCAACAATACTTCCCAAAGTGTTTCTCTTCCTCGGTAGCCTATCTCGGAGTAGGGTTTCTATATCTGATCATGCTTGAGTTGTAAGGTAGATATTCTCTATTAAATCATTCAACCCTATATAGTTTCTAACCTAATTTAATTAGAAGCGTTTCATAAGGTCTTTCTTATTTGCCCCAGTGTTGTTGTTCTTCCTTTTACTCCTATTATTACTATATCAGTTGTTGCCTTCCTATTTAATTGCACCATTACACTTCACCATGTTGCTTGATCTAGCTTAACCACTATTTTTTAACATTTTCTCCATTTTTCTCTCTTCTATGCGAAGAAATCGGCTTCCCATTTTATAAAAATCCTTAAACGTGCATGGCTTCTTTATTGTTAAATACTTTGCAAAATAGATTCACTGTCTACACCAATAACTATCACCATTAACAGAAGACTAACCTCTACATGTAATCAATGCTTCTAAATATTTCCACTTGGCTATCATTGCCAATATTGCATTCTGATGTTTTTTGCTAAGTGCATCAGTAACCTTATTGCCTTTTCCTGGTGTGTAGTCAACACTGATGTGATGAGCAGCTAAAAACTCTATCCACCTTTATTGTCTCATATTCAACTCCTAGAATAGATAGTTTAATGACTTATGATCCATATACAACTTGAATCTTTCTCCTAAAAGGTAACATCTCCACACCTTCAATGCAAAAATTACCGCAGCTAATTCCAAATCATGAGTTGGATATCTAACCTCACATGGTTTGAGCTGTCGAGAAGCGTAGGCAATCACTTTACCTCTTTGCATTAACAAAGCTCCTAACCATGTTCCATATGCATCTGTGTACACCGCTAAGTCCTGATTCCCTTCTGGAACAACTAAAATAAGTGCATTTGTCAATAAGTGTCTCGGCTTCTAGAATGCCTCGTCACACTTATCAGTCCAAACAAACTTCACATCCTTCCGAGTTAGCTTAGTCATCGGTGCCGCTATTCGCGAAAAATCCTTAATGAATCTTCGATAATCCCAACTAATCCAAAAAAACTCTTTATCCCAGTCACTATCTCGGTTCTCTTCCAGCTATTCACTGCCTCGATCTTAGCTCGATCTAGAGATAACCCTTTCTCTGAGACTACATGATCAAAGAAATTCATTTCCTTCTTATAGAAATGACACTTCGAAAATTTTGGCTTCACTTGATGCTGCCTCAATGTCTCGTGCACTACTCTAAGATGAACTTCATGCTTTCTTTCAACTTTAGAGTATATCAAAATGTCATCTATGAATACTAATACAAACCTACCCAAGTGCTCTCGGAAAACTCAGTTCATCAAATCTACAAAGAAATCTAGGGCATTATTTAGTCCGAACGGCATTACTAACCATTCGTACGATCCATATCTGGTTCTAAACGCCGTCAAAGGAATACTATCCTCAGCAATTGTAAGCTGATGGAATCATGTTGCTAAATCCATCTAGGAAAATACTTTGGCTCCACTCAACTGATCGAACAAATTACCAATTCTAGGTAATGGATATTGATTCTTTATCGTCTCCTCATTCAAATTATGATAATCAATACATAACCTTAACGACCTGTTTGGTTTCTTTGCAAACACTACGGCTGCTCCCTAAGGTGAATTGCTTGGTCTGATAAAGTCCTTACTTTCCCAATCCACCAACTGCACTTTTAGCTTCCTCATCTCGATAGGTGTCATTCTGCTTGGCGGTCAACTCATTGGTTCTGCTCCTAGTACTAAATCTATCTGAAACTTAATAGCTCATATCGGTGGTTGTCCTATCACAGGCTCAAAGAAATCTGCGAATTCTTTGACAATGAAAACTCATTTCAACTTATCTTCTGCCTCCACAACACCCAACAAAGCATTAACCTCAAAACTAGGGTTGTCTACGGAGTATATAATCCGATCACTACAATCGGGGTATCTAAGTGATATTTCCTTATCATGGCAAAATATCCTAGCATCGTATTTACTTAACCAATCCATACCAAAATAATTCCAAACCCTACAAAATCAAACACATGCAAACTGCAAGAAAATACATGAAATAACAATTCAAACTCTAGGTGGTCATATCTCATCCCAAGAGTCGCATAACCTCCTATCGGATTCACAACCCTTAAGGAAGTAACTAGGTATGAGGGTTCTAGGTTAAGCTTATCTACTAAACAACGAGATATAAAAGAATGTGATGCACTAATATCAAATAGAACTCTAACTGATTCATTATGAATCAAAAGTGTACCTCCCAGCATAGCTTTTCCCTTTTCCTCTATTGTTGGTCCCGAGGTAGCTGGCTCCAATGCAAACACTTTGCCTTTTTCATCCTTGGCTGGCTCCTTGCACTGGTTCTTATAATGTCCAATCTAAGCGCAGTTGAAATTTTTTACTTTTTTCTTGTTAGTAGTTTTCTTTCCTTTGCATGTTCGGCATTTATGAGCATAGTGTCCCTTCTTATCACACTTATAACAGACAACTTCTGCCTTTCCTTCATGGCAGCTCCACTCTTCTGAGCGCCCTTCCTATGGAAAAATTTCCTCTTCTGGTTCTGCCCTCCTTGAGCTCCTCCTGCCTTGTTACCATCAAGATAAGCAAGCATCGCTTCCTGCATCAAAGCCATCACAACAACTACATTGAAAGGATCTCTAATATGCGATAATGTAGCCTTAACAAGCTCAGGCTTCAACCTAGGGATGAACTTCTCATTCCTTTTTATAACAGTATCAACCGTAGCGTATCCGTATCTTGATAGCTCCTCAAATCTGGTTGCATACTCAAGCACTGTTATATCTCCCTGCTCCAACTCAGCAAACTTCCTAAGCAGAGTTGACTTAGCAATCTCCGACATAAACCACTCCTCAACCCTTCTTCTGAATTTAGCCCAAGTTAAAGTCTCCTCGTTGACTCCGACTATAACATTGTTCTACCAGTACAGTGTTGCTCTCTATATCTGTCTAGAAGCAAGTCTTCTTTTCTACTCACCATTGAGTCCCAAATCAGCAAAAATCCTCTCGCATTTAAGTAACCAGTTCTCCACTTCAATTGCATCTTCAGTCCCATTAAAAGGTTTTCCGCCCAGCCTAGCATAATATCTTCCCAACACAGCATAAATTTTGACCACTGGAGCTCACTGATTTCCTCCTTCTGCATTTCCTCCAACTAACCCCGTAGTAACTCCAGCTTGCATCATGTTAACGAAGAACTGATACATTGCTCCAATATCAACTTGCGGCCTTCCAACACCCATATTAGCAACTTATGCCTGACCTGGATTTCTTCTAGTATTTACTCTAGCATTACCGTTGGTAGTGGTTCTTCCTCCACCATGTTAACTCTTCCCCCTCTAACATCCATACCTTACGTCCGTAAAATCTACATTCGAGTCTTTGTAAGATACAGAAGAGTGGCCTAAGAGAGATATGAGAATAGAGATAAAGCGTATACTTATATATAGTAAATACAAGTACGTTACTATAACATTATCCCATACCCGAATATTTTCCTTAGTTCCATAGGATTATATTTTCAAAATCATTTTAAGTTTGAAACTTCTCTTAAGTTTTTCATAAACCTATGCTCTAATACCAAGTTGTAACATCCCCTATCTTGATGCCCGAAGCTAAGCGCTACAGATGTTGCAGTCATCCATAGTATTAACTACCAATGACAAAATACGGTAAGGTTAATGGTATCCATAATATCAAAAGCACATGAATATGAAATAAAAATCAACACAGACTAAAACAACTTTTCTGATTATATTTCAAATCAATATTTCATATTTAGATACATAATCCACAAATGATTCCCAGGTTTTGATCAAATATAATATTTACAAATTACGCCAAGAGCAACGTATGAAGATGGCCCCTTAGATGATCAGAGTACTAAATAGACATATCAGTCTTAATACATCACAGTGGAAATAAAACAAAATAGCTCCTATATAGCTAGCTTTGCCTTCTACATGTCTTCGGAAGCCTTATTCGTCCAACCTACTAAACCTGAAAAACCTTAACTCTCAATCTACTCAAATTAAATTTTGAGCACCGGAGAGTTTAAGGGGGAAACAAAAAATTTGAGTCCGACATAAAGCCTGGTTTTAATAATGTTATGCATCTCGGTTATCTGATATTAAGGTAGACTACGCCGATTAGCGGGACAAGTTTCCCCTCACTAATATTCCTTTTAAAACATATCTTTTGCAAATCAAAACCTGCAATCAAACTGGTTAAAGCAATTGTAGAAATATCATATATGCATATAAATTAGGTAATCAATGGACTATCTGTCCGAAAAATATAGTTTTGTTCGGCTAACTATTAACCATTGGCTGACTCGCCTATCAGACACAATCAATTATCTAACATTTATTAGACACACTACTGGGCTACCTACCCTTTACTCTTCTAGGATCAACAAAACCTAATGGTTTTGCGGGCTCACCAATAACCTATCTTCTCTTTTTATACCCCTTTCGGTGTGTAAAATCATTTTAGTCTTACTTGTGACAAAGCTCTAAACACTGGAATTTTGAACTTGTATTAGCTAGGGACTTATTAGCTATAGTATAGGGCGCGACCCTATACCAGTCCCATCTGGTATTCTAATATCTGATTCATTTATTTAGGGTTAACTACCCTGTCAAATTTTCCTTGAAAAATTTCTTTCAAATTGATTTAACCCTTTAAATCATACTTAAATAAGGAAAATATACTCTTTGCTTTACTAAAAAATCTTTGCCACATTATATATACTTTACACAAAACAATGTTGATGAGATATAATAGGATTATCTATCCCTCCATAGTAAGTTAAAAACTCTCTTTAACTTAAACGATCTTAGGCCATGAAGACAAGGTACACCATTCGAAACCTTTGTTTAAAAACTTTAAACAACACCTTTAGAATCCATTGAAAGTACCCCTTTCAAAATAAGTTAACTACTATACCTTGAAACACTAGGCCAAAAGGCCAAAGCATACCTTTTGATACCTTTAAAAACAGACCATGCGAAATGATTTTAAGTGTCCCTTCACAAGCATTATAAAACCTTAGACGTCCTCTTTGCAAAACCCTTTAAAACTTGCCTTTCGAAAGCATTGGAAACCTTTCACTTAAAGACTCGAGTAAACCTTTCAAAATAATTGGGGTACCTCCCATTCGAAACCTTAATTATATACCTTTCGAAAGTATTAAAATTCCTTGCTTAAAACAAAACTTTCGAAGGCATTGGGTCCAAGTAAAAGTCTGTGGAACATAGCTTCGAAACCATTAAAAACCATTCCTTTCAAAACCTTTGGGTTTAACTTTGAATAGAACAAAAGGTCTTAAAAGAACTAGAACGAAAGTAACTCTTTCGAAAGCACTATTCCTAAGTAAAAGAAAGTGGATGGTTTTGAAACCAACCCTTTCGAAAGCATGGAGAAGCGGCTTCCAAATTTAAAAGCAAAAGCACCCTTTCGAAAGCATCGGTTCGAAAGGTTGAATGCGGCAGCGGGGGTTTCGACCCCTTCGAATGCTTATTTTAAAACTAAAGTGGGCAACCACTTTCGAAAACCCTTTTCAAAAACAAAGGCGTATTTGACTAAGTCGAAAGCTATTTCCTTCGAATGCCTCATTTTGTAACCAAAATAATTTTGATTTTATAAAGACTGCTTCTACCCCTTCGAAAGCATGTTTTGACTTTATACCTTCCACCAATCTCCATCCACTACATACCAAGGCTTTGACACAATGTGTATTGGTTTCGACAAGGTTAGAGGCGATAGTATGGGGTTGAAAGGTGGCTGCCGAAAGTGGCGAAGCAGCAAACCTTTAGAAAACTGATTTTTAACTTTTTAAAGTAACATCTTTCCAACTAACTTGCCTTCTTTGTCAACATATAATTTGTTGCCAATTCTTTTTCAAAATCTTTTCTAAATGTGCTGCTGAATTCAGTAATTAACAATTTAAAACATTTAACAAATTGCCCCTTCTCCTTTGATAAACATATAAAACATTTAAGTCTCATACCTTAAATAATTTTATATCTTTAATAAACACTTAGGAAAATTCTCCAAAAATTCCTATAAATCACTTTTAATATGTTTTCTAACATATTTAAATTTCTGGCCCAAAGCTAACATATAATAGCCGAAATTAATTTAAACCCAATTTACCCATTTTCTTTACTAGAAAATTCATAATAAATCCACAACAACTTAGAAAATTATGAAACTTAAAACCCATCTATAAAATAATATTTCTGACCATATATCAGAAACACAAGCCATTTGGATGCCATTTAATAGGTTTTCCAAATTAAATTTTTATTATAAAATCTATACGAAATAGCACAAATCATCAACAAGCATATATATCCTTTTACACAATCAAAACATGGCAATATTATTGCAAGATAAATTCAGATCTTATCTAGAAACCAAAAACAATAAAAATGAGATGTAATATATTATTCACCTTAGCTTGATTGTTAAGAAGGTTGGGATTTGCTCTTGAATTGATTTGATTAAGCTTCCTACTTGAATCCTTGCTTAACTTCCTTTAGATTACTCCTAATGGTGGCCGACCAAGCTCTAGTTTCGTTTCATTTCTGAATGTTGTAAATGAAATTTGAATAAGGGTTTAGGGTATAAGAATATAACCTATTACTTTTTTAGCCTTATCTTATTACCTTTACTTACTTCATTTTATTTCTCTTTGGCTTTAGATTAATTAGGCACGACTACCTTATGATCATACAAATCTCAATCCCTTAACCATTTATATTGTTTCATTTAATTTATCAAATTAAATGTCCTAAATAATGTTAGTCAAAATTAGGGTCATTATAATATCTAAGCAAGATCCCCTTGAAAGATCTAGGTTTAAGCTTTTCATGTCCCGGATCATGCGCATAAACTTGACTATCAAACACATGAAGATAACTTAAGTCGATGCTCTTTTCCTTCTATACTTCCTTCGGAATTTTGTTACCAATAGCCGAGCACGAATTTCGATGAACAATATGCACTACGGTTGACAACGCATCAGCCCAAAATCTCTTAGACAAACCCTATGTCAATCTCAAGTATCGAGCTTTTTCAAGTATAGTATGTTTCATCCTCTCTACAACACCATTTGACTTTATATCTCCCAGTGTAGTAAAATGCCTCTGAATATCATGGTTCTTGCAAAACTCCAAGAACTCTTCAGAAACATACTCTCCACCATTGTCGGACCTTATAAGCTTCAAAGTCTTACCCCTCTCTTTCTTAATAAGAGCCTTCCAAACTTTGAAATTTGCAAATGCCTCCGACTTGGCCTTCATTACATACACTCATACCTTTCGAGAAAAATCATTAAGGAAAAAAATATAATGCCTTGCTCCTTACAAAGAAGCTACCGGTGCCGATCCTCAAACATTCGTGTGCACATACTCAAGAACCTCTCTCGAAAAATGCTTTCCTTAATCGAATGATTCTTTTGTTTCTTTCCCATGACACATTCCTTGCAAACCTCAAGCTTGTTGAAACTGTCCATCGATCATCTCTCTCTTCTGAAGAATATCCAAAACTCCTTGGGACATGAACTGACCTCAAATGCCGCAACCTAGTAACATCCAAGCCACGAGAACTATCAACACCCACACAAGCTTCACCATCAATTGTCACACATTGAGGCAAACAAACACCATGAGTCCTAGCACCCTTCATCATAATAAGCACACCCTATAACTCTCAGTAGTGATCTTACAACCTATAGAATCTAATTGCCCCAAGGAAATAAGAGACTTCCGAAGTCTTGGAAGATAGCGTACATTATTGAGAGCACGAACCACCTTTTCAATCATCCAAATTTGCACGGAACCAATGCCCTTCGACTTACAAAAAGCACCATTACCCATAACAATTGAATTATGCTCTTTGTCGACATAAGAAGAAAAAAATTCCTATTCGATGTCATATGATAATACGCCCCCGAATAGAGCACCCATTCGTTGCCTGAAACATCCCATGCTTCCACCGTCAAAACATGTATGTCTCCCTCACCAATTCCACTCTCCACTGCAACGGATAAAGATGCTACTTTCTTCTTTACCTTCTCCTTGTCCAGACACTCATTCTTCTAATGACCGAGCTTCTTACAAATAAAGCACTTGCTATTTCTTTCCGTTGACTTTCCTCTCTAACTGGGCTTTCTTGATTTAAAACACCTCTTGTTCCCTTTCTTCTCATATCTCTCCTTCTCCATAAATAAACTGTGACAATTACTAGCACCACTACTTCCATCACTCAACTCCTTCATTTGGTCCCACAACTCTACTAAGAAGACCCGTTTTGACATCATCAAGAGTCAAAGTATCCCGGCTATACATCAAACTATTTAAGAAACCCGAATAACGGTCTGACAATAAATACAAAAATATCATCGCCTTTTTTTCTTCCTCGATCTTCAAATCTACTACCTTCAACTTCATTATAAAATCATCAAAGACATTCAGGCGCACCTTAAGTGAAGTATCCTCCTTCATCTAATAGGTTAAGGAAGTTTGCAATAAGATCAAACTATTTGTAAGTGACTTCTTCATATATAACTCCTCCAACTTGTTCCAAATACCCTAAGCGTAGTCTCATAAGTAATTTCGAAGATCACATTCTCTCCCATAGCAAGTTGAAGTGCAGTGACTTCCCACTCTTCCATTGCCTCTCTCTCAACATCTGAGATGTCCGATGGGAACAAATGTGTATTAAACACTAACTGATACACATGATTCGGCCTAAGAACCACTTTCATCTTTCGTAGTGAATTTACGAAATCATTATTGTCATTCCACTTGTCTATAATCAATTGTGATCCCAAATCCATGTAAGCCCATGTACATATAGTGCTACACCACTTGGACTAATTATTCAGGGACAACCCGAGGTATTACCTGATTCCGACATTTCTACAACCACCTACCAACACCAATGCTCTAATACCAAATGTTATGGGAATTCTAAACTTGAGATCACTCAAATTCAAACCCCAAATGCAGCGAAAAACAAGGTCGATGTAAGAGGTACAAAATCAACTGATCAATAACTCGAATCAAATCTCTAACAATCCAAACAACAATCACAATCACCAAACAAGTAATAGAAAATTAAAGCAATAGTGATAAAATAAATCACACATCAATTTATAGTGGTCCTGCTATCGTCTTGTTAATGTATATCTACTTTGAGAGAGAGAGCCTTTATTAATACCAATGGGAAGAGTACAACAGATTGATTACAATGATCAATATTCAAATGGAGTAGATATGTGGAGAATAGCATTGAAGAAAACTGGGTTTTTGTTAAACTATATTTGATTGAGGATAAAACTTTGATCAAAAACTATATTTGATTGAGTTTGATCAAAACCCTTGGAGTTATCTTTTCTTAGAATTCAAAAAATAACTTATATATTGAACCATCCTTTCTTAGCAAATACCTGATTTTCCCCTTAAAGACCTCAAAAGCAAATACATGAATCTTGGGCCAAAAAGTCAAAACTGCGGTGCGTCAGACATTTGGAAAACCACCTTAGATGTCTGGCGCTATTCTCAAGATGTAGAATTCCTGTTGTCAGACGTTTGGCAAGACCTCTCAGACATATGACATAACTCTCAGATTACAGTAAACCTACTATCAGATGTTTGGGGATTCCTACTAGACATTTGACTTCCTATGCTTCATCCAGCTTCAAATCGCTATAACATGACCATCTACTTTCTGATTCACGTGCCATTTTCACCGTTACCAAGCTATTCTCGACCCCTTAAATTATCCATATAGTGTCACAAAAATTCAACATGAACAAAGTAATAAACTGATGATTAAAATCATGTAATATAAATGTCCTATATCAAGCCATTTGTCCGTAATACACATAAAATGATAGAATCAAAAAAGTAATTTATTTAATAAATACAGGCTAATAAGAAACATTTACCATCCGTGCTTTCTGCTTAAAGTGTCAAATGAATCAATCTAGAGAATCACACAAAAGATTTATCATAACAGAATGGATTAAAGTGGCTATTAAAGCCATCAACTATGAACATGTTGCTTGAACATGATCAGCCTACTATTAGAACATGAGTATGGAAGCAATCAATAAATGTTAAATATGCTGCTTGAATCCTAAATTTTAGTTCAATATTAGGAAAAACATAATGCTTGAATTAATGCCTAATTAACTAATGGTTGAAATGAAGATGTATTGATGCTTAAGCATGGTGCTGGGACATATTCAACCTATCGCTATAATATGATGTATAGAAAAATCACTAAAGACTTAACATGCTTCCCGAATTATAAACTAATGCTTGAAAAACATGCTAAATTAAACCATTAATATGAGTGTATATCCAACTAAAACAAAAGGAGTATTGTTTTCTCATAACAGGAACATAATGATAAAAGAAACAAAAATGCCTGAACAAGTTATCTAAATAAACACTACTAGCTGCGAATAAATGTATACATGCCCAAACCAGCACTACCAGTTAATTTATTATTATTATTATTATAAAATTATTTAATTTTATAAACATTTTTATTTTTTTATTAAACTTAACTAATGAAGTTATTTTTATAGAGTTAGTAATTTATTATTATTATTATATAAATTTAGTTAAATTGTATAAAATTAATTAAATTGGTTAATACTTTATCATTATTATTGGTGTTTCTATTTTTCTAGACTTAGTTATTTTTCATGAAACTTGCTTAATTTTATAATTTATTAATATTGGTATTATTATTGTTGTTGTTGTTATTATAAGCTTAGTTACTTGTTATGAAACTTAGTTAATTCTTATAAATTTAGTTTGTTAATTGTTAATATTGCTATTATGATTTTTATTGTTAGTACTATTATTATTATAAACTTAGTTAATTTTCATGAACAGTGGTTAAATTATTATTATTATTACCAAGTTGGTGATTTATCATAAACATTAGTTAAGTTATTATTATTATTATAAACTTAGTTAATTTTTATAAATTTAATTAATTTTTACAAAAACATAATTGATGAAGTTAATTATTATAATCTTAATTAATTTATTTTGATTTTTATTATTATATAAACTTCGTTAATTTTCATAAATATTCAAGGACCATTTTAACTATAGAGTCACTTGCCTTAACTACCATGTCCCAGCACATCGCCTTTATCAACTTGGTCATCTCTATAATTTTTACAAGAATTATTAATCCCTTTTAAAGTCTTCAACATTTTTTTACAACTTTTTTTGTTGTTGTTTGAAATATTGATTTCATTAATTTATTAATATTGGTTTCAAATAGCAAAACCCCCCACCCCCATGTTAAGTGTGGCTTGCATTGTAAATGGAGTGGGTGAATAGATTGAATGGGTTAAAGTCCCACATCGCAGGATATTTGGAATAATCAAGGTATATATGGGTTGGTGGCACATAACATTGAGGATTCCTTCTGTCGCAATATATTGCGAAGACTAGATTATATGCCCGATAGGAAGCGATGAAGGGATGTTCAATCGAGACTTCAGCATATGCGAATTCGAACATGGACTCCGATTTGACACGGTGAAGCATATGCGTATGGAACACAGGAATGTCAGAACTTACATGGTATCAGAGCTTCATATTTCGAGGGACCGGTACGATGTAGCATGACCAAAGCAAGGCTTTAGAGGGCCTTGAGCATGAGATGCTTGTAAACAGCTTTAGAGGGGCTTGAGCATGGGATACTTGTCAACATGGAGATATGATTATGTAGCATGCTTCCTCATGCTTATGAGAACTCGAAATAGCAGCTTGACATCACTACATAGAGGACTCGGTATAACTTCAAGGTGACTTGATCAATGCTCGCTAAGGTGGAGATTGTTAGGTGTGGCTCTCATTATAAATGGAGTGGGTGCTTGGATTGAATGTATTAAAGCCTCACTTTGCTGGATATTTGGAATCATCATGGTATATATATGGGATTGATGACACATAACATTAGGGATTCCTTTTGTTACAATGTGTTACAAAGACCAGATTATATGCCCGATGGATCGCGATGAAGGGATGTTCAATCGGGACACGGGGACATGAAACTTCGACCGTTGACTCCGGCTAGACACAGTAAAGCGTACGCATATGGAACATGGGAATGCCAAAACTTAACACCCTAAACCCCAAAACTCAAAATACTGTTAGTTGAGTATCATGTTCCACTCTCATATAAATGAAAATTTTCTTTGTCTCCACTTATGTTTAGCACCTGGTATAACAAGCATCAATGATATGAACCTCCAATAGAACATAACAAAATCTTAACGTTTGTAAACAACCATGACTTTTACATTACTGACAAACAAATCCAAATTATGAACTAAGAGAGGGAGCATTTTACAGGCTTAAACTTGTGTTAATTTTATATTTACTCATAAACACCAAGAAATTTATATGAGAAATGTATAAAGTGAAATGAGTGAACGATATTCAACTCCAACATATACATGAAATTAGTGAAATATGCAACTTCTTACCTTCCCGTATTTATACATCTTCTACAAGCTTTTGATAAACTTGAGTGGCAAACCACACAAAGCAACTGCTAGGCCGTAACATCTAATTAACCTCCGACAAAAGCTTCCCACGTATCAGTTATTATCCTTATAATAAATATATGGCTGAATATATAATCAAAAACACCTTTAATATGTCATGGAACTCAACATCATACACAATGAATAACAACGAAGACTATTCCAAGGAATGGGAGGCTTTCTGTGCACATAACAATTGATATTGCATGAATTCCTCTTTCAAGAGAAAATTGCACTTGACCTTCATGTGCATGTTTTGGAGCGAATGACATCATAAGAACATCTTTATCAAACAAGTAACCTCCAAGGCTACTCCGTAACCAACATCTAATACAACATGTCTTCTTTTCCCCCATGTGATATCAAGCAAATCCTATAGACAAATGAAAAAGAATAAGTCGATCAATCTTTATTTTTCAAATGTAAATGTGTAGAGAATTTGGTTACAAAGGTATGCATGGATATATTAGGGGAGCACGTTACTTCTTTAATTATATTTGCACGCACAAAAAAGCAGTTCTAATAGTGTTTGGTAGGTTTAACTATTAACTCTAAAATACCTTTCTACTAAAGGAAAAATCACTTACATAGATAAAAATAAAGTAGTTAAACTGTCAAACCTACTGGATTGCATCTATGTAGTATAGTGAACCATGCATGAACTGAGTTCCACCACCTGGGAAAATGAGGAACTCCAAAAAATTTCACCCAATTTTGGTAACCTAACTATTGGTAACTTTGTATGTGGTACATTATGGTACCAAATCTGCAATATTTTTATAACAAAAATATGTTTTAGTATCAATAATTGTAAGCTCAATAACTTAAGATATATACCAGTGTCTACAAACATTGACTTCTTCTTGAAGTATGAGTATTAGGTTTTGGCAAAAATAATTATATTGTTAAGTAGATGAAGAAAATCCTTTGCACTTATCATTGAAATTTAAAAATGAATCACTAAGATAAAACTACTGCGCATTGGTTGGAAATTTAAATGAACTAGAATAGGAATTTTAACAAACTAACCCTAAAATTGAATAGAGATGCGATAGGAGTTATTTTATTTTTTAATGCAAAGTATAAGATTTACAGAGTTTCTGCAATATTAGGAACATTCTTTTTTTGTTTTTATATGAAAGAGTCGGATTATCTATTACTGCATCATCACAATAGAGATACCGAGACTCAACCAATCATATCCGATGGAAGGTTTCTTTTCAATTCAACCATATCTGATCATTACAATATCATCAAAAATTATCAACTTCATCTCTACAAATCCATAATCTCCATCAAAGCACAACCATATCTAGATCAACAACCAACGGTCTCAATTAGCAACAACCCAGAACAATGTAGTCTACAACTGAAGAAACTCAACTTAGAATTATCATCTCATTCATATTGCAAAGCACGTTATCTCCAAGTAGTTACAAAATCTAAGTCGAATTAATTAGTAGGAAGTTCAAGGCCAGTTCACAATCCACGCTATATCATTATCAGTATATCATAAAACCAATAATTCATTAACACAAGCTAATCACAACCAAATGGTCAACATCCCAAAACAGTTAGATTGTCACTTACTACATCATCACATCAGATTAGATGTTGCTCGATATCTTTGGTGGCGGTAGATCTGGATAGCTACGTGACTTGGTCTCTAATGTATCTCAGTTTAAGCAAAGCTTCAGATGGATAATGAAAAAGGACAACCATTGAAATGACAAAGACGATTCACTCCAGTTCCATCTCCATTTTCAACTACATTATTTTTAGACTATCAACGACATCACTTCCAATCTCTTCCGGAATCAAAGCAAGGAGAACAATTCTAGATCCACAAACGTGACGACAGGCGACATTGAGATAACTCATTTAGTTTCGACAAAACTATAGCCCAAAGCGGATGCTATCCCGCTTTAGCCTCTAATGGATCTGAAGGAGTGAATTAGGGAAAAATTTATTTAGGGATCTATAGAAGTGAAAAAGTTAGTGTATGATCCCACTTGCAGGCCGCTAACGGCAACGGATGCTGCAGTCATCCATAGATATTAATCCTCGACGACCAAATACGGTAATGTTAGATAAATTGATATACTAGAAACACATGGATATGGAAAATGTTTAAAATTTCCAAACAATTTTCACATTCCATTCCAAACTTATTTCAACATTCTTTACATAATCCTACAACATTAGCCACCTTCAAAAAAATGTAATTATTACAATATACTCCAAGAGCGACATATGAAGAAGCCATAAACTACATGCCATCTGCATGACTCCGGAAGCTTTTTCGTCTTAAGAGGTACCTGAAAACCTCAAATTTCAATCTACTCAAAATCAATTGAGTACCCGAGAGTTTAAGGGTAAAACATAAACTTCGAGTCAGACATAAAACCTGGTATGAATAGTAATATACCATCTCAAATCATTTAGATATCTAGTGAGACCACGCTGCTTAGCGGAACGGGTTCCCCTAATTAGTATCTTAAAACCTTTATAAACCATTTTCTGAGCCCCTACATATATAATGGTTAATTTAATTCAAACATTATTATTTGATGATATGCAAAACAATTGAATTAATTCTAGATTACTCATCCCCAATTCATTTTGACTACCGGTCATAATTATAGTTTCTAGGATTACTATTAACCTAATAGTTTTCATGGGCTAACTAATAACCGGTTAAACTTTTAAGGACTCCTTCTCCAATTATATAGTTTTCATGGGATTACTAAGTACCTATTGGTAATTCAAATATCACTTCTTTCATCCTATTTTAAATGGGCTGGCTAGGAACCTATTGACTAACAATCAATATCTTTCTTTTACCCTAGTTTTCATGGGCTAACAAAGAACCTATTGACTATCTGTCGATATTTCATTTTCTTATCTGGATATATTTTTCATGGGCTTACTATAAACATGTCTAACTGACATCTTTAATTATACATAGTTTTCATGGGCTAACTATTAACCTATTGGCCCCTGCCAATATCTTACAGTTTTCATGGGCTTACTGTAAACCTATTGGCCCCTACCAATATCTTTTCCCTTACATAGTTTTCATGGGCTTACTATTAACCTATTGGCCAGTGCCAATATCTTTTATTTATTCACTACTAGATCAACCCAATTGGTTATTCTACCTTTTTCCAAAGTATAGTTTTTGGGTTCATTAAAAGTGAATTTATACTTATATAAAGAAGTAAACAATATAACTTGGTTAATTCCTTTAATCCAATTAGACTACTTCATAAGTTCCATTACAAAATACTTTGTTTATTAATATGCCATGGTTTTGTTTTTAAATAAGATTTGGTTATTCGTTATGAAAACTATACTTTCGAAACCTTCGAAACCTTGCTTTCAATCTCACTGGATAGCCTCCTTTGAAAGCATATATCTCTTTTCAAAACATTAGGCTTCTGCCTTTAAAAACACTTTAAAAACCTTCTTTCGAAACCTTTCGAATATAATAAAGTGTTACTTATGAATAATTAGAAACATAGCTTCGAAACCATTGGAAGTATCTCTTCCTATGCATTGGAAGTCCCCCTTTCGACATCATTTATCATTTGGGTCAAAGAAAATATAAACGAAAGTATCTCTTCCGAAACCATTCTTTACTATAACAAAATATTGGGGAAATTGTGATGGCGTCGAAACCATCTCTTTTGACAGGGTCGAAAGCATACATTTAAAATATTGAAGAATAACTTCGAAACCCCTTTCGAAACCATTGCCTTTGAAATCCATAACCCTTTCAAAAGAATTTAGAAAGTGGCTTAATATGGCTTTAAAACAACTAATACCTTTCGACAGTATTGATGACTTCAATACACTCGAAAGGCACAAGAATCGGCTTCTGGGCTTCGATTAGGTTGGAACTCCTTCTTTTAAAAGCATTGATTTGCAATTAAAGGAACCCCTTTGAAACCACCGTTTTCTTTTAAAATAATCCAATTAACCCCTTTGAAAGCCATTACAAAATTTCTTCCAAAAATATTATTATCGACTAAGTCGAAAGCTTAGTAAAACAAAGGCAGGAGCTTATCTTTTTAAAACAAACCGAGGTAACGACCACTGTGACGCCCCACCTCTATGCTCACAATAACAAAGAGTATTTAAAAGAAATACTGTCTGTTATTACGAAGAATAAGGCTGGATAGGAGCAGCCATCCGTAGTTGGCCTTACACTAGTATTGGTTACCTCGATAGGAGTAGTATATATTTTTCATTTTACATCTCTTATTTGTTTACTCCCATCGACATACCCAATTCCAGTATAAAACGAACTACGATGGTTCATAATAGTTTAGGACAATATATATAATAATAACACAGATACTAAAAATGCGGAACACAGATAACAAATGTCTCATATATATATATATATATATATATAACTGATGTCAGTTACAATACATTTGACACAATACATGTGATACAAATACAACTGTCGACTCTGGAAGTTATATATACACGTACATTATCAACTAATATACATGAATACATATCAACCTATATTATGACACGACTACTCCAAAAGATATGAAAAGTCTTCATAGCTCAAACAGCAACCCAAAGCAAGATATCTACAACCTGAAATAACTCGGGTCTGACCCGAGTATTAAATTCAAAAGAAAAAAATACACGGGTCAGTCTAATTCAAACTCAGTATTAATGCACAGAAGCAATAATAATCAAATATCAAATAGACAACAGTCACAGAAATCTCGTATATCCAACTCCTCGATAAGAGAATCAGATAACGGCAGATATAACACTAAATAGTATTAAACGACAAATCAGCAAATTCAAATCATCATCAAAGATATTTAATATCAATGAAGATAATTTAAAGAAACAACAGAATTGTCTAAACGACAATTAACAACAAAATCCAATTATTAAATAAATAATTAGAAACTCATAATCTAATTATCTGATAGATAATTAGACAAATCTCAAAATGATCAAATCAAACCAAATCAGAATACAATTTCCGAATATTGAATTGAACCCAAAAAACAATTCAACTAATTGAAATGTCACTTAAAAAGACAAATCGGTGAGACTGCAGTACACTCACGCGTGTACTGCCTCGCTACCATCGCGATGAAATACACGAAAGTACAATGAAAGTCACAAATGAACAAAAGGCCAAACCTAAAAATCGGGTTCAACTCAAGTGTAATGCCAACACAAAGTAAAGCCTCAGAAATAAAGAACAAATGGATCAATATCAATGCAACACTATAGGCCGAGACAGTATCCAGAAATGCATGAAGACTACATCAAGAATACATGTATGACCAGTATGACCAAGTAGGAAGTGACTCAAACCAAAGAGTAAAATATGAACCAGCATGGTACACTACAAGTGCAACAGTAGTATCGAAATGATCAAGACCAATACCACTGGTTCAAGTGAAATCAAGACAAGTCTGTGCCAACAATGAATTACTCCAACCAGCCAGTAAAAGTGGAAACAATCACAAACCATATCAATTGAATTCAAGTGAAGTTGAGACAAGCCAATGCTAACATAAAGTTAACATGTATGAAATAGTAGTGAACCTGTATATGGTCAAGTTCAATATCACTGCAACACAAATCAATGAAGAAAACAAGACTGGTAACAAAATGCTCCAAGACGGACTCCAACACAATATGTACAAAGTCCATCATGCAAGCAAAATTACATGTGTACATGTGCAACAAACATGTAAATTGGAATCTGATTCCAGGAAGGGTATACAGCTGAAACAGGACTCGATTGAATCAAGTACAGCAAGATAGCAGTGACACTATCAAGACAACAATGAGCAATATGTTGAAATGACCAAGGAAACAATCAAACAGTCCAGACAGTAAATCATATATACACATAAACATCTCGGAGTCAATAACCAAATAACATCATAGTACAATAACAGCAGGTTCGAAATCACGAAGTCAAGCATCAGCTCACAAAATCAAAGATAGGGGAGCAGCAGTTTCAAATCAATGCTACCGGGACGAACACAGATGGCAAAAGTCGAAAATCAAAGCCGTGGCCAACAAAACATACCAAAGTCAAAAGAATCAACACCGAAATGAAATTACCAAGAAAATGAACAGCCCAAAATCAACGTCAAAACAAAATCGAACTGTCAAGGCATAATACTCAAGTCGTATTAGATGTGAGTGAAATAAAAGTCACTCAAAAACTTCAATCAAAAGACTACTACCCCAACCACATATATACATATAGGCATGTATATGAATACATGTATATAAGCTAGAAGCAATGACAGTAACCCATGTGAACATCAAAAATGCAACTTGTATACAACTATAAACTGGACAGCCTGTCAGAGATGTAAGTGCACATGAAAACAGTCGAAAATGCTACCGGGATAATACAAAATCAACAGTCACGAAAATACCAAGAAACGAACAGTTCAAAACCAAGTAAATGTCGAAGTCACAATAAAAATAAATTCAATGTCAAGGCCGATGCCAACAGAGAACCGCACAGAGCAAGTTCGAACTCGTCAAAACAGTGGTAGCCAAGAAGCAATGGTCAAAACAAAATAATTGACGAATTCAAAAATATCAGATGAATGAGATTAAAGGGATAAACCCATATGAATGAAATCAAGATCTCGACTCCTATATAACAAAAATCTGAATTAGATGTGAGTGAAAAAGAATCACTCACCTGTGATTCGAAACAATCTAAAGCCGCCGAGCAAGCTCGAAGGAACATTGATCAATAAAGGACTTCGAACGATTTCTCAGAAGCCCCAAATTGAAGACGAACGAACGATACGAGCATGCCCTAATTTTTTTGAACAAGGCCTCCATTTAATTTCCTTCGTTCGATTTAGGGTTGAAACGAAAAAATGAATAAGGGGCCGGTTATTAGCTTGCTAATCACGGTAACAAAGGAGTGGTCCAAAACAAATTTTAAAGCCCGCATAAAAATTTTACAGATTTAAAAAGAATTTCAATTCGATTTAAATTTCAATAGCTATTAAAAAACAATTTAATCGTCATTTTGACGATAAATAATAATTGTAAAACTCCGGGTTGTTACAGACTCCTCTCCTTATAAAAATTGCGTCCCCGCAATTTTCATAATTAAAGTTGTCTATAACAATTATTTTTCTAACATAAACTGGTTAAGCTAGAAAAATAAAGATCGAGAACACAAACACCAAAGAATTCTTTTAATTCCATACAAGAAATTCACAAATTCTCAACAAAGTCTAATTATCAATAGATAATCAGAAAACAGCAAAACTGAA
Source organism: Allium fistulosum (assembly GCA_030737815.1). Taxonomy (NCBI): domain Eukaryota; kingdom Viridiplantae; phylum Streptophyta; class Magnoliopsida; order Asparagales; family Amaryllidaceae; genus Allium; species Allium fistulosum. The sequence goes on along the minus strand of CM060904.1, from coordinate 1,249,017,071 downwards.
TAAATGCAATTATCAGCAATATTGAATTATCAATTAGATAATTAAAATACAGAAATCACAAAGCGGCAATATCTAATTATCAATACGATAATTAGAAAACACCAAAATCTAATTATCAAAAAGGATAATTAGAAAACACAAATCACAAATCGCAAAACCGCAAACATCTAGTTAACCAACAAATAACTAGAAAACACGAACTTCATAATCATTAAACTCTAACTATCAACAGAGATAGATAGGAAACAACAATTCAATGTAATCAACATAATCTAGAATCAATCAGAGACTAGAAAATCTCAAAATCAGCCAAATTAGCAAACATTCAAGTATCAAAACGATAATCAGAAAACATCAGATAATCGGAATCTCAAATCAACAAATATCTAATTATCACAAACGATAATCAGAATTCTCAAATCAACAAATACCTAATTATCAAAAACGATAATCAGAAATCAAATCAACAAATATCTAATTATCACAAACGATAATCAGAAATCAAATCGACAAATATCTAATTATCACAAACGATAATCAGAATTCTCAAATCAACAAATATCTAATTATCAAAAACGATAATCAGAAATCAAATCAACAAATATCTAATTATCACAAACGATAATCAGAAATCAAATCAACAAATATCTAATTATCACAAGCGATAATAAAAAACAACAAATATGTAATTATCAAAAACGATAATAAAAAATCTCAAATCAACAAATATCTAATTATCACAAACGATAATCAGAAATCAAATCAACAAATATCTAATTATCACAAACGATAATCATAATTCTCAAATCAACAAATATCTAATTATCAAAAACGATAATCAGAAATCAAATCAACAAATATCTAATTATCACAAATGATAATCAGAATTCTCAAATCAACAAATATCCGATTATCAAAAACGAAAATCAGAAACAACAAATATCTGATTCTCAAAAACGATAATCAGAAACAACAAATATCCGATTATCAAAAATGATAATCAGAAACAACAAATATCCGATTATCATAAACGATAATCAAAAACAACAAATATCCGATTATCAAAAACGATAATCAGAAACAACAAATATCTAATTATCGATACGATAATTATACCTCATAACAGCAAATATTTAATTATCGATACGATAATTAAATCTCATAACATCAGATATCTAATTACCTGCAGATAATTAGAAACAACAAATATCTAGAAATAAAAAATGATACTCTAGAAAATCAACATAAAAGGTGGATCGATCCCATCAGATGGCGAGTTTTTAGTTCGCCGCACGTGCATCAACAAATGGCCGAAGCCTACCAAGTACTCATCATAATTTTGGCGCCCAACAAATGACCCGAAGGTCCGCAGAGTGACCCGAAGGTCTAGTACTGGTATTTGACCCGAAGGTCCATCATATGACCCGAAGGTCCAACATATGACCCGAAGGTCCATCATAGTGGCTCGAAAGCACACAAAAGCATCAAAATCATCAAAATCATCAAAACATCAAATATTTCAATTAACGAGTCCGGAATTAACCGAAATAGCAAACGCATATTTCCCATACCACGTGTTTAACTAAATCGTTAAATTCTCTTCATCGTTTCCTTGAAAGTGCAAAATTGTGTATTTTGTAAAAATACATTTTACATTCTCCAACGGACAAGTCCGGAATTAAGCGAATCAGTAAAAGAAAGGGGTCATAGTCCTCGATTTTGCTGAAACGTTTAAATCGCTTCCTCATTCTTTTGAAAGCGCAAACTGTAAAATTCTTGAAAACAATTTTATTTATTTTATAAAAATAACAATTCACATTCTCAACTGGACAAGTCCGGAGTTAAGCGAATCAGTAAGAGAAAGGGGTCATAATCCTCGATTTTGCTGAATCGTTTAAGTCGCTTCCTCATTTTTTTGAAAGCACAAACTGTTAAAATTTTTATAAAACAATTTTCATTTTAAAATGATTTCCCAATCACGTGATTAATGCAACAACATCAGTAGCAATTTCGAAAAGGAATTTGCACTTCCCAAAACATCGTAAAACGAATCTCAAAATCAGCATTGCGGAATAACCGCTTGAAAATCCACTTTTAAAATTTGATGGTTACTGAAGTCAAAGCGACAGTAATTTTTAAACGTCAAAATCTCATCAAAATAATTCACATCACAATGTAATATCAGTGAATTTTCATTCATCAAAATGCCACAAAACACCGTGCTTCAAAAATTTAGCATCGATGTAAAAATCCCGTTATAAAAATAACGGCAACAAAATACGTTCAAACGAAACATCGGTTCAACGTAAAAACAATGTAGTAACGTGCAACTCAAATTTGCACGTACTACAAAATGAACAAAGAAACCATTCGAATGTATCTTCAATGAAGATAATTCAAATCAGCAAAATCTAATCAATATATGATTAGCATAAAAGAAAACTAGCAAAAATCTCAACAAAAATCACATAACTGCAGTCGCATCGAATCCCCAAATCGGATTCGAAATTTTCAAAGAAACAAAATAAACCCAGCTATGTAAACAACAAATGAAATTTATTTCAATTTCATATTTTGATTTTTAAATCAAAAAGATTATCAGCCGTATTCAGCGAAGACAGTCTCACTGTTTCCGCTGCGCACTCTGATAAACAGAACACAAATTAATCAATCAACAAAACACAGTTTCACTATTATTTTTAAATAAAGATATTTTAAAATTTTCATCATAATTTCAAAACTTAGTTTTGAATCAAAGCACAAATAAAAACATCGACCAATTGTTGTAACATATGTTCCATCTAAGTTATGTTTTATATTATGTCCATAAACCCCAAGCTCTGGTACCAACTGTGGCGCCCCACCTCTATGCTCACAATAACAAAGAGTATTTAAAAGAAATACCGTCTATTATTACGAAGAATAAGGCTGGATAGGAGCGGCCATCCGTAGTTGGCCTTACACTAGTATTGGTTACCTCGATAGGAGTGGTATATATTTTTCATTTTACATCTCTTATTTGTTTACTCCCATCGACATACCCAATTCCAGTATAAAACGAACTACGATGGTTCATAATAGTTTAGGACAATATATATAATAATAACACAGATACTAAAAAAGCGGAACACGGATAACAAAAGTCTCATATATATATATATATATATATATATATATAACTGATGTTTGTTACAATACATTTGACACAATACATGTAATACAACTACAACTGTCGACTCTGGAAGTTATATATACACGTACATTATCAACTGATATACATGAATACATATCAACCTATATTATGACACGACTACTCCAAAAGATATGAAAAGTCTTCATAGCTCAAACAGCAACCCAAAGCAAGATATCTACAACCTGAAATAACTCGGGTCTGACCCGAGTATTAAATTCCAAAGAAAATAATACACGGGTCAGTCTAATTCAATCTCAGTTATTAATGCACAGAAGCAATAATAATCAAATATCAAATAGACGACAGTCACAGAAATCTCGTTTATCCAACTCCTCGATAAGAGAATCGGATAACGGCAGATATAACACTAAATAGTATTAAACGACAAATCAGCAAATTCAAATCATCATCAAAGATATTTAATATCAATGAAAATAATTTAAAGAAACAACAGAATTGTCTAAAAGACAATTAACGACAAAATCCAATTTTTAGATAAATAATTAGAAACTCATAATATAATTATCTAATAGATAATTAGACAAATCTCAAAATGATCAAATCAGACCAAATCAGAAAACAATTTCCGAATATTGAATTGAACCCACAAAACAATTCAACCAATTGAAATGTCACTTAAAATGACAAATCGGTGTGGCTGCAGTACACGCACGCGTGTACTGCCTCGCCGCCACCGAGATGAAATACACGAAAGTTCAATGAAAGTGACAAATGAACACAAGGTCAAACCCAAAAATCGGGTTCAACTCAAGTGTAATGCCAACACAAAGTAAAGCCTCAGAAATAAAGAACAAATGGAGCAATATCAATGCAACACTATAGGCCGAGCAGTAACCAGAAATGCATGAAGACTACATCAAGTATACATGAATGACCAGTACGACCAAGTAGGAAGTGACTCAAACCAAAGAGTAAAATATGAACCAGCATGGTACACTACAAGTGCAACAGTAGTATCGAAATGATCAAGACCAATACCACAGTTCAAGTGAAATCAAGACAGTTTGTGCCAACAATGAAGTACTCCAACCAGCCAGTAAAAGTGGAAACAATCACAAACCATATCAATTGAATTCAAGTGAAGTTGAGACAAGCCAATGCTAACATAAAGTTAACATGTACGCAATAGTAGTGAACCTGTATATGGTCAAGTTCAATATCACTACAACACAAATCAACGAAGAAAACAAGAATGGCAATAAAATGCTCCAAGACGGACTCCAACACAATATGTACAAAGTCCATCATGCAAGCAAAATTACATGTATACATGTGCAACAGACATGTACATTGGAATCTGACTCTAGGAAGGGTATACAGCTGAAACAGGACTCGATTGAATCAAGTACAGCAAGATAGCAGTGGCACTATCAAGACAACAATGAGCCATTTGTTGAAATGACCAAGGAAACAATCAAACAGTCCAGACAGTAAATCATATATACACATAACCATCTCGGAGTCAATAACCAAACAACATCATAGTACAATAACAGCAGGTTCGAAATCACGAAGTCAAGCATCAGCTCACAAAATCAAAGATAGAGGAGTAGCAGTTTCAAATCAATGCTACCGGGACGAACACAGATGGCAAAAGTCGAAAATCAAAGAAGTGGCCAACAAAACATACCAAAGTCAAAAGAATCAACACCCAAACGAAATTACCAAGAAAACGAACAGCCCAAAATCAACGTCAAAACAAAATCGAACTGTCAAGGCATAATACTCAAGTCGTATTAGATGTGAGTGAAATAAAAGTCACTCAAAAACTTCAATCAAAAGACTACTACCCCAACCACATATATACATATAGGCATGTATATGAATACATGTATATAAGCTAGAAGCAATGACAGTAACCCATGTGAACATCAAAAATGCAACTTGTATACAACTATAAACTGGACAGCCTGTCAGAGATGTAAGTGCACATGAAAACAGTCGAAAATGCTACCGGGATAATACAAAATCAACAGTCACGAAAATACCAAGAAACGAACAGTTCAAAACCAAGTAAATGTCGAAGTCACAATAAAAATAAATTCAATGTCAAGGCCGATGCCAACAGAGAACCGCACAGAGCAAGTTCGAACTCGTCAAAACAGTGGTAGCCAAGAAGCAATGGTCAAAACAAAATAATTGACGAATTCAAAAATATCAGATGAATGAGATTAAAGGGATAAACCCATATGAACGAAATCAAGATCTCGACTCCTATATAACAAAAATCTGAATTAGATGTGAGTGAAAAAGAATCACTCACCTGTGATTCGAAACAATCTGAAGCCGCCGAGCAAGCTCGAAGGAATATTGATCAACAGAGGACTTCGAACGATTTCTCAGAAGCCCCAAATTGAAGAGGAACGAACGAGATGAGCATGCCCTAATTTTTTTGAACGAGGCCGCCATTTAATTTCCTTCGTTCGATTTTGGGTTGAAACGAAAAAAGAATAAGGGGCCGGTTATTAGCTTGATAATCACGGCAACAAAGGAGTGGGCCAAAACAAATTTTAAAGCCCGCATAAAATTTTTACAGATTGAAAAAGAATTTCAATTCGATTTAAATTTCAATAGCTATTAACAAACAGTTTAATCGTCATTTTGACGATAAATAATTATTGTAAAACTCCGGGTTGTTACAACCTCATCGGAAGCTAGGCCTTCGACACCATACCTTTCGCTTTCCTCCGATCCACTACGTATCACCTAGATGATACCCTGTGTATTGAATTTAGCTTAATAGGGTTTCCACATAGTCGAAGGCGATAGGTAAGGGACGAAAGAAACTCCGGATAAAGGCGAAACCTGTTTTTCTAGGTTAAATACAAAATTACGTAACTTATATAAACCAACCTACCTACGAGTAAATTTCTTATTGGTTACTTTTACTTTTCCCAAGCTTTTCAAAAACTAACCGCCTTTTTATTTTGGATAAATATCAAACTTAAACTTTTGCAAATAAAACCTTCCTCTTTATTTATATGTAAATCATTTTGATCCACTTCTCAAAATAATTTATTCTCTATTTCAAATCACTTGAGAAAAAACACAAAAATTTACTTTGATCATTATTATCTAACATATCTAAATTTCAAACCCAAATTCTCAATATATTTTCTGAAATAAATTATTAAATCCAACGTGCTATAATTTCATTCAAAAATTCATAATAATCTTTCCAAAGCTTGGAAAATTATCAAACTTAAAACCCAACTCTAAAATCATATTTTGCATAACATATAATTTTTCCATGGCACTTGAACATCAATTTCACACAGTTTTGATCTAAAACTGTATGAACCATTATTTAAATAATCTTGTTTAAATTTAAATAAACTATAAATCAAGCATATCATCATCAGACATCATATATATGAATTTAAACTTAAATCCGAAACATATATTTAACAAATAGAGAAGGAAACTATCATTCACCTTAATCTTTGATAATGAAAATGGATTGAGATGAGTTTGATTCCCTTTTTTATTTTCTCTTCTTTTTCTTTAAATTTCCTCTTCTTCTTTTCTTTTTAATGGCCGACCTCAATTTATTTTCTTACGTTTTTATTTTTGTGAGAAAATGAGCATGAGTGTGAATGCTTAAGGGTAAACATACATACATACACACATACATACATACATATATATATAAAGGTGAGGTTAAGTGTAGTTAAATCCCATTATACTCTTACATAATTTAATTAGTCTATAAACCATTCTTTAGCCCAATTAAAGTAATAAGCACGGCCACTTAAATTTATTCAAATATCAATCCCCTTATCACTTAACATTTACATTATTCTATTTAATTTATCTAATTAAATATCCTGAATAATGTTATTTGAGATTAGGGGTGTTACAGGCTCCCTTCCTTAAAGAATTTCATCCTCGAAATTCAATAAGGACTAAATACTAATCATACCAATCATCTGTAACCACTCCCAACTACTATACTAGTTTATCTGACTAGCGATCATCTATATAAATCTAATATAGACATACCATTTAAAACAGATCAAGATAAGTAACTCGAATCATGTCTTCTATATCCCAAGTACAGTCCTTCTCGTTGTCGCTCCACTAAACTTTCACCAACTTGACTGTCTTGGACCTTAATCTTTTCCGATCTCTTGCTACAACCCAAACTGGTTGTCTAACAATTGTCAAATTAGGCTCTACTACCGACTCATCCAATCCTGTTGGAGGAATGGTAGTCTCTGGATCATGCACATACTTGCGAAGATGAAACACATGAAATACATTATGGACACGTACCATATTGCTCGGCAATTCTACTCTGTATGTGAGATTTCCAATCCTTTCTATAATCTGCAATAGACCAACATAATTCGGTGCCAACTTCCCTGACTTTACAAATCGTACCATTCCCTTCATCGGTGACACCTTAATAAAAACTCTATCTCCAACTGAGAACTCTAAGTCTTTACGCCTTTTATCTGCGTAATCCTTTTGTCTGGACTGAGCTTCCTTCATCCGAACTTGGATCAACTCAATCTTCTCTAACGCCTCTCAAACCATATCTGGACTTAAGACTAATTTGTCTCCAGTCTCTAACCAACATGTGGGTGATTTGCATGGCCTTTCATACAAAGCTTCAAAAGGCGCCATTCCTATACTAGTCTGAAAACTATTATTATAGGAAAAATCAATTAAATGCAGGCGATCTTCCCAAGATCCACCAAAGTCTAATATACAAGCTCTCAACAAATCTTTAAGTACTTTATTGACTCTCTCAGTCTACCCATCCGTCTATGGGTGATATGCTATACTCATCTTGAGCTTGGTACCTAATACTCTCTGTAGTCATGTCCAAAACTCGCTCGTGAATAATGCATCTCTATCGCAGACTATGCCACTAGGAATTCCATGAAGTCTAACTATGTTCTACAGGAACAACTTCGCCAAAACAGGTGTCGTTCTGGTTGATGATTGAAATGAAATGGGCGCTCTTGGTCAATCTGTCCACTATGACCCATCTGCTTTCATTTCCCTTGTTCAACCTTGGTAACTCGTCTATAAAATCCATGGATATAGAATCCGACTTCCAAACTGGAATCTCTAAAGGCTGAAGCAACCCGCTCGGCTTCTGGTGTTTGGCTTTCACTTGTTGACAATTAGTCAATTGTCTAACCCACAAGCCAAAATATCTCTTCATGTCTTCCCAATAAAAGCTTCTCTTCATATCCTGATACATCTTGATGCCCCAGGATGAAACGTAAACTTGGATCAATGACACTCATCTAGAACTTCTCTTCTCAAGTTCTCTACTTTCAGGACACATAATCATCCCTTCTTCCTCAACCATCCTTTTTGGTCAACACCAAAATCTTTAAGATCATCGATCTCGGATCCCACCTCAAGTCTTCTAATTTTCTCGGTTATTTCTGGATCCTCTTTTTGTTTAGAAGTTATCCTCTCGATCAGCACTGGTCGAAACTCTAAACAGGCCAACATAGGGGTACTCTGATTAGAATCAGTAGTTGATCTAGACTTTATACTGCACGTAGCCAAAACTTCTAAATCCTTCCATCCTTTCAACATAGCTAACACCACTTTCTGATGTTTCCTGCTAAGGGCATCCACTAACTTATTTCCTTTTCCATGAGTATATTCTATACAATCATAAGCAGCCAAAACTCCTTCCACCTTTGATGTTGCATATTCAACTCTTTCTGAGAGAATAAATATCTTAAGGGCTTATGATTAATGTATAGCTAAAATCTCTTCCCTAAGAGATAATGTCTCCAAATTTTCAGTGCGAAGATCGCCGCAGCCAATTCCAAATAATGAATAGGATATCTTACTTCGTGCGGTCTAAGATGTCAAGAAGCGTAGGCAATGACTTTACCATTCTGCATCAATACAGCTCCCAATCCTGTTCCACATGCATCAGTGTACACCACCAACCCTTGGTTTCCATCTGTAGTAATTAACACTGGTGCGTTGGTCAACAAATGTTTTAATTTAAGGGACCCTTCCTCACATTTGTCGGACCAAATGAACTTCACATCCTTCCTGTTCAACTTAGTCAAAAGTGCTAATATACGCGAAAAATCTTTGATAAATCTCCGGTAATAGCCAGCAAGTCCGAGAAAATTTCTGATCTCGGTTACCGTTTCTAGTCTCCTCCAATTATTGACAACTTCGATCTTAACTGATCTACTACCACACCTTCCTTCAAAACTACATGACCAAGAAACTTGATTACCTTCTTTCAAAAATGACATTTAGAAAACTTCGCCTTTAGCTGATGTTGTCTTCGCCTCTCAAGCACTACTCTCCGATGATTCTCATGCTCTCTCTAATCTTTCGAGTACACCAAAATGTCATCTATGAATACTAACACGAAACTATCCATGTGTTCTCGGAAAACCCGGTTCATCAAGTCCACAAAGAAAGCAGGTGCATTTGTCAACCCGAATAGCATTGCTAACCATTCATATGAAATATACCTAGTTCGAAATGCTGTCAAAGGAATACTGTCCTTTGCCACTCTCAACTGATGGAAACTGGTCACCAAATCTAATTGGGAAAAACACTCTGGCTCCACTCAACTAATCAAACAGATTGCCAATTCGTGGTAAAGGATATCTATTCTTGATCGTCCTTTTGTTCAAATTACGATAGTCGATGAACATCCGCAATGACCCATCTGGCTTCTTCACGAAAATCGGGGCTACTTCCTAAGACGAACTGCTTGGTTTAATAAACTTCCTTCTTTCTAGATCCACTAGCTGCACCTTCAATTCTTTCATTTCAGTCGGTGTCATTTGTCTAGGTGGTCTACTGACAGGTTCAGCTCCTGGTACAAGATCTATCTAAAACTCAATAGCTCGTTTCGGTGGTAGTCCTGTAATCGACTCAAATACATCTACAAACCCTCTTGCAACTCGAACCTGAGTTAACTCCTCCATTGCTTCCAAGGTACTTAACACATCACAAACACTTTGGTCGGAATTCTCTATTGAGAAGATGATCCATTTATGACTATCAGGCTGCCTTACTGATATTTCTCTATCCTGGCAAAATATCCTAGCCTCATATCTAGCCAACCAATACATACCTAAAATGATCCTGAAATCTACGAAATCATAAACATACAAACTACATGTAAACATATGACCTAACAAATCAAGTTCTAGCTGGTCACATCTCATCCCTAGAGTTGCATGCCCTCCTATTGGATTTGCAACCTTTAAGGAAGAAACATGGTAAGTGCTTTCCAAACATGACTTACTAACCATATTCTGGGCTATAAATGAATGTGATGCACCGGTATCAAATAGTATCCTAACTAGAATAGTTTGAATCAAAAACGTACCTTCCACCACAGTCTTTCCCTTAGCAGCTGCAGTTGATTTGGAAGAAGATGGTGGTCCAATAGCAAAAACCTTTCCTTTTTCTACCCTAACTGGCTTTGGACACTAGTTCTTATAATGCCCAACTTGATCACAGTTGTAACACTTAATATTCTTTTTATCCGCAGCCTTCTTCTGCCCCTTGCCTCACCTACATTCGCTTGCAAAATGACCCTTCTTATCACATTTGTAGCAGACTAAATCAGCTTTTGACTTCTTGGCTGAAACTTCGTTCCGGGCTCCTTTCTTTTTGAAGAACTTTCTCTTCTTACCCTGAGGACCTTGGGATTCAACTGGCTTCTCTCTAGAACAAATAGAAAGCATCTCTTCATGGTGAATGGTCATCTCCACCACCACATTTTAGGAATCACGGATATGAGTCAGGGTTGCCCTAACAAGCTCGAGCCTCAGTCCTCGAATGAATCTTTCATTCCCTCTAATGTCAGTGTCTATAATAGTGTATTCATATCGACATAGCTCATCAAATCAATTTATGTACTCGATAACTGGTATGCCTCCATGAACTAAATCCATAAATTTCCTTATCAGTGCTGACTTAGCAACTTCAGAAATATACCTCTGTTCGAATCTCCTTCGAAAATCAGCCCAAGTCAACTCTTCCTCTGGAACTCCGGCAGTCACACCATTCTACCAGTGAAGTGCTGGCCCTTGCAACTGTCTAGAGGCCAACCTTCTCTTCTGCGCATCTTCTAAACCCAAATCAGAGAAAATTCTTTAACAGTGTAATAGCCAATTCTCCACTTCTATAGCATCTTTCGTTCCCATCAATGGCTTTCCAACTAAATTGGTGTAGTCTTGGTTTAGCTTAGCATAATTATTCCCAACGGGAATAACAGGATTTGCTCCTCCAATATTTCCAGCCACTCCAACTATTCCTGCTTGCATCAAATTAGTAAGAAACTGATACATCATCCCTGCATCTACTGGCATTTTCATAGCACTCACGTTAGCTTCCGCATTTTGATTAGCATTAGCCTGTAGACCTTAATTCCTCCGGATGTTAGGTTGAGCATTTCCATCAATTGTGGTGCTTCCTCCAACAAGATTTCCTCTTCTGTTTCCTGCTTCCATATCTTCTTTCTCGTAAATCTGTATACGAGCCTTAGTAAGACATAGAAGAATGCTCTAAGAGAAAGGGGAAATACATACTTATACATATACCTATATATATCAAATGCAAGTACATAATAATCGCGTTAACCCAAACCCCGATCAAATTTTTGATTCATTGGATTATGTTTTGAAAATCTTTTAGGTTTTAATTACTTAAATTTTCATAAACCTATGCTCTGATACCAACTTGTAACATTCCCCACTTGGAAGCCTAAAACTAACGGCTATGGATGCAATAGTCATCCATAGTTATTAATCCTCGGCAACCAAATATGGTAATGTTAGATAAATTGATATTCCAGAAACACATGGATATGGAAAAAGTTTAAAATTTCCAAACAATTTTCACACTCCATTCCAAACTCATTTAAACATTCTTTACATAATCCTACAACGTTAACCACGTTCAGAAAAATATAATTATTACAATATACTCCAAGAGCGACATATGAAGATTCCCCCTTGGTGATCAGAGTGTATAATATGCATTAAACAATTTTGCCTTAACAAATCAACACATCGGAATCACATGAGAAAGAATTTAAATAACTACATGCCTTCTACACGACTCTGGAAGCTTTTTCGTCTTAAGAGGTACCTGAAAAGCTCAAATCTCAAACTACTCAAAATCAATTGAGTATCCGAGAGTTTAAGGGGAAAACATAAACTTTGAGTCAGACATAAATCCTGGTATGAATAATAATATACCATCTCAAATAATTTAGATATCTATTGAGACCATGCTGCTTAACGGAACGGGTTTCCCCTCACTAGTATCTTAAAACCTTTATAAACTATTTTCTATGCACTTGCATCCACAATGGTTAATTCAATTCAAACATTATTATATGAGATATGCAAAACAATTCAATTAATTCTGGATTACTCATCCTCAATTCATTTTGACTATCGGTCATAATTATAGTTTCTAGGATTACTATTAACCTAATAGTTTTCAGGGGCTAACTAGTAAACGGTTAAAATTTTAAGGACTCCCCGTTCAATTATATAGGTTTCATGGGATTACTATGAACCTATTGGTAATTCCAATATCATTCTTTTATCCTAGTTTTCATGGGCTGACTAGGAACCTATTGACTAACAATCAATATCTTTCTTTTACCCTAGTTTTCATGGGCTAACTAGGAAACTATTGACTATCTATCAATATTTCATTTTCTTATCCGGATATAGTTTTCATGGGCTTACTATAAACCTGTCTACCTGACATCTTTAATTATACATAGTTTTCATGGGCTAACTATGAACCTATTGGCCCCTGGAAATATCTTTACAATTTTCTTAGGCTTACTGTTAACCTATTGGCCCCTGCTAATATTCTTTCCCTTACACAGTTTTCAGGGCTTACTGTTAACCTATTAGCCCCTGCCAATATCTATTATTTATTCACTACTAGGTCAACCCAAATGGTTATTCAACCTTTTTCCAAAGTACAATTTTTGGATTCATTATAAAGTGAATATAAATTTATATAAAGAAGTAAAAAATATAACTTGGTGAATTCCTTTCACCCATTTAGACTTCTTCATAAGTTCCATTTCAAAGTACTCTATTTATTAATATACCATGGTTTTATTTTTAAATAAGATTGGGTTATATTTTTTGAAAACTATACTTTCGAAACCTTCGAAACCTTGCATTCGACCTCACTGGATAGCCTCCTTCGAAAGCACATATCTCTTTTCAAAACATTAGGCTTCTTCCTTTAAAAACACTATAAAAACCTTCTTTTTGAAACCTTTCAAATATAATAAAGTGTTACTTATGAATAATTAGAAACATAGCTTCAAAACCATTGGAAGTATCTCTTCCTAAGCATTGAAAGTCCCCCTTTCGACATCATTGGGTCTATCTTTTAAAATATCACTTGGGTCAAAGAAAATATTAATGAAAGTATCTCTTTCGAAACCATTCTTTATTATAACAAAATATTGGGGAATTTGTGATAGCATCGAAACCATCTCTTTCGACAGGGTCGAAAGCATACATTTAAAATATTAAAGAATAGCTTCGAAACCCCTTTCGAAACCATTGCCTTTAAAATCTATAACCCTTTCAAAAGCATTTAAAAAGTGGCTTATTATTGCTTTAAAACAACTAATACCTTTTGACAGTATTGATGACTTCAATACACTCAAAAGGCATAAGAATAGGCTTCAGGGCTTCGACTAAGTCGGAACCCCTTCTTTTAAAAGCTTTGATTTATAATTAAAGGAACTCCTTTGAAACCACCATTTTCTTTTAAAATAAACCCAGCGACCCCTTCAAAAGCCATTATAAAAAATTATTATCGACTAAGTCGAAAGCTTAGTAAAACAAAGGCAGACTCTTATCTTTTTAAAACAAACTGAGGTAGCGACCTCATCGGAAGCTATGCTTTCGACACCATACCTTTCGCCTTTCTCCAATCCACTACGTATCACCTAGATGATACCATGTGTATTGAATTTAGCTTAATAGGGTTTCGACATTGTCGAAGGCGAAATGTAAGGGGCGAAAGGTACTTTGAATAGAGGCGAAACCTGTTTTTTGGGTTAAATACTAAATTAAGTAACTTATATAAACTAACCTACCTACATGTAAATTTGTTATTGGTTGCCTTTACTTTTCCCATGCTTTTCAAAACTAACCGCTTTTTTATTTTGGGTAAGTATCAAACTTAAACATTTACAAATAAAACCATCCTCTTTATTAATAAGTAAATCATTTTGATCCTCTTCTCAAAATAATTTATTTTGTATATCAAATCACTTTAGAAAAATACCCAAAAACCAAAGAAATTTACTTTGATCACGTTATCTAACATATCAAAATTTCAAACCCAAATTCTTAATCTATTTTCTGAAATAAATTATTAAACCCAACATGCTATAATTTCATTCAAAAATTCATAATATTCTTTCCAAAGCTTGGAAAATTATCAAACTTAAACCCAACTCTAAAATCATATTTTGCATAAGATATAATTTTTCCATGGCATTTAAACATCAATTTCACATGGTTTTGATCTGAAACCGTATGAATCATTATTTAAACAATCTTGTTTAAATTTAAATAAACCACAAATCAAGCATATCATCATCAAACATCATATATATGAATTTAAACTTAAATCTGAAACATATATTTAACAAATAGAGATGGAAATTATCATTCACCTTAATCTTTGATAAGGAAAATGGATTGATATGAGTTTGATTCCCCTTTTTTATTTTTCTCTTCCTTTTCCTTGAATTTCCTCTTCTTCTTTTCTTTTTAATGGCCGGCCTTAACTTCTTTTCTTATGTTTTATATTTGTGAGAAAATGAGTATAAGTGTGAATGGCTTAAGTGTAAACACACACACACACACACACACATATATATGTATAAAGTTGAGGTTAGGTGTAGTTAAATCCCATTATACCCTTACATAATTTAATTAGTCCATAAACCATTATTTAGCCCAATTAAAGTAATAGGCATGGCCACTTAAATTTATTCAAATTTTAATCCCCTTATCACTTAACATTTACATTGTTCTATTTAATTTATCTAATTAAATATCTTGAATAATATTATTTAAGAATAGGAGTGTTACAGTTTGATTTTTTTTGGGTTTTACGATGGGGGAAAAGTTTAAATGAAAAGAATAATTGAAATAATTTGACAAAAGGCCAGGCACGAAAATAATCGAGGGAATCAAATGAGTTACGCAGCCAGTCTCTACTTTAAATAAAAAAAATTAATACAAACAACAAACTATAGAGTATAGTGTTATTTATTGGTGTTATAAATGATAATTTTTCTTATAGTGTAAATAATTAACTTTGTAATAAAATCTCTTTCGAAATTGTTTGCACAAAAAATGGGCAAACGCCTCCAAGTCGTATGATTTTATGTTGTTTTTAGTGATCTGGGTGATTTATGCAAATATATAAAAAGCAAGGACTAAACTGTAAAAGACACACATATTTATAGTGGTTCGGCCAGAATGTGCCTACGTCCACTTTATATGTTATTCTCCTTTACTGTTCAGATTACAAGTACAAAGCTTTGATACAAGTATATGAGAGTTGTTTGAAAGTTCTATCCGTGCTTGAGCTCTCAAACTTGTCCGCCATTGTTGTACCCCCACCCCTCTATTTATAGAGTGAGGCTGGGGGTAGGGGTCTTGGATGTATATAGCTGCTGGTGGGCCTGGGCTGATGTGATCTGGCCTGGCAATGTTGGTTCGGTAATGTCTTCTTCACCTTGGTTCGGTAAGGTCTTGGTCCGGTGATCTTGGTTTGGTGGTCTTGGTCCGGTGGTGGGAGCGTTGATTGGTCCGGTGATCTTGGTTCGGTGGTCTTGGTCCGGTGATCTTGGTTTGGTGGTCTTGGTCCGGTGGTGGGAGCGTGGATTGGTCCGGTGATCTTGGTTTGGTGGTCTTGGTCCGGTGGTGAGTGGAGTAGAGATCTGGTCCGGTGGTGGGAGCATGGATTGGTCCGGTGATGGTAGTATGCTTCTGGTTTGGTAGTGCCTTCTTCATTTTGGTTCGGTCTTCCATGGTTGTGAAAGATACGCCCAACAGAAATAAAAGTGTTTTTCTTTCTATTTTATACTTGATATAATGTGTTATATTAATTAATAATTTAATTTAAGTGTATTTAATAGAAAATCCATAAATGATATGTTTTTTTGATAGAATTCCAATATGTTGTAATCATGGGCTATTTATTATAATATAATAAACATATTGTTTTAAATATTCTTAGTCAAGTTGTATCATGACTGGATATCGATATATCCGTTGAGACTAGAGTAAATAATGCTCTAGAAATGTTGGACCATGTATTACTCACAGTTGTTGGGGGAACTAAGGGATAACATATTGATAGTTATTGGATAACAATGCAATGTCCCACTCGATACGTTTTTGTTGTTTAATATAACTAAGGTCAGATGAAAAATATCAGTGCAACAATATTACACAATTCTCTCGACTTAACAATACTATTGAACTTTAATATGGAAACTCCACTTAATTATAGTTAAATCATGGTACGGTGTCCAAGGAATGAATATAGTTAGGTCGAGTGGAAGCATTGGAAGTGAAACACTAATATATAGAGAATTCATTTCCTAGATTTTGTTTGGTTAGTATCACAATCAACTGAATTCAACTCAAAGTAAAAGTCTCTGGCCAAAGTAATTTAGTTAATAACAATTGTTACAATTGAATTAAGGACTATTAGTTTTGACTATAAAGTTGAATTTGAATGATATTGGAATTTGACCATTACCAAATTTCATAAGTCCTAATGTGATATAGTTTCGACGAAGAGAATTGCTGTAATTAATTGTAACTACTAGATACCACTTAAAATAATTAATATTGGGTTTTACCGAAGGTAAGTATGTGATAGATTTGGTAATAATGTTACATCACTAGCCAAGGTGATGGATGAACGTTAATATTCGAATTGTTCGACATTAATCGCTGACCGAATTTACACTAAAGAGTCATACAACTGAAATGTTAAATACTGACTATAATATTTATGAAATAGTAATTACAAAATTTTATTTTTATATGTTGATCAGTATTAAAAATAGTGCATATATAAATTTATATGCACACATATCGATATATGACATCAATGTATAATTAATTAGATTTAGATTTATATTATCTGATTGGACTGGAAGGGGCATGAAGGCCCATAAAATGGTAAGGTGTGGCCAACTACCAAAGAAAGAGAAGAGGGTTTGATTTGGATTGAGTGAGACTAACTAGTGGTGAAAATAGTGGATCCAGATCCATAGTTCGCTCCTACCATTCTCTCTTATTTAAACTCTTCTAATCCCTCACTTTTACTCTCTAGTTTTAGCCTCTATTCTCCCCTTTGCTGGCCGTAAATACCCATACCCTCCGTCCATTGATTCAATGGTGTGTAGCTCTTTTAATCCGTTAGCTCTTTCTAAAAAAATGAATTCAGATTCAAATGGAGTCAATCAGATTTGGTATATATACTTTTCCATCAAATGATTCATATGTAGTTAGATCGAATATGTTATCACGAATCCTTATATATGTATGCTCTCCTTTTGGAATATATATGTGTGTGTGTATGTATATATAAAAGAGAGGAACTCTCTTGTAGAGAGGAACTTCATACACAATGGTAAGAGAGATGGGCCAATATGTTGATTTAGTTTTATATGTCAAACGAAAATTGGAACATTGTAGATCTACAATCGAAGTGTTCTTATATTGCCTGAGTAGGTTAAACATATATTCAACTACTCTCTCTTTCCACAGTCACCTACCTTACATCGATTCCATATCTGGAATATTAGGATTGCAAACAAAAAGCATATTTTAAACTATACTAGATCAGGTTCTACTGTGAGACCGAAAGGTGTTATCAGAAGGCATTGGCAATTTCCTATCAAGCAATAATCTATTTCAAATGAGACGAGCAATCTTGGTTATTTTCATAGGCAATTTTCTACTAGATCGGGGCATATAAAGACATTTTAATATAGATCTAAGAACCATGGTGACCATTGACCACCGATGAATAGGACTATGATTGCGGTATAAGTCGAGAGGAAAATCGCATGAGACGAATAATCCTTTATTAGTTCCGATGGATATCTTCTATAGGCAAAAAGGAATTAATGTGTTGGGCTACAAATGTACAGTAACGACCCGATTTTTCAACGCCCAAAAATCGACATCAATACGTCCACTGTATCAAATGCCAAACAATCGGATGCCGAAAAACTGAATCATTAGGGTTAAAGAAGAAGGAGGTAGAAGAAGAATAGAAAACAATAACAGAATCTCACAATCGCAGCGGAACAATATATAATAGATAAATGACTGATCTTTAAACAAAAAGAACTATATCTATTTTTACATTACATCATCAGAGTAGAATACAAATCAACAAGACTATTCAGGACAGTTATAATATCTTGTCCTCCTAAAGCTGAATATACAGCTTTCACTACACAGCGGAAATATAAATCTACGGAAATACGCCTCGTCATCCAGCTCGTCTCCTGAGCTCCACAACAGTCCATCCAAAATCTGTACTGTATAATACTCGGTCTGACCCGAGCATTATAGTAAAATAACACCTGAGTCAGTCTGGAAAACTAGCGTGAGAAACACACTCAGTTGGATTATTAAAGTTTCAAAATCCTTTGAAATCAAAGGTATCTCGTAAGACCACGCTACAAATAAATATGTCGGGTTTTTACCTTACGATAACCAAAACATTTTTATCAAATCCATCTGATATTATAATAGTGTCTGTAGAAAGTAAAATAGAATCTAGCTGAAATGCTTGCATCTCACGTTTCAGCAATAGTTGGGCACAATCAAAACCGTACAGGTGCTTATTGGAGATTGGATTCCGTACAATGCCAGGGCTACTGGGGTACCGCCCGTCACAGTAGGTGGTCTAGATCACCGTACCGAGGATCCACCCTGATCCCCTACCACACAAGACTAGAGCTACCCCTTACTGGATAGTCCGAATAAGTTCACCCCGCGGTTGGGATCAACAACCGCCCACACAGCCGAATAAAAAGGGACCTCTAGACAGGGATGACCTTACCCTAATTAGTTGCTAGCCACTTAGCTTGTGTGCACCTCCACTTAGATAATGTCTCATAAAGTAGAAACTTGTTCTGACAAAAAGAAGTCTAAGGACCAAGGAGAGTCCTCCATAGTGCCCCTAGTTCAGGCAGCACCAGAACAACATGGACCAACCCTGAGATCGCTAGTAGATGGGTACGGTCCTCAAGAGCTCCTGAACTCACCGCTTGATTGATTTCCTAGCTCCCTCAGAGATGAGCAGCTTGACATTATATCTAGGTCTTTTGGGATCGACAGGGCGCATATGATGCTGCCGGGGAAAGGAGTGATGCCGTATAACCCTCCTGAAGGATATTTTGCTTATAGCAGGTATCATTGCATGTGTGGTGCCATCCCACCCATTAACGCTTGGATAGTCAGTTTCATCACATACTTGAAGGTGGCTCCTTTCCAGCTTCAGCCCAACTCCTATGCAATCTTGTTGAGTCTGTTCATTATCTTCCAGAGGAGATACGGGCGCCCTCCTTCTAACCGGGAAATCCAGTATCTATACAACTTGAGAGGCTACAAGAAGGGGTCTCCGTACATTAGCTTAGAGTCGGCCGTGTCCTTCAAGCCAGTCCTGGATTTATATTCAAAATTCAGCATGTTCAAGAAGGAATGGTTCTTTGTCAAAGACGACTCCATTTCTTTCCGCCATTTCACCTCTGGCTGTAAGTTGAATCTCATTTATCATTTCCGTTCCGACTGCGATGCTTCTTCTTACATGCTTTTTTTCTTGCTAGCGATAGGTGGTTTTGCGGTTGTAGAGAACGATCGTCTGGTTCAGATGGCTGCGGAAATATAAGCCATCCCGGAAAGGGAGAGGGCGGCTTCTTATTTGATCAGGAACGCTACTCTTCTGGGGCTCAACCTGATTCTGCCACGCCAGTCTGTGGTCAAGCAGAGAGACATAGCTGAGGAGAGGGCCGCCAAAGCTAAAGGAGGGGCTAGACGAAGAGCAGTAAAAGGAAACCCTTCTCGAAGCATCCAATTGCCAGGGGGAAGAAACTTAAGAAGTCCGATGGACCTTCCCCTAGCACATGTCCCGATGTTCCGGAGGAGGAAGATGTGGAGGAGGAGAGAGGCGAGGGTAAAGGAGGTGAGGCGGAGACTGGAAGCAGTGGAGAAGGTGATGGTGATGGTCATAGCGATGATGGTGGTGACAGACAGAGCGGTGGTGTAACCGGGGCTTTGTCTTCTAAGCAGGCAGGTGTGATCCAGGAGTGGACAGATGATGCTTTCCGCCTCGCTTTTGATGGGTCGGAGGAAGGATCGGCTTTGGTGGAGAAGTCTAAGAAGGCTGATAAGGCCGAGATCGGTGCTGATTCATATTCTAAGAGCGCTTCAGCTATGGCGACTCCTGTGAATCAATCAATAAATGTTAGAACATGAGTATGGAAGCAATCAATAAATGTTAAATATGCTGCTTGAATCCTAAATTTTAGTTCAATATTAGAAAAACATAATGCTTGAATTAATGCCTAATTAACTAATGGTTGAAATGAAGATGTATTGATGCTTAAGCATGGTGCTGGGACATATTCAACCTATCGCTATAATAGGATGTATAGAAAAATCACTAAAGACTTAACATGCTTCCCGAATTATAAACTAATGCTTGAAAAACATGCTAAATTAAACCATTAATATGAGTGTATATCCAACTAAAACAAAAGGAGTATTGTTTTCTCATAACAGGAACATAATGATAAAAGAAACAAAAATGCCTGAACAACTTATCTGAATAAACACTACTAGCTGCGAATAAATGTATACATGCCCAAACCAGCACTACCAGTTAATTTATTATTATTATTATTATTATTATTATAAAATTATTTAATTTTATAAACATTTTTATTTTTTATTAAACTTAACTAATGAAGTTATTTTTATAGAGTTAGTAATTTATTATTATTATTATATAAATTTAGTTAAATTGTATAAAATTAATTAAATTGGTTAATACTTTATCATTATTATTGGTGTTTCTATTTTTCTAGACTTAGTTATTTTTCATGAAACTTGCTTAATTTTATAATTTATTAATATTGGTAATATTATTGTTGTTGTTGTTATTATAAGCTTAGTTACTTGTTATGAAACTTAGTTAATTCTTATAAATTTAGTTTGTTAATTGTTAATATTGCTATTATGATTTTTATTGTTAGTATTATTATTATAAACTTAGTTAATTTTCATGAACAGTGGTTAAATTATTATTATTATTACCAAGTTGGTGATTTATCATAAACATTAGTTAAGTTATTATTATTATTATTATAAACTGAGTTAATTTTTATAAATTTAATTAATTTTTACAAAAACATAATTGATGAAGTTAATTATTATAATCTTAATTAATTTATTTTGATTTTTATTATTATATAAACTTCGTTAATTTTCATAAATATTCAAGGCCCATTTTATCTATAGAGTCACTTGCCTTAACTACCATGTCCCAGCACATCGCCTTTATCAACTTGGTCATCTCTATAATTTTTACAAGAATTATTAATCCCTTTTAAAGTCTTCAACATTTTTTTACAACTTTTTTTGTTTTTGTTTGAAATATTGATTTCATTAATTTATTAATATTGGTTTCAAATAGCAAAACCCCCCACCCCCATGTTAAGTGTGGCTTGCATTGTAAATGGAGTGGGTGCATAGATTGAATGGGTTAAAGTCCCACATCGCAGGATATTTGGAATAATCAAGGTATATATGGGTTGGTGGCAATTAACATTGAGGATTCCTTCTGTTGCAATATGTTGCGAAGACTAGATTATATGCCCGATAGGAAGCGATGAAGGGATGTTCAATCGAGACTTCAACATATGCGAATTCGAACATGGACTCCGATTTGACACGGTGAAGCATATGCGTATGGAACACAGGAATGTCAGAACTTACATGGTATCAGAGCTTCATATTTCGAGGGACCGGTACGATGTAGCATGACCAAAGCAAGGCTTTAGAGGGCCTTGAGCATGAGATGCTTGTCAACAGCTTTAGAGGGGCTTGAGCATGGGATGCTTGTCAACATGGAGATATGATTATGTAGCATGCTTCCTCATGCTTATGAGAACTCGAAATAGCAGCTTGACATCACTACATAGAGGACTCGGTATAACTTCAAGGTGACTTGATCAATGCTCGCCAAGGTGGAGATTGTTAGGTGTGGCTCTCATTATAAATGGAGTGGGTGCTTGGATTGAATGTATTAAAGCCTCACTTTGCTGGATATTTGGAATCATCATGGTATATATATGGGATTGATGACACATAACATTAGGGATTCCTTTTGTTACAATGTGTTACAAAGACCAGATTATATGCCCGATGGATCGCGATGAAGGGATGTTCAATCGGGACACGGGGACATGAAACTTCGACCGTTGACTCCGGCTAGACACAGTAAAGCGTACGCATATGGAACATGGGAATGCCAAAACTTAACACCCTAAACCCCAAAACTCAAAATACTGTTAGTTGAGTATCATGTTCCACTCTCATACAAATGAAATTTTCTTTGTCTCCACTTATGTTTAGCACCTGGTATAACAAGCATCAATGATATGAACCTCCAATAGAACATAACAAAATCTTAACGTTTGTAAACAACCATGTCTTTTACATTACTGACAAACAAATCCAAATTATGAACTAAGAGAGGGAGCATTTTACAGGCTTAAACTTGTGTTAATTTTATATTTACTCATAAACACCAAGAAATTTATATGAGAAATGTATAAAGTGAAATGAGTGAACGATATTCAACTCCGACATATACATGAAATTAGTGAAATATGCAACTTCTTACCTTCCCGTATTTATACATCTTCTACAAGCTTTTGATAAACTTGAGTGGCAAACCACACAAAGCAACTGCTAGGCCGTAACATCTAATTAACCTCCGACAAAAGCTTCCCACGTATCAGTTATTATCCTTATAATAAATATATGGCTGAATATATAATCAAAAACACCTTTAATATGTCATGGAACTCAACATCATACACAATGAATAACAATGAAGACTATTCCAAGGAATGGGAGGCTTTCTGTGCACATAACAATTGATATTGCATGAATTCCTCTTTCAAGAGAAAATTGCACTTGACCTTCATGTTCATGTTTTGGAGCGAATGACATCATAAGCACATCTTTACCAAACAAGTAATCTCCAAGGCTACTCCGTAACCAACATCTAATACAACATGTCTTCTTTTCCCCCATGTGATATCAAGCAAATCCTATAGACAAATGAAAAAGAATAAGTCGATCAATCTTTATTGTTCAAATGTAAATGTGTAGAGAATTTGGTTACAAAGGTATGCATGGATATATTAGGGGAGCACGTTACTTCTTTAATTATATTTGCACGCACAAAAAAGCAGTTCTAATAGTGTTTGGTAGATTTAACTATTAGGATCATATTAGACCCAAACCCAAACCCAAACCCGAGCCCGAGCCCGGCCCGGTTCGGTTCGGTCGGACGGACGGCGGCGGCGCGCGCGCGTATACCTTTCTACTAAAGGAAAAATCACTTACATAGATAAAAATAAAGTAGTTAAACTGTCAAACCTACTGGATTGCATCTATGCAGTATAGTGAACCATGCATGAACTGAGTTCCACCACCTGGGAAAATGAGGAACTCCAAAAAATTTCACCCAATTTTGGTAACCTAACTATTGGTAACTTTGTATGTGGTACATTATGGTACCATATCTGCAATATTTTTATAACAAAAATATGTTTTAGTATCAATAATTGTAAGCTCAATAACTTAAGATATATACCAGTGTCTACAAACATTGACTTCTTCTTGAAGTATGAGTATTAGGTTTTGGCAAAAATAATTATATTGTTAAGTAGATGAAGAAAATCCTTTGCACTTATCATTGAAATTTAAAAATGAATCACTAAGATAAAACTACTGCGCATTGGTTGGAAATTTAAATGAACTAGAATAGGAATTTTAACAAACTAACCCTAAAATTGAATAGAGATGCGATATGAGTTATTTTATTTTTTAATGCAAAGTATAAGATTTACAGAGTTTCTACAATATTAGGAACATTCTTTTTTATTTTTATATGAAAGAGTCGGATTATCTATTACTGCATCATCACAATAGAGATACCGAGACTCAACCAATCATATCCGATGGAAGGTTTCTTTTCAATTCAACCATATCTGATCATTACAATATCATCAAAAATTATCAACTTCATCTCTACAAATCCATAATCTCCATCAAAGCACAACCATATCTAGATCAACAACCAACGGTCTCAATTAGCAACAACCCAGAACAATGTAGTCTACAACTGAAGAAACTCAACTAAGAATTATCATCTCATTCATATTGCAAAGCACGTTATCTCCAAGTAGTTACAAAATCTAAGTCGAATTAATTAGTAGGAAGTTCAAGGCCAGTTCACAATCCACGCTATATCATTATTAGTATATCATAAAACCAATAATTCATTAACACAAGCTAATCACAACCAAATGGTCAACATCCCAAAACAGTTAGATTGTCACTTACTACATCATCACATCAGATTAGATGTTGCTCGATATCTTTGGTGGCGGCAGATCTGGATAGCTACGTGACTTGGTCTCTAATGTATCTCAGTTTAAGCAAAGCTTCAGATGGATAATGAAAAAGGACAACCATTGAAATGACAAAGACGATTCACTCCAGTTCCATCTCCATTTTCAACTACATTATTTTTAGACTATCAACGACATCACTTCCAATCTCTTCCGGAATCAAAGCAAGGAGAACAATTCTAGATCCACAAACGTGACGACAGGCGACATTGAGATAACTCATTTAGTTTCGACAAAACTATAGCCCAAAGCGGATGCTATCCCGCTTTAGCCTCTAATGGATCTGAAGGAGTGAATTAGGGAAAAATTGATTTAGGGATCTATAGAAGTGAAAAAGTTAGTGTATGATCCCACTTGCAGGCCGCTAACGGCAACGGATGCTGCAGTCATCCATAGATATTAATCCTCGACGACCAAATACGGTAATGTTAGATAAATTGATATACTAGAAACACATGGATATGGAAAATGTTTAAAATTTCCAAACAATTTTCACATTCCATTCCAAACTTATTTCAACATTCTTTACATAATCCTACAACATTAGCCACCTTCAAAAAAATGTAATTATTACAATATACTCCAAGAGCGACATATGAAGAAGCCATAAACTACATGCCATCTGCATGACTCCGGAAGCTTTTTCGTCTTAAGAGGTACCTGAAAACCTCAAATTTCAATCTACTCAAAATGAATTGAGTACCCGAGAGTTTAAGGGTAAAACATAAACTTCGAGTCAGACATAAAACCTGGTATGAATAGTAATATACCATCTCAAATCATTTAGATATCTAGTGAGACCACGCTGCTTAGCGGAACGGGTTCCCCTAATTAGTATCTTAAAACCTTTATAAACCATTTTCTGAGCCCCTACATATATAATGGTTAATTCAATTCAAACATTATTATTTGATGATATGCAAAACAATTGAATTAATTCTAGATTACTCATCCCCAATTCATTTTGACTACCGGTCATAATTATAGTTTCTAGGATTACTATTAACCTAATAGTTTTCATGGGCTAACTAATAACCGGTTAAACTTTTAAGGACTCCTTCTCCAATTATATAGTTTTCATGGGATTACTAAGTACCTATTGGTAATTCAAATATCACTTCTTTTATCCTATTTTAAATGGGCTGACTAGGAACCTATTGACTAACAATCAATATCTTTCTTTTACCCTAGTTTTCATGGGCTAACAAAGAACCTATTGACTATCTGTCGATATTTCATTTTCTTTCTGGATATATTTTTCATGGGCTTACTATAAACATGTCTAACTGACATCTTTAATTATACATAGTTTTCATGGGATAACTATTAACCTATTGGCCCCTGCCAATATCTTACAGTTTTCATGGGCTTACTGTAAACCTATTGGCCCCTGCCAATATCTTTTCCCTTACATAGTTTTCATGGGCTTACTATTAACCTATTGGCCAGTGCCAATATCTTTTATTTATTCACTACTAGATCAACCCAATTGGTTATTCTACCTTTTTCCAAAGTATAGTTTTTGGGTTCATTAAAAGTGAATTTATACTTATATAAAGAAGTAAACAATATAACTTGGTTAATTCCTTTAATCCAATTAGACTTCTTCATAAGTTCCATTACAAAATACTTTGTTTATTAATATGCCATGGTTTTGTTTTTAAATAAGATTTGGTTATTCGTTTTGAAAACTATACTTTCGAAACCTTCGAAACCTTGCTTTCATTCTCACTGTATAGCCTCCTTTGAAAGCATATATCTCTTTTCAAAACATTAGGCTTCTGCCTTTAAAAACACTTTAAAAACCTTCTTTCGAAACCTTTCGAATATAATAAAGTGTTACTTATGAATAATTAGAAACATAGCTTCGAAACCATTGGAAGTATCTCTTCCTATGCATTGAAAGTCCCCCTTTCGACATCATTTATCATTTGGGTCAAAGAAAATATAAACGAAAGTATCTCTTCCGAAAACATTCTTTACTATAACAAAATATTGGGAAATTGTGATGGCGTCGAAACCATCTCTTTTGACAGGGTCGAAAGCATACATTTAAAATATTGAAGAATAACTTCGAAACCCCTTTCGAAACCATTTCCTTTGAAATCCATAACCCTTTCAAAAGAATTTAGAAAGTGGCTTAATATGGCTTTAAAACAACTAATACCTTTCGACAGTATTGATGACTTCAATACACTCGAAAGGCACAAGAATCGGCTTCTGGGCTTCGATTAGGTTGGAACTCTTTCTTTTAAAAGCATTGATTTGCAATTAAAGGAACCCTTTGAAACCACCTTTTTCTTTTAAAATAATCCAATTAACCCCTTTGAAAGCCATTACAAAATTTCTTCCAAAAATATTATTATCGACTAAGTCGAAAGCTTAGTAAAACAAAGGCAGGAGCTTATCTTTTTAAAACAAACCGAGGTAACGACCATTGTGACGCCCCACCTCTATGCTCACAATAACAAAGAGTATTTAAAAGAAATACTGTCTGTTATTACGAAGAATAAGGCTGGATAGGAGCAGCCATCCGTAGTTGGCCTTACACTAGTATTGGTTACCTCGATAGGAGTGGTATATATTTTTCATTTTACATCTCTTATTTGTTTACTCCCATCGACATACCCAATTCCAGTATAAAACGAACTACGATGGTTCATAATAGTTTAGGACAATATATATAATAATAACACAGATACTAAAAATGCGGAACACAGATAACAAATGTCTCATATATATATATATATATATATATATATATATATATATATAACTGATGTCAGTTACAATACATTTGACACAATACATGTGATACAAATACAACTGTCGACTCTGGAAGTTATATATACACGTACATTATCAACTAATATACATGAATACATATCAACCTATATTATGACACGACTACTCCAAAAGATATGAAAAGTCTTCATAGCTCAAACAGCAACCCAAAGCAAGATATCTACAACCTGAAATAACTCGGGTCTGACCCGAGTATTAAATTCAAAAGAAAATAATACATGGGTCAGTCTAATTCAATCTCAGTTATTAATGCACAGAAGCAATAATAATCAAATATCAAATAGACGACAGTCACAGAAATCTCGTTTATCCAACTCCTCGATAAGAGAATCGGATAACGGCAGATATAACACTAAATAGTATTAAACGACAAATCAACAAATTCAAATCATTATCAAAGATATTTAATATCAATGAAAATAATTTAAAGAAACAACAGAATTGTCTAAACGACAATTAACGACAAAATCCAATTTTTAAATAAATAATTAGAAACTCATAATATAATTATCTGATAGATAATTAGACAAATCTCAAAATGATCAAATCAGACCAAATCAGAATACAATTTCCGAATATTGAATTGAACCCACAAAACAATTCAACCAATTGAAATGTCACTTAAAATGACAAATCGGTGTGGCTGCAGTACACGCACGCGTGTACTGCCTCGCCACCACCGAGATGAAATACACGAAAGTTCAATGAAAGTGACAAATGAACACAAGGTCAAACCCAAAAATCGGGTTCAACTCAAGTGTAATGCCAACACAAAGTAAAGCCTCAGAAATAAAGAACAAATGGAGCAATATCAATGTAACACTATAGGCCGAGCAGTAACCAGAAATGCATGAAGACTACATCAAGTATACATGAATGACCAGTACGACCAAGTAGGAAGTGACTCAAACCAAAGAGTAAAATATGAACCAGCATGGTACACTACAAGTGCAACAGTAGTATCGAAATGATCAAGACCAATACCACTAGTTCAAGTGAAATCAAGACAAGTTTGTGCCAACAATGAAGTACTCCAACCAGCCAGTAAAAGTGGAAACAATCACAAACCATATCAATTGAATTCAAGTGAAGTTGAGACAAGCCAATGCTAACATAAAGTTAACATGTACGCAATAGTAGTGAACCTGTATATGGTCAAGTTCAATATCACTACAACACAAATCAACGAAGAAAACAAGACTGGCAATAAAATGCTCCAAGACGGACTCCAACACAATATGTACAAAGTCCATCATGCAAGCAAAATTACATGTATACATGTGCAACAGACATGTACATTGGAATCTGACTCTAGGAAGGGTATACAACTGAAACAGGACTCGATTGAATCAAGTACAGCAAGATAGCAGTGGCACTATCAAGACAACAATGAGCCATTTGTTGAAATGACCAAGGAAACAATCAAACAGTCCAGACAGTAAATCATATATACACATAACCATCTCGGAGTCAATAACCAAACAACATCATAGTACAATAACAGCATGTTCGAAATCACGAAGTCAAGCATCAGCTCACAAAATCAAAGATAGAGGAGCAGCAGTTTCAAATCAATGCTACCGGGACGAACACAGATGGCAAAAGTCGAAAATCAAAGAAGTGGCCAACAAAACATACCAAAGTCAAAAGAATCAACACCAAAACGAAATTACCAAGAAAACGAACAGCCCAAAATCAACGTCAAAACAAAATCGAACTGTCAAGGCATAATACTCAAGTCGTATTAGATGTGAGTGAAATAAAAGTCACTCAAAAACTTCAATCAAAAGACTACTACCCCAACCACATATATACATATAGGCATGTATATGAATACATGTATATAAGCTAGAAGCAATGACAGTAACCCATGTGAACATCAAAAATGCAACTTGTATACAACTATAAACTGGACAGCCTGTCAGAGACGCAAGTGCACATGAAAACAGTCGAAAATGCTACCGGGATAATACAAAATCAACAGTCACGAAAATACTAAGAAACGAACAGTTCAAAACCAAGTAAATGCCGAAGTCACAATAAAAATCAATTCAATGTCAAGGCCGATGCCAACAGAGAACCTCACAGAGCAAGTTCGAACTCGTCAAAACAGTGGTAGCCAAGAAGCAATGGTCAAAACAAAATAATTGACGAATTCAAAAATATCAGATGAATGAGGTTAAAGGGATAAACCCATATGAACGAAATCAAGATCTCGACTCCTATATAACAAAAATCTGAATTAGATGTGAGTGAAAAAGAATCACTCACCTGTGATTCGAAACAATCTGAAGCCGCCGAGCAAGCTCGAAGGAATATTGATCAACAGAGGACTTCGAACGATTTCTCAGAAGCCCCAAATTGAAGAGGAACGAACGAGATGAGCATGCCCTAATTTTTTTGAACGAGGCCGCCATTTAATTTCCTTCGTTCGATTTTGGGTTGAAACGAAAAAATGAATAAGGGGCCGGTTATTAGCTTGATAATCACGGCAACAAAGGAGTGGGCCAAAACAAATTTTAAAGCCCGCATAAAATTTTTACAGATTGAAAAAGAATTTCAATTCGATTTAAATTTCAATAGCTATTAACAAACAGTTTAATCGTCATTTTGACGATAAATAATTATTGTAAAACTCCGGGTTGTTACAACCTCATCGGAAGATAGGCCTTCGACACCATACCTTTCGCTTTCCTCCGATCCACTACGTATCACCTAGATGATACCCTGTGTATTGAATTTAGCTTAATAGGGTTTCCACATAGTCGAAGGCGATAGGTAAGGGACGAAAGAAACTCCGGATAAAGGCGAAACCTGTTTTTCTAGGTTAAATACAAAATTACGTAACTTATATAAACCAACCTGCCTACGAGTAAATTTCTTATTGGTTACTTTTACTTTTCCCAAGCTTTTCAAAAACTAACCGCCTTTTTATTTTGGATAAATATCAAACTTAAACTTTTGCAAATAAAACCTTCCTCTTTATTTATATGTAAATCATTTTGATCCGCTTCTCAAAATAATTTATTCTCTATTTCAAATCACTTGAGAAAAAACACAAAAATTTACTTTGATCATTATTATCTAACATATCTAAATTTCAAACCCAAATTCTCAATATATTTTCTGAAATAAATTATTAAATCCAACGTGCTATAATTTCATTCAAAAATTCATAATAATCTTTCCAAAGCTTGGAAAATTATCAAACTTAAAACCCAACTCTAAAATCATATTTTGCATAACATATAATTTTTCCATGGCACTTGAACATCAATTTCACACAGTTTTGATCTAAAACTGTATGAACCATTATTTAAATAATCTTGTTTAAATTTAAATAAACTATAAATCAAGCATATCATCATCAGACATCATATATATGAATTTAAACTTAAATCCGAAACATATATTTAACAAATAGAGAAGGAAACTATCATTCACCTTAATCTTTGATAACGAAAATGGATTGAGATGAGTTTGATTCCCTTTTTTATTTTCTCTTCTTTTTCTTTAAATTTCCTCTTCTTCTTTTCTTTTTAATGGCCGACCTCAATTTATTTTCTTACGTTTTTATTTTTATGAGAAAATGAGCATGAGTGTGAATGCTTAAGGGTAAACATACATACATACACACATACATACATATATATATATATATATATATATATATATATAAAGGTGAGGTTAAGTGTAGTTAAATCCCATTATACTCTTACATAATTTAATTAGTCTATAAACCATTCTTTAGCCCAATTAAAGTAATAAGCACGGCCACTTAAATTTATTCAAATATCAATCCCCTTATCACTTAACATTTACATTATTCTATTTAATTTATCTAATTAAATATCCTGAATAATGTTATTTGAGATTAGGGGTGTTACAGGCTCCCTTCCTTAAAGAATTTCATCCTCGAAATTCAATAAGGACTAAATACTAATCATACCAATCATCTGTAACCACTCCCAACTACTATACTAGTTTATCTGACTAGCGATCATCTATATAAATCTAATATAGACATACCATTTAAAACAGATCAAGATAAGTAACTCGAATCATGTCTTCTATATCCCAAGTACAGTCCTTCTCGTTGTCGCTCCACTAAACTTTCACCAACTTGACTGTCTTGGACCTTAATCTTTTCCGATCTCTTGCTACAACCCAAACTGGTTGTCTAACAATTGTCAAATTAGGCTCTACTACCGACTCATCCAATCCTGTTGGAGGAATGGTAGTCTCTGGATCATGCATATACTTGCGAAGATGAAACACATGAAATACATTATGGACACGTACCATATTGCTCGGCAATTCTACTCTGTATGTGAGCTTTCCAATCCTTTCTATAATCTGCAATAGATCAACATAATTCGGTGCCAACTTCCCTGACTTTACAAATCGTACCATTCCCTTCATCGGTGACACCTTAATAAAAACTCTATCTCCAACTGAGAACTCTAAGTCTTTACGCCTTTTATCTGCGTAATCCTTTTGTCTGGACTGAGCTTCCTTCATCCGAACTCGGATCAACTCAATCTTCTCTAACGCCTCTCAAACCATATCTGGACTTAAGACTAATTTGTCTCCAGTCTCTAACCAACATGTGGGTGATTTGCATGGCCTTTCATACAAAGCTTCAAAAGGCGCCATTCCTATACTAGTCTGAAAACTATTATTATAGGAAAACACAATTAAATGCAGGCGATCTTCCCAAGATCCACCAAAGTCTAATATACAAGCTCTCAACAAATCTTTAAGTACTTTATTGACTCTCTCAGTCTACCCATCCGTCTATGGGTGATATGCTATACTCATCTTGAGCTTGGTACATAATACTCTCTGTAGTCATGTCCAAAACTCGCTCGTGAATAATGCATCTCTATCGCAGACTATGCCACTAGGAATTCCATGAAGTCTAACTATGTTCTACAGGAACAACTTCGCCAAAACAGGTGTCGTTCTGGTTGATGATTGAAATGAAATGGGCGCTCTTGGTCAATCTGTCCACTATGACCCATCTGCTTTCATTTCCCTTGTTCGACCTTGGTAACTCGTCTATAAAATCCATGGATATAGAATCCCACTTCCAAACTGGAATCTCTAAAGGCTGAAGCAACCCGCTCGGCTTCTGGTGTTTGGCTTTCACTTGTTGACAATTAGTCAATTGTCTAACCCACAAGCCAAAATATCTCTTCATGTCTTCCCAATAAAAGCTTCTTTTCATATCCTGATACATCTTGATGCCCCCAGGATGAAACGTAAACTTGGATCAATGACACTCATCTAGAACTTCTCTTCTCAAGTTCTCTACTTTCAGGACACATAATCGTCCCTTCTTCCTCAACCATCCTTTTTGGTCAACACCAAAATCTTTAAGATCATCGATCTCGGATCCCACCTCAAGTCTTCTAATTTTCTCGGTTATTTCTGGATCCTCTTTTTGTTTAGAAGTTATCCTCTCGATCAGCACTGGTCGAAACTCTAAACAGGCCAACATAGGGGTACTCTGATTAGAATCAGTAGTTGATCTCGACTTTATACTGCACGTAGCCAAAACTTCTAAATCCTTCCATCCTTTCAACATAGCTAACACCACATTCCGATGTTTCCTGCTAAGGGCATCCACTAACTTATTTCCTTTTCCATGAGTATATTCTATACAATCATAAGCAGCCAAAACTCCTTCCACCTTTGATGTCGCATATTCAACTCTTTCTGAGAGAATAAATATCTTAAGGGCTTATGATTAGTGTATAGCTAAAATCTCTTCCCTAAGAGATAATGTCTCCAAATTTTCAGTGCGAAGATCGCCGCAGCCAATTCCAAATAATGAATAGGATATCTTACTTCGTGCGGTCTAAGATGTCGAGAAGCGTAGGCAATGACTTTACCATTCTGCATCAATACAGCTCCCAATCCTGTTCCACATGCATTAGTGTACACCACCAACCCTTGGTTTCCATCTGTAGTAATTAACACTGGTGCGTTGGTCAACAAATGTTTTAATTTAAGGGACCCTTCCTCACATTTGTCGGACCAAATGAACTTCACATCCTTCCTGGTCAACTTAGTCAAAAGTGCTACTGTACGTGAAAAATCTTTGATAGATCTCCAGTAATAGCCAGCAAGTCCGAGAAAATTTCTGATCTTGGTTACCGTTTCTAGTCTCCTCCAATTATTGACAACTTCGATCTTAACTGATCTACTACCACACCTTCCTTCAAAACTACATGACCAAGAAACTTGACCACCTTCTTTCAAAAATGACATTTAGAAAACTTCGCCTTTAGCTGATGCTGTCTTCGCCTCTCAAGCACTACTCTCCGATGATTCTCATGCTCTCTCTAATCTTTCGAGTACACCAAAATGTCATCTATGAATACTAACACGAAACTATCCATGTGTTCTCGGAAAACCCGGTTCATCAAGTCCACAAAGAAAGCAGGTGCATTTGTCAACCCGAATAGCATTGCTAACCATTCATATGAAATATACCTAGTTCGAAATGCTGTCAAAGGAATACTGTCCTTTGCCACTCTCAACTGATGGAAACTGGTCACCAAATCTAATTGGGAAAAACACTCTGGCTCCACTCAACTAATCAAATAGATTTCCAATTCGCGGTAAAGGATATCTATTCTTGATCGTCCTTTTGTTCAACTTACGATAGTCGATGAACATCCGCAATGACCCATTTGGCTTCTTCACGAAAATCGGGGCTACTTCCCAAGACGAACTGCTTGGTTTAATAAACTTCCTTCTTTCTAGATCCACTAGTTGCACCTTCAATTCTTTCATTTCAGTCGGTGTCATTTGTCTAGGTGGTCTACTGACAGGTTCAGCTCCTGGTACAAGATCTATCTGAAACTCAATAGCTCGTTTCGGTGGTAGTCCTGTAATCGACTCAAATACATCTGCAAACCCTCTTGCAACTCGAACCTGAGTTAACTCCTCCATTGCTTCCAAGGTACTTAACACATCACAAAAACTTTGGTCGGAATTCCCTATTGAGAAGATGATCCATTTATGACTATCAGGATGCCTTACTGATATTTCTCTATCCTGGCAAAATATCCTAGCCTCATATCTAGCCAACCAATACATACCTAAAATGATCCTGAAATCTACGAAATCATAAACATACAAACTACATGTAAACATATGACCTAACAAATCAAGTTCTAGCTGGTCACATCTCATCCCTAGAGTTGCATGCCCTCCTATTGGATTTGCAACCTTTAAGGAAGAAACATGGTAAGTGCTTTCCAAGCATGACTTACTAACCATATTCTGGGCTATAAATGAATGTGATGCACCGGTATCAAATAGTATCCTAACTAGAATAGTTTGAATCAAAAACGTACCTTCCACCACAGTCTTTCCCTTAGCAGCTGCAGTTGATTTGGAAGAAGATGGTGGTCCAATAGCAAAAACCTTTCCTTTTTCTACCCTAACTGGCTTTGGACACTAGTTCTTATAATGCCCAACTTGATCACAGTTGTAACACTTAATATTCTTTTTATCCGCAGCCTTCTTCTGCCCCTTGCCTCACCTACATTCACTTGCAAAATGACCCTTCTTATCACATTTGTAGCAGACTAAATCAGCTTTTGACTTCTTGGCTGAAACTTCGTTCCGGGCTCCTTTCTTTTTGAAGAACTTTCTCTTCTTACCCTGAGGACCTTGGGATTCAACTGGCTTCTCTCTAGAACAAATAGAAAGCATCTCTTCATGGTGAATGGTCATCTCCACCACCACATTTTAGGAATCACGGATATGAGTGCCCTAACAAGCTCGAGCCTCAGTCCTCGAATGAATCTTTCATTCCCTCTAATGTCAGTGTCTATAATAGTGTATTCATATCGAGATAGCTCATCAAATCAATTTGTGTACTCGATAACTGATATGCCTCCATGAACTAAATCCATAAATTTCCTTATCAGTGCTGACTTAGCAACTTCAGAAATATACCTCTGTTCGAATCTCCTTCGAAAATCAGCCCAAGTCAACTCTTCCTCTGGAACTCCGGCAGTCACACCATTCCACCAGTGAAGTGCTGGCCCTTGCAACTGTCTAGAGGCCAACCTTCTCTTCTGCGCATCTTCTAAACCCAAATCAGAGAAAATTCTTTAACAGTGTAATAGCCAATTCTCCACTTCTATAGCATCTTTCGTTCCCATCAATGGCTTTCCACCTAAATTGGTGTAGTCTTGGTTTAGCTTAGCATAATTATTCCCAACGGGAATAACAGGATTTGCTCCTCCAATATTTCCAGCCACTCCAGCTATTCCTGCTTGCATCAAATTAGTAAGAAACTGATACATCATCCCTGCATCTACTGGCATTTTCATAGCACTCACGTTAGCTTCCGCATTTTGATTAGCGTTAGTCTGTAGACCTTAATTCCTCCGGGTGTTAGGTTGAGCATTTCCATCAATTGTGGTGCTTCCTCCAACAAGATTTCCTCTTCTGTTTCCTGCTTCCATATCTTTTTTCTCGTAAATCTGTATACGAGCCTTAGTAAGACATAGAAGAATGCTCTAAGAGAAAGGGGAAATACATACTTATACATATACCTATATATATCAAATGCAAGTACGTAATAATCGCGTTAACCCAAACCCCGATCAAATTTTTGATTCATTGGATTATGTTTTGAAAATCTTTTAGGTTTTAATTACTTAAATTTTCATAAACCTATGCTCTGATACCAACTTGTAACATTCCCCACTTGGAAGCCTAAAACTAACGGCTATGGATGCAATAGTCATCCATAGTTATTAATCCTCGGCAACCAAATATGGTAATGTTAGATAAATTGATATTCCAGAAACACATGGATATGGAAAAAGTTTAAAATTTCCAAACAATTTTCACACTCCATTCCAAACTCATTTAAACATTCTTTACATAATCCTACAACGTTAACCACGTTCAGAAAAATAGAATTATTACAATATACTCCAAGAGCGACATATGAAGATTCCCCCTTGGTGATCAGAGTGTATAATAGGCATTAAACAATTTTGCCTTAACAAATCAACACATCGGAATCACATGAGAAAGAACTTAAATAACTACATGCCTTCTGCACGACTCTGGAAGCTTTTTCGTCTTAAGAGGTACCTGAAAAGCTCAAATCTCAAACTACTCAAAACCAATTGAGTATCCGAGAGTTTAAGGGGAAAACATAAACTTTGAGTTAGACATAAATCCTGGTATGAATAATAATATACCATCTCAAATAATTTAGATATCTATTGAGACCATGCTGCTTAACGGAACGGGTTTCCCCTCACTAGTATCTTAAAACCTTTATAAACTATTTTCTATGCACTTGCATCCACAATGGTTAATTCAATTCAAACATTATTATATGAGATATGCAAAACAATTCAATTAATTCTGGATTACTCATCCTCAATTCATTTTGACTATCGGTCATAATTATAGTTTCTATGATTACTATTAACCTAATAGTTTTCAGGGGCTAACTAGTAAACGGTTAAAATTTTAAGGACTCCCCGTTCAATTATATAGGTTTCATGGGATTACTATGAACCTATTGGTAATTCCAATATCATTCTTTTATCCTAGTTTTCATGGGCTGACTAGGAACCTATTGACTAACAATCAATATCTTTCTTTTACCCTAGTTTTCATGGGCTAACTAGGAAACTATTGACTATCTATCAATATTTCATTTTCTTATCCGGATATAGTTTTCATGGGCTTACTATAAACCTGTCTACCTGACATCTTTAATTATACATAGTTTTCATGGGCTAACTATGAACCTATTGGCCCCTGGAAATATCTTTACAATTTTCTTAGGCTTACTGTTAACCTATTGGCCCCTGCTAATATTCTTTCCCTTACACAGTTTTCAGGGCTTACTGTTAACCTATTAGCCCCTGCCAATATCTATTATTTATTCACTACTAGGTCAACCCAAATGGTTATTCAACCTTTTTCCAAAGTACAATTTTTGGATTCATTATAAAGTGAATATAAATTTATATAAAGAAGTAAAAAAATATAACTTGATGAATTCCTTTCACCCATTTAGACTTCTTCATAAGTTCCATTTCAAAGTACTCTATTTATTAATATACCATGGTTTTATTTTTAAATAAGATTGGGTTGTATTTTTTGAAAACTATACTTTCGAAACCTTCGAAACCTTGCATTCGACCTCACTGGATAGCCTCCTTCGAAAGCACATATCTCTTTTCAAAACATTAGACTTCTTCCTTTAAAAACACTATAAAAACCTTCTTTTTGAAACCTTTCGAATATAATAAAGTGTTACTTATGAATAATTAGAAACATAGCTTCAAAACCATTGGAAGTATCTCTTCCTAAGCATTGAAAGTCCCCCTTTCGACATCATTGGGTTTATCTTTTAAAATATCACTTGGGTCAAAGCAAATATAAATGAAAGTATCTCTTTCGAAACCATTCTTTATTATAACAAAATATTGGGGAATTTGTGATAGCGTCGAAACCATCTCTTTCGACAGGGTCGAAAGCATACATTTAAAATATTAAAGAATAGCTTCGAAACCCCTTTCGAAACCATTGCCTTTAAAATCCATAACCCTTTCAAAAGCATTTAGAAAGTGGCTTATTATTGCTTTAAAACAACTAATACCTTTTGACAGTATTGATGACTTCAATACACTCAAAAGGCATAAGAATCGGCTTCAGGGCTTCGACTAGGTCGGAACCCCTTCTTTTAAAAGCTTTGATTTATAATTAAAGGAACTCCTTTGAAACCACCGTTTTCTTTTAAAATAAACCCAACGACCCCTTCAAAAGCCATTATAAAAAATTCTTATCGACTAAGTCGAAAGCTTAGTAAAACAAAGGCAGACTCTTATCTTTTTAAAACAAACTGAGGTAGCGACCTCATCGAAAGCTATGCTTTCGACACCATACCTTTCGCCTTTCTCCAATCCACTACGTATCACCTAGATGATACCATGTGTATTGAATTTAGCTTAATAGGGTTTCGACATTGTCGAAGGCGAAATGTAAGGGGCGAAAGGTACTTTGAATAGAGGCGAAACCTGTTTTTTGGGTTAAATACTAAATTAAGTAACTTATATAAACTAACCTACCTACATGTAAATTTCTTATTGGTTGCCTTTACTTTTCCCATGCTTTTCAAAACTAACCGCTTTTTTATTTTGGGTAAGTATCAAACTTAAACATTTACAAATAAAACCTTCCTCTTTATTAATACGTAAATCATTTTGATCCTCTTCTCAAAATAATTTATTTTGTATATCAAATCACTTTAGAAAAATACCCAAAAACCAAAGAAATTTACTTTGATCACGTTATCTAACATATCAAAATTTCAAACCCAAATTCTTAATCTATTTTCTGAAATAAATTATTAAACCCAACGTGCTATAATTTCTTTCAAAAATTCATAATATTCTTTCCAAAGCTTGGAAAATTATCAAACTTAAACCCAACTCTAAAATCATATTTTGCATAAGATATAATTTTCCATGGCATTTAAACATCAATTTCACACGGTTTTGATCTGAAACCGTATGAATCATTATTTAAACAATCTTGTTTAAATTTAAATAAACCACAAATCAAGCATATCATCATCAAACATCATATATATGAATTTAAACTTAAATCTGAAACATATATTTAACAAATAGAGATGGAAATTATCATTCACCTTAATCTTTGATAAGGAAAATGGATTGATATGAGTTTGATTCCCCTTTTCTATTTTTCTCTTCCTTTTCCTTGAATTTCCTCTTCTTCTTTTCTTTTTAATGGCCGGCCTTAACTTCTTTTCTTATGTTTTATATTTGTGAGAAAATGAGTATAAGTGTGAATGGCTTAAGGGTAAACACACACACACACACACACATATATGTATAAAGTTGAGGTTAGGTGTAGTTAAATCCCATTATACCCTTACATAATTTAATTAGTCCATAAACCATTATTTAGCCCAATTAAAGTAATAGGCATGGCCACTTAAATTTATTCAAATTTTAATCCCCTTATCACTTAACATTTACATTGTTCTATTTAATTTATCTAATTAAATATCTTGAATAATATTATTTAAGAATAGGAGTGTTACAGTTTGATTTTTTTTGGGTTTTACGATGGGGGAAAAGTTTAAATGAAAAGAATAATTGAAATAATTTGACAAAAGGCCAGGCACGAAAATAATCGAGGGAATCAAATGAGTTACGCAGCCAGTCTCTACTTTAAATAAAGAAAATTAATACAAACAACAAACTATAGAGTATAGTGTTATTTATTGGTGTTATAAATGATAATTTTTCTTATAGTGTAAATAATTAACTTTGTAATAAGATCTCTTTCGAAATTGTTTGCACAAAAAATGGGCAAACGCCTCCAAGTCGTATGATTTTATGTTGTTTTTAGTGATCTGGGTGATTTATGCAAATATATAAAAAGCAAGGACTAAACTGTAAAAGACACACAGATTTATAGTGGTTCGGCCAGAATGTTCCTACGTCCACTTTATATGTTATTCTCCTTTACTGTTCAGATTACAAGTACAAAGCTTTGATACAAGTATATGAGAGTTGTTTGAAAGTTCTATCCGTGCTTGAGCTCTCAAACTTGTCCGCCATTGTTGTACCCCCACCCCTCTATTTATAGAGTGAGGCTGGGGGTAGGGGTCTTGGATGTATATAGCTGCTGGTGGGCCTGGGCTGATGTGATCTGGCCTGGCAACTTTGGTTCGGTAATGTCTTCTTCACCTTTGTTCGGTAAGGTCTTGGTCCGGTGATCTTGGTTTGGTGGTCTTGGTCCGGTGGTGGGAGCGTTGATTGGTCCGGTGATCTTGGTTCGGTGGTCTTGGTCCGGTGATCTTGGTTTGGTGGTCTTGGTCCGGTGGTGGGAGCGTGGATTGGTCCGGTGATCTTAGTTCAGTGGTCTTGGTCCGGTGGTGAGTGGAGTAGAGATCTGGTCCGGTGGTGGGAGCATGGATTGGTCCGGTGATGGTAGTATGCTTCTGGTTTGGTAGTGCCTTCTTCATTTTGGTTCGGTCTTCCATGGCTGTGAAAGATACGCCCAACAGAAATAAAAGTGTTTTTCTTTCTATTTTATACTTGATATAATGTGTTATATTAATTAATAATTTAATTTAAGTGTATTTAATAGAAAATCCATAAATGATATGTTTTTTGATAGAATTCCAATATGCTGTAATCATGGGCTATTTATTATAATATAATTAACATATTGTTTTAAATATTCTTAGTCAAGTTGTATCATGACTGGATATCGATATATCCGTTGAGACTAGAGTAAATAATGCTCTAGAAATGTTGGACCATGTATTACTCACAGTTGTTGGGGGAACTAAGGGATAACATATTGATAGTTATTGGATAACAATGCAATGTCCCACTCGATACGTTTTTGTTGTTTAATATAACTAAGGTCAGATGAAAAATATCAGTGCAACAATATTACACAATTCTCTCGACTTAACAATACTATTGAACTTTAATATGGAAACTCCACTTAATTATAGTTAAATCATGGTACGGTGTCCAAGGAATGAATATAGTTAGGTCGAGTGGAAGCATTGGAAGTGAAACACTAATATATAGAGAATTCATTTCCTAGATTTTGTTTGGTTAGTATCACAATCAACTGAATTCAACTCAAAGTAAAAGTCTCTGGCCAAAGTAATTTAGTTAATAACAATTGTTACAATTGAATTAAGGACTATGTGTTTTGACTATAAAGTTGAATTTGAATGATATTGGAATTTGACCATTACCAAATTTCATAAGTCCTAATGTGATATAGTTTCGACGAAGAGGGTTTGATTTGGATTGAGTGAGACTAACTAGTGGTGAAAATAGTGGATCCAGATCCATAGTTCGCTCCTACCATTCTCTCTTATTTAAACTCTTCTAATCCCTCACTTTTACTCTCTAGTTTTAGCCTCTATTCTCCCCTTTGCTGGCCGTAAATACCCATACCCTCCGTCCATTGATTCAATGGTGTGTAGCTCTTTTAATCCGTTAGCTCTTTCTAAAAAAATGAATTCAGATTCAAATGGAGTCAATCAGATTTGGTATATATATTTTTCCGTCAAATGTTTCATATGTAGTTAGATCGAATATGTTATCACGAATCCTTATATATGTATGCTCTCCTTTTGGAATATATATGTGTGTGTGTGTATGTATATATAAAAGAGAGGAACTCTCTTGTAGAGAGGAACTTCATACACAATGGTAAGAGAGATGGGCCAATATGTTGATTTAGTTTTATATGTCAAACGAAAATTGGAACATTGTAGATCTACAATCGAAGTGTTCTTATATTGCCTGAGTAGGTTAAACATATATTCAACTACTCTATCTTTCCACAGTCACCTACCTTACATCGATTCCATATTTGGAATATTAGGATTGCAAACAAAAAGCATATTTTAAACTATACTAGATCAGGTTCTACTGT
Source organism: Allium fistulosum (assembly GCA_030737815.1). NCBI lineage: Eukaryota > Viridiplantae > Streptophyta > Magnoliopsida > Asparagales > Amaryllidaceae > Allium > Allium fistulosum. The sequence goes on along the minus strand of CM060904.1, from coordinate 1,248,974,778 downwards.
GAGACCGAAAGGTGTTATCAGAAGGCATTGGCAATTTCCTATCTAGCAATAATCTATTTCAAATGAGACGAGCAATCTTGGTTATTTTCAGAGGCTATTTTCTACTAGATCGGGGCATAATAAAGACATTTTAATATAGATCTAAGAACCATGGTGACCATTGACCACCGATGAATAGGACTATGATTGCGGTATAAGTCGAGAGGAAAATCGCATGAGACGAATAATCCTTTATTAGTTCCGATGGATATCTTCTATAGGCAAAAAGGAATTAATGTGTTGGGCTACAAATGTACAGTAACGAGCCGATTTTTCGACGCCCAAAAATCGACATCAATACGTCCACTGTATCAAATGCCAAACAATCGGATGCCGGAAAACTGAATCATTAGGGTTAAAGAAGAAGGAGGTAGAAGAAGAATAGAAAACAATAACAGAATCTCACAATCGCAGCGGAACAATATATAATAGATAAATGACTGATCTTTAAACAAAAAGAACTATATCTATTTTTACATTACATCATCAGAGTAGAATACAAATCAACAAGACTATTCTGGACAGTTATAATATCTTGTCCTCCTAAAGCTGAATATACAGCTTTCACTACACAGCGGAAATATAAATCTACGGAAATACGCCTCGTCATCCAGCTCGTCTCCTGAGCTCCACAGCAGTCCATCTAAAATCTGTACTCTATAATACTCGATCTGACCCGAGCATTATAGTAAAATAACACCCGAGTCAGTCTGGAAAACTAGCGTGAGAAACACACTCAGTTGGATTATTAAAGTTTCAAAATCCTTTGAAATCAAAGGTATCTCGTAAGACCACGCTACAAATAAATATGTCGGGTTTTTACCTTACGATAACCAAACCATTTTTATCAAATCCATCTGATATTATAATAGTGTCTATAGAAAGTAAAATAGAATCTAGCTGAAATGCTTGCATCTCACGTTTCAGCAATAGTTGGGCACAATCAAAACCGTACAGGTGCTTATTGGAGATTGGATTCCGTACAATGCCAGGGCTACTGGGGTACCGCCCGTCACAGTACGTGGTCTAGATCACCGTACCGAGGATCCACCCTAATCCCCTACCACACAAGACTAGAGTTACCCCTTACTGGATAGTCCGAATAAGTTCACCCTGCGGTTGGGATCAAGAACCGCCCACACAGCCGAATAAAAAGGGACCTCTAGACAGGGATGACCTTACCCTAATTAGTTGCTAGCCACTTAGCTTGTGTGCACCTCCACTTAGATAATGTCTCATAAAGTAGAAACTTGTTCTGACAAAAAGAAGTCTAAGGACCAAGGAGAGTCCTCCATAGTGCCCCTAGTTCAGGCAGCACCAGGACAACATGGACCAACCTTGAGATCGCTAGTAGATGTGTACGGTCCTCAAGAGCTCCTGAACTCACCGCTTGATTGCTTTCCTAGCTCCCTCAGAGATGAGCAGCTTGACATTATATCTAGGTCTTTTGGGATTGACAGGGCGCATATGATGCTGCCGGGGAAAGGAGTGATGCCGTATAACCCTCCTGAAGGATAATTTGCTTATAGCAGGTATCATGGCATGTGTGGTGCCATCCCACCCATTAACGCTTGGATAGTCAGTTTCATCACATACTTGAAGGTGGCTCCTTTCCAGCTTCAGCCCAACTCCTATGCAATCTTGTTGAGTCTGTTCATTATCTTCCAGAGGAGATACGGGCGCCCTCCTTCTAACCGGGAAATCCGGTATCTATACAACTTGAGAGGCTACAAGAAGGGGTCTCCGTACATTAGCTTAGAGTCGGCCGTGTCCTTCAAGCCAGTCCTGGATTTATATTCAAAATTCAGCATGTTCAAGAAGGAATGGTTCTTTGTCAAAGACGACTCCATTTCTTTCCGCCATTTCACCTCTGGCTGTAAGTTGAATCTCATTTATCATTTCCGTTCCGACTGCGATGCTTCTTCTTACATGCTTTTTTTCTTGCTAGCGACAGGTGGTTTTGCGGTTGTAGAGAACGATCGTCTGGTTCAGATGGCTACGGAAATATAAGCCATCCCGGAAAGGGAGAGGGCGGCTTCTTATTTGATCAGGAACGCTACTCTTCTAGGGCTCAACCTGATTCTGCCACGCCAGTCTGTGGTCAAGCAGAGAGACATAGCTGAGGAGAGGGCCGCCAAAGCTAAAGGAGGGGCTAGATGAAGAGCAGTAAAAGGAAACCCTTCTCGAAGCATCCAATTGCCAGGGGGAAGAAACTTAAGAAGTACGATGGACCTTCCCCTAGCACATGTCCCGATGTTCCGGAGGAGGAAGATGTGGAGGAGGAGAGAGGCGAGGGTAAAGGAGGTGAGGCGGAGACTGGAAGCAGTGGAGAAGGTGATGGTGATGGTCATAGCGATGATGGTGGTGACAGACAGAGCGGTGGTGGAACCGGGGCTTTGTCTTCTAAGCAGGCAGGTGTGATCCAGGAGTGGACATATGATGCTTTCCGCCTCGCTTTTGAAGGGTCGGAGGAAGGATCGGCTTTGGTGGAGAAGTCTAAGAAGGCTGATAAGGCCGAGATCGGTGCGGATTCATATTCTAAGAGCGCTTCAGCTATGGCAACTCCTGTGAATCAAGGTGAATTTTTGACTCCCGCTGACTCCATTTATGATAAGGATTTAGAAATATTTTACGGCCCGCTCCCGTCCTGGAATGAGATTCAGTACTTATTGCAATATCCTACTCCTCCCCAGGGTTTGTATAACAAATGCGTCTTTTTACTCTTCTTAACTTGATGTATTTCTTGAATTATAGCTCAATGTATGCTTGTAACACTTGGCTTTTATTACAGGAGCGGGTAAGGTGGCCAAGACGTTAGATGTTGGGCACCGTTTTGAACAGTACAAACTCCTCAAGGCTTCTACTAAACCAAAGCCTCTTGCTAACCGTCCTGGAGATGTATTCGGCTACTGTACTCTTCTTGGAGTTATCGAATATGATATCTAAAGGAAGAAGAGGAGTCGCTCCTTGTTTGAATCTTCACCCGGTCCTCAGCCCCCGACTCAGCCTCTTCAGGATACCATGGAGAATACTGAGCTTATTCCTTCCCCGCACCCGTCTGAAAATCCTACCGTTACCCCGATAGATCATCCCAGCTTGGCTCGTAATCCATTTGCGAATCATCCGGATCTGGATCCTGGTTCTCATGATATTACCTTTGATGAAGCTACTGGTGAGCACCTTCTCCCTCGCAATCCTATGGTAAGAGTACTGGATGAAGCTAAGTCCCTGGACCTTGATTTGCTTACCACTCGGGTTGTAACCTTGGGGGACGAAGCTAAGGCAAACATTGATCGGGTTGCTGAGGAAACCAGGAAGATGATGGGGCATCATGCTCGACTGGTTAAGGCTGGAGAAGAAATTGGCAGTGCTAACATTCGACTCGGTTAATGGTTTCCGACCTGGCCAAACAACTCGCTGACCAGGCCATCCAGATCTCTCTACATGAGGCCGCATCTAGGAAATTAAAGAAGACCATGGAAGAGGCCAGCAGGGCAGAGTTACGGAAAATGGAGGCCGTCTGTAAGGAACGGATTGATATGCCTATTGCAACGGTGAATGAGGTTCCGCAAGCGGATCTCGAGCAGGAACAGGAGTTATCTGGGAAACTTGAGGCCGCGGAGCTTGCTCAAACCAAGCTGAAGGAGGAGATGGTGGCGATGAGGAAATCCTTTCAGGCTGACTGCTCGCGATACCAATTGGAGAGGGATACCACCATTACAGAGCTGTTGGCTTCTGAGGGCCGAATAAGGGAGTTCGAAGAGAATGAGGGGTTAATGGATGAGATGCTTCAGGATATGTACTTTCGCACTTGGAGACAGGGCAACTTATCTTGGATGGACGATTATCCCCGAGTCATGGCTAGGATTTATCTCAGGGTCCTGGAGGAGGCTAAGGCCGATGCAGATAAGGAGGGCGGCATGGCTTTTAGAACGGATGTGGTTACGGCTCAATTCACCAAGGAGGAGAAGGTGGCGGTGAAATAGGGTGTGCGGCTGCTTGCTGCTGAGGAGGTTGGTGTGCAGTTAGAGGATGATGATCAAGGAGCAGATGCTGGTAAGTCTTCCCTTTTAGCTTTTCGTAACTTGGTTGCTTATTATTAATGAATTCTTTCCTTGATCGGACAGGCGGGACCTCTGGAGCACCAACTACCTCTGGTCAATATGCTGAAAGTTCCCACTCCGTGGTTAACGAGATTTCGGAGGGCCAGCGGGACAAGGGTAATGCTCCGATGCAGCCGACTCCTTAACTTGACCTGGATATCTTTTTGTTTACTTGACATCGCTGTCTATGTTAGTCTCAAAACTGTAACGTAACTTTTAGGCTGTAATTATGTTACTTGTAACAAACGACTTTATTCTTGGCGTGTAATTTTTAACTTAGGCTGATTCTGTCATATTTGAATGCTTTCGTTATTTTGATGTGTTGCACAAGAAGTATAGCTGTGCATATGCCTATGATTCGATCGTGTTTGATGTCGAGTTCTGGCTTAACATGTAATTTCATACCCTGCAATGTTTAATGTGATGTGCGAATAAATTATAGCTACGTATTTATACACAAAAGAAGAAAGTACCGCCCTTCGTGTTTTAGTTGTTAGACGGTTGCTTTGAATGTCTTATATGACTGAGTATGGAATGCAGTTGATTGACTCGTCATCCAATTGTGAGTTCTTAGTGAGTGTCTCCTATCTTGTGTCCTGTACTTTAGGGATTGTTATAGAGGATAGGAGGAAAGTTTTTAAATAAATTAGAAATATAAGAAATAGTAAAACTTCCAATCACGGAAGGCTTTCGATGTGCTTAAGTTCATGGCAAACGGGTTTTGCAGTCACTTTCCCTAGCTGTGGGTCTTGGAGACGTTTGTCACCCATCTTACGCCTCCGCGGGGAGTTTATCTTTTTACCACAGCCGTACTTAAGGCACATCGGAGCCGAGATCACGCACAGTAACTACCCGGGCCATTATGGCCCATAATCGTGGGTATTATTCGATTTACCGTGGCCGGCTAGCGTGGGTGCCGATCGTCAATCGTGAACTACCCCTAACTGGCCACACATTATGTTGGGGCTTAAAGTAGGTTCACGGCTGCCGGCGAGCCGAACGCCGTAATGAGATGCCTCGGCTATAGTCGGCCTTCTCGGTGGCTTATAATCGGCTCATTACAGTTGGCTTTAAGGGCCGTCGCGAGCGATGAGTTAACCCGCAGCAGAGGGATGATGGAGCAAAAGTGTCTCATTGGCGAGGGCATATATTCGCATATTACCTGTTAGGTCTTGTCCAGGTGAAGTCGCGCTGTGGAGTGCCTTGAATGGAAATGCTATATGCACAGGATTTTGTTCAACAGAAAAGGATAAAGTTAACAAGTAGCCAAGATACAAAGGAACAAGTTAAAAAAGAGACAAGTTTTTAAAGTGGTTCGGCACGAAAATGCCTACGTCCACTGATTCTCTTTATTAATTCACTTCATATGGGCAGTACAAGTTAAGAAAAGTATCGACGAAGGTGTTGGATGTTCCATGCCCTCTGGAACACCTCTCCGTCCACTGTTGACAAAATATAAGCTCTGTTGTGGAGATCTTTATGAATTACATAAGGCCCGTCCCAAATTGGATCTAGCGCTCCGGGGCGCGGGAAGATTCGCTTGAGGACAAGATCTCCTTTTTGTAAGCTACGATGCTTGACTTTGGAGTTGTATTGCGCTGCCACTTTTTGCTTGTGAGCTGCTGCTTTGAGGGCTGCATTATTTCTTCTTTCCTCGATTAGATCCAAAGACATGTGAAGGAGTTCCTCGTTTTCTTCTGGGTTATAGTGGATCCTACGGTGGGAAGGCACTATAGTTTCAACTGGGAGCATAGCCTCCGATCCGTATGCCAAAGAGAAAGGAGTATGCCCCTTTGATGTTCTGAAAGATGTGTGATAGGCCCAAAGTGCCGTCGGAAGTTCATCCACCCAAGCGCCTTTTGACTTTTCAAGTTTCTTTTTGATTAGTGTTTTGAGAATTTTGTTGACAGCTTCGACTTGTCCGTTTGTCTGGGTATAAGCTACAGATGAGAAGCTTTTGTGAATTCCGTGCTTTTGGCACCAGTTGGCGAACTCCTCGCTATCAAACTGAAGTCCGTTGTCCGATATGATTTTAAGTGGGACCCCGTACCTGCATAGAACATTTCTGATCAAGAAGTTAATAACTTTTGCTGAAGATACTTTATTTAGGGGTTCTGCTTCCACCCATTTGGTGAAATAGTCGACTGCCACTATAGCATATTTGGCTCCGCCTCGGCCCATTGGCAGCTCGCCAATCAGGTCAATTCCCCATACTGCAAAGGGCCAAGGGCTGGTCATTTGAGTAATCTAAGTTATTGGAAGCCGCAGAATCTTAGCAAATTTCTGACATCTGTCACATCTTTTGACGAAATCTAAGGCGTCTTTGCTTAAGGTGGGCCAGTAATATCCATATCGGAGTATCTATTTTGCCAGAGTCTGCCCTCCAGTGTGATCTCCGCAGCTTCCTTGATGGATGTTGGATAAGATTTCCTTTGCTTCCCTTCCAGCAACACACCTTAATAAGGGGTTAGAGAAGCCGCGCCGATAAAGGGTGCCTTCTTGTATTGTGTAGCGGGAAGCTCCCCTCAAGATTTTCTTGACTTCGTTACGCTTTTCGGGTAGTGTGCCATCTCGTAAGTATTTTTGGATGGGAGTCATCCAAGTTTCCTCTTCGACTGCAACTATCAGATTCACCTGCTCGAAACTCGGGGTTAGTTGCTTTGAGATGGCCACTACTCCGGAAATAGTGCCGTCTCTCATGCTAGCTTGCTTTGCCAATTCGTCAGCCTCTTGGTTCTTTTCCCGAGGGATGTGTTTGATTAAATAGTGATCCAATTGATCGAGAAGCAGCTTGGTCTTTTTTAGATATGCTACGAGTCGTTCTTCTCGAACCTGGAACTCTCCTAGTATCTGATTTACAATAAGCTAAGAATCACTATGAAGACATAAGGAATTGGCTCCAATCTCTAAGGCAAGTTCTAATCCAGCTATCACTACTTCATACTCTGCATCGTTGTTGGTGGCAGCGAATTCCAACTTTAGAGCATAACGTAGCTTATTTCCCCTAGGAGTGATTATTACCACACCTGCCCCCGAGCCTTGTTCGTTTGACACTCCATCCACAAAGAGATTCCACTTGATGTCTTCTGCTATTTCCGATTGCTCCTTACCTTCGTTGGTAGTGAATTCGGGGATGAAATCGGCTATGGCTTGTCCCTTGATGGCGGTGCGAGGATGGTAGGTGATATCATATTGACTTAGCTCAATGCACCATTTAAGTAGTCGTCCAGAAGTGTCGGGACGATGGAGTACCTGCCTTAGTGGTTGATCGGTCAGAACTCTGATGGAATGAGATTGGAAATAGTGACGCAGTTTCCGTGATGTGATTAGTAAACAGTACGCTAGTTTCTCAAGTTTAGGATATCTGGCTTCCGCCCCTGTAAATCTCTTGCTTACAAAGTATACTGGCCGCTGCGTGCGTTTGTCTTCTCTCACCAAGGCGGCGCTTAGAGCATGAGATGACACAGCAAGGTATAGGTATAGCTCTTCGCCTTTGTTCGGAGTTGAGAGTACTGGTGGTCTTTGGAGGTGTTCGATTAAGTTAAGGAAAGCTGTTAAGCATTCGTTAGTCCATTCGAACTTCCCCTTGTCTTTCTTTAGAGCTTCGAAGAAGGGGATGCATTTGTCAGTTGCTTTAGAGATGAATCTGCTCAGGGCAGCCACCTTCCCATTTAGGCTTTGCATATCTTTTCGGGTAGAAGGTATCATGATATTTTTCAGAGCTCGGACTTGTTCAGGGTTTGCTTCAATTCCTCTGGCATGGACGATGAACCCCAGTAACTTTCCTAATGATACTCCGAAGGAGCACTTTAGAGGATTCAGCTTCATTCCATATTGGCGAAGTACTTGAAACATCTCGCCCAGGTGGCTTACGTGATCGTCGGCTTTCCTTGACTTTACCAGCATGTCATCCACATAAACTTCCATAGTTTGTCCTATTAACCCCGCAAACATCTTGTTGACGAGGCGCTGATAGGTGGCTCCTGCGTTTTTAAGTCCAAAAGGCATTACTTTGTAGCAGTACAATCCCCGGTCAGTGATGAAACTAGTGTGGTCTTGATCGGGAGCATGCATAGGAATTTGGTTATATCCTGAGTATGCGTCCATAAAAGATAAGAGTTCGTGCCCGGCTGTGCTGTCCACAAGCTGATCGATTCGGGGAAGTGGGAAGCAATCCTTCGGGCAGGTGTCATTTAAGTTGGAGAAGTCAATGCACGTTCGCCACTTCCCATTAGCCTTCTTTACTAGTATCGGATTAGCGATCCACTCTGGGTAGATGGCTTCTCGTATGAAGTCATTGGCAAGTAGGTTTTTTACTTCTTCATCGAGGGCTGCTGATTGTTCTGCCCCCATACTTCTCTTTTTCTGTTTTACTGGCGCCTTGGTAGGATCGATGTTTAGTACATGGCATGCTATGTCTAGGGAGATTCCAGTCATGTCAGCGTGTGACCATGCAAATACATCCAAGTTATAGCGGAGAAAATCAATGAGTTGTTCCTTCAATTCTGCTTTTAGTTGGGACCCGACTTTCAATAGTCTACTCGAATCATGTTTGTCCACATATACAAATTCCATAGCCTCTACAGGCTCGGCGGTGGCCTCCTCCTCTTTATCCCTGGGGTCTAATTCATTGAAAGGGTCACTGGTATATCGAAGAGGAGGGGCTTTCTTTAGTTGCTATGCTTCCAAACTTTTCGTGCAGAGGGCAGTCTCTGCACTCTTCCCTATATCCTTCCTGTGGTTATTGCGGAGTTCAGTTATATAGCAATTATATAGCAATCTCGAGCGATGTCCTGATCTCCCTCTACTTCCCCTATTCCATTGTCCGTTGGAAATTTCATTTTCAGGCACCATGGGGCCAGGACAATTTGGAAGTCAGACAAGGCTGGTCTTCCTAAGAAGGCGTTGTAGGCCGAGTGGTTTTCTATCAACACAAATGTTTGTTTCCGCACAACGGAGCGGGGATGACTTCCAATTTCAACAAAGAGGTCCTGTCGCCCGAGGGGCATCTTCGCATTTCCAGTGAAACCATGTAGTGGTTTATTGCAGGGGAAAACATCCTTTAATGACAGCTTTGTTTTGTCGAATGCATGCTTGAATAGGATATTCACTGAGCTTCCAGTGTCTACTAGAATTCGGAAAACTTCGGCTGGACCGAGTCGGGCAGAGATAACCATGGGATCCGCGTGAGGGTATTGTCTTCCCTCCAGGTCACGCCTACTGAATGTGATGTCATCATTCTCTATCCGCTTCGGGTGGCGTTCTTCTATAATAGAGTTAACGCATTCTTCATCGTTCCTAAGTGACTTTCCGTACCTTTCCATCTCTGCCCAGCTTCCGTTGGCGATGTGTGGCCCTCCCGAGATGGTATGGACCACTATCTTCTCTTGACTGGAACCGCTGGTGTTGCGATTTCCTCTGCCTATTTCTGGGGAGGGTAACCTTGGGTTCTCATTGGTAGGAGCTGGAGTCCTGTTCTGACCTTTTACATAGCGTTCTAGTCTTCTTCTTCTGATGTGTTCTTCAATCAAGTCCCAGAGATGATGACATTCATTGGTATCATGCCCATGGGATTCGTGGAAGCGGTAGAATTTTCCAGACTTAATTGCGTTATCTGATTCCTTCTTATGCGGGGGGCGTTTGTATTTAACTTCGTCTTGAGTGGCGAGGAAGATGTTTTCGATCGTTTCATTCAAAGGGGTGTAAGCGTCAAATCTCGGTACCGACCGATATAGACGCTTTTCTCCCTTCTTGCCCCCAGTATTGTCTCTAGAATCATTTCTTCGAACGTCCTTTGCTACAGCGGGCGCGTTGCCATGAGCTGCCTTATTTTGTTGTCCTGACTGCCCCTTAGTGGCAGCGTCTTCAAGTCTCATATATTTCCCAGCTTCATGGAAGAAATCGGGTAAAGTAGCTGGTTTTTCTTTTCTCAATCTTCTAGCAAATTTAGTATCCGGATGCACCCCACTAAAGAGGGCCATTAAGATAAGCTACTCATCGGCATCTTGGACTGCGGCCGCTGCGGCATTGAATCGGGTTAGATACTGCTACACTTTCTCTCCAGGTTTCTGTTTGATACTGGATAAGGAATAAGCGTCCTTGGGTTGTTCCACATGAATGCGGAACTGGCTGATAAACTTTTCTTTCAACATCTCCCATGAGCTGATGGATCCTTGGGGTAGGTGGCAGAACTAGGAGGTAGCTAGATCTGCTAAAAATAGTGGAAAGCATTTGCACAGTACTCCCTCTGTTGCCCCGCTCATGAGCATATGTTGTGTGTATCTCTGTAAGTGTACAACTGGGTCAGAGGTTCCCTTGTAAGGTTCCATCGTTGGCATTTTCCATTCTCGAGGGGTGATGGAAATTTCCATATTGCGGGCGAAAGGGCTGGTTACCCTAGCGCATATCCCTCTGTCTCTTTGATCCCGTTGGACGCACTCTCTGAACAAGCATGCCATCCTTTCATCAGAATTTGGAGCAGATAAAAATGAGTTCGTTTCTTCTCTATGGGATTGATTCCGTCCAGACGACCTGTAGGGGTGGTTTCGTCTATTATTCCTAATATTTTCCAGTGGCTGTCTTTGGTCTTCTGGGATCATGCTAGGGTCAGCTACAGTTGGCCCTTGCCTTGATCTTCCCCTGTTGGGTTTTGATCTAAACACTTCCTCGGGTCCAACTTCGGGCTGAACTCTAGCTCGGCCGCGTTCATTGGTGTTTCCGTGGTTAGGCAGCATGATAAGCTCGGCTACAGTTGACCTTCGTCTGGTACCTCCCCCGTTGGGTTCGGTTCCAAGTGTTTCCTCAGGTCTGCGTTCGGACTGAGGTCGGTCTCGGCTCCTACCACGCCCGCTTCTGTCGTTAGCTTCCTCGAAGAAGGAAGATCTTTGTTGCCTCTGAGATCCTCCAGACTGGGACTCACCCCATGATTCAGTGTTGCGGTTGGACTCTTCAGCATCCCTTAAGCGTGACATGAGTTGGTCCACCAAGGCTTCCTGCTGGGATGTGAAGCAGTTAGTCACTTCAGCCACAACCCTGTCTAGATCTGCCCTAGTAATTGCTGTCGGTTGTTCTGTGGCAGGTGTTGTCGGATTTGCCGGATCTTCATTTGGTGCTGCTGTTGGAATGAGACGATTTACTTGATATGTAACCACTAGATCTGGAATACTGCTAGTTGCGATGTTTTTTCCTTTGTTAACATCTTTCTTCTGTTTGGGAGGCATGTCTTCCAAGCAATAAGCGATGTTGTTAGGAAGAAAGTTAAGTGGGAGAAGCTGAAGTCCGGGGTTCAGTTTCTCAATGAAAGCACCAAAAATGTTTGCACAAAAAATGGGCAAACGCCTCCAAGTCGTATGATTTAGTTGATTTTATGTTGTTTTTAGTGATCTGGGTGATTTATGCAAATATATAAAAAGCAGGGACTAAACTGTAAAAGACACACAGATTTATAGTGGTTCGGCCAGAATGTGCCTACGTCCACTTTATATGTTATTCTCCTTTACTGTTCAGATTACAAGTACAAAGCTTTGATACAAGTATATGAAAATTGTTTGAAAGTTCTATCCGTGCTTGAGCTCTCAAACTTGTCCACCATGGTTGTACCCCCACCCCTCTATTTATAGAGTGAGGCTGGGGGTAGGGGTCTTGGATGTATATTGTTGCTGGTGGGCCTGGGCTGATGTGATCTGGCCTGACAACGTTGGTTCGGTAATGTCTTCTTCCCCTTGGTTCTGTAAGGTCTTTGTCCGGTGATCTTGGTTTGGTGGTCTTGGTCCGGTGGTGGGAGCGTGGATTGGTCCGGTGATCTTGGTTCGGTGGTCTTGGTCCGGTGATCTTGGTTTGGTGGTCTTGGTCCGGTGGTGGGAGCGTGGATTGGTCCGGTGATCTTGGTTCGGTGGTCTTGGTCCGGTGGTGAGTGGAGTTGAGATCTGGTCCGGTGGTGGGAGCGTGGATTGGTTCAGTGATGGTAGTATGCTTCTGGTTTGGTAGTGCCTTCTTCGTTTTGGTTCGGTCTTCCATGGTTGTGAAAGATACGCCCAATTGAAATAAAAGTGTTTTTCTTTCTATTTTATACTTGATATAATGTGTTATATTAATTAATAATTTAATTTAAGTGTATTTAATAGAAAATCCATAAATGATATGTTTTCTGATAGAATTCCAATATGTTGTAATCATGGGCTATTTATTATAATATAATAAACATATCGTTTTAAATATTCTTAGTCAAGTTGTATCATGACTAGATATCGATATATCCGTTGAGACTAGAGTAAATAATGCTCTAAAAATGTTGGACCATGTATTACTCACAGTTGTTGGGGGGAACTAAGGGATAACATATTGATAGTTATTGGATAACTATGCAATGTCCCACTCGATACGTTTTTGTTGTTTAATATAACTAAGGTCAGATGAAAAATATTAGTGCAACAATATTACACAATTCTCTCGACTTAACAATACTATTGAACTTTAATACGGAAACTCCACTTAATTATAGTTAAATCATGGTATGGTGTCCAAGGAATGAATATAGTTAGGTCGAGTGGAAGCATTGGAAGTGAAACACTAATATATAGAGAATTCATTTCCTAGATTATGTTTGGTTAGTATCACAATCAACTGAATTCAACTCAAAGTAAAAGTCTCTGGCCAAAGTAATTTAGTTAATAACAATTGTTATAATTGAACTAAGGACTTTGTGTTTTGACTATAAAGTTAAATTTGAATGATATTGGAATTTGACCATTACCAAATTTCATAAGTCCTAATGTGATATAGTTTCGACGAAGAGAATTGTTGTAATTAATTGTAACTACTAGATACCACTTAAAATAATTAATATTGGGTTTTACCGAAGGTAAGTATGTGATAGATTTGGTAATAATGTTACATCACTAGCCAAGGTGATGGATGAACGTTAATATTCGAATTGTTCGACATTAATCGCTGACCGAATTTACACTAAAGAGTCATACAACTGAAATGTTAAATACTGACTATAATATTTATGAAATAGTAATTACAAAATTTTATTTTTATATGTTGATCAGTATTAAAAATAGTGCATATATAAAATTTATATGCACACATATCGATATATGACATCAATGTATAATTAATTAGATTTAGATTTATATTATCTGATTGGACTGGAAGGGGCATGAAGGCCCATAAAGTGGTATGGTGTGGCCAACTACCAAAGAAAGAGAAGAGGGTTTGATTTTGATTGAGTGGGACTAACTAGTGGTGAAAATAGTGGATCCAGATCCATAGTTCGCTCCTACCATTCTCTCTTATTTAAACTCTTCTAATCCCTCAATTTTACTCTCTAGTTTTAGCCTCTATTCTCCCCTTTGCTGGCCGTAAATACCCATACCCTCCGTCCATTGATTCAATGGTGTGTAGCTCTTTTAATCCGTTAGCTCTCTCTAAAAAAATGAATTCAGATTCAAATGGAGTCAATCAGATTTGGTATATATACTTTTCCGTCAAATGATTCATATGTAGTTAGATCGAATATGTTATCACGAATCCTTATATATGTATGCTCTCCTTTTGGAATATATATATGTGTGTGTGTATAAAAGAGAGGAACTCTCTTGTAGAGAGGAACTTCATACACAATGGTAAGAGAGATGGGCCAATATGTTGATTTAGTTTTATATGTCAAACGAAAATTGGAACATTGTAGATTTACAATCGAAGTGTACTTATATGGCCTGAGTAGGTTAAACATATATTCAACTACTCTCTCTTTCCACAGTCGCCTACCTTACATCGATTCCATATCTGGAATAATAGGATTGCAAGCAAAAAGCATATTTTAAACTATACTAGATCAGGTTCTACTTTGAGACTGAAAGGTGTTATCAAAAGGCATTGGCAATTTCCTATCTAGCAACAATCTATTTCAAATGAGACGAGCAATCTTGGTTATTTTCAGAGGCAATTTTCTACTAGATCGGGGCATAATAAAGACATTTTAATATAGATCTAAGAACCATGGTGACCATTGACCACCGATGAATAGGACTAGGATTGTGGTATAAGTCGAGAGGAAAATCGCATGAGAAGAATAATCCTTTATTAGTTCCGATGGATATCTTCTATAGGCAAAAAGGAATTAATGTGTTGGGCTACAAATGTAAAGTAACGACCCGATTTTTCGACGCCCAAAAATCGACATCAATACGTCCACTGTATCAAATGCCGAACAATCAGATGCCGGAAAACTGAATCATTAGGGTTAAAGAAGAAGGAGGTAGAAGAAGAATAGAAAACAATAACAGAATCTCACAATCGCAGCGGAACAATATATAATTGATAAATGACTGATCTTTAAACAAAAAGAACTATATCTGTTTTTACATTACATCATCAGAGTAGAATACAAATCAACAAGACTATTCAGGACAGTTATAATATCTTGTCCTCCTAAAGCTGAATATACAGCTTTCACTACACAGCGGAAATATAAATCTACGGAAATACGCCTCGTCATCCAGCTCGTCTCCTGAGCTCCACAGCAGTCCATCCAAAATCTGTACTCTATAATACTCGGTCTGACCCGAGCATTATAGTAAAATAACACCTGAGTCAGTCTGGAAAACCAGCATGAGAAACACACTCAGTTGGATTATTAAAGTTTCAAAATCCTTTGAAATCAAAGGTATCTCGTAAGACCACGCTACAAATAAATATGTCGGGTTTTTACCTTACGATAACCAAAACATTTTTATAAAATCCATCTGATATTATAATAGTGTCTATAGAAAGTAAAATAGAATCTAGCTGAAATGCTTGCATCTCACGTTTCAGCAATAGTTGGGCACAATCAAAACCATACAGGTGCTTATTGGAGATTGGATTCCGTACAATGCCAGGGCTACTGGGGTACCGCCCGTCACAGTACGTGGTCTAGATCACCGTACCGAGGATCCACCCTGATCCCCTACCACACAAGACTAGAGCTACCCCTTACTGGATAGTCCGAATAAGTTTACCCCGCGGTTGGGATCAGCAACCGCCCACACAGCCGAATAAAAAGGGACCTCTAGACAGGGATGACCTTACCCTAATTAGTTGCTAGCCACTTAGCTTGTGTGCACCTCCCCTGTTTTAGCCATTCCCGGTTGATGAGGCTTGAGGCTATGCGTTACCTTTTTTGCACACATTCACTTAGAATGCTCATCATCCTCCTGACGATGTTCTGATAGCATTCGTCCATACAAGTCCGTTCTGGGTCCGAATGGAACCGAAGGCACTACTCCTACTACATCCATTTTGGAATCACCCTCAGGATTAGTAGTGATTAGCCCTTGCACTTCACTACTCCATCTTCGACTCCAAGCTCTTGTCTTCCTCACAAAAACGTTCAAACCGGATCGAAGTGGTTTTCAAGAAATAAATCTCGGTCCCGGTCTCTTCGAAACGATCAACGCATTGGCCAATATTGATAGTCGGTTATTTAACTATCAAATAACATCCACAAACAACCATCAGATTTAAATAATTTTCCAAACTATTTATTTATTTCAAAATATCTTCGCAAGAAATTAATTTTTCTACACTTCAACCCTTTTGAAAACAGATTTCAAATCACTTTCCTCTCACGGAATAAATTCCAAATATTATTTATTTCCACTGAAAATCACCATGACTAAATGCTTTAGATTTTAAAATAATTTAAATCACTTTATCTAAAAATATATATGCTTTAAAATACTTTGAATAAAAACTATTTAAAACACTTTATTTAAAATACCAATTATGAAATTTAATAATAATTTTTCATGTAAAACTTAAGCCAAAACAGATTTAAAAATAAAGGTTATTGAATTCTATACAAGTTTTCCAAATAAAACTTTAGCCAAACTATATTTAAAATAATACTACTTTATAAACATAAATATTAATAATTATCTTTTTAAATCATAATACCAATTAACCTTTTCAAAATAATTACTACTATAACTAATTTAATAAATATTTACCTTTAAAATTTTAAACAACTTAAATAATAATTTCTCAAAATCATTCTTTTAAAACAACTTTAAAACTTTTAACTTATACTTAAAAATCTGCTTTGAAAATGTACTTGGCTTTTCAAAGAAATACACTTTTCTTTCACACATTTAAAAATAATCCACTATATATATATTTTTTAAACAAATTACCCATTCCTTTATAAATTCCAACCGTGAATTTATACTTCCAAATATCCACTGATATCTCATTTCACTTTATAAACCTAGTTTATAAATTCCATAGTCTCATTCTCCTTTTAAAAACACAGTTTCAAACACTAAATCAATTTTCAAATCGATTGCCAAAATCAACTCCATGTTAAAATAAATTCCTTTACTTACTCAAATTTATTTAAAATCCATTAATTCCATTGATTCCAGATTTAACTTCTTTATTATGATTTAAAATCTTATTTAAACTGAAAATACCAATTTCATAAAAATTTCTTTTATTTCTTCCTAAACCATTTAAATACTGAATTTAAAAATAAATCTTTTATTCCTTTAATTAATATCACTTAAGTTTTAAAATTCATTTATTCCCATTTATTAAAAAATCTCCTTTCCCATACTTGGAATTTATTTATTAGAATTTAAAAATCAACTTTTATCCTTTTCCAATTCATTATTTAATTTATCCAATTTCTCTAAAATTATTTTACTTAAGAATTCTCTCTTTTATTTCCCTTTAAAATCCAATCTATATAATTTTGATAACTCGGTATACCCAATATAATCAATCAAACCATAGCATCCAATATTTTCAATTACCAATATAATTTATCACAGATTATCAAATAATCATATCACAGAATATTAGAACAATCTAAATAATTTTGAGGAATCCAGTTGGATCCCTCCAACCTGTTTCCCTACATCCACAGATGTTAGCACAACAATTTAAAATACCAATTCCACTTCGCGGTGGAATATCGCGGTATATGGGGTCATATCATCTCATCCGCTATTATGCGGCGCATAGGGTCTCATCCGCTATATAATGTGGGAAATCAATCACTCCAATATATATATATACACTATCATATATAATATCACATCCAGTCAATTCAATCATTCAACCAATAATATAAATTTAACTTTTTAAATGTAAATGGAAATCCAAATGAGTGAGATTAACTCACCTATGACTATGCATGCAACCCATTTCCAATCCGACTTGCTTCCTTTCATATTTTGACCTTCCATACAGAATAACGGTGAGCCATCCACCTACTGCTTAAGTCACTGCCACAGGCACACCATCGACCACCAGCTAACCACGAACTCCAGCTCCAGAGAAAACGCGACCTTCCTCTCCAACTTGAGCACTAACTTCCACCTACATGCGCGCGTGCCTCCACCCGAAGCCAACACGAGAACCTGAGAACCACGAATCATGTACCTCTTGCATGCTCGATCGCCACTGTTACTCCCTCGGCCAAAATGAGACGCCTCAGATCGAAACAACCTCTCGTGACACGACCTATCGCCACGCACCTCAGTCGCCGACCCCTCTTTGTTTTCGAGCGCCCCAATTCCGATAGTCGAATTCGTTCATCGCGAATTGAGGGAGGAAGGGGAAAGAGATCCCACGATTGACAACAGCCATTAATTTTTTTTTCTGATGTGGATTCAATTTTGAAGATGAGTGATTTTTTTATTTTTGAAAGGAAACGTATTTCCTTAATTTTGTTTGAACAGAAGGGAGAAAAATGAATTCGAGTTGCTCGATTTTCAATACAAAAATTTAGAGAGACGCGTGTTATACTTGTAAACACATGCTGAAAGGCAAGATACATGTTTAATTTGTCTAGTGAAAATATTATTATATTAAATATATATATATATATATTATATTTTGAATTCAAATTGTCTCGAAATCGTAACTTAAAGTCGCAAATCCCTATCGAGGCATGCCGCCAGGCATTTATAATGTTAAACCCCTATTCCTAACACAATGGAAAAGGTTTCGAGTCCTAATTCGATCGTATGGAGAAGATAGCGTTTTGGACCAAGTTATTACATTGGATTTTCGATATAAATTTCAGCGCGTTTATATATCGTACGCTCACATGAAAACTGCAATTACAATGAAATTTGAAATCTAATAATAATACATTATTACGGATCCAATGGCACTGGTTTCGTTAAATTCCGAGATTGTGCCTCGGAAGGCTATTTTTAAATATCGATTTAAACGATATATTTTTCAAACTGAACAAATCACTTCCAAATTCAATTTTAAAAGTTCTATTACCTTCAGTATTATTAATATAAATTTTATAAACCTTTGAATTATTTTTAACAAGCTTGAAAACCTTGATTCAACATTTTAACCTATTCCCAGTTATTAAATTCAAAAATTAAATTACCCCATACATAGTTATATTTGAAATTCAAGTTAAAGATTAACTTTTAAATATTTAAATTTAATTAAATATTCAAATTTCAAATGTCCAAAAATTCCGGGTCGTCACATTCCTCCCCCTTAAAAGAATTTCGTCCCCGAAATTACTAGTTAGGAAGAATGGTCCAATACCCGTTTACTATTTTCCCAAAACAAAACAATTTCAACAACTCTCAAAACAATCTTTTGATTAAAGACACACTATCCCTCTTACTAAATTTCCAAACTAATCCATAGTTCCCAAACAGCATTACTTATTCAACCATTCAAATTTTAATTTATCACAATTTTCTCAAAATTGTCTAACTCTCTAAATTTTTGAAAAATTTCGCCAGCGTCTCCTTTGCACGGCTAACTCGGTACAACTACAAAATGCCTCTACGGGCACCAAATTTCAAGAGAAACAAAATGCCAAGTGGCAGGACCAGAAAATCATCAAATTTCATATAGAAATAAAATTCATACCTTAATGTTTGGCAATTCAAATTTATCTTTTAAAATTAAAACCAATTTCCCCTTTCCTTATAAAATACATGTATATCCTACTTAGTAATAATATCCAATCACAGAATTCAAAATCATTTTATTGACTTCTTTACAAAATTTTCAATATCTATTCATTCAAGCCC